>FR997826.1:12500000-13750000 GCA_905475405.1 Schrankia costaestrigalis
TTAAACAAACGTGATTTGATGATGGAGATGACAGAGACTAGAGGGAACTCCTCAACGGTATATAGGAGCTACCTTGTATTATTCACTTATTTTATTAAATTGATAAAAACTTAACACTAACATTATGAATGTAATCGCAGGTATGGTTGGTTTAAGACTTGACTGAAGTTCTTATATAAAATTAAAATAGGAATTAATAACGGATTATAAATAGACAAACAAATTGTTGTAATTTATTGAAAATAATAATTATTATATTTATTTTTATTTTCTTAATTTTTATTACCAACTAGCTGACCCGTCGAACTTTGTTCCGCCTTAATCGCAATAAATAAGCAGACGTTTTCTTTAATTGTAAAAAAAAAACAAAAATAAATTAAATACTATAGGTATCATTCATATTACATATACATTAAATTAATTAACATTCAGATACATTAAATTAACCATTCATAAATTATTTCTGTATTTTAGTACATATGTTGCTCTTCATTTAAGTACCTTGTGATACACGACATTTTTTGTTTTATTATCAGGCGCAAAAGCAAACAACGCAGATGGTCTTCCGTCCGACCCGTGAACATGCCACGTTTAATTGACCATGGAAAAAACATAAATGTTCTACATTTAAACCATAAACTTTTAAGGATTGGCCTTGTGATTTGTTGATAGTCATGGCAAATGCAAGACGTATCGGAAATTGAAGTCTTTTAAATTCAAACGGCATATCTGTTGGGATTATCGGTATCCTCGTAATGAGAACTTCCTCACCTTTGAATTTTCCTATCATTATCATAGCGTAAATTACATTGTTCATAAATTTTCTAATCACCAAACGCGTACCGTTGCACAGTTTTGGTTGGTTTATGTTTCGAAGCATTATTACTATGGAGCCGACCTTTAGGCGTAAATTGTGCGGTGGTAAGCCAGGCGTCCAAAGAGTTTAAAAATTCAATTGGATAGTTGGTGGCTTCATCTTCATTTGTGACGCAGTCAATAGATTTGAATGAATGCATTGTTCCAATGATCTTATTTTGAATTATTATGTAGTTTAGGTCATCTACATCTTTATTCTTAGCCGCTAAAATTGCTCGCTCACTAAACCATTCATTGTTTTTGTAGTTTGAAATAATTTCTGGAAATACATTGTTGATAAGTTCGTCTTTTGATGAGACAAAATTACAGAAATTATTTGGAAATGATATTAAGCCGCTCGATTCATCGACAGGTACTTGACCATTACCGATAGTCAGCAATTGCTCTGAGAAAGAAAGAAAGAAAGAAAGAAAGAAAGAATCATTTATTTGTATAAAATACAGGTGGTACCAGGTGTTACAGCGGTGTTTAGAACAACTATATTTTACCTGTGTTAGGCATACAAATATTTATAAATTATATAAATTAAAAATTAAATTAAATTGAATTAGATTTAAATTTACATTTCGATTGACATATTATTTACTCTTATTTTAATTATTTTGTTACATTATATAATATTACCTTATATTAAATTACATTTAATTCTACAAATAATCTGACTCATTGATTTTGTATTGCATGAATTCTTCTATTGTATAAAAGCACTTATCAATTAGCCATTGTTTTAACTTAATTTTAAAAGATTTGATTGGAAGTTCTCTGAAAACCTTAGGTAATTTATTAAAGACTGAGATACACATATGATATGCATTTTTTTTATTTAAACTTGTTCTACAAAATTTTATTATTATTTTTGTAGGGTCTCTTGGTTGATATTTAGTAACATGATCCCCTTTAAATTTAAAAAAGTCGTTATTCTTTCTCACAAACATTGATACTTCCAGGATATACATGCAGGTCAATGTGAGCAACTTAAGTTTTCTAAATAGAGGCCTGCAAGAGTCCAGTGGGCTTACTCCACAAACCGCTCTTAAACATTTCTTTTGTGCAATGAATGCCTGTCCAACATCAGTAGAATTCCCCCACATTACTAGCCCATACCTAAGGACTGATTCGACATAACCATTATATGCTATAACTGCTGTCTTTTCATCTGTAACGGCACGAAGCTTTCTAAGGGCATAGACAAATCTACTTAGTCTAAGGCAAACATCACATATATGTTGCTTCCAATTACAGAATCTATCCAGAATTATACCTAGGAATTTTGTACTATTTGCTTCGTCTATACTACACACATCAAAAAAGTCTAAGCAACATGCATGATATTACAAATTTACCATTTATATTAATTTATTTTACCATTTATTTTAATTATAACGTTGTATTTTATTTTTAAAATAATATTTTTAGGGTTCTATGATGTAAAAATAACAGCTGTTTTCTTTATAAGTTCTTTTAATAACAGAAATTAACAATATTAGAATATACAGGTACATAAGAAACTAAACTTTTTTTTACAAATTGAAATTTCTTAAGAAAATGAATTTATTGTGAAAGAATAGGACAATTTAATACAAAGTATGGCCTCCTCTGCTATTCAGAACTTGTCGGCAACGATTATTCATTGAATTAATGAGACTGTTTATGTCATCTTGCGGTATTCGCTCCCAATGGAATTGTAGCAAATCCTTCAGCTGTTGGGTTGTTGTCACTCCGTCCAAGTCCTTCAAAACACGTCTCTGGAGCATGTCCCATGCGTGCTCGATGGGGTTGAGGTCTGGCGATTGTGCAGGCCAGGGCAATACCTGGATGTTCTCCGTTGCCAAGTATTCACTGGTTCGCCGAGCTGTATGTGAACGCGCATTGTCATGCATTAACGTAAAATCGGAGCCAAAGGTTTGTGCAAATGGATGGACATAAGGTCTGAGAATATCCTCAACGTAATTTTCAGCGTTCATGTTTCCATTTACAAAAACGAGCTCAGTTCGCCTGTTCTTCATAATACCCGCCCATACCATAACTGTTGAGCCGCTGTATGGATGAACTTCCTGAACGCACCTGAGTCTTTCAGTATTTCCGGGTCGACGGTACACTCGCACCCTTCTTGTATCAGGCCTAAACCCGAATCGCGACTCATCGGAAAACATAATTTTATCCCATTGTTCCTGGGTCCATCTTATGCGTTCTCTACACCATTCATTTCGACGAGCGCGATTCCCGTGACGTATCGGTGGGCACCTGATAGGGCGTCGAGCTCGTAGGCCGTACTCATGCAGTCGATTTCGCACAGTTTGGGGACTTACATCAACACCACTTGAATTTTGTAGCCTCAAACTTATCTCTCGAGCGGTTAACATCGGCTGGCGTCTTGCAGTCAGTTGTATGTACCGGTCTTGCCGAGTGGTTGTACTCCTTTTACGGCCTGGATGCTGTTCAGCGGGTTCCCCTGTATTATTGTAGCGCTGCCAAAGACGACAAATAACACTTCTATGAATACCAAAATGTCGAGATACCTGAGATTGATTACTTCCCGCTTGCAACATCCCTACAGCTCTTTGCATTTCATCTGCCGTCAAATGACGTCGCTCCATGACGTAAAGAATATCTAACAATTCAATTTTGTCGCCAACTGTATTTAAATGGTTGGTAAAATTATAAAATCAAGACTAAAACGTAGCAATTAACATGCACTCAAATTCAAACAAATTCGCAGTCATTTGAATTTTATGAAAAAAAACAAAACATAATCGAAATTTTTTTTTTACAACCAGCCAGTATGTCATCAATAACAAAAAAGTTTACTTACCTATACACTTTGAGTGAGTAAATACTTAGAAATTAATTAATATAAATGGTAAATTTGTAATATCATGCATGTTGCTTAGACTTTTTTGATGTGTGTATTATTTTCTACCTTAAGTGTAATATTATTATTTATATGTTTCTTATTATTTGTACCAAATTTTATAAGTTTTGTTTTTGAGATATTTACATTTAGTTTGTTTGCTTTTAGCCATGTTAATACTAACTGAATTTCATTACTAATTTTAATTTCATGGGATATATCTTCTTTTTCTTTATATGGTACTATTATTGATATATCATCTGCAAAAAGAACACTTTGGCAGTTTATGAAATCTGGCAAGTCATTAACATATAATAAAAATAAAAGAGGGCCCAATACGCTTCCTTGTGGAACGCCGTATTCATTAACGCTGTATAGAGATCTGTGTACATTGCAATCAAGTTGGTCATTTAAACTAGCGATTTCGACACATTGCTCACGATTAGTTAAAAAGCTTTTTATCCAATCTAAAGCTACACCTCTAATACCATATTTTTCACATTTGTTGAGTAATATCTTATGATCTACGAAATCAAATGCTTTACTCATATCAAAAAATATAGCTACCACCGGGATTTTTTGATCGATGTATTCGGTTATACTTTTAATAAGAGAGAATAAGAATATTTAGCAGATGTATCATTAAGCAATGTAACTTTCATGTTTGTTGTCAGTTGCAGTTTCTTCACATAGCGCCAATGACGGCACGACTCCGCTGTCAAAAAATATTTTCCCGCCAAAATTACTATTACGTCACAACTCATTTGTTAAAAATTATGTGACGTCACGACTCATCTGTCAAAAATTCTATGACGTCACGACTCAATTCCTTTTTTTTCAAAATCGTTACGGAACCCTAAAAAGTATCCTATGTCCTTCTCCTGGCTCTAAGCTACCTCCCTACCAATTTTCAGCTAGATCGGTTCAGCCGTTCTTGAGTTATAAGTGGTGTAACTAACACGACTTTCTTTTATATATATAGATTAACCATGCCGAGACGGTGGCTACGCTTTTCGATGTTCTCCCTATTTAAATCTTTTTGCATGTAGGTCCTTTTTTGTAAAACTGGATTTATACGTTGTTTACTACTCTCTTTTGAAATGACATTAGAGGTAGATTTCCTAAATTTTTTTTTAGAAAAGACAACTCCCGCACTAGGGATCATGCCCTGTGTCGCGGGGACCTTTTACAAACATCAATTAACGGACACAAAGAACACCCAGACCAGGACAATAATTTGTGGATCTCACAAATTATTGTCCTGCGTGGGGATCGAACCCACAACCTCTTGCACGGCAGCCGCTTGCGCTACCGTCGCGCCACCAAGGTCGTCAACATTAACAGGCGTTTCTCCCTTTCTTCGTTTATTTCATTCAATCGGCGCTATCTCATATAAGCAGCGCGTTTCGTAGGTCTACCCATATTCAGACAAAGTAATGTCCCACTGCAGGGACGGGCTTCCTCCTGTGACGGAGAGATACTTGGCCTACTAAAACCACGCTGGCCAGGCGGATTGGTATAGGGTTTAATTTCAAGTTTTCCTTCTTTTTATTTCTCAAAGATAATATTCACGGATAGTCCAATAGTCGGTTTTTACGACACCCATGGGATGAGATGTGGTGGTGACATATTGTGTTCTCACTCCGTCACCACACGGATTTATAGAATTGGTATTCACTAAAAATTTAGAAATAAAATTAATTTTCACAAAAAAAAAGAACCGACTTCAAAGACAAAAATTGCACTAAAAAGTAATAAATAATTACTTGTATTTTGATTTTACAACATTAAAACAGCCATTCTTTCCACTTAATTTTAATCTAAAGAATAGGTTCTTTTCATTATTGTAAAAGTATTGCTAAGTATATTTCTTGAAGAGTCTGTAAATATACACACCTCAACAAAGTCTAGGGATATTTTGTATAAAGTTGTGAAACTCAAAAAAACCTGTTTTATTTTTTTTATTCTTTTGATGAAAACTTACTTCGTTAACCTTTTTCAACCATTCGAAATTTGAATTTGAAAAATAAAATTAAAAATAAAAGATTTACGGGGCCTAAACGTAGTCAAGTTCGAAATTTTCATTTACCAACAGTAAGTTTTGACTGCTTTTTTGTGTAAAATTTAAGTTTTATAACAATTTAAACATTTATTTCGAATGAATGATATTGTGTGCATCAAGCAGCGGCGCCATTTCATCGTAGATAAAATGTTAAAGCAGTAGGCATGCTTCCAGCTGCGGGTACTAAGCTGAGTATTGCTGAAGAGATTGGAACAACACAAAATATGATATCAAGGTTATAGTCACGTTATCGTGCTACTGGTGAAGTGGCTGAAAGATACCACAGCATAAAGTCTATCACCACTCAACGACATGATAGATTTTTAAATGTTTCCGCGAAAAGACAGCCAAATGTTACTAACATGCAACTGGTTTAGAGGCTTTCAGCTCTTGGTGGAGCCTCTTGCGGATGACCAAACTGTTAGAAGAAGGCGGCATGAAACCCACCTTTATGCTCGCATACCGCTTTACACTCCAGCACTACGCCGAGCGAATCGCGCACGACGACTAGAGTGGGCTCGTGAACATTTGCACTGCAAAGATATCCTGTTATCTGTAGTGGTGTTTACGCTTGGGTCCCGGTTTGGTTTCCACTCGGATTCACATAGAGAACGTGCTTGGCAAGTTCCTGGTTGTGATAGCCGTCTACAACATCCTCAGGAAATCCATTCATACCACGATGGAACAATTATGGTTTGGACGGGAATTCGTGTCGGTCGAAGAACAGAGCGCGTTTTGATCAGAAACACCATGACGGCTGAAAAATAACTTAACGAGGTGCTAGTACTAATAATCTATCTCCGTAGACTACAATTGGGCCAAATGTTTAAGCTCATGGACGATATCACCCGTCCGCATAAAGCGAGAGTGATGACGAGCTGGTTGCAGGAGCACGACGTATCCATTTTATGCTGAACCACTTAATCGCCTAACCTCAAAACCATAAAATACGCTTAGGACATGTTCAAAAGAAGAGCTTTGACAAATTTTCTTGCATAAAATTGCGATGGAAGGGCAACTTTTTTTGTGTCCTAGACGGACCTGGAACAATATACCGCACCAAGACATGGATAACTTAATCCAAGCATGAAAAACCATTTCAGGCCCGTTATTTACGGTTTTTTGAATGAAATGACTACTGATTACTCGCATAACAGTTAAAAACAGATTAATTTTAGCTTATTTTCACTTTTCCTTAAGAAACACATTCATTGTAAGTTTTACTAATTTTCCAAGTTTTTTATTTATTTGAATAAAAAATTATTTAACACGTTCGCGCGCGGTAAGTTTACTCATCACTGTAAAGAAAATCACTAAAAATTTCCATACATTTTAGAAGCACTGTTATAACCGTACTGTCGGAACACAATACACAAAAATGTCATCCTGAGATCAGTACGGGTATAACCGTCATACGGTTATGCCCGTACTGTCGTGTAACATGTTGTAATATGCATTGTAGTACACCAGTACGGTAAAAGCAGTATCAAAAATAAAAGTCTGTATTCGTAGAAAATATTTATTTCGTCGTAATTCGGTTCAAATTCTTGGTCTGATCCAAATTCACCGTCATCACTGTATGGGTCTCGTTCTGGACTCACTATCTGTTAACTTTTTCTACTCATCTAAAACAAAACAAAAATACTTACGTTAGTCCGAATTATATAGGTAATTTATTCATAATTACGTAAATATATAGTTTCAAGTTATTTTATAACAACTAAAATGGTTATATTATAATAGCAAATCAAGATTTTCTAAATACAGTGCATCAAAAAAGTATTTTTATACTCACTTTCGATCGTGGAGCACGAAAGAAATACACGCACTGCTAAGATGGCGTCCCGCGTAGCGATGCCCGATACGTATCGATATTTTGGTGTATCGATACAACACCATGCGATATTTCGATATTTTGTATCGATACACAACAATACGATATGTGGCGATATCGTATCGCTTCCCAGGTGTATCGCATCAAAAATATCGTATGATTTAACTCTTTAAAAGTAATAAATAGTTGTTCAATCAAATGTCTAAAAAGAGATAAGCTGAATACGTACAATTTAAGACTTAAATCTTTGTTATAATTATAATAAAATATTAACCAAGATTGAAAATATTATAAACAAACTTCTTTTAATAGTGCCGCCTATGGTAGGTTGTATATTGTAATATGATGTGGGTAGACTGTAAATGATATTTTGTTGACGTTAGCTTGTTTTGAATATCGGCCAGATACCTTCAAAAAGTCTTAAGCTATTTATGTTAACACTGTGTGATTACGCTAATCGTTTATTATGTAGCGTGTTATAGCGATTACTTTCTTCAGCTAATAATACGCTTACAGAAAATCGCAATAGATTGGATCCGCAACGATTGACAAAATTAAAATTATTATCTTAAAAGTTTAGATTAAAAATTTTAGCAATTATAATTTTTTATGTACTTACTATAAATATTCTATAAATTATAATTGCCAAAATTTTGATAATCTAACCTATTGCGATTTTCTGTATTGTAATACAAAAATCAAAAATAGTGTGATGAATATTAAAATTATATAAAAAATATAAAAAAAAAAATATAATACAATAATTAAATTAGAGTTTGATTTTTAGAATGCGATACGATACGATATTAACAATATCGATACAAAGCCATACAATATTTTCGTGTATCGATACAATCAATTACGATACATTACGATGCGATATATCGATACAAAGTCAAATATCGGGCATCGCTAGTCCCGCGCGGCACTGACTCGCGCGTCGAACTAATACACGTACAAACGCAACGGTCACAGCCGTAGTGCGTCTGTGTGCACACTCACACAATGTCATATACCGGTCACCGTTCAATCTCGCCTAGCGCATTGCATTTTGACAGTACATTTGCCTATCCCTTACACATAATGCCAGTGGAAATGTGTTGTATTAATATCTCATAGGAATTTAACTGCTTAAGCCGTACTGACCATAAAAAGAATCTAAAAACTTACGGCTACAACCGTGCTGTCAATATTTGAAATGAAAAAATACGGTCATAACCGTTACCGCGCGCGAACGTGTTAAGCAAAAATAATACTTTTATTTAATTCTGGTTTGTAGCCTGATGAATTCCCTTTATAAAAATATAAACATGTTGTATGTTATCTTCAATAATTTTGGAGTTAATTAAGTAAATACCAAATATCCCTAGACTTTGTTGAGGTGTGTATTTATTTGTAGATTCTTTAAAAGATAATCAAATTATTACAAATAATGTAATATTATTGTTATTTTTGGAGTCGGTGTCAGCCAACGAAATAAGTACAATAATACATAAGCAAACGGAATGACGGCCATGAATTACAGATTATATATGACTTCGACATTATAGTTGTTGATTGTTTATGGGTTAGTTTAAAAATTAAACAAATATTAAATAACTATTCTTATCATATTTAAATAAATATATTTTAAAATACCCGTATCACATTTTATCGTTTTAATATTATATTTAATAACTGATTAAAGCTTTCCAGAACTTAAAAAAGATTAGATTGAAAGAAATAATTCGCGAATAGGATCAATAACGCAAAATGTTGTCTACAACGTCCTTAGAATAGGTAATGAAGTTTTGTATAACACACTCTCATCACTTTTAATTAGATAAATATTGCATTTAAAACAAAAACGGCCGTTTCATTTTCGAATGTGAATTTTAAGTAATTGTTAGTCTGTGTATAACACAGAATAATAATATTTGTTTAAGTTTTCAGTCAGAAATAAAAAATGGTATAAAAAGTGGTATAATAACTATCGTGGCTGACACCGACTCCAAAAATAACAATAATATTACATTATTTGTAATAATTTGATTATCTTTTAAAGAATCTACAAATAAATATATTTACAGACTCTTCAAGAAATATACTTAGCAATACTTTTACAATAATGAAAAGAACCTATTCTTTAGATTAAAATTAAGTGGAAAGAATGGCTGATTTAATGTTGTAAAATCAAAATACAAGTGTCTTTGAAGTCGGTTCTTTTTTTTTGTGTAAATTATTTTATAAAGAAAGACAGACAACAATGAGGAAGCGAGAAAGTGAGATTATAATTTATTGATGATTTTAAAATTGTATATTATAACGTTAACAATAAGTGCTATATTTTGTTGCACTGCAATGACTATTTATCGAAGTGCAATCTTCCGTCAACAGTGTCACTTAGTAAGACATGATGAAACATACAATGTCAAATAGAAGTAAGTAGGGATTCAATCTTTTATAATTTCAACCTTATGCCGAACGCCATAAGATACATACTAATGTGATAATTTTCAAAACTTATGCTAAAATTATTCAGCTATTTTCGGTAATCGGATGTACTTTTCTTACTCATTGATTTGCTGTCTTTCTTTAAAATCCAATCACATTATCAATGTCCCCAAACTGTACTTGGATAGATCGGTATTTTGCTGTATGTACGTTAGGTACATTATAAAGCAGATTCAAAATAAAAAGTTTAAACTTACTTGTCGCCAGCATACAATGGATATTGTAAACTTGATACGCATCTTTGGTGAAACCAACGGGAACATCGACAACATAATAACATCTAAGAAAGAAAAAGAAAAGAAAATTAACTTACCACTATTATAACTAAATGAATCCCAAACACCTTCCAACATTAAATTGATTAATTTGTTAAAATATTGTAGTAATTTAGCAAAATTAAGATTTATTTAACTTTGATCGTAATAGAACACTCAACATTCACAAATTACAAAACAAAATTAACTCAATGAAGTGCAAGTTCTAAAAAGACATAGTATTTAATAATATTTTTTTTTTTGCAAACACTTTGTTCTAAATTTAAATAACATGAAAACCAGCCAGCCCTTTTGGCACAAACAGATTTTTTTTTTCTCTAAATAACCCATGTGTCAGAAATATAATAAATTCTTTAATTGTGAATTAGACCTTTTTGATAATCTTTTTGTAATTTGTTTTCCGTAAACGCCTCTTACGACAAACACAGGCCGAGAAAGAGAAATGACATTTTGCAACTTAGCCATGAATGAAAGATATTACAACTATTTTATAACTTATATGTGGATGCTTGTTATTGGCATATATTCAACTAATTTTAAGTACCTACTATCGTATCATAGCTGTAAGCTTCCCAAAGAAAATAAAATAAAATAATTGACGATTTCATACACACCTGGGCTAGCCAATCACTTTTCTCTCCGCAATAACAGTGCTCTTGATCTTTGCCGACGTCAGAAGCTGTTGATGAGGTGGTTGAAGCAGTCTGCAAATAATTTCATTACTACTAATTTGCCAAAGGTCTGCTGCTTAGAGCTTTCCGACACCAGCGGGATAAGGGCGCCACGATTTTTAGCCCTTATTTTGATTTTAGAGCCGATACCGACAAATGAAATATCGTTCTTGTATGGGGTAATAACTTAACTACCAGGATGACACAGTGGTTCGTGTATCGCCATAGCAAAGGTTAGAGGTTCGATTTACGCAAATGTCAAACTTTTGCCCTGGTTGTTCGTGTATTTTTGTATAAAGTACTTTTGTCAGTTTTCAACTTTGTGGAGGAAAAGGATTTGCAAAGAGAACGCAAAGGCATTGCATTATTGGTCGGTTCATCGCAATTCGGAGTTCGTATTGGAAATATGCATAGGAAGTCATCTCTTTTAACTAAGTCATTATAATGTTTCGTATGGAAGATTGAGATTAAGCTATGTATCGGATAGAATGGCCTTACGGTAGGCAGAAAAGTTCTGGAACTGGTTGACGTAGTGAAAGAGTAGGGAGCCTTCGGAGCCTTCGGAAGGTAGACCGGCGGAAGCAGATAGACGAAAATTATGGGAACATCAGTGTTTATGCGAAGTGAAGATGCTTCAAGAAGACCTATGCCCAGCTGTGGACGTTCATAGGCTGAAATTATAAATATGAATAAGCGATGGAAAGAAAGATTTAGGCCATTTCTCCTAAGATTGATTTAGACTAGTTTGGATATCAGTTTTTATTTTGTGAATACTTATACATTTCTCATCAAAAAAATCGAAACACCCTGCAAGTTTGTGTTTTGTAAGGATTATCTGAACTTGCAGGGTGTTTTGATTTTTCTGATGAGAAGTGTATTATGACGACCTCTATAGAGAAGTGGCAGTAGTCGATGGCTGATACGAAGATGTTTCGATTTGCGCTCTCTGTTAAATCTTTGTATGAAATTTTATACTGGTCGGATTTTTTTAATGTATGGAAACAACAATTCAACATCAAATTCTGCATGGAGTTGGAAATGGATTGTAATGGGTGGTGTGTGAACAAATTAAAAATATTTTATTTTGCGGTAATGCCATAGGTACAAATATTTTGCTAGACAGTACATAAGTGCAGAAACTCAATTAATATATTTCTGTATTGTAAAACAAGTCAGTAGTTTTTATCTTAATGATTACAAGAACAGTACAATAAATCATGCAACTGTCATGTAGTCCTTAAGACTTACTAAGTAATAAGGTAATAAAGCTACATTGTTTAGAAGTGAGAATCAAGTTTTAGGTACCTGGTAATGTTTTATCTGGAATGATGTCATTTGGAGTAGTTTCATATATTTCATTTGAATTGTAAATACTCAGTGATCTTAATTCTTATTCATTTTCCTAACAGTAACAAACTAAAATTAATACTGTAGACAAATAGAATGCAGGAGAATACCTCCTGAAACATGTTTCAAATTTCCAACAATTTCAAGGGTCCACAATTATTGGCATACACAATACATTTTTCTAGTGTAAGATCAAATGCGAATAGAATTACTATTAACACTCACATCACAAGGTGGGGTCAGTTCCTGTTGCTGTCTCCTCTGTTGTCCTCCCTTAAATCTAAATAAGTCTGATCTCTTCAATGCTCTGTTCTCCGCCGCCGCCACCCGATACCTTTGGTCCACGCACCTCTTGCAGTGCCATGATGCACCTGTACATTTCAAATATATTAATAACATACTTCTTTCTAAACTGTCTGGCCATCTTCCCGAAGGTGACCTAGAGTATTGAAAGCATTAACCTTTTGTCCGTCATAGTCATCTATAGATGACAAACGAAAACTGATCCTGCACGCCAACAACGTCTATACTTAACAAAGATATTATTATATTGCACCAAAACGCGAAATAAATTATTAGGTAAATCATTTCTTTATCTTCATTTGTATACATAAGCAATAATTTTTATTTGTGTTGGCGGCAGCACTAAGTTTTTCGTTCTTGTCATGGTGGTCAAAGGGTTAAAAAAAGTATTCACAAAACACTTACCATTAATCCAGGCTTCAACAGGCGGCGAGTGACATTTAGCGTGGTAACCTCTCCCGCACATATCACATGCGATAATCGCGTTTGTAGCAGGACTTGACGCAGGACCTTCCCTGCGCTTGCATACCACACACATGATCCTTCCATCATCGGCCGGAGGAGCACTGAGCAGCTTGAGAGAAGATACCGGAGCCCATGCATGTGTGCCATCTCCAAACTTGACCAAACACTTAGCAACACCCGTCCCCACTTCACAAGAGTCATTGTCGTTGCTTGTACTTAGTTCTATGATAGTTCCTGGTGATACCAAAAAGTTGTATCAATTTTAATAATACAGAGCATTAAAATGATGAATAGTATTTGGAGCGACTATGAAGAGTTTCCCTCAAGGGTGCTAAAATTATATTGTTAAATGTGATAAAACTAATTAATTCTTTGCATTGTCACAATATTATTATCGAACGAAACATAGATCTTTCGATCAACCAGTTATATTTCGGAATTCCATAGTAAACTCTCAACAAAAACCTTAGTGCATAGGGCTTATGAACTTATGGTATTGTTAGGTGAAGTACTTTATGATGTGAACAAGCAATAAAAAAGGAGTTTTGTAGTCCCCAAAACTCCTTTGTAAAGTATGGGATGTTCAATTGTGTGTGGATATTAGCAGATAAAAGCTTGAACACACATTTCTCTGATTAGGAATAAATATGCAGGCAGTACAGTTTATAGAAACTACTTATCAAGGGGGTAAAATATGGCTTGAAAAATTGTATAGGAGCTTTGTGAGAGACATGAAACTCCTACTAGACTAGCCCCAGGCAATTGTGAAGAAAAATCATACAGGAAAAGATGCCATACAGAATGTGTTTTTAATAATGTCAAGAAGATTCCAAGATCTCAATGCTTTCCGAAAATGACGTGCTTTTGCTATTCCATTACCATGTAAGCACAATGGGTAAGAAATTGATTGACAAAAGTAAATCCTAAAATATTACACACCTAAATAGTAACGTCCATCCTTGTTAGGTACAAGAACATCATCCCCGCAGTGGAATGGATTAGCATTGTTTTTCTCCGTGTTGGTTGTAGAGTCTGGCATGGCATCCTGTGTTTCTTCTTCTTTTTTCTCATTCTTTTTGCTAGCACATGGTGTGATCGTTTTGTCAAAGTCGCTCAGGAGTACATCGATCAGAGACAGCTGTGTGGAGACCTCTTTGAAAAAAGTTTGTGATATTAATTATTTTTAATTTTCTGATTATTTTTTAAGCAAAATAGATAATAAAATTTATATCCAATTATGTTTCAAAAGTTAGTAGGGATGACATGGTATCAGAAGTAAATCTTAAAAAAAAGCTTTCCAATGGTTTCTTTACATTAACATACAATGTACAGTATAATCATAAGCAGTATTCATGTTTTAGTTAAGGTCATGACACTATATTATTAGAAAAATGACAATGCACTTCCACTCTAGTTCCGAATCATGACTCTACAGTAATAAAGAAGTGCATTATAGAATGTAAACACACTGTACTTGATTCATGTCAGGACACTTCTTATTGGTTAACAATGTTATGCTAGCTAATCACAACAAGGATTTGATTTGCTTGGAAATGCAAAAGTTCTAAAATAGCATCAATCCCACAATTTGTATTTCTTAATTGCACAGAAAAAAATATTCAATTTGTTGTATTTACTAGTATGTTTATTTTGGATTTTATTTGACTATAAAAAAATATAACTCATTGGCATACATCTATACTTACTTGGGTTATTTATTTCCATTATATGGTATGCAAAAAGTAAAACAGATGATTGATAACTATTAAATATACAAATTGAATACAATGCAAGGTATTATAAATTATATTGTACACAATTATTAATTTACTATCATTGTAAGTAAACATTTGATTTAAAAAAAATATAAATATCTTCTAATTATTATGAATGTAGCCAGTATTGCATTTTCATTTTATACACTTTTTATCACATTGTATTTTTGATAGCATTGACTGTTATAATGAATATGAAGTTAGACATTTAAAAAATCTTTTAAATTTATTAAACAAATGTTCTAAGCTATGTTCCTTTTATAATTCATTCTAGATAAGGTATAACATAAGAGAAATGGGATAAAGTTTTAATACTTAAAGTTTCCTGTTTAACAGCAACAGGAACAAAACTATTCTAACAAGTGTGTTCTTAACTTATTTCATAGACAAACTTCTGTTAACATGGCTAACTGATTATTAACAAATTTGGGTCAGTTTTTATAATGTTTACCTTATTATTATTTCCCTAATAACAGCTATAAATGTACAAGGAAAAGATATAACACAAATTAATTATTTATTGTAGTGTCACACTTCAAATTTATAAAATATAAAAATCACTTAATAGCCATTTATGTATAGTCTAAATTAGACTATACCAAGGAGGTCCAACAAGAATAAATCACAAACATTAGTAAATGATGCCAAGTTCAATGAATGATAGTGCCAAGTTCAACAATACTAATGTTGTTGTCTAAGTTGGATAGATGTGACCAATTACTGCCCTTAATTGGTAGTATATAAATTCTTTAGTCATACAATTTTAGAAATATTAAAAGTCATCAAAACTGTTTGGGACTTTCAAATAAATATGCTATGTACTCTGAATGCAGGAAAATCTCAAAGACAAAATGAAGTAGAGAAAATACTTTTTACATAGAAACTGTTTGGTGTTTACTTTTTGATTGATACAAAATGGCAATCACTGACTTGGGAGGTAAAAGGCAATGACATTTCATGAATAACTTTGAAAGGTGAGTTTCATGCTGTTACCTATAAACTGTGATGTGTTCAGTTATAAGTTAAATAAAGCAAAGAGCATGTTCCATATTTAATGGTAATTTGTGATTACAAACCAAACAGCACACGTAAGCCGGTTGTTTTAGACTTTTTGTAAAGTAAATAAATAAACCTCTAGCGAAGAATTAACGTAAAATGATGTTCAGGGATGCGCAGGGAACGTAAAATAATGTTCAGGGTAAAGCTGCCAACCATCACAGGAAGCATTTCGGAACAGACTAACAAATATTTTAGTATATAAGTAAGGTACTCACCAGCGTTGATGTCCATTTCAATTAGTGTTTTTTAATCTTATTTATAACACTGGAGAACCATATTTTCGATTGAAATTTCATACCCTATGAACAAACACGTAAAGGCATTGGCGCTTCTGCGGCCATTATACTAAAGTCAAACGATTCACAGTTTTCCCGCGGTAACGAAATTTAACAAATAAAATGTAATAACACCACATAAATAGCAATTTTATTACTTAACTAATCTATATTTTTTTCCAATGAAACACTATTATTCATTAATTTAAAATAAATATTCATTTTAACTCTAAAATAACCTTTCGAAATTCAATATCGGTTCCCCTCCTTGTGTACGTCACTCACACACTCATAAATTTTGTATGTTTATTCATTCAATCATTCTTGATTCAGTTGTTTATTTTAGTTCAATGCATTTTTGTGTATGGTAATGTTTCATGTATTCCAAAATAAATAAATTAGTAACTAAAGAATATTTTGTAAAGCTTAAATTTATATTTCGTGTATCTTATAAAAAAAAAACATTATTTTAATTAATAAAAATGGTATACCATTCTTGAATTTGAAGACCGTCGTCGTTCGTGACGTTGATTAAAAGTTGAATTAGGGACAAGCCGCTTTTGAGTTTATAATAAAAACAAATAATATCTTACAATGTAAGATAAAAGCAACACGGTTATCTTAACTAAATTATAAAGTAAAGAACAAGTGTTCAGCTACTTTTGGGAATAACCGTGTTCAGCGTATTGTGGTCGTTTTGTATGTAAAGCTTATTCTGTACTCTTGTTGCGACACTGACTTATGACATTTTTAGTGTTCAGCAGTTTTGAAATTTAAAATGTGTTCAGTGTACGGTTTTATTATATTACCAAATAACTTAAGTTTATCTGGAACCATGTGGACAAATTCGTAACAAATAAACAATTTCTCTCTTTTTACTTTTCAATAATATTTAGTACAAATTAAAAGAAAAACATTGGTAGGAATAACACAATAACTGTAATATTATACGTGGAGTAAATCTCTTCCCTATGGTATCAATGATTAGCAAAATGCTAGTTACTTTCTGACGACGATTTCGATATCATTATTTACAAGATTTCTTATGTACAAAAAATGCTATCTTGATTACAATAATTAATTGTTGCACGATTTTTTTCGTTTCAGTAATAAAAATTATGCGATACTTTAATATCAAGCATAATCAGTTAAGGAGATGGCTGATACTTCCTATTGAATTTATGTTAAAATTGAATCTTGTTTGAAACAAGTACCTTTTGTATAAATTTTGAAAAATACGATTAAAGTATAGGCTGGATAAAAGTGAAGACTTTCCTAATCCTTAAATTAAATTGAATACGTAAGTATCAAATGAATTTTTTACATCAAGTAGAGGATAGGGTGACTACCATTATTGTTTGTCATAGAGTTTAATAATTATAAATAAAAAAAAGGTTAATTTCAGATAGTCATCTTAGTGTAGCCGCGCACGGGCAACCAGTCACACCCACAAGAAGCCGCCGCCAACATATTTTTCGGTTACTCGCCGCAATCAGTTGACGCCTCTCACGTTACAATCGTTGCCAACGTTGCTCGCTTCTTGTGGCCCAGATAGGCCACTAAACGTCCGATAATATGATTAAAAGTGGCTGTCGCACGTTACTTCTGTGGCTGCGTTTAGCTTATTGTGGCGGCGCGTTTGTAGCTGTGGCTGGTGGCTCGTGTGAGGAGACCCTAACATTCGGTGACCAACTGAAATTATAGTTAAGTTTTAATAAAGCGTTAAGTATATTGTAATTAGTATTTATAATTTATTTGGATTCGTAAATACAAACATGTGTTGTTTAGTATGTATGCCGATTGCCGACTGATATACATATTTTTCATTTTATTGCCTAGTTTTCCATTACACCTGCTTCATTAACAGTTAACGTAATTAAAGCGTGGGAGCTCTGATCCTTGTGTACCATAACAGTGGCGGTAATTGCAGTTCTTACCACAATATCTGTAAGATAATCTTACCACCAGCATTTATTATTTGCTTATTCAATACTTTGCCATACTTTGTATACACTTATTATCAAGTCCAGTCTAAACACTTTTTAAAGTTAGATAGTAATAGTATAAGTACTTAATCTCCTGAATTCTTAAACTATTTCTTAGTTATGAGTATGATTTAATTTTACTTTTAGAGTAACATTGAAATTCTTAATTAAGTTTTAAGATCAGTGAAATATTTATTATGATCGTCTACGCTCTTTGAGGAAGGAGATGCAAACACTATTGTCATTTTTACAATATACACTGATAGTATAGTATACATATTAGAAAATAATACATAATACTAAAACACATACCGGTGCGGACTATGTCCCCTTCAATTTCTCCTCACTTTATTAGTGATCATAAACCACTTTTATGGTCTTTACGGCCGGGATTTATACATATAACGCAAGAGATTTGTGATACGCATTGTGCGGTCAGGCGTGAGCTGAGGCACTTGAGTGTACAGAAGTCGAGTAGATCAGATAGCGTTTCAACTGTGACCCGTAAGACACGCGCTCGTGAGAGTACACACAGCAACACATCAAGTTAATCATTATCATTTGAAATTGTGTCTTATTCTAAGGTATTAAGGTACAGTCAGCCCCAAAAGTAGCTGAACACATTTTAAATTCCAAAAATGCTGAACACTAAAAATGTCATACTTAAGTCAGTGTCGCAACAAGAGCACAGAATAAGCTTTACATACGAAACGACCATAACACGCTGAACACGGTTATTACAAAAGTAGCTGAACCCTAGTATTTTTAAAAGTAACTGAACACTAGTATTCCCAAAAGTATTTGAACACTAGTATTCCAAAAGTAGCTGAAATACAAAAGTAGGTTATCAAATCATATTTTCAATGTTATTGCCTGTCAATCTACTTTTGGTGTTCTTGATGTAAAGCGAATTTTGGTCCATTGACATGTAAAATAATTTGACAAATGTATACCTAGGCCTTAACCAAGAAAAAAAAACGTTGCAAGTAAACCTCTTTGAACAAAACTTATCTGTTCTAAAAGTTTTTATTTTTTTTAAAGATACTTATAGTATAATACCCAAAAAGTAGGTTTGAATACGAATTGACGCGTATGTACACTCTGTCTATAAAGTCCTGAAAATAAATGAGGCCGCCACTGTGCTACACGTAGCAACCCTATTTAGTCTGAGAAAATAGTTTTCATACTAGTAATTTATTAAAATAAAATAAGTAATTTTGAAACACATTATATTTAATACTCAAGTAAGAAATTCACACAACTCATAATGAGATAATTCATTTCATTGGTTGAAACCCTAAGTGATTGAGAAATTTGAATAACTGTTATAACATGACCTTTATAGAAGTAGTGTTAACCCTTTAAACATTTTAGATGACGATGTTTTATTTCTGTTTTATATGCACTATAGTCAAGCCATTTAAAATTTTGACAGTTGTTTTGAGCCATAGAATGTAACATAATTTAGTGTAAGAATTATGAGCCATAACGTAATTTTTGACTTCTGCAAAACAATTATGTTCTATGGTTTTAATTTTAGTGCTGCTACTATATGGCTGCTGCCACATGTATACCAAACTTAAAAAATAATCGATTATCGATTAATCGCTTGTTATCTAAATCGATAAATCTCTTAATCGATTTCATACACCAACCCTAAACTACATGGGTCACAATTCACCTATTAGAATGGTATGGGTATTAGAATAAATTAACGGATTGAATTAGAGTAATAAAAACGCATGGACACAGTTAGCAAGGAGATTTATTCATCGCTTTCATCATAGGATTTTTTAAATATTCGATGTTGAGTTGAGATAACTTTCGTTGCCACCTTCATCGTCATCACTAAAGCTTTCTTTGCTGCTGCTATTATCGTCAGTATTTGCCATTTCGAGCTTCTCGACGCGATGGCAACTGTTTTTCCAAGTTTTTTTCCCTTTTTAGAAATTGCCAACATTTTGTGACCTGCGGGAACATAAACAGTTACTTGTTAGTGATGATTTTATAAAATATTCTGTTATTTTATATATCAATTCATCATCATCATAACTGGATACTTGGCCTACTGGTACCACGCTGGCCAGACGTATTGGTATAGGGTTTTATTTCAAGTTTTCTTTCTTTTTATTTCATAAAGATAATATTCACGGACAGTCCCTTAGTCGGTTTTTACGACACCCGTGGGATGAGATGGGGTGGTGATATATTGTATTCTTCCTTCGTCACTACACGGAAACCACTGATTTACTAACTATACTAATATTATTATTAAAAAAGATTTGATTATTGGTTTATTTGGAGGGGCGTATAGAGGGCAAAGAGGAGTAGAAAGGGAAAATAGGCTAGAAACTATTATTTTAACTATTTTATAGAGAAAAATTACTATACAAAAGAATATGCTTTATTATACAGGTTACCTTGTATGAAGAATGATAAATAGTGTCTTTCCTTAGTTCTTCAGGCAAATCTCGATTTTTATATTACTAGGGCATTTCTTGTAGGCCTATTGCATTTAAAATTTTGCGTAGAACTTCAAGACTACAATTAAAATCCATCACAGTTCTAGCTATCACCTGCAACTATCTGAGGGTTGGTTGGAGCCTGAAATTTTACAAAAGTTATGTTGATTAAACATTTGATTATACTTTTACAGTAAATTTAGACATACCTAGACACAAAATACAGGCAAAGAATGGGATGGAAAGAATAACTGCAATACCTAACTAAAATTTGTTCAGTGTTAAATATTAACTAACAAGATATCATTTAACATGGAGTTACTAAGAACTAAATAATAAAAAAAATAATAAAATATTGCAATTTAATTATTCACTGTCGACAGACCAGTTGATGCGAAAGTGACATACTTAGTTTAGTTATATCAACCGTAATATAGACAAAGCAATTAATTCAAATTCAAAATTAGGATAAATCTTGACTGAATTATACTAATGCAACTGATAATGTATCAACAGAATAGGTCGTACTACAATATTTCTTACTTTCAATGACAATCTTACCTAAAAATATGCTATGTACGCAATGCCTGTTTTTGGTCTCTAAATCGCAAATGGAGTGAATATATTACTTGAGACAGATTACAAAACACAGTAACACGATTACATACCCATCAAAGTTGCAGTTCGCCCATAAATATCATCCAAATCACATAAAATTTGAGCAGCTTCGTGCTCCGTCAAACATCGATAAAGAACATCAAAAATCACTTCCCACGTGCCACTTTGATTTACTCTACTCATTCTTTATGTTGTTCTTCGTAAGTCAGTATTAGTTTATTGTAGATTAATGAACTTAAAAAAATCACAAAATGAAAACCGTTCCGCAACTTCTACTCGATGACAGCTCATGTACAAGTTTATTTGGAATTTCAGTGTTGCTAGACACATGAACAATTTAGTTCCTCAAACTTTAATTTCTTGACTTTATAGACAACCTATACAGCTATTTTTGGAATCTAAGGCGTTCAGTTACTTTTAAAAATACTAGGGTTCAGCTACTTTGTAATAACCGTGTTCAGCGTGTTATGGTCGTTTCGTATGTAAAGCTTATTCTGTGCTCTTGTTGCGACACTGACTTATGACATTTTTAGTGTTCAGCAGTTTTGGAATTTAAAATGTGTTCAGCGACTTTTGGGGCAGACTGTACATAAGTGTCTAGCTTGATTAGTTGCTGTGTGTACTACTACTACTCGCTTCTACTTTAATACTCTACTCTATCACTATCGTGCTATATTTATTGGTTTTCATTTTCATCAAAATCCTTTACGTTCATTAGTGACCCTCCTCCGTGTTATTACGATGCAGTGAATAATATTCAACTATGTTTGTCTTTGGCCTTTGACTGACTGAATTTTGGCCGAAACAATTAAATGCTAAAAATATGAATACGAGTATTACATGAAATCTATTGCTTCAATTAAAAAAAAAAAGGTTGTCAAAATTTCTCCGCAAGTTGTTATGTCAAAATGTATGTGATTATCGTATCATCAAGGAAAAAGTAAATAATAAACAGTAAACATATTAAATGCAGACAAAAGTGCAAATTCTATAAATTTTATCCAATAAAAAAAACTGTTAACATTAACGGCAAAGTGATGGGCAATTCAGGGCTCAAACAACATTATGATACTGCGTTCAAGACGGGTGTATTGCAATTATCTGACCACAGATTGAAAGAAATACCTGTAGAGGCACTGAACTTGGGTGAGAAATTAAGAAATTTGGACCTATCCAAAAATAAACTGGCTATTGTACCACATGATATTACAAATTTAAAGCTATTGAAGCAGCTTAACTTAGATACAAACAAGTTAGAGTCGTTGCCTAACTTCTTAAGTAACCTGAACAAGCTGGAGATATTAAACGCATCAAACAATATGCTCACAAACATTCCCGAATCCTTTGCTAAGCTGAGTCACTTGAAACAAATTTATTTAAACTATAACAATTTAAAAGTGTTTCCAAGACAATTATTAGGATTACAAACATTAGAAGTTCTGGAGATATCTAATAATAAGATAACGGAAATACCTAATGGCATGTCAGAGCTTTATGTTGCTGAGTTAAATTTAAGTCAAAATGAAATATCAGCAATCAGTGAAGATTTACATATGGCACCAAGGTTAAAAATTTTGAGATTAGAAGAAAATTGTCTGTGCTTAGATGCCATAAGACCAAGTTTACTTCGTGACTCTAAAATTCACACATTAAACTTAGATGGTAATTTATTTGAGTCTAAGCAATTAGTGTCTGTTGAAGGATACAATGAGTACACTGAAAGATATACTGCAATAAAAAAGAAGTTATTTTGATATCTTTTAATTCTACATCATTAATTCTTGTATTATGTTCTAGATTTTGCAATAATATTTATATAATATTAAATTATGTTACAATAAATTATTTATGTACACCAAAGCTAATACAATTTTTGTCTTGTATTTGACAATAGTAAACAATAATATTTCAATTAATATGTTTTGTCTTTTATTACTTCAGCTTTTTTTTTACTATCTTTATATTTTGCAATCAAGGAGAAAGAATGCATTAATAACCCTCCCTTTTGGGTTTCGCCGCAGTTGGGTCAAAAATAGGACTAAGATAAAAAAAACTTTAACACAACCACAAAAGATTACAATTGCAATAGCATAATCATGACAACTAAAAGTTAACTTAACCGAATTTTAGGTACGAGAATTGACATGCTGATTAAAAGGTGTTGCACATTACATCAACTCAATGTCAAGTCCACTCTAACTCAACTTACTGTATGGGTTTGAAGTCTAAGCTTTATTTCGTGTTGCATATGATTCCATATCAGCCTATGGACTTCCACTGCTGGACATAGGCCTTCTCCAAAAGTTTCCACTCTGTGCCTCCTTCATCTATCGGCTTCCGGCCGTCCTAACCAGGTCGTCGGTCCACCGTGTGAGGGGTCTCCCCACCCTGCGCCTTCCGGTGCGCGGTCGCCATTCCAGAACTTTTCTGCCCCAACGGCTATCGGTTCTACGCGCTATGTGCCCTACCCACCGCTTTAACCGGGCAATCCTGAGCGCTATGACGGTCACTTTAGTTCTCCTGCGGAATTTCTCGTTTCTGATACGATCACGCAGGGAAACTCCCAACATAGCTCTCTCCATTGCCCTCTGAGTGACGGTAAGCCTTCTGATTAAATTTTGCAAAAACATGAGAAAGAAAGTGTACAATGCGTGGTCCATGCGTTGTTCAACTATTGACTATCACCGATTCATTTGGCCCGCATTGCCGAGTTGGCCACGAGTCTTCAACGAATTGACAGGTAGTGGACGACGTGTGGCCTGATATTTTTCGAAAACTAGATAGGTTGCATATTGGGGAAGGGCTAATTAAAGAGCACTCGTAACCGACGCGCATGTATGACTCGCTTAATGTGTTTGCCAGGATCGTGACAAGTGGCTCTGCCTGCCACGCACGGTACAAGCGTGATTTTATGTAGGTATGTAAAGCGCCTTGTACATATACCCACTTAACTTTAAAAAGGGCAGAAAAAAGATCTAGGTATGTGAATTTTAACATTCACACGTTTTCTTCACGGGTCTATAAAGCTGATTACATAGGGTAGGTATAACTTGCAGGCATCATGCCAGCCAATCGACGTCAACTGCTGTACACAGCAGTGTGCATTCTCTTCCAAATATTTTCATCCATCGGTTCCGGAAACCGATGGTTGATGGTTCTCATTAGACCCTGCGTTGTCCGGAACGCGGTCCCCATACCAGAACCTTGCTGCCCCAACGGCTATCGCTTCTCTGCCCACCGCTACTTTAATCGGGCAATATCATTGCAATAATTTTTTTAAAGGGATTTTCCGCACAGGGATCATGCCATGTGTCGCGGGGACTTTACAAACATCAATCTAATGGACATGAGGAACAACAATTTGTGAATCACACAAGGACATGCCTGCGTGAGAATTTAATCTAAAACCTCCTGGATACGCGACAGCCTTGCCACCGTTGCAGTAAAATGCAAGCATTCAATTTATTAACATTTAAGAATCCATATGTTCATCGGTTAAGAGCATAAACTTACACCACCCGTATCATCCTACGGGTGTCA
Source organism: Schrankia costaestrigalis (assembly GCA_905475405.1). NCBI lineage: Eukaryota > Metazoa > Arthropoda > Insecta > Lepidoptera > Erebidae > Schrankia > Schrankia costaestrigalis. The sequence continues at coordinate 12,524,892 of FR997826.1, forward strand.
TAAAATTTAGTAAGTAGGTATTTGTTAGTTAAAATTTCCTGTTCATAGAAAACTATGACGATAGATAATCGTCACCGTCAGCTATCTAATTCAAACTTACTTTGAATAACTCTACAATCAGACACTACATACTGACTGCTGAGTCAATCGGCCGGGCCGGTAGTGAGTCAGTCAGTATTGTTTACGACCTGCATCGCGTAGGTCGCGCGTGTAGTACAATAGTAAGATAAAGCGCGACATTTAAATCTGTAACGTAAAATACAGAACTGTGGCAAAGTGAAGTTTTTTTTTTTCAATAGTTTGTTTACGATTTCCATAAGACAAAGTGAGTAAGACTTTATTTTATTTTTAACTTTTTAACTTGTAAAAATGATCTAATTTTAATAAAGATAGGGTAAGTTGAAGTTGTACTGACAAAGGAGAAAAAAAGAAAGAGGTAATAATGGATAAGTAGTTATATGTAACACTTAAATAATGTGAATAGGTCAAAGCCTTATGCAAACATTCCAAAATCTTTTGAAATCTATCAAGAATCAAGAATATTTTTTGTTGTAAATTTAAATATATTATTTAAAATAAATAACATATTTATTTAGCTTATTTTTTTTTAAATCTTCTATATTTTCGCGCATTTTGGAATACTTAGGTATACTTACGTTTCTTGGACATGTCGACGAGATGAAGTTCACGTAGGTATGCGGCTCCATCCTATTTTTTGGCGAGTTAAGTACGAAGTAGCCCCCTCACTTGCGTCTCGTCAACTTAACTCGTCAAAAAATAGGATGGAGATCTATTTAAATCAACTTAATCAACAACTTACTACTTAACTCGCAAGTACAGTAGTACTTGTCGATGTGTAAATCGGGCTTTAGGTACTGTCTATGTTAGAAAATGCTCCGAAGGTATTGACTAACTTGAGCAGCATACTACCAATCTTCTTAGTGCTACGTACTTAATGGTTAGAAATTGCGAAAGTAGTAAAACGAACTACATATTAAACAAAGTAATTACTTAAGTAGTGTTTAATACAGGTAAACTTAGGTATTTACCAAATTACTGAGTCTCAAGATCTTTGTAGATAATTATGTTGGAACATAATTATAAATACTTAATTTTTCTACTTAGAGCTACTTCTTTTTTTTTCAACTTATTTTAAGTAAGTAGTTCAATAAAATAATAAGTAGGTAATAGATACTCGTAGTAACGACAACAATTAAAAATTTTGAAGTTGTAAAATTAAATACCGTTTGTTTACTTACTTTTCCTGATCTGATATTCTTTTATTTTTGATTTCATTCTGAATTTTAGTGAAAAATTATTTTAAAAGTGCTGAACAGGTAAATAATGATGACATTATTAATTAGTTATCGGTCGCAAAAATAAGATTTTTAGAAATAGGTACCAATACCTAAGTATACCTGCCTATTTCATATTTTTTTAATTGGACTTTCGTACGTACCTACTACTTATTATTCCTACTATCCTACTAATATTATAAATGCGAAAGTTTGTGAGAATGGACGGATGTTTCCTACTCTTTCACGCAAAAACTACTGAACGGATTTTAATGAAGCTTTACAGTAATATACCTAGCTTACACATTAGAATAACATAATAGGCTACAATTTATAAAGATAATGTATTCATATTTTAAGCCACTCGAAATAATAATCTTGCGCAGACAAGGGGCAGCAGGTCGCGGGCATCAGCTAGTAAAATATAATTGAATTAAATTTTTTAAAACGTTTTACTTATTACAAGCAATGTTAAGTTAACTTAAATAAGTTAGTAAGACAAACCTTTTTAACTTTTTTTGTGTAAGAAAAAACTGCATTCATCAGAGCTTTTTAAAGAAATTCTTTCCATATAAGTACAGATTAGAAATAATTACGTAAGAATATTTTAGCTTCTTGTGAGGTAATTATCATTAACAACACGCTAATCAACTTAATTTTAGTATTCTGATAATTTGATAGATAATGAAACCTTTTTTATTTTCTTTAAGATTGTCTTGACAATTATCTATTATGCAAGTAACAAACACGTGAAAAGATAACGTTGTGTTGAAATTTAAAGGATACTATGTAGCTGGTTTATTGGATTATTTATTTAGACGTCATTTGTAAAATAATAGTAGCGTATAATGACGAAGGCGGAGATGCGATAAGTAATTAAAGTAGGTACGTATTAATGTAAACAAATGAACTAATAATAATCCCTAAGCTCGATTACAGCCAATGATTTATGTATGTGTGGACTGAGGGCCCATTTTTTTTTTTGCGGTTTTTTGCAGATTAATCAACAAAAGTGCATAGTTAAAGTTGTTAAAGAGTTTGTTAAACGAATATCAGAGTTTGTTAAGACTTCATTCAAAAGATATTTTGCTTTAAGTGGGTCCCTCAGTTCAAACACAAAATCTCCCATAATTAGATAGGTAATGAATTAAACAACAATTTTTTGTTAAAAATCCTTAGTTAAACATGTATAAAAGTCTAAAAAGCATTGAAAAGCCTAATATGAGTAGATAATAAAAAATAACAAACGTTTTAAAAGGTCCCTGAGGGCCCACTTGAATTTATCTCATAATTAATAAATTATAGCATGAACATTAAATATTCCTAAACCAACCATTTGTTAAAAGGGCAAGGATAAATTTAAAATTAAAGAAAGATCACAAACAGTGATAATTATTGTTATTTTTAAGTTTTTAAGTGGTCCCTCAGTCCACACACTATGCAAATGCTAATTGTTAAATATATAATTAAATACAACAATTACGAAAATGGGGAGCCTTTCAGTGCATAGTTAATTTTGTATTTTATCGATCTGTATTTATCTTGTGTCTGGTTTATTTATATTTTTTGTCATTTTAACTGTTTTATTAATTTTCATACTAAGTCTGGTGTGGGGTGTCCACGTTTTAAGAAAAAGACTGTATATTTGTTTTTAATGTCATTTATTATTTATTTAGATATTTATTTATTTATAATTAGGATAACCCACGAAACATACACAAAGTCAATCAGAAATAATACAATATTTAAGTAGCTCAAGCAACAGTGCTGATTCCATTACAAGTTGCCACGGCAAGCAAAACATTACACAATATTAATATTAATCAATTAAATCTAAATTGCAATCATTTTTTAAATGTAAAAAATAAAACAATAAAATTTGCAATACAGTAAAATTAAAATGTAATAAAATTTTAAGTTTTAGACAAGTAACAGGTTATATTATTAATTAGCTACAATCGTAATACATATCTGTATGTCTATACATATAAATAAAATTGGAGTGTCTGTTTGTAACACGAAATCCACAGTTTTTAAGGTTCCGCACTCAAAGGGTAAAAACGGAACCCCAATTACTAAAGCTCCGCTGTCCGTCCGTCTATATGTATGTCACGAGGCTGTATCTCATGAACCATGTCAGTTAGAAAGTTGAAACTTTCACAGATTAAGTATTTTAGTTGCCGTTATAACAACAAATACTAAAAACAAAATAAAATAAATATTTAAGGGTTATTTATTTTATATTGGAAAAATATTTTTTGACAGCTAAGTCACGTCGTAAAATTTTTAAAAGATGAGTCGTGAAGTCATCGCATTCTGGCGCGAAAATAAATATATAAATATTGGTTTGTACGGAACCCTCGGTGCACGAGTCAGACTCGCACTTGCACGGTTTATTTACTTATTGAAAGAAAGACAGAAAATCTATTTATTTGTCAGACACATAAAATAGAACAATGTTTGTAAATCCGAAAAAGAAAGACAATGGAAAAAATTGTTACTCGAGGTGGGACTCGAACCCGCGTCTCTGAACTATACGCGTCCAGCGCCATGACCAACTAGGCCACCCGACGCTGGACGCGTTTAGTCCAGACACGCGGGTTTGAGTCCGGCTTCGAGTACCAATTTTTTCCACTGTTTTTTTTCTTTTCGGATTTTTCTAGTTATACCTAAGTTTTATAGGTAAAAAATTATATTATGTTTTTTAACATTTTTATCAATTTATTATTAACTGCAATACGGGACCATAAGAATTCTATGTCAATATTTTGGAAAATTTAAAGATTAGGTACTTCGTAATATATATATTTTTAAATCATTAATTTAACAGGAACATGTATTTTTTTATTGTTTGTTTACGTTTGCATCAAATAGCACTCAATTCGGTCCGCATACGGCCCAACACAATTACAACTATTTACTTTTATCTCACACTTTATGACTATGCAGAAACTTTAAAACGTAATGTAACATCATTAATGTATGTAATGGTTCTTGATTATCTCTTGACTGCATGGACACTCTACTTGTACGAAAAACATATTTTGTAAATTTTTCGTAAAAGAATGATAAAACCAGTGATAAGATAAATACAGATCGATAATATACAAAATTAACTATGCACTGAAAGGCTCCCAATTTTCGTAATTGTTGTATTTAATTATATATTTAACAATTAGCATTTGCATAGTGTGTGGACTGAGGGACCACTTAAAAACTTAAAAATAACAATAATTATCACTGTTTGTGATCTTTCTTTAATTTTAAATTTATCCTTGCCCTTTTAACAAATGGTTGGTTTAGGAATATTTAATGTTCATGCTATAATTTATTAATTATGAGATAAATTCAAGTGGGCCCTCAGGGACCTTTTAAAACGTTTGTTATTTTTTATTATCTACTCATATTAGGCTTTTCAATGCTTTTTAGACTTTTATACATGTTTAACTAAGGATTTTTAACAAAAAATTGTTGTTTAATTCATTACCTATCTAATTATGGGAGATTTTGTGTTTAAACTGAGGGACCCACTTAAAGCGATATATCTTTTGAATAAAGTCTTAACAAACTCTGATATTCGTTTAACAAACTCTTTAACAACTTTAACTATGCACTTTTGTTGATTAATCTGCAAAAAGCCGCAGAAAAAAAAATGGGCCCTCAGTCCACACATACATATTTATTTGCGTGAGTAAGCACGTGTACTAACAATGTGACAGGTCACATATTAAATGTGCAGTGATAGGCAGTTATCGGGAATGTAATTTATTGCGGAGTTGTGATTGAGTAATTTGCACTTAAGTTGGTAATAACTTGATTAATTATAGGGATATAGTGAAGAATAATCTTCTATCATTAGCATCAATTCAAACAGCTTTCGTAATCCATTGCTGGACATGGCCACTTACAACTTGCGCCGCAGAATGACAGAACACAGTGTCCTCCGCCTTTCGCATAGAGAGCGCGTCTGCCTATGTTGGTAAATGATCTAGACACGTCGTAACTGTCTAATAAATATAATTAAGTAACTTCTGAATATAAGATTACTTAAATGAAAAAAAATTAATGAGATTTTGTTTCTCAGTAGAACACAGCAGCAACAATTGAATAATTATATTTGTTTGTTAATCAGATGATTAATTTATAAAATTTACCAACTGACCCTAAAATAAACAAACAAATTAAAAAACTTTCCCTTGTACGGCACCCGTGATATGAAATAGAGTGATGACTCTATGTTTTCTTACTCCGTTACTAAAGGGAGAAATATTTTTTATTTAGTATTTATGTATTTTCACACATTATGGTCTACCTATATGTTAAGTTAAAAATTAAGTAACTGCACACAGTTAAAGGCGTGATAACAACTCGCTAGTACGTTTCAAAGGTAAACAGAGCGTAGTAAACCATCATTGTTTCAAATTAAATCTATAATGACTCAGTAAGTAAGGGCAAGGCATGACGGATTATTTCCTCATTGTTGTAAGTCCTCTCATTGTATTCACTATTTGACCAATATTCCCGTACCTTTTTATGTTATCACTATTTTGGTATGCCTTTAGTAGCAACTCTCATCATCATTATCATATATCAACCACTGGAGGTCCGCTGCTGAGCATAGGCCTACTCCAAACATTTCCACCCTGCGCGGTTCTGTGCCTTCCTCATCTATCGGCTTCCCGCTTATTTAAAATATTAAACGAATATTTTGTTTTAGGTTAACTGAAGTGACGATACAAGATGTCGGCCTTCAATGTGGTGTTGGGCTGCGTTATGGCACTTTTAGTCATATTATTCACTATTAGTTCAATTGCAAGATATTACATAAAGGTGAGTAATTTCTAAGAATGCACCCCCCCATGTCATATTTAGAAATTCAATTGTAACTGCAACAAGATATAAACCAGTTGCAAAACTCTAGTTTCTTCTACCTATCGGTCCTACGTGATATTTGTTTTCAGAAACTAAAATTTCCCACCTCAGACAACAAGGTATGGAAGTATTATTTCAGTATTTGGGTAACTTAGTATCAGGACAGAATATTATTCATTAGTTTATTGAAGGTGAGATATGTTACATAGGTATAGCTGTATGTATAAAGGTCAAGACATCGACATTTCATGAACTCTCACCTAGAGTGTGATAATTATTTCTGTACGAAGTTTAGATGCTGTTTTTATCCTTATTTATTTTAATTTTATATCAATTAAAGGATGTCACATAAGCATTTAATTATCTTTTCTGGTACTTTGCTTTATGGTATTTTATGGTATTCTATTGTACCTACCATGTTTCCGCTCGCTCTCGTATTTAAAGATTTCACTTAGCTATCTTAAAAACTCTCCTAAAAATATTTTTGAATTGTAATGTTTTAGGTAGTCATATTACTGTATTAATAATTGTCTGATAAATTATTTCTAATTCATTATATTAATTCGGGTAACCTGACATATTTCTGTGGGGTAATTAAGGTTACCATAAAAAATACGATAATAGAACTACAAGTAAACAGACGTTGTCTCTGCCAGAAAAGGAAAAACTGCACAAAATAGGCTTTATTAACTTATGGCCTTTGAATGACAAGGATCCCTCCACCAGTATTCCCTAAATGCTTAGAGTTGAGTGCAAAAGTATTCGTGGTATTGTGTTTATTTAGTGATTGCCTTCAATATTGTGTTTAATTGAATATTTCTTTTTGTTGCAGTTTACGCTGTATACTGTTTTATGCTTGACTTTTGCAACTGCTCCAGTGCCGCTTATGTTACTGAAACCGTTTGACCCCAAGAATGCTCTGTAAGTTTTATTTTTCATATGAGTGTATCTTTGTATAAAACTTTTAATTAATGCGTCGCAGTGCTCTTTCCCTTTTCACATGACATAACAAAATATAATGATGTTCACACGCGGTGGAGAAACACTGTGTAGGTATTTCGTATCGTAATCAATTGCTGATAATGTAATTAGTGTCAAACAGAGGACAAACTATGTAATTTCTTTTAATATAGATACCTAGGTAATTTATATTTATTTCGTTTTGGTTGATATACACTATGAAAACATTGTACTTAGGTATCTTTTATACTAATTAGATGTTTGAACTGTGAAATTGTGCTTTTGTTACGATAACCCAAAAGCAAGGTCGTTTAAAACTTTGTATTATTGTTTGAATATAATTTCTCTCTTTTACGTTCCCGTATCAAGAGAAAAACAAATGAGATACATTGATATACTTACCTATAATAAAATACTTACAGTACCCGGCCGGTATTACACATCGACCTGTGGAAAGAGACAATCGGTCAATTTTGGCTTCGTAGAGCGTCATCTCTTTATCCAGCGTTATAGATTTTTATCTGACGAATACTTTACCTAGATTTTACGCAATGTTGCTGAGTCGATTGTTACAGTAGTCAGCAACTTCTATTTAATAAGAAAAGATTGGATTGCGCAAAATCTGAGACGCTGACACAAATGTAAAGATGACGTAGAGTATCAGTGTATGGTATAAACAGTAACGTAATGTTTGTTAATTCTTTCACTACAGAAACTTTAACAAAAACAGGCATTTAATTTTCAACAGTTTTTACTAATTATCTACTTTACAGTATGTAAGGTCAAGGTAATACAGACATTCATACAGAGAAGTAATTAACTCTACCATGCCCTGCCTTAACTAATTAATGAATGTGTTAATGATGTTACTTTGTGATCCGTTTAGGTAGGTTATTTAATATTAAAGTCATTCTCTTGTTCTATATATTTGAAGCAGAGCGTAGTATGGACACTATGGTTCTACCTAAGTTAAAATTCTTTAGCAGCCTTTGTGTTCTGAAACCTAACGTAAGAGTATAAAATATGAATGTAGATATTGGAAGGATTATCTCTCTAACGGTTCTCTATTTTTATTCCTAAGATTTTATGTCATAATTTAAGATTGCATAATGTTACTTGTCCTAACATACGTTTCGCATAATAATCATTTGGCATAACTTTTTAATATATAATTTTTTAATCCTAATAGTCTTTTACCATAATTTTTAATGCCATAATTTCATTATGCCGTACTGATACTTGCCATAATTTCATTAGACATAACGCCAAATGAGCTCGACGGAGCCCGAATAGTAGCTAGCCCTAAATTCATGTCTTATAATATCACTTGTCCGAAAACCTAAATCCCTAAACATGACCTAATTTTTTTTGCTATAAATATTTCAATCAATCAATCAACTAGCCTATTGCAGTCCACTGCTGGACATAGGCCTCTCCCAATACGCGCCACAGAACTCGGTCCTGCGCCTTCCGCATCCAGTCCGACCCAAAGACCTTTATGAGGTCGTGGTCCACCTAGCTGGGGAAAAATATATGAAAAATAAATAAAAAAATTAAAAAATAATTAATTAATAAATTTATAAATATTTAAAAAATATAAATACTATATTCTAGTTTTACATAAAAAAAATGTTAATGTGTGTAATTTTTTAATATTTTATTTAAGGACATGTGACTTTATAGCAAGAAAAAATAGGATTAGGTAGGTAATATACGATTTCGTATACGCAAACATTATATGGAAAGTGATGATTATAGTATACTTGTTAGGGATTATGATTTTCGGACGATCGACATTCGGAGAAGAAAAGGACTACCAGCCTAGCTTCGCGGGTCTCCTACCTCTGGGTGGCTTAAAGAATAAACCTAACCTAACCTATCCTAGTCGGACTGCTCTAACTCGGGGTTTTTAAAACATTTTTTTTTATTATGGCAAAATATTATGACTGAGGACGATTATGGCTAACTATATTAGTACAAATGAAATTATGGTAAAACGAGATTATGCCAACAAACATAGTATGCTAAAACCAATTATGGCAAACTGTTATTATGACAAGGACAATTATGCCTAACTTGTTATGACAAATTAAATTAGGACAAAAACTGTTATGAGAAAAAAAGGGATCCCCTCTCTAACATGACATCATCACCAATGTATAATCCTACTGACATTCCATGAGTAGATTATACATCTACTGAACTTGACATATTTTCAAGAGCATAGGTACGACCTTAAACCTTTTGTATGAAAAGTAAACATTGCAGATAAACTTTTATTATTTGTAAATACCGATATTATATTCCCCATAAAACCACAATAAAGATGGTGGTTATTTAACTTATTAAAAAAACAGATATTAGTAATTTTCTATAGCAATAATGTTTCATTGTGAGTGTGTCGCTACGGTAAATAATTTATTATTTTTTGATATTAGTCTGTACTATAATAAACAGTATGGATGTTATTAAAATTTAACGTAAAATAACAGTCTCCTTTAGCCTATAATTTTGTGAATGTATGAATAAGTTGAGTACCTAGCAATAGTATTAAATCGATATTAAAATTATTTTCAATTGTAGCGTGAACTTTATGACCTCAATCCTGTAAGGATATATGAATTACTTAGATGAAATAGCCTAGGTATTCTATATTAGCTAAAAAAAAATTGTTTTCCTTTTGCTAGTCATGGTCAAATCCCACGTCGATAGCGAAGTGTTTTACTATTATGCCTTTTAACACGTCTATCGCTGGAGAAAAAAAAAATGAAAATGAAAATGTTTATTGGTCTCAAAATAGTTACATAGTTTTTATGTTATGAGGCATCCCCAGTAAGTAATTACATAATACTTGTGTGGAGAAGAAGAGTAACAATGTCTGTAGAGAAAAACCTAGAAAGAATTTGTGGTTTGATGAATTTCCTTTATAGACAAGCACTGGTTGCTGCATTTATATTAATTTGCTTATATAATTAAAAAAGTTTTACCGCGCCCTTTTATCGAATGTGCAGAAGATTCATTCATAATTTATTATTGCGGTTTGTGTTCGGAACGAAGATAATATCAGAACTGAATTAAACAATCTAGTATTTTTAAAGATACGGTTAATTGTAATTTTACCTTGTTTTACTGACTTTCTGAGGCAAAGTATAAAAATAACTATTGTTGGATTACTTTTTGTTATTTGATGTTTTTAAATGTTCTACGTGTAATTAATTTCTCAAATGGAGCGGCTAAAGAAAAACCTTAGTCCGCAAGGACTGAAACTCCTTAAATATAGAAAAAAACGTAGTCTTTTGTATCTTAGAGAAGATATATTACTTATTATATGTGTAAATTAGAAATATTAGTCATTGTGTGGTGATATTACCAATAGTTCAAGCTACGGTTAGTTGAAACTCAATGGTGTTGTTGTGTGAAAAATCTCATTACAATTTAGTTAAATCAATTTTACGCTTATCTTTCGTGAAATTTAATTTTACAAATGGTTTTCCTAAGCGCACGGGTTTTTAAGTTTACATAATGCAATAAATAAATAATTGTATTTATTATTTACCTGCCTTGTATTTTTCCTGCATGCAGTTAAAGTGCGATTGCTGGGACGGGAGAGAAATATCGCGGCATATAGTGCTCTACCTTAGTGCTGCCGTATTACCTATAACTTAGCTCTATTTTTGTTTTCTGTAGAAATAACAACACAATTTCACCTAAATATCAATTCAATGGGAGTAACCGTACCGATAAAAACCTTTCATCTATATCTGTTTGTTAAGGAAATATGGTCGAAAAACAGCCATAGTTTTCCGGATATTTGTGAAGTAAAACCACACACGTCTAGAGCGTGGTCAATGAGAAGGACTGTTATTTATTGTTGTCCATGGTCACGGCCTGGTGTCAATGACGACGAAACGTGCTTGTTGGTTTTTGTAAAGAATTACATATTATGTAGAAGAAATATATATTTAAATGACTGTAAATTGTGTCCTTTTACTATATTACCTTTTTATGACCACTCCTTGAATGTTTTGATTGTAGAATGTGTCTCCTATTATAATAACGGAAAATAAAGAAAAACTGGGCCTTGAAAACAAAAAAACGTATAAGGTGAATGATCCCATTTGCAATAGTTAGATAGGTACTTGGTAGAGAACTTAGTAGATTTTAACTAAGATTTTTATACTAAACGATTTAATCAGTGAAATTAATAAAATATTTTAAATAAGGAAATATGTGTTATTTTTAGAGGCATAATGCCTCTTTATAAAATATTAACATACAAAAAATATTAACACAGCCTATATAAAATATTAAAATTTATCTTAAGTATTATGTATACATGTAGAGCATAGGTATAAAAAGAAGTTTGGGATCGACTTTTGTACATTTCGATCTGTTTTGTGTAAATACTCAGTCAAACTATTTTCAATATTCATTCGTTCTATATTTGAAAACAATAGGAGCATTTAGAAATGTAAATATTAAACAGTGTTTGCATAAAAATATTTAATTTATATTGAATATTTTTACATAATTAATTATAACTGTTAACTTTAACCTAATTATAGCTCTTAGTTCCTTAATTTATTAAAATAATTGGAATGGATTTATAAGTGCTAATTAAAACAGCCCAGAAACATTCGTATAGAGATAGACATCCCTCAAAGTTGGTGAGAAACTGGGTGTAACCCAAGTTTCTTTTTTATTTTGGTTGCCACTACTGATAGTTAAACACTATCCCCCTTACTCATAAACGCCTCTTAAATTTATCACTGTTTAGCGAGATTTTTATTAGGAAATTTACTAAAATGTAAGAGGCGTGTATGAGTAAGGCCATTTAAGGCAGGTTAAGCAACGTTATTAGTATCTGGTAAAATCAGTTCCTGTTTTTATTCTATTAGGTACCTATTGTTAAATAATCCACGCCTAACTCCTACAGCTACAGGTAAGTACAGTGGTGATACCAAACCGGTACAGTAGTCGTATTAAACTAGATAGATCCTAAAGAGATCTATAAAATAAACATTATCACAAGTTAATTTCGTTAGTTATTCACCGTCGGGATGATCCTAAGAAGAGTCAGTAAAGTCTTTTATTATTCCTCTATATTTAAATAACTCTATAATAGAATTATCTCACACCGGAACTGATATGCAAATTGTAGATAGTCATTGAAAATAAATAAACGCTACAAAGGCGTCACAAAATACTCAGGGATCGTGGTAGATAAGAGGTCCTAACTGCCTCTTTGTTAATGTCACGCGTACTCATGTACCGAGCATGTTGCTATCTGTATTCTATAAGCGTTTATATTTTATATGCAGGATAATCTGCTATAGTACATCATCCACACACATCCTTATCAAGAGTACCTAGCTGTCATTTTACATTTATATTTTCTTGGTATCAACACCAAAGGTCCTTAAATATTTCTCTACTAATTAGACACTCCTAAGTCAAAAACGTCTACGCTAAAACATCTATTTATCTAAATTACAAAGTAAGAACTAAGAGTTGGTATGCATGCTAGAATTTTTTGTTTTCAATGTAAGTTTCTACAGCCAGATTCACAAATGAAAATGGATCATTTTGTAAAATAGTACCTACTTATTTGAAAATTTTCTTACTATACCCCTTCCACTATATTTAACAACATTTGACAGATTGACGTTAGTGACGTTCAGCAGTATCTCGAATGTAATCCCATTCGACTGTAAGCGATTTCGCGATTTTTCAAATTACTTTATTTTACACATTTGGATTCTTACATCAATTTACATTATCATTTTATTATTGTTTCTTTCTTCTTTGTTAAGAGAATTAGCCTATAGCTTAAAATGATAAAATTATAGTTAGCTTAGGTATTATTTAAAATACATAATTTATCTTGACACATTCGCGGGTTATAGCTAATCTAAAATATCATATTACATTTTATAAACGTATTATGAAGAGTTCAGGTTTATTCATAGCATTTATTTCTACCGATTATTTGTAATTTGTTTCATAATGGTGGTAATCGTTATGAGTGTCCATCACTTAGTAACCATGGTAACTGAAAAAAACATGGGTACGTCCATGAAATAAAATATAATTTGTTCGAAAAATAAGCGGAAGTATTACGAAACTTCATGGACGTGAACTGTCAAAAAGCTAAACTTACGCTGGAAGGGGTATAACTGGGAAAATTACAATAACATTATGCAAATGCATTCAAGACAGATTACAATGATTTTAAAATATTTTCTTTTTGTTTTCTATTTTATTACGCCCCAAGAAATATCACCAGAAAAATTAATGTCTCATAATTATACCTATGTGATAAATTGTTAATTTAATTTTGTCTCAGTTACTGTGCCTCTCAAAATTAAAAATTCATTTCTTTTTGTAGAATAAAATTATGAAAATATTACTCTTAATTACGTTAAAAAGTTATTTTACTCTTAATTACATAATTAATTAATAAGTTATTCTGTGAATGTGTGAGGAATATTATAATTAATATTAGGTATGTATTTTGTTGTGTAGGATACCAGCACTGCTGCTAAGGGGTTTCGCCAGAGCTCTTGGATTACGTTGGAAAGTACGAGGCTTGGAGAATGTGGACAACAGCAGGGGAGCTGTTGTACTTCTAAACCATCAAAGTGCCCTTGATCTTTACGGTATGCTTTATATTTTATTTTAATTGATTGAGTTATGTTATTATGTATAAGTATGAATATACTGTTTACTATTACACAGGGTGTCCATAAGAATAGAGCATTAGATTGCACATTTTTTTACCTATAAAGCTTAGGTATAACTAGAAAAATCCGAAAAGAAGAAAGACAATGGAAAAAATAGATACTTGAGGCGGGACTCAAACCCGCGTCTCTGGACTATACTCGTCCAGCGCCATGACCAACTAGGCCACCCGAGTACCTGTAGTAGTAGTAGTATCCGTAGTCCAGAGACGCGGGTATCAATTTTTTTCATTGTCTTTCTTCTTTTCGAAAAGAGCATTAGGTTTATCAGGTACAATAATAAACATCGAAAAATACCCACCCTTTTCGGAGATATGACCATTTTAATTTTTACAGCATGTGTGTGATATTTTCTTATTATGCCATCGAAATCGGTAATTGAATTACATAGAACATTAATTTTACCCTGTTCCGTTTCATGCATTCTTAGAGTTGGTATCTACAACGTTGGGGTCCGGAAACTTAAATCAGTAGATAAAATCGATAAAGTAAACTTATTCACTCGACAGTGGGTCAATTAGGGCGGTCTTTTAAGTGTGTGAGGTCACAATTCGGTCAGTAACCTTTCCTAATATGTATTAAGAATGTAAAGGGAATGACCTGGAACATTTATATGTGTTATAGTCTTTTTCCTGGGAATGCAATTGACTGAGATAAATATCTGCCATAATTAATGAATTATGGGCGAAGCCACGGGCGGAAACTAGTATTACGTAGGTATGTTATTATGAAACATAAATCGACATATTACAATAACCTATATTATAATAATAACACTATATGCTACATTGTAGTTAGTTTATTTTTACTAGTAACCTTGTGACCCTGCTTTGGTTATTACTTTGCTTACAAATTTGATGGTCACATAACATCATCTGTAAGTGCACTTGTATTATATTATTATGCTCTGCGGTTTCCTTTTACTTAAATGTCAGCCAGTCAGTAAGAAATACCAAATATTATTGTATAGAATTCTCAAGCACTGGATGTTACAAGACAGGTTTAAGATAAGGCATAAAAAAAACGAAAATATGCAAGAATTCGATACAATTGTACATGACAAATTTTAATTATCTATGGGAGTCGTTAGGGTATTTATATTATGTTAATACAACGAAAACATCAGAAAAAACGTATTATAAGTACTTATAAAATATGTTTAGGTTTTACGCGTGACTGCTTTCTAGTATTGTCATCAAGCAATAAACAATGGACATCATTATGTAGGTATTTACCTAAAATTGATATTTATACTTATCTTTTTTACATTATATCCATGATAACCTTCATCATAATATTTTTTACAATTGCTTCCTGTTATTTGGATAAATAAATCTTCAGCAGTTATTGTTCGAATTCTTTGTAAGAAAACAGTTTTTGAATTTAGTATTTTATAGTTACTAAGTAAGTGCAATTTTAGTCGTGATTTAGTTTAGAGAATTGCACGGCATCAATATAATTTACCTACTTATTTTTGAATCTCTTTCTGTAGTTAGCATTTCAGTTTGTTTGCAACGAAAGAATGTATCCTTGAATATCAGCGGCTCTATATCTAACATCTATACTAATATTATGAAGAGGTAAAGTTTGTGTGTTTGTGACGATGTAGGGGGTAATCTCTGGATCTACTGAACCGATTTTAAAAATTCTTTCTGTGTTGAATAGTCCATTTAGCGGAGAGTATCATAGGCTATATATTATCACGCTATGATTAATAGGAGTGGAGCAGTAATGAAATATGTTTAAAAAAGGGACGCGTTTTTTTCGCTGTCCAACGAAGTGGGCACGGGTCAGCTAGTTTAATATAAAAGTAGTAACATACTATAGATGAAGTTTTAGTTCTAGGTTCTATTTCGTCTTATATTAATTTGAATACTTAATAATAAAGCAAATCACATAACTAATGAGTCCTTTGCAGCCAAAGTCATAGTAGAGCTAAGAACTCTTTGCTCGTCACTCACAGCGTGATAATGATGTAGTTGTGTTTATAAAAATATTTATCATAATATCAGCTGATAAACGTAATCCCGTAGGGACACTAGAGATGATAATATTCGTACAAATAAATGTACTTACTTACTGTTTATTTTTGACATAATATTATATGCATAAATGTACATACGTAAGTAGTGAAATTGCTTGCTTAATAGTTAAGTATATCGTAGTCGACTTAAATGGAACCAAAATTAATTTGTAAGAAGTCTGTTGTCCATTACGGACAATATTATTATTTACTGTTATGGTTATTTTTTTGAATAAGCATTTTTCAGACGTAATGTCTCATTTCGTGACACGTTTATGTAGGTAATATACCTACCATGTTTAGGTAAATGGTAATAATATTATGTAAATGTTTTGGTATTGTGATTTGGTATTTAGTTCACTTACTTCCTTTTTGAATAGTTTTCATAATGACGTCTCTATTCAGAGATATCCTATAAAAAGATGTGAAATAAGAAGATCTACATGTGTTCTGTCATTTTGCTCTGACAAGGAAAGGAAGTGAAAAGTCATATTTTGACGATCTTATTATGATACTGTCGCCACGGTTAAACACCAACTCCCTCTTCTTGGTATTGGCCGATGAAGAATTAATGTACCTAGTTATGGGAACGTTTCAACCCCATTATATCCCGAGGTTAACGTAGTCGACATAAGGTCTATTGCTACACTAGTTTTTCTGACCAGTGTGCTATCAACAGATAAAGTCCTACCTTCATCATTGGAGATAGCAGTACAACATATTTATCTGATTATTGTCCTAACATAGTAAACTTAGAAGGTGTAACTCCACGAAACAAATGAGTGTCTTAAATCATAACAATATTTTTGTTTACTTCTCTCCTCTACATTATCTTTGTTATGAGATCAACGCAAAACTAAGGGGCAGAGTACACTGGCTTTTGAACCTTTGCGATATCAATAACAGAATCTATCTCAAGGTTCATTGAAGAGCAAATGACACTAGGGCAAAGTCGTAAGTGTAAAACTAAAGTGCAGTCACAAAATCTTGGATTACTTTACTTGACCCGTGTTAAAGTTTTAGCGTTTAGAAACAATATTTTATTCATTAAACCTTCCTTCCGTTTTACGTCATTGGTTGTTATTGGTACTTGAAGGGGGAAATTGCATACCTACATTGTTTAGTTATAAACTAATACTTTGTTTCGAGAGAAGTGGGTTTTTATTCCGCGCTATGGATATAAAGCTAGCCTGTGTTGCGGGAAATTTTATAGACGGGATTTTTGGGCAAATAATAGTCTTGAACCTAACCACTACCAAACTACCTAATATAGGTATATATAGACATACTTTAACTTAATCTATGATTTATCCCATCTTCCTCGATATGTAAACTATTCACTACAAAAGAATTTATCGATTACACACAGTTTATACTGAAAATTAGCACTCCGTTGTGTTAATAGCTCTAAGCACCTATTGAGCTAAGTGTAAACCTTCTTGTTTAAGAAAAAACTTGATTTTCAAATATTATGTGTTATTAATCTGTAGTCGCGTATATCTTATTAAACAAATTTATCATTTTATAATACATATTGTAGATTACGAGGTTTGTGAAAAGGTCTAATTTCTTAAACTTTCATAATAATTCAATTTGTCCGCTGTGACTATGTAGAGCTGAAAGTTTTGGTGGCAGTTAGTAGGTGACGTCGTGATACTTATGTTAGTGTCTAATCTGATTTCTATTGTTTGACACTGTGATGCAATTTAATATATAATTACCAGTAATTACTCATCGTCTTTAGCATCAACGGCATATTAGTACTAGAAACTTAAAAAACTATTAATTGAGATAGTGGAAAGAGAACTTCAGTGATTAAATGACTTTTCCTCTTATTATGTAGGTATGTTTAAGCCAATTCCGGATATAGGTACGTATGAACTACTTATTATACCTACCTAAGTATTATGTACATAATGCTTACATTAATGGGCCTGCTAACCATACATACCTTTATAATGATACATAGATGAACTGCGATACGGATATACTCTATTAAATATAAATGACTCTACTGTTCTACTATCTCTCTATCTAAGTGTCTGTACCAGATCAACTTGCTTTTTTCTTTGTACTCTAATTTAGATCTATAGAGGAATAACAGTACAAAAAGTCCCCTTGTCCCCAAATGTGGATTAAAAGACATGAAAACTATCTTACGCTGCCGATAGGTATTCCTGGTGTGGAATTAAGTAAAATTTTAATCGCTAGTAGGGGTAATAGGTCAAATAGCATTAAATACAAAGAGATTTGGGGTATATTCCCAACTTCAGATGTTGACACAACGATGACATGAACCTATTCTTTCTTAATCAACGTCAACATAATGCATTGTTTGAAGAGATATTTATTTAAATATTTCTGTTTCAGCATTGGCAATAATATGGCCGCTTATGTCGCGTTGCACTGTGGTAGCAAAGCGATCGCTGCAGTATCTTGTGCCGTTCGGAACAGCGACCTGGCTTTGGGGTACCGTGTTTATAGACAGAGGAGCTCAGACCGCACGTGACGCTCTCAACAAACAAGTAGACGCCATTAAAGAGCAAAAGGTAAATGCATACTCTGTTATAAAACTAAAGTTTTAGAAAGGTTAATAGAAATTGATTACACTTTTGCTATTACACCCTAGTTTTGGATAGTCATAATTTTGTCAATCAAGCAGAGGTCTAGGTAGCGACAGTTCTATAGGAGGATAAGTAATTCATTTAATAATACATTGACCGAAATGTCCCTTGCTGTGTAAATGCTCTTCTGTAAAATGCAAAATCAACCTGGTTTATTTTGTCAGTCGTAAATTGACATCTTATAGTACAATCAAGCAACGCAAATTGCAATCAAACGTGCAGGTAAGTACCTAATAAATTTGAAGCTGGCGCATACTAAAATAGTATTTTAACCAGTTAACCCAAAGGCAAACTTTAATGAGTTCGTCTACCAAATCATCCCTGTATTAAAGAAAGTTGGACTAAAGACATGGAATATGACCATATTTCGGAATCGACATAGTATCCTATTTCAAGAACAGTCCACAAAGGTGTAGATCCACTCTTATTCCGAAGTCCGAAGCATTTTGCTTTCTCCATTTGCTACATGGCTAATAGGTAGATACGTAACTATTCAGTTTTAGTACCAATAATAATAGTACTTAGCCTAAACGACGACATAAATAGAAGCTGTAACAACTTAAAGTATAACGTCATAATGCCTTGAATGTTGTCAAAGAGAAATCGTATTATGATTTACTTATACGGGAAATAAGTACCTATTCATGATATTACAACATCGTTTGTTCATAACTGCGTTTGGTGACTTACCAACCATTGTAAATATGTACTAACGAAATCAGGAACTGCAAACATAATTAACCTTAAAATAGATGTAAAGGTAGGTATTTCCAATGAAATTATCTAAAGACATAAGTAAGAATTTTTGTGATACTTTTTGTAACTGTTATTCAATTTACTTAAATGAAATAACATTAAAACAAAAAGGACGCGATCAGTTAAAAGTAAAGTAACTCATTATGGTTTAACGTTATCACTATGTAATCTTGTGTGTTTATAAGGCGTAACTTTAATTCAGTTATAAGTTTTACATTAACCGTCTTACTAATAAACATTTACACACTCGTTATAACAAGGTTATAACAAAAACGTTACTAATAAACACACTCTAGCTATACGCCTGTTATAGCGGTGGTGTAAGTTGTACGTCACTTTATACAACTGTTATTCAGTCGACAGACCTCGTATAACAAGTGCATAACTTACAATATTGTGTTGATTTATCTCTAATTATAGATTATTTACATTATTTTGACATTTTTGACGAAATGGAGAGTGAAGAACCACCAAGAAAGTAAAAACTACTAATCTCGCTATAATCCGTTTATTTTAGATGATTGTGAGTTTAAAACCAAATAAAGATTTACGAAGGCGTATGCAAAGGAAGTGGTAGATTTAATCCGTGGTGAAATGGAACAGAGTACTAGAGGTCGTGTCTTTTCAAGAGAACTTCAAGTTTGTACAGCATTAAGGACATGGGCGCGACAGAAAGTGGAAGATGATGCTGCAGACATTCACGGCAGGAGTCAACAATCCGTGACGAATGTATGCCGACACGAGTTGCTATTGCACTAGCAAGGAAAGCTTACCATTTTATTCATATGCCACGAACTCTTGAAGAGGAACAGGAAGTCATAGCAGAATTTCGTAATATATGTGGCTTAAGAAACGTAACAGATGCTATTGCCTGATTGCACACATATTAAGATCAAAAAGGTTGGTAGTGACAATACTATATCAATAGAAAAGGAGTGTCTTCAATAAACGTATAAGTGGTATGCGATTCCAGCCTATTATTAAGGGCATTGTAGTACACTGGAGGGGAAGTACTCATGATTCCCGAATTTTCAGAGAAAGCCCAATACGGCAGAGATTTGAAAATGGAGAATTTAATGGTCGTTTTTGGGTAATGCAGGTTATGGACTAACAGGTTATTTGTTTACACCTCTACAAAATCCTGCTAATATTAAGCAGGAGGCCTACAATAAGATTCATATACTGACTAGAAACCCTGTAGAAAGATGCTTTGGTGTATGGAAACAGAGATTTCGATGCCTATTACACGGATTCAGTGTATCATTAGAAAATGTTAAACTGTATTTAGTTGCACTTGCAGTTCTGCACAATATTGCAATAAAAATAGGGCAAAATACAGAAATAATGGACATAACGCCCGGTGACCCCGTTTGGGACATAGACCACAAGAACTCAAAATAATGCAACTGGATAAGTTGCAAGGCAATTATTTATGAATTATGTTTTGTAATATAATTAATTATTTTAAATAAAATACATTTTAGTTATCAATTTTATTTATTTTCGCTGTACGTATTACATTTTCCAGTTCTAAATTTTTCATTTTTAACTGCTGCTCTTTGCCTTGGAGTAAGTGTTCTTCTTCGGCCCACTCGTGGGACTGTGTGGTATCACATTAATCCATTTTTAAAGCTTGTTTTGTTACAAAATCACACCATACATTCGCCTATCGATATTGTCACTATTCAGTTTTCGAGGTCAACTAAATACCTTTTCTAATAAATCCCAATTTGCAAAAAGGCTTCCTCTTCTTTGCTATAAGGTACCTGCGGGTAACAAGAGCCGGTGGGTATCAAGAGCCGTTGCTTGAAAATGACACTTTTAATGATCACAGCACCCTACATTTACACATGCTTAAAAATGACCAATAGGAAAGCTAAGATCCGAGCTCGCGTCGTCGCACGATCATCAATCTTACCAGTAGCCACGAGTCAGTTGAGAGTGATAGACAACGCAGCTCCACTATAATTTTATCTTGCCAAAATAATTTTATTTTTACCTAAAATACAGCCGTTTGTTCAAATCTTGTTAATTAATTGTGAATGTTATACAAATAGTGTGGGCTAGTGGAGATAAGTTATAAATTTTTGTTAATAAATACAATACTTTTTACCGTTTTCAATTATGCTATTATCAGGGGCTAATACGGGCCACGCTGGAGGCGCGTACATAGGCCGGCCCTTATTATACATATAGAATGTAAATTAATATTAACAAATTTCAATAGACTTCGTTATTTTAATACATACCATAGTTATTATTATTAAGCATGTATTTGTTATTATTTTTGTATCATAAATCATCCCTAATATCTTTAATTAACTTAAAAGTGTCCAAGTTGTTGATCTAGATAACAATAGATTTTATAATAAGGATAAGAAGGGCCACATACGTGGCCTGTCTTATACCGTACTACTTATTTATAAAAAAAAAAATGTTTTAGTTTTGTAATTTCCATAGATAATATTTAAAAAATTACAAACTCATTGTTTACGTCTGTGATTATTTTGACGATATGTTATAGATAAAGGTTTTTATGACATGTTTTTGCTACGTTAGTTTATTAAGAGCCATTGCTAGTTTTTCCTTTGATTAAGTAATGTTAAAAGCGTGATTTAATGCCAAATGATAATTAAAGTCAAATGAAACCGAAAACAATATTTTTTCAATTGATTACTCTTTTAATATTTGAATTAAAATTTGGTCCTTATAAAACTACATACGTTTATTAAGGACCAAAGAGAGGGTTTTTTAAAATCATGATTACTATGCCTAATTGAGATGAAAATACTTGTAATAGTACTTTCTGATGCAGATATTGAAATAAACATTACCATGATATTAAATATTTTATTATATTCCTTTATTTATAGAAATTATTTAGGTTTAGATTAAGGTGGCCCTTATTTACCGCAAGTACCTTATATCTATAATCACTTGATTCCATTTAATGGTTATTTTTAGGAGATTGTAAATCAAAATAAACCGCACAAACAGAATACGAAATGAAGTCTCAAATACTCAACCGTTTTGACATATTTTAAGAGACGTTCAAAAGTAATGTCAAAATCTGCTAAAGAAAAAATATGTAAAAGTGTGTAAAATTATGCGTTTATTACGATTTCTAAGTCGAATTTCAACATTAGGGTATTATATTAATATTCTTTATGACATATTAATTTATTTAATATTTTTACAATAAGAATTAATAGGTAAAAATATGAAACTAATTTAATGAGATTTTTTAATATATTACTTTTTAGAATGTTTCTGACAGTATTGCCAGTGGTCAGTGTCATAACTATTTAATAGTTACCCAATGCTTATACCTGGTTTATTATAGGCCGACCGTTTAACTCAGACCCCGCCTGCGGTAATAGAGGTGCGCGGGGGGCGAGGACAAAGGAGAGAGCTATCTCTTGATTTCTTGCCAAAACAGCGCCATCTCAGATACTGTGACCCGAACTACATTACATCACAACACAGCTCTAATTTTTAGCTAGCTTATTTTTATGAAATAAAAAGAAGGAAAAATTAAAATTATACCCTAAAGCAATCGAAATACCTGGAGAGGTTGTTTTATTTTTCTGGTCAGGCTTTAAATTGTGTAATAATTTAGATTGTATAATTTTTACTAAGAAAGTACTAGTTTTAGTGCTAAGATGACGCCACCATCTTTGACATTTGTAAATTGTATAGAAGACGGACTAGCATACTGCACTAGTGTCATACTGACATACTGACTAGGTGTCCGTTATGGTAGCGTGTAAAAATAAAAAAAGCTCTTATTATTGTTCTTATTATCTGTAAATATTTTTTAAGATTGATTCTTACAAATTAATATGTTTAAATCATACCTGTTTTAATGTAAACTGTGATTATACTGTGATTTTAATATATATATTAATGATTGTACAATTGTTATTATTTGTAAATATTTTCTAAGACTTTAGTTATAATTATATTTATAGTTTAAATCAGCCATTCGAATAATAACAAATATATTTATTAAAGATAAAGATTTATTGCAAAACTGTGTATATCATCATCATGCCCATTAATGTCCCACTGCAGGGACGGGCCTCCTCCCGTGACGGACGGATACTTGGCCTACTAATACCACGCTGGCCACGTTTTAATATACCTATTTAGTAACTGATTAAAGCTTTCCATAACTTATGGGCGTTTATGGGGCTAACCAGCACCGTCAATTGAAAAAAATCGTAATTCGTGAATAGGATCAATAATGCAAAATGTTGTCTACAAAGTCGTTAGAAAAGGCAATAGAGTTTTGTCTAACACATTCTGATCACTTTAAATAGTTTTTAATTTGATAAATATTTTATTTAAAACAAACATGGCCGTTTCATTTTCGCATGAGAATTTTAAGTAATTGTCTTTGATTCGTAGTACTTATTTCTCATCTTAGTCTTTAGTCAGTGTATAACACGACATCATATTTCTTTAAATTTATAGTCAGGAATAAAATATAGAATATAACTATCGTGGCTGTCACATTACTCCAAAAATAACGATAATATTACATTATTTGTAATAATTTGATTATATTTTAAAGAATCTTCAAATAAATATATTTGTAGACTTTTCAAGAAATATCCTTAACAATACTTTTTACAATAATTAAAAGAACCTATTCTTTAGATTATAATTAAGTAAAAATAATGTCTGATTTAATGTTGTAAAAGCAAAATACAACTAATTATTTTTTACTTTTTAGTGCAATTTTTTGTCTTTGAAGTCGGTTTTTTTTTATTGGTAAAACTTATTTTATTTGGCATAGTAAACAACTCGATATAGCTCTTGTGTACGCTACCATAACGGACACCGCTACCCCGCCCCCTCGTCCCTTTCATACCGCAGGCGGGGACTGAGATAAACGGTCGGCCTATAGTCAAGTAGTGTATAAACAGCTATTACGCTCCTATTCAATGAATAAGTATTCATGTGTATAACGACTGTATAAGAAAATTTTTATTAGTAAGACAGTAAGTATTTAATTTTTTTCAATCAGCTTTCGCTGCGACGTGTTCCCTTCCACAGAATTTTTTACATTCAATCTAGTGAACATACCTACGTATAATTGTCCGCGTAATGGCTAACGCAGACCTGGACGGCATGGCAAGGGATTTTAATTTTTACTAATGGAAATTCAACCGTACTGTTACAGAAATACGACATAAATTGCTATGCTTTAAAATGATGCCGCGGCATTGAAAAATCCCTTTCAATGCCGCGGATTGTTTGTGTACTAGCAAATAGTCAAGATACGTTTGTGCGCAATGTTTGCTTAGTAAATTTCCCATTATAAGGTGACGTAATGATGTGGACAGACGATATTCTTGTTTGATGTCCCCAGTTTGTAATGATTGTGTGTTTTTCTCAACCGGACGGAAACACAAGCTCCGTTTATTTACACCGTCCTTTAGTTATTACTTAACCACTTAATTACTATTGACATAGTTGGTCTAATTATTCAGTTGCCATAACAATATGTCGTTCTTGATGCTTAGCTACACTGATTCCAATGTTTATTATACAAGATCGGGTGTTTTCAACTTCAGCTAGAACCTACTACTCTACATTAACTAGATATATATCTATGTTCGTAAGGCGGCATTTATAGTACAAGGTATGCGTAGGTTGGATGCTGTATGTGGAATGTCAGTTAATAATTGTTATTACTAAGTATTATAAGTACAAATGTATCCTTTACATGCGTTTAGTTCCATGTTTTAAACAGTTAAAGTCAGCAAGGTGTTTTACCGAGGACACGCTTCTAGCTTACAATTATTTAGAGAGAGTGTTGAGACGGACAGATAGGTATGCACCTAAGATTAGACCCATAAAAAGGATGTCTTTCTCTAAGTATCAGTTGTGATAGAGCCTTCTATATGAAGTTTGTAAATACATATTAATTTTCGTGTCAAGTAGCAAAGATAATAAATAAATAATGAAAATAAATAGATAAGCTAAGAACCTGCGAAGTAATATCTCTTAGTCACATTGGCGAGCATCTTATTCTTAGTCCGTTATTTCAATTACATTATAGGAAAACCTTTTTACATGACTTATTCCTGACTATTCAGATTAGTGTAGGTTTGCGTTTGTGTCGATTTCTCTGTGTCCTGCGTGGGCGACGAAAGCGACGCGTCGTACGCTATCAAATCAATGGCGTACCTTACTTGTGTCCTATGTGACCGTATGCAACGAGACGCGACGTTACGTCGCGCATAACGCGTACTTGTTTTGAGGGCGATCAGAAGCGACACCACGATTTCTAAGCAAAATTGTACTGTACTTCTTTATGATTCGAGAGTAAATGACCAAAATCACGTAAGACACTTGTCGCGTGTATCATCGCGTCGCATTGCATCGCGTAGCGTCGCGTCGCTTTCGTCGCCAACGCAGGACACCGCGTTATTAATAAGAATTTAATCTTAGCCAGTCACATTATATACATTAGTACTATTACTTAACATTAAATTAATAAGTTATGTCTTCAGTGCAAACATTTTGAGTAAACATATATCAAGGAACGTTGTTATCAAATCTGTCATTCTGAAGGCAGTAGATATAAATTTATGTTAATAGGTACACATTACACAATTACACATTGGTATTATTATTAAGCGCGTCTGTTTATTGTCAAAAGCGAATCAAATTGAAATATTTGAACACTGTATTCGTAGATAGGAATGAAAGAGATCGACTAATAATGTACCTATTTACTCGTATACTTACGATAATACATACCTACAATGTGTCATACAGCAACAAGAAACAATAAAATATACAATATGTTACTATTTTATTACTAAGCCGTGTAGAACTATCGCTATTTTATTACATATTAAAGTAAATGCTATGCTTTTTATGGTGTGGACTCAAAGATAAATTTCACTTTTTGGTAATCGATAGAGTGTAGTACAGGAAAACTCGTGCCAGGATGGCGACCTAGCTACCCCTAGAAACCCAGACATATGAGAAGAACGTCATTCTATTGGTCTGGGAATACCTGTGGGCCTGGGTAGTTACATAGTTAAGTCTGTGTTTAAATAGTGCATTTAGATTGAACCTTTTCAAAATATGCCTTATCAGCTGTTACGCTTTATGCGAACCTTGTGTCCAAAGTAAAAGTGTCCAAAAGAGTTTTCTATATCTACTTACGTTTTCATTTTAATAAATGGTTCTTCTAAACTCCGTTTATTTTTTTTATACTTTTTTATTATTGGGAATGTCACTTAGCAGTGATCCAAGTCCAACTATTCAGCTCTTTTTTTATGATAATATAAACTATGTAGTCAGCAACCAATTATGTAAAAAATCTTCAAACGTACGACGGTCAGGGACACTAAGAAAAGTCATTATTATTTACTAATGTAGAGTTCATACCATTGCTACAGTTACATACTAAAAGTTTTAAATAAATTATGTATTTGTACTTGTGAATAACTGTCTTATTTAGATACTAAATACAGGCTATGTCTTATTGAACCCGTATTCATAATCACTATTATTATAGCACAGAGTTCATTGTCCCGTTCTGACATACTTAATCTAAACGTTAAACAATAGAAACCTTTTATATACTTAGGTAGGCAACACGTTTTAATGAATAAGTACCTACATAATACGAATATGAATAGGTTTGTTTACCTTCAGAAATATTTAATAATTGATAGGTAAGTGAGAAAATTAAAGTGTTGTAGTCTGCGATTTCCAGACCATTTTTATAATTTGACACTCTAAGCAAGCATAATATGCAAACACACGCAGCCTATTTCTATCCCAGAATAATCAAGAATAATCACTAATATAATTATCATAACAGCCCATAAATGTCCTACTGCAGGGACGGGCCTCCTCAGGTGACAGAGGGATACTTGGCCTACTAATACCACGCTGGCCAAACTGATTGGTATAGGGTTTAATTTCAAGTT
Source organism: Schrankia costaestrigalis (assembly GCA_905475405.1). Classification (NCBI taxonomy): domain Eukaryota; kingdom Metazoa; phylum Arthropoda; class Insecta; order Lepidoptera; family Erebidae; genus Schrankia; species Schrankia costaestrigalis. The sequence continues at coordinate 12,552,123 of FR997826.1, forward strand.
TTCCTTTTTATTACTTAAAGATAATGATCACGGACTGTCCCTTATGCCCGATTTACACATCGACAAGTACAGTGGCGAGTTAAGTAGTATTTTAAAATTAAGTTGATTTAAATAGATCTCCATCCTATATTTTGGCAAGTTAAGTACAAATTAGCCCCCTCTCTCGCGTCTCGCCAACTTAACTTGCCAAAAAATAGGATGGAGATCTATTAAAATCAACTAAATCAGCAACTTACTACTTAACTCGCTACTGTACTTGTCGATGTGTAAATCGGGCATGAGTCGGTTTTTAAGACACCCATTAGATGAGATGGGGTGGTGACATATTGTATTCTTACTCCATCACCACACGGATTTAATTATAAAGGTAAGAAAGGTCTATAGTCCGACTTTGCTGTATTCTTCTGTACAATTCAACTGTCACATTTATAGAGAAGAATCAAACTTTAACTAAGGAGCAATAGTGTTTTATATTTAGTTATAGGAACAAACTTTAAACACGATTCGCAACAATTTATGTAATAAGTAATGATAATAGAGTGTAGAGTCACCTCCATTTTAGAAGTTTAGAAGACAAATATATACCTACGTAGTATATTTATCGAAGAGGAAGTAAGTACTTATAGTTAAAATACAACTTTCTTTAGTCATACTTTTGTTCCGGTAATAGTAATAATAACGACGCTAATCCGAGATTCAAGAGTATAATTTTGTCTTATGGTTAAATGTTAAGTCATAAGATATCTATTGTTGGAAGTAAAACCTTTTTTTGTTCTAAATATTATGTTGGCTGCTTTAAGGCCGGGTAATCCGTGTATCGAGCTTGAAATGTGTCTAAGATTCTTGTAGATCTCGTCATTTTGAATAGGTACTTACATACTTATCACAAATGTGCAAATTATCGCTTTATTGAATAAGCGGGTTTTTACAATTAATTAGCTAACTGCAATGTTCTGAGTCTGACCTGGGCAAAGTGCACACAGTAAAATGAGCCACCGTGCAAAGATGAATATAACAGGATATTATTTTTATATTTTTGTACTTCGATCTTTAATTTGTCAATCTCGTGTTGTTATGCTACCATTATCAGTGATAGTAGATAATTTCGCGAAGATTATAGTGACTAATTATTTATTGCTCAATTGTCATTACGCAATTCCAGGATGTTTTTCTTACTTTTGTTAATATTATAAAATAAGGATTTTGTATGGCGGGATTCCTAATAAAGAGCCTCTACTTCAGGCCTGGGAACTAGGCGGATAGGTGTATTTTCATTAAACAATGGTAAATACGGTTTACTACCTAAAACTTACGTTACTACTTTCTCTATACTAATATTATAAAGAGGTAAAGTTTGTGTGTTTGTGACGTTGTAGGGGGTAATCTCTGGATCTACTGAACCGATTTTAAAAATTATTTCTGTGTTGAATAGTCTATTTATCGGGGAGTGTCATAGGCAGTATCACGCTATTACTGACAGTAGTCGAGCAGTATTGAAATATGATTAAAAAAGGGACGCGTTTTTTTCGCCGCTCAACGAATTGGGCACGGGTCAGCTAGTTACTCATAAAGAGGTAGAGATTGCCATGTTTCCTTAAAAACCTACCTACACAATCTAACATGATAATTATAAGACTTAAATAATAACGTCTTTGTAAGTAAATATGAGGCAAACAACAAACTTTACTTACTTAAGTATATTAGTTTAATACGATTTCTCTTTTATTTCCAGAGAAAGCTGCTTCTATTTCCTGAGGGTACAAGACATTCGGGCGACAGACTGTTGCCTTTCCGTAAGGGCGCATTTCACGTGGCAATGGACGCCGGTGCTCCTATACAACCAGTCGTAGTTTCAAAATATCACTTCCTTGACGCCAAGCGACACAAATTCGGCTCAGGTGCGTAGGGAACTTGCTCCCTATTTAGAAACCGGTTATGCCCGCTAGTGTTTAATAATGCTTTCGCTTGCATTCCATTGTGACTGCCTCGGTGACGCGGCAGTCGCATGAGGGGCTGGCGTGCACGAGGTCGTGGGTTCGAATCCCGCAAGCAAGATAATTATTTATGTTTTTCCCAAATTATTATTTTTGGCTTGGATGTTCTGTGCGTCCTTTAATTTGACTTTTGTAAAGTTTGATCCCTAGTGACAGTCTGTGAAAAAATAATGTCTTTTACTCATTGATTTATAAAAAACCCTAGATGCACATTTTCAAACAAAACTAACAGCCAAAAGTGTCACCAAATTAAACATACGCAATAAATACGTATAGTAATATCGTAAACATATTTCTTTTTTCAAATTCAATCTTACACGCATGACATAAAGTTGTATTTAAAAAGTAATGCACATAAAGCAATAAAATTTAATGATTGACGTTTGCCGGTAGAACAACGCGATACTAATTTAAAAAAAGTGCACAATGCGCCCATTTGTTGCGGACGTTTTTGGGAAGTGGAGTGTGTATCTTTGGTTTTTTGTAAATCAATGCTTTTACTTTCTATGTACCTACATAGTGATTGGGTATTAATTCACCTGAATAATTATGTGCCTACGCAATAAAGATAACAAATATTATGTTATCAGAAGATATAGGTAGGTACACTCACATGTTTTTGTGTGTTTAAATTCGAGTATTGTCTTTTTTATCTAAACTTCTACCTTGACATGGACTTGGTTAATATTGTTTTTGTAATTTTTATCATAATTTTAATATTTTCTATTATAAATATGTACCTACCTATGCTTAATCTCGTGTTAGCAGACAAATGATCAGTTCATTCTACCTTCTCTTTTCCGAGGGGTAGCAAAAGGTATTATGATTGAACTAATCAGAGAAAACTTGATAGTTACTTACCTACCTGAGTAGATGGGTATGTATGAGAGAAGTTCCCTTTGTCTCTTTGCAGCTTTACATGTGGGTTGATATGGTGATGATTTCTCTCTGTCCGATTGCCCCGCACGGGGCCTCATTTTCTAATCACTCCCAATACACAAAGCATTGTTTTAAGCAAGAAAATCCTTTGTGTTAGTTAATCCTATGACTGTAAATCTCCTAGTGACGTAAAGCTTGCTAAACCCTAGAGCGGTAGATGTATTTTTACCTAACCTAAGAACTTATAATATGTCCTACAATGTACCATGTTTATTTTTCAGGCGAATTCATCGTATCCATTTTACCAATGATCGAGACTGAGGGGATGTCGAAAGATGACATCTTATCTTTGATAGAGAAGACACAAATTAGCATGCAAGAGGAATTCTCAAAGAACTCGGCAGAGACGTTGGAAAGGTACAAGGAGCGTACAAAGGCTGATTAGATGAAATACACATAGTCATAGTCTAATAAGAGAATAGGGTAAATAGGCCTAGTTTATATAGTATAATAATTTCGTTTTGGGGTAAAAACTATTTATGTACTTCCGAAAGGGGTTTTAATGAAATATGTTATTTATTTTACAATCTTTGAACAAAAGTAAACTACCTGTTTATATTTTAAAAGAGTAATGGAATTATTCGTTACTTTAAGGAATTACTGCTTCTTGTGTTCTTACATTTCCATTACAAATTACCTACTTTTTATAATCTCGTTTATTGTCAAGCCCTTTTCAAGAACCTAGCAACATACCTAGGTACCAGCTTTATAACGTCAAATACCTAAGCATATGAAGTATAAATTATGAATATAAAGTAGAAAACAGTACCTACCTAGGTATATTCAAATGAATGTTTTCATATTCTACCTATATAGTGCACGTATTTTTATATCTTGTAGATACAATACATTAAACTACATACCTAAGTATATTTACCTGTGTAGTACAATCTAATCTAATTTATTAAATGTAGGTACACCTACAACCAATTCTGACATCTGTAAGTGCTTTGCACACCTGTTAGTGCCAAGTTCACACTAGTTTATAAAAAATATTTCAAAATATTTTTTTACATACATATGCAGTTGAAGTCCCATAGTTCAATAAATTTGGTGTGTTTAGTTGCTAAATTGACTAGATTATATGTACTTGAAACGTGATTTAGGTAAACGGTGTAAAAGAATTGTAGGTATTTATCTAAAGTATGCATGCTTTACCCTTTCCTTGATCCGTGTACCTGTCATATAATGATATATTGCCATTGTTAATTATATCGCCGATGTTTGTGTTTACTGACAGGATAGGTAATCTATTAATATCTATTTTAGATAATATTGGGACCATATTAGAAATGTGGACGCTTTGGCCCCCTAAAGGACTTACATAATATTATATTCGTAGTTTTGTAATATCTGTATATTCTCCATAGAAATGTCCATGGATTTTCATGTAAAACATTGTTAGAAAGTTCGGATTTGCTTGCATAGGGTCTAAATTGTGACAAGCTTCAATTTTGAACTATAAGTAGGTACCTACCTACCCAGGTATTTAATTAATAGGAACATATCAGCTCTCTGGAAAACAAGGTTTTGCTAAGAAAGCAATAAAAAAAACAAATTATTTAAGTACCTATATGATACAAATGCCTATATTTTATTTGTAAATTTTGAAACTTAGGAGTAGGTAACATTTTGTTGATGCAATTTTTTATTTATTCAATACTGGTAATGAAGGAATTTCCTTTTGCCAAGTTTTGAGGCGTTTGGAGTAGATTTAAAAAAATGAGTGTTGTCATAGTTGGCATGAGAAGTCACAAATGTTTCTTTTTTTTTTAATAGATAGGTAAATATGGTAAAAAGTGACTTCTTTCATTATGGCCTTTTTTTATAATTGCGAGAAAAGGTCTAGACCACAAGGTACAAATGCATTTGCTTTTCGTAGTCGTATGTTTATTTTATAAATAATTAAAACATACTTTTAATATATGGATGCATATCGTCGAGTTAAAAAGCTGTGATAAATATAAACATAATTGTAATAGTTATGTAATATGACACTTGTTGGAATTTGTTAATATTTTTGTTTACTAGAAATACAAATGAGTATTTATATAATAAAAATTGAAAAATAAAGGTGTGTTTGTTTCATTAGACATCCCAGATACCTTTAACAACGTCTGTTTAATTAGTAGACGCAGGCAGATGCCTCTTTCATATAACATAGTGTTTTAGAAGCTTAGAGCCGACTTTCGCACTTTGCCGACTTTTATAATATTTAATGAATGAAATAGCGGAGTCCCAACATTTAAAAATTTCTAAGTATTTGTTTGCTGATTGCCGACTTTCGCGTAGTGTCGATTTTTGTTATGTTCACACAATCAGTAGCATTTTACAGACTAATAAATTATGTCATGTATTTTTTCGCAGTCTGTCAATTTTATGTACAGTCAAAAACGTAAACAATAATCTTGCATGATTGAAATACCTATGTTTAAAAAAGTGACGTGTTTTATTCACCGCCTAACGAAGTAGTAGTATCTATATATATAAAAGGAGAAACTGACTGACTGACTGACTGACTGACTGACTGACATATCAACGCACAGCCTAAACGGCTAAACGGAGGCACTTGAAATTTGGAAGGAACATAGCTTAGGCATCTTAGAGGTGCACTAAGAAAGGAATTCTCGAAATTCCCACGGGAACGGGAATAAGAGGGCAAATCCTTTTGTATGAAAAATCTAAACCACTTAAGTTAGACGCTTGAAATTTGGCATGCAGGTACCTTAATAGATTTAAAACTAAGTTGCAATAGGATATTGGAAAATTCCCTCGGGAACGGGGGTTAGCGGGAAAAAACATTTGTATGAAAAAATCTAAACCGCTTAAGTTAGACGCTTAAAATTAGGCATGCAGGTTCCTTAGTAAATTTAAAGCTTAGTTTAAACAGGATATTGCAATATTCCCTCGGAAAACGGGAGAAAGCGGGAAAAAACTTTTGAATGAAAAATCTAAACCTGAAATAAGGCATGCAGGTATCTTAGTAAATTTAAAACGTAGTTGCAACAGGATATTGCAAAATTCCCTCGGGAACGGGAGTTGGCGGAAAAAACATTTGTATAAGAAAAAATCTAAACCGCTTAAGTTAGACGTTTGAAATTAGGCATGCAGGCACCTTAGCAAATTTAAAACGTAGTTGTAACAGGATATTGCAAAATTCCCTCGGGAAAGGGAGTTAGCGGGAAAAACATTTGAATGAAAAAATCTAAACCACATTAAGTTAGACGCTTAAAATTAGGCATGCAGGTACCTTAGTAAATTTAAAGCTTAGTTGCAACAGGATATTGCAAAATTCCTACGGGAACGGGAGTTAGCACAAAAAAATTTTGTACATATAAAAAAAACTAAATCAGAAATTAGGCATGCAGGTACCTTACCAAATTTAAAACGTAGAATTTAAAGCTTAGTTGCAACAGGATATTGCAAAATTCCTTCGGGAACGAGAGTTAGTAGGAAAAAACATTTGTATGAAAAAATCTAAACCGCTTAAGTTAGACGCTTAAAATTAGGCATGCAGGTACCTTAGTAAATTTAAAGCTTAGTCGCAGCAGGATATTGCAAATTCCTTCGGGAACGGGAGTTAGCGGGGAAAAACATTTTTATGAAAAAATCTAAACCGCTTAAGTTAGACGCTTAAAATTAGGCATGCAGGTACCTTAGTAAATTTAAAGCTTAGTTGCAACAGGATATTGCAAATTCCTTCGGGAACGGGAGTTAGCGGGGAAAAACATTTTTATGAAAAAATCTAAACCGCTTAAGTTAGACGTTTGAAATTAGGCATGCAGGTACCTTAGGAAATTTAAAGCTTAGTCGCAGCAGGATATTTCAAATACCTTTGGGAACGGGAGTTAGCGGGGAAAAACATTTTTATGAAAAAATCTAAACCGCTTAAGTTAGACGTTTGAAATTAGGCATGCAGGTACCTTAGTAAATTTAAAGCTTAGTCGCAGCAGGATATTGCAAATACCTTTGGGAACAGGAGTTAGCGGGGAAAAACATTTTTATGAAAAAATCTAAACCGCTTAAGTTAGACGTTTGAAATTAGGCATGCAGGTACCTTAGTAAATTTAAAGCTTAGTCGCAGCAGGATATTGCAAATACCTTTGGGAACGGGAGTTAGCGGGGAAAAACATTTTTATGAAAAAATCTAAACCGCTTAAGTTAGACGTTTGAAATTAGGCATGCAGGTACCTTAGTAAATGTAAAGCTTAGTTGTAACAGGATATTGCAAATTCCTTCGGGAACGGGAGTTAGCGGGGAAAAACATTTTTATGAAAAAATCTAAACCGCTTAAGTTAGACGTTTGAAATTAGGCATGCAGGTACCTTATTAAATTTAAAGCTTAGTCGCAGCAGGATATTGCAAATTCCTTCGGGAACGGGAGTTAGCGGGGAAAAACATTTTTATGAAAAAATCTAAACCGCTTAAGTTAGACGTTTGAAATTAGGCATGCAGGTACCTTAGTAAATTTAAAGCTTAGTCGCAGCAGGATATTGCAAATACCTTTGGGAACGGGAGTTAGCGGAGAAAAACATTTTTATGAAAAAATCTAAACCGCTTAAGTTAGACGTTTGAAATTAGGCATGCAGGTACCTAAGATACCCAAATGAGCAACCGAAACGCGGCAGACGCGTGAGGGCAGACGTCGTTGATGGTCATGTCAAATATTGAATTTTAAAGGAGCACTTTTCACTACGTCTCGGTAAACAACATTAGGGGACATACTGCGTATACCTACCTATAAAAATATTGCCAGTGCAAGGAATGTCTAGATGTAAACCGGCTACTTAAATCCTTTGCCCATAACTTTTACTAAAGGTAAAAAAGAAAGAAAAGCAAAGTAAATGGCAAGCGCTTGAACTGATAAAGTGAGAATTCCCTTAATGCCTACATTTAGCAAACTACGGCAAAGGGAGATAACAGTCCTACTGATGTGTAACTGGACCCGCCTCAATTGTGTAATGTCACCAGATTATGTAAAATCTTTCAGGCCATCACTTTCTCCGTAGGGGTAAAGGAAAAGACATTTTTAGAACCTAGAAGCTCCTCAAGACCGGTAGGTATTAAGGGAATTCTTACTTTATCAGTTCAAGCGCTTGCAATTTCCTTTGCTTTTCTATTGACTTTAGTAAAAGTTATAGTTTTTACGGTTTACATCTAGACACTCCTTGCAACGGCAATATTTTTATAGGTATGCGCAGAATGCAGAATGTCCTATTATGTTGTTTACCGAGACGTAATGCATTAATATAAGCCTTTGCGGGCGAAGCCGCGGGCAATAGCTAGTATTATTATAAACGCAAAATTTTGTATGAAAGGTTATTACTCTTTCACGTAAAATCTACTGAATGGATTTTAATGAAACTTTACATCAGAATAACAAATATGCTACAATTTATAAAAATACTTTGTGAATTTTTCAAAATACGCAGACAAAGTCACGGTCACCAGCCAGTATGTTTTGAATCCTTTTTGAGTCTATAGATTATCTCGGTGATTTAAAAGTGATTGCTATTCTTTTAGGGATGCAGTTAGGGAATACGAAATAGGTACTTAATTTACATGTAAATATGTGGCATATCATATCCGTGTGATGACGGAGTAAGAATACAATATGTCACCACCCCATCTCATCCCTTGGGTGTCGTAGAAACCGTCTAAGGGACTATCTGTGAATATTACCTTTAAATGAGATATTTATATGAGAGCTGTTATGACTATGATGAGGCATAGTAGGGATAGGAAATCAAATGATATTCAAGTAGATAGACCTGCAAGAAATCTTAAACCTAGTGGGAAAAACGTAATTTTCAAGCCACTCGTAGATACAAAAAAAAAATCTTCTTTCATCCTTACATATCAAGCAGGGCTTGATAAAGGGAAATAAGTAAGCTTAAGAAACTTTAAAGAGATAGGGGAAGGGGGGGCATAACGGGGTCGCGAGGCACGACGGGGCCCCCTTCAAATACAAAAACTTACACACTTTACATGTGTTTTGTTTTCGCTAATAAGTAGCCGTTTTATAACTCTCTTAAGTCTGACAATGACAGGCGACAAGACGTTTATTTTTTATAACAGAAAATAATTTTTAACATCATTCTATGTAATTTTTAGTGACTACGAAAACACACGTAAAAAGGTAAGTTTTTAAGTGAGTACCTACTATAATTTATTTATTTTGTTTTTATAGATATATTACTTATGTTTTGGATTGGACAAAAATACTCTAAGCGTCGGTAATTTTATTCAGTTTGTTATTTTAAATAATGTGAGAATCGGGGCATAACGGAGACATGGTTGCGGGGTACGATGGGGTACCCCGTTATGCATACTGGAGTTAGAAGAACGAGAAAAACTTTAGAGACCAAAGAAGTGTTCCAATCCGAATGATCCCAAGTTAAAGAAGAACGCTAAGAAACAGAAATCCCAAACAGCTGCCTCTGATGTAGAAAATACCAACGAGGATACCATGCGCCTGTATTGTCATGACATGAATCAAACTTATTTAAAGTCTTTGGAAGGTTGGGTGGCTTTCCAACTATGTGGACGGTGGGTTCATACAGCTTGTGCTGATGTAGACGACAACAATGCAGAAGAAATCCACATTGGCTTGTACTGTGACACAAACTACATACGTACCCTGTACTGCCCCTACCCTGGGGCACGATGGGGTTTTCCTTAAAGTTTAAAAAAACCAAAATTATGACGTTGTATGATTATTTACATTACCAAATTTTATACCAAATGATAGATTAATAAGTAACCAAAGTGTTGTGACTAGTTTTAATTAATAAATACGTTGCTTTGATTATGTTTTAGTGTATTTCCCTTAACGTCCCCGTTATGCCCCCCTCTCCCCTACTATACTCGAGTAAGGAAACTGACGAGTTAGGAAAACTGACCAATTAAAAAAACTGACGAGTGGTGCCTAACTCCTATTATGTACATCGATGAAATTGGTCTATGATTATAACGTTGTAATCGCAATAAACACTTTCGTCTTTCAGTATTTTATTATAGGATAAATATGTGGTTTCTTACTCGTAGATACAACAATCTCATTTAATCTGGAATGTCATCCTTTTTAACACATTTTTGGTTCGATGAGGTCTTCCGTAACCGAGCGGTTATGATTAGGGCATGAATATCGGAATCTCGGAATATCGCAATATCGGAATCTCGGAACGCAAAGTCCGATATTACAATTCCGATACTGGGTGATCGAATATCGGAATCTCGGAACTCGATCATTTTTCTATATTTTGAGTTTTAAATTATACATATATCGATCCTTGTGTATCGCCGAGCAAAACAGTAGGTACCGTATTAATGTTGCCAGCTCGCTATGCATGTGCTACAAGAACAATAATATTGTTACCTGTTTCGCTCACTCTTTACCTACTCTAATAATATGTGATATTATTGTAAAGTTGTTAAAACGCCTCAAATATAAACTAAACGATACTAGCAGTCTCAACTTCACAGAAAGAAAGACTGAAGCACCGACAGCTTCTGTCTCTTCAGATGAAGATGATGAATCACTAGCTAGTCTAGCTACAACGAGTGAGCTGACCCTGCACCAAGAATTTGAGAAGGAAATAGAAAAGTGCAAAGAAAAGAAGAAGGCAGTGCTTCCGTCCGACGAATTTGATCTATTGGGATTTGTAATTACTGAAAAAGCAACATACGTTAACAGAGGTGAAAGATGAGTTTATTTGTCACAGACATACACTTATCTCACATAAATTTTGCCCACCAATGTTGAAAGTGAGCATGTTTTTTAGTCGGGCGGTTATTTATCCGACAAAATGTTTGAAGTTTTGTTGTTTTTGAGAACATATTACCAAGAAAAACGAGATTTTAAAATAAATATAAACCTATGTATATAGGGAACCTTTACTACAGTTGATTGTAATTTAAACTACTAAACTTAGAATCAACAAGACTTCTTAAAGTTTTGTTGATTCCGAGTTTGTTAGTTTTATATTAGTAATGAGTATAGATAAAAATTAGACAAAAATATTACCAATAATTATTGTTGTTGGCATATTATATAATTAAATAAAAATTAAGGTACTATACTGTGCTCTCGGGCGCAGTATCCTCGAATACGCATCAGTGGTATGGAACCCGCTTTATGACATTTATATTGAGCGCATTGAATCCGTACAGAAAAAGTTCCTAAGATATTTACAGTATAGGTATAGGTGCATCGATCATGGGTATGAAGCAAGATGTAAGAGGTATCATTTTATGCCCCTACAGAATAGACGATACAATATCTGATGTTGTAACAATTGTAAAAATTGTCAATGGTGGGGTCGACTGTCCAACCCTATTTGAAAAACTAAACATTTGGGTCCCTAGAAAACTGCCAGTTAGGCGCAATCAACCTTAGTACTACCCTCAGCCAACACTAATTTTAGACAAAACTCATTTCTCATTCGTGGGAGTAGTTCCGTTAACAGCATTGCCAAAAGGCATAGCGAATTTGAGATATTTAGGTCTAAGCCAACAGTGGTAAAGAAATTATTTACTACAGATTATTTTGGTCCTAATCCCAGAGAAGCAACAAATTAAATTTACAATTTATTTTGAACTATTTTTTTTCTGTCATGCAATGGTTTTATGTTTAGTTTATATTTGCGAATACCTGTTAATAGCTGTGTATAAGTATATTTATGTATTAACCGATTGTAAATTATACTGTTAGTGTTCCGAAGAAAATAAAATAAAATAAATAAAATATTTTAAATTCTAAGAAGTTCGTCAATTCAACTTTTAAGCTTTGTTGATTAAAGGATATTATAAATTACTTTTTGTTCCTAATTGTTGAATTAATTTCAGATTTAAGTCTCTGAGTGAGATAGTTAAACTAAGCAATAAGTACAGAAAAATAATGAGAAATATCTGATTTAGTAAATACTGTGGGTAAAACTTAAATACGAGTATAAAACAAGCAATCCAAATTAAATAATATGATTTATAAATATTTTTTATTGCATTCAATCCAACCTCACACCGAATTTGTGCATTTTTTAACAAAAAGTGCAATTTCTAAAAAAAATACGCAATTCCGATATTAATATCGGAATTCCGATATTGAGATCTAATATCGGAAGTCAGTATCGGAATTGAAAACCTTCCGATATTGCATGCCCTAGTTATGATTATAACTGGAACTATATCATATCAAACTACTATTCATTCCATATAAAACTGATGCAACGGTTATAACCCCTAATATTTTTTAACTTAATTGTACCACAGTCGGTATCGTGCTTTCAGAAGTAAAGAAGTTTATAAAAGTAGGCAAAGCACTTATATAATACTTAAATTTTTAATAAGTCGGCAATCAGCTAACAAATATATACGAATATTCAAATGTCGGCACTCCGCTAATACATACTACATACATTGTAAAAGTCGGCAAAGTGCGAAAGTCGGCTCTAAGCTTCTAAATCAACATAGTGTATAGAGGCAAAGTTAGTAGGATAGAAAGCTGTCACCACGCGGAGTCTTCCTACTAGAGCCAATTTACAGTTTCTATACAAAACGTAAAAATTATGTTTCATCTAATAAATTTATGGTTTCTGTTCAATGAAATTCTAAATTAGCCTAACTGTACTGTACATTTGTTGTTGTCAATATGACTCATTTAACACCTGTAGATATAGATTAGAATTTTTCCAGTAACTCGTAAATATATGATTTATAGTGCTTGTGTTGTTATGTTATGCCTACGTACCTACCTACTACTTACTATGGTATTCGAGCGGCTTATCTGATCCACTCTCTACCCAGCTTATAGATTAATGATAACACATGCACACATGTAGATACCTAGGTAATAATATATTTTTTCATTAGAAGATACATTACTTTTCTAATCAAAAATATTTTGGTGTGCTATTTCACGATTCAGTAACATTATTCTAGTCTACATCTCAATCATTCTAGACTACTGAAATAATAGATGAATTTCAAAATTATCCTTTTATTGCATCCTAGTACTTATTCAAAATTATCCTAAAACAAAAACTGTACATAGAGTTCCCGTTCGCTTGCGATTGTAGTCAACTTTCGACGATTGAACTACTACTTACGGTGACTAGGTATATCTTTAGATCCTTGCCGAATATTTGCTATATGTACTTACTATGTAATTTGTTGCTTCTACACGAAGTTTCAAATGCGTTGAATTTTTGTAGTACCTACCTACCAACTACTGGCTGTTACGAGTAGGTACTTATTCTACGAATATTAAGTAAAAAAATATTATATCTTCACGCTGAATTGGACCGATCCTGACATAAAATTATCATAATTGAAAAAGCCCCAGTGTCGGCTTTTTCAATTACACTCGAGAGCAAAAGTTCCGGGTCACTAGCATTTACTTCAATATCTTGAAAACGAATAAAGCTATCGTATTGAAATAAATTGAACTTTATAGACAATTTAATGTTACTAAAATAAAATGCATTACATTTACTACTGACCATTTATTTTATTATGTTTAAAAGGACAAATTAAAAATGGCGTCATTTTGCTTGTAAAACCAAAACTGAAAATATTGAATTTTTTATATTTACAAGTAGTTTTAACACGGTTTAGTACTTGGTATTACCCCCACGTGCTGTCTGGACTGCTGCAATGCGATTTGGCATGCTGTACACCAAGTTTCTGAAACACTGTTGGGGAATGTTCTCCCATTCCTCTACCAATGCATGTTTCAAGTCACTAAGCGTAATTAAAGGAGGATCTTGTTGTCTTACCCGTCGTCCGAGCTCGTCCCAGGCGTGCTCGATTGGGTTGAGGTCGGGGCTACGTGCTGGCCACACCATGGGACGAATATTCACCTCATCAAGGTAGTCTTGCACTACACGAGCAGTGTGGGGACGGGCGTTATCCTGCATAAAGATGGCATTCTTACCAAGTCTTGCCATAAATGGACCGACGTGCTCGTTGAGGATTTCATCCACGTATCTTACGCCATTAAGAAGGCTCCTTCTGTCAAAACCAACTCAGCTGTCACCGGAGCCTAAAAGATTGTTGTTTCACCAAACGTTGCGTGAGAAAGAGAAAAACTCATAGAAAAGCAGTCAGAAACGTGCACACGCACACGCGCTCGATTGTATTTATTACAAATCAAAATGTCATTCAAAATATAAATATTGTTCTTCTTGATTGTTAGGGTTGACACTAATACTAGCTGTAGGTAGTTACCTAAAAAGTAATAAATCAGGAGTAAATAAAGATAACTAAAATGGGTTTTTAAAAAATATTTTATTGTAAGTTTTTTTTCGGAAGACACACCAAGCGAGACATCAATTTATCTTGTATGTGGTGTAGGTATGACACCGTAAAACATTATAATTTTAATTTTTTTTTTAAGTTAAGCTGTTTATTCTTGAGGCAGTTTTTTAGACCGTGCATCGTTAATAGTTCCATACAGTACACAATAATATCTTACTTCACATACAGTACATGAAGTTAATTTTAGCTGGATTTAAAAAAAGGAAGAAAAATCATAAAATAAATAATAATCATAAAATCTGGAAATGATAGTTGACAAGAAATGATACTTGATCAGTCATTCAGATACCGGGGCGGGGGTGAGTCACGTAAATATTACAAAATGAATTACAAAAAAAATACAGTTTGTGCAATGTGACAGCCTTAGCTATGCTCTATTGACTATTGTATTTTTTTTTTTTTAATGAATTTTGACAGTTTATTTTAGTCAAGAATGTCACTGATGTAGGTATTTTATCTAACTGGTTATGCATCTGATAATAATTGGATCTCTTTGATAAAAGAAATTACGAAACTTCTTACTGGCAAGCGATACGTAATTGTCATAAATGACATAAATTAAAGTATATTGAAGTTTAAAAAAAAATATTCGGTAACATTCGACGACGGTCGGCTCGCTGTCGTACCTCCCCTCCTCCGACCCGAGGGGTGCAGAAAGTGGAGGCGAGATGCAAGATGTCGATGGCGGAAACGAGCACGGTAAAATTTCCTAAAATGGTTTTGGGAAAAAGGTAATTGCGTACAAACTTTAGAATGTATCTAGTCAATATAAAATTATTTGAATTTTCGAATAAATAATCTATTCCTATTCCCAAAATATATTTACCTTTATAAACGTTTAATCCTATTTTATTACGCTAAAATTTGTCATAAAATGTGCATAGATTTATGAACTTTGAAGCCTCATAACTTGTAAATCAATATTTTTTTTACTGTTTTATTAATCAATAAGACTAGATAATAACAAGACAAAACGATATCATCTATAGTTTTGAGTATTTATTATCTAATGAAGGAGGAATAAACTTTCTTTGTTTGTATGGAATTGCGATTGAATTGTTTCCCCTTAAGAGTACCGTTTTCGATCAGTACAAGCTCTGTTCGGCTTTTCGCAGAAATTCCAGCCCACACGAGTACCGAACCACCACCGCATGACACCTTTTCTTCAATACAGGCTTGCATAAATCTTTCTCCTGGTCTTCTGTACACCTTTGCCCTTCCGTCGTGTGTATACAGCATAAATTTTGATTCGTCCGAGAATATGACATTTGACCAATTTTCAATCGTCAAATTCGAGTGTTCGCGTGCATAAATTCGTCTTGCTATACGATGGTGTCTCTCGAGTTTCGAACCATTTGCGGGTCTAAATGGTTTCAAATTACCTTCAGCAAGTCGCCGTCTTAAGTCCCAGAAGGGCTGCTTCCACCAAGTCCTAAAAAATGATGAGTCAGTGCTGTTCCCGTAAGAAACCGATTTCGTAGCATAGAGTTCACTAAATATCGATCTTCCCGTGCCGTCGTACACCTGGGTCTGCCTGTTGTTGGTCTGCGTAGGTTCAAACCAGTTTCTAGAAACCGCTGGCGAACACGCTGAACTGTAGACAACGATACACCGACTATTCTTGCTGTTTCTCGCTGACTGCTCCCATTTTCCAGGATCGTGAGGATTCTCGTACATTCCTCAGGTGTGAGTGACATAATTACCACTTTAATAATGACTATTGGATACCTGGATGACTCCTTATAAATACATTTTATGACAGAACAAAAACAAAAGCAAAAACAGTAGTGAAAATTAGAAGTTCTGATTTAAAAAAAATGGATCTTTTTTTTTATAACTTTTTTAATGCCATTACTTACCGCCAATCAATAAGTTTTTATATGTTTAATGAAAGATTATTAAATTGTCTATAAAGTTCAATTTATTTCAATACGATAGCTTTATTCGTTTTCAAGATATTGAAGTAAACGCTAGTGACCCGGAACGTTTGCTCTCAAGTGCATAATAATTTGGGTTACTTTTTATTTCCAAAAATAAGCTGTTCCCATGGGCCTGGAATAAGGCATTCAATAACCGAGTGAAAAGCGACAATATCCGATATCCACCAGGGTAACAGCTGCTACCATATATGGCAAATACTTCGATAATGGAATATAAATTTTAACTTTTTTTCTTTTGTTTGCCCTTACCTCTAGTAAAGTCTCCTGGGAGAAATATTTTAGGAGCAATAGATGGACTAACCGGAAATGAGGTGGTAAAACCAATTTTTTTTATTCCGTTCCAACAAGGAGAAAGTATTTTAGGAGATACCTCCTATAATAAATACGTTCTCCTTTATGCGGAGTAGATACAAGGAAATGATTAAAAATACAAATGAGTACAATGCTACATTGATTCATTTAGTTTTTATTTTCAGGCAAGACACTGTTATGAGAACACATGCAGAAATATGTTTAATATTTTACACAGAATATAATACAGGTGTACAAAGATTTTTACTTCACATACATGAATGGCATTTATGCTTAATTATTATAATAAAAAATATATACAAAAGTGATTATTACATGAAAATAAGCGACATGAGCACTTTATAAAATGTTTCTTTTATAATTAAAAACATTTTATTTACTAGTTTTACTTAAACACATACCCCCTTACTCATAAACGCCTCTTAAATTTTAGTCAATTGATTAATTAGCTTAAACTCTTACATTGTTTTTTATAAGGTTGGTTTTCGTAATTAAAATCTTGCTAAACAGTGATTAAATTTAAGAGGCGTTTATGAGTAAGGGGCATAGATCTTAAGTTATAAACAATTTATTAAAATAAAAATACGTAACAGAAACTTGATACTGCGTGGCAATTACATGAGATTTAAGTTAGATCATCTTAGGTACATATGATTTAAATTTACATAAGATTAAGTCCCTTCGGAGCAGAATGTACAAAACGCAAAATGTACACGACACGCAAAATGTACATTTCGCAAAATGTACAATTCGCAGAATGTACAATTCTCAAAATGAACACTACTCGCAAAATGTACAATTCTCAAAATGTACAAGTAAAGCTAAATTCACACATAAGGTGTTTTACTGTTTTGTATAACTTGTTATAGCAAGAACCGAAACAACCACACAGTGTTTTTGATGCTTGTCTCGGACCAACCTACCTACCAGGGCCAAGCCGCTATTAGGTTATTTTTTTAAAATTTAGTTGTGTTATCATCAAAGGTATCTACAGAGGCGGTTTAAATTTATTTATATAGTACTAGGCTAGCACATGCATGAAAGAAGTTTTTTATGAGTAGGAGTATCCATAATGGCGGTAGTGTCGTTCATTTGGCAACGACACTACTGGTAGTGCGGCTGGTAGTGTCCTTGCCAAAAAAAGCAATCTAGTAGGAGTTCTAACCTACTGCAAGCTTCTGCAAGCCTAGTACTTTTAACGTAATAACCGTGCGGGTCCGCTCTTAAAAATTGTAAAGTTCTTGGAGTCAGCACATGCCAGCTAGCTTAATTGTATGCTTTTTGCATGTAACGTAGGTTTATAATTATGATATCAATTAGACTTATAATCAATGAACAAAATAAAAAAATCCTAATAGTTAAACATAAAAAAAAACATTTCCTGTGGTATTAGTGTTTTTAAAGTGTCATCGATCGTCACCCCTGTGAAAAAGGCTTTAGGTTTATTTGTACATTTTGAGAATTGTACATTTTGCGAGTAGTGTTCATTTTGAGAATTGTACATTCTGCGAATTGTACATTTTGCGAAATGTACATTTTGCGTGTCGTGTACATTTTGCGTTTTGTACATTCTGCTCCGAAGGGGATTAAGTTTAGGTTATACTTTTTGCCCTTTCACAATTAGAATGTTTTAAATGTCATACTCCAAAGACCAGCCTTCATCAGTAATGGAAAAGTTGTCCTACAAATTTAATGCTTTTTATCGAGTATTTAATTTTATAGACACATTTTTAACTAAATACAATTGCTGTGTGGAAAGCACCTCGGTTATTATTGCACAATAGTATACAAAGCAAAGTAATACCTTAAAATTAAATACATTTAGTAATGAATAGAAAATAATATGGCATAACTCATAGTTCTTTTTAATACTTTAGATACAAACACATAATTTAAAACTAGACACAAATTATTTACAGCTCGCGCAACTTTACCTGGCTGGCTTAAAGTTACTTTTCAGAGAAGTCCGCGCAGATACGGGAATAAAGAAAACATCTGCTCACCCATGTACAACAACTTCAAGCCAGCCAACTTAGATTGCGCATTACTGTACCTTAGTGAATCTCTTTTTGAGGCTCAAATACATTGCTAGCGTATACTGATAAAATAATTATAATATTTCTCTTATTACAATCTACTAATCTACATAAACGAATTATAAGCAAATGTTATTATTATAACAGTAATGACGCTGATTTGACAGTAAAATTTCTTTGGTAACTATAATACAAAATGAATTAAACCGAAAATGCTTGCAATAAACAAATAATTCTTTGGTGGAAATCTTAATATTAAATGATCAAATTCATAACCATTACTTTCATTCAGTGATAAAATACATTTTCAAAAAAGTACACATACATTTTTTGAGAGCCTACCAATATAACATTGTAAAGATATTATAAGATCAAAAATTTCATACACTATATTTACTGATTTATATATGTCGCAGGAAAATGAGGAAACCAGGTACTTCACGAAATCACTAGAGATATCACGAAATCCCGATAAATGTCGAAAATGACTTGCTATACCATTATGGTCACAGTTCTAACCTAACCTACAGAAGTTGGAATCCTTGTGTTTTAACCTACAAACAAAAATATGAGCATTTCTTTTCTGGTAGAAACGGGATTTCGTGAATGGTTCTGGTTTCCTCATTTCCCTGCGACATATGTAAGAGAACATTTATGATAACATAGGTAACTATTTTGTTCGATTCGAATTCTTTTAGTAGGGGAGGGAACCCTATTATTTTACTAGGAATTCGATCTCGAATAAATTTTGTTTAATGTTTTGAAATCAGTGAAGTAAGCATCTGTTGGCGGTATCGGTATTGAATGGTGAAGCTAAACGAGACAGACTGATGAATTTATTGACAAAAAAAAACTGTTTCTATGAATTTTATACTAAACGAAACTGTACTAAATGATTGGTTCAATCATATGAATTCATAAGAGGTATATTCTTTATTATTATAATAAGTGCTTATTCTAAAGCTTTATCACTATCGGAATAAAATGACTTGTTTAACTATAGCGCTGCCTCCCCTACTATTTGCAACTCGGTTTAAATTGTAATATCGAACTTACAACTAGATATTCTAGGATGTGACTGAAATGAGTTTCATCGCCTATTAATTTCTTCTAAGCAGTGGATTATTTTGGATATGTTGGTAGTTAAAATCGCGAGTGACCTACTGCTTACTTTAATAAGATTGTGTGTCTGTCTACTGTTTAGTTGCTATAACAAGTAATTAGTTTATTTTTTTCAGAATATTTAGACAAGTAAATTTGTCAGAAAATGTGTAAATTCTTTGATATAGAATTAGAGAAATAATTATGGTCCCTTCTTAAATATTTTTTGAATTATTTATTATTGATAATAAATGGCACAGTAATTTCAAAGAATATAAACTGTACCTATACATTTCTTATTTTATTATTTTTTCTCTTAATTGTGGATAAGCTTTGTAATGTAAAAATTATGTTTGAGAGCAAAAAAGACATACGCTACTTTTTGAGTCTCTCATTCAAATTGTTCATTGGGTTAACTACAAAAGTATTATTTGTCTACCAAAATATTGTTTGCCGGCCAAAGAAAACGGTTCCCAAGAACGATCTTTCCCCTAAACAGAGCTTATAAGACAGTACACTAAGACAGTTTAATAGTGGTATAAACTTTTACTAAACACTCTGTTGATATTTGTCATATAAAACATTAACATCATAATACCGACCTACCAGTATGTTCTATAACGTTTTAAGCGGAAATTCCAAACTTAAATCATTCAGTAATATTTAATAAGCAAACTCTTCGGTGTTAACGTTCTAAACTTTTATATTGTGTACCATACTTAAGAGCAACAAGAACAAAGTATAAGAATTGCTAATTCAGTAAATTAGCTCTCCCATTTTGCTTACAAAATGATGTAGTTATGCAATAAATCGCCACGAGGGGCTCAAAGTTTCAATGTAAACAGCTTTTGTTTTGGTAAATACTTTAACATTGCAAATTGATTATGGGTAAGTAACTACTAAATTTGGTAGATGATTTCAACATGAAAAACATATTAAGATAAACCAGTTTTTGTAAAGTAAATCGTTTAAGTAGGTTAATTTTGATATTTAATAATAAATACATTTGCAATTGATGATGGAGACGTACGAAATTAGGTAGTTACACACTCAAAATATATATTTAATTAAATAAAGCAATTAGCGTTTTGCTCTATTTCGTTTAACCGTATTTTCTCATAAAAACTTATTGCCCAAAAACGAATCCGTTTCCCGTTTAAAAAAAAAGAAGGCATTTCGACTGGAGAAGGTTTAAACCCGAGTGATTAGATATTGATATCACAATTTCTCATGTTACTGTAATACTTCAAATTGCAAGCAAAGCTCGTCATTGCTTCGTCGTAACATGACTAGAGTAAAGTATAAAAATAAATCATAAGATAAAGGAACATATTCATTGTAAGTAAACGATAAAATTAACTTAATTAATTAAAACATTTTACTAATTAAGTAATACTGTCATATTAGAGTGTGTAAGTGTTCTTATAGCTTTAGTATTGCAAGCAGGAAAATACTTTGCGAGTAAGTAATTATAATATTTCACTTTCATTATATTCATGGTCTATGGTATGTTATAATCAAATGTTACGCAACAAACACGTGCCGTTGCACATCGACTATTACAATATATAGATGAATGTGACTTTACTAAGCATCTAATGTAAAAATAATACTATTTTATTATGGACTTTATAAAGGTTCTAAAGGGAAGTGCTGTTTTTATTAATATATCCACTTAATACGGACGAATCTAGTAACGAAACAACTCTAGTTGGGATTGATTATGTCAAATTTAATTTTTTTAATTTCATAAAAGTAGTATTTGCGTGCTTTCCCTTGGTAGATTTTTACGACACCTATATCACTAACTTTGATATAGGTTGGTGCACTCTTCTTTATCATACGGAGTTTTTATTTATTGCACAATAAAAAATGTCACAAAAAAGTCTAACGTAAAAGAGTATGGTAACAAATGATTAAGATTCTGCTATGCGTCTAAAGAGTTGCAACAAAAGTAGGTTGAATACATGTCCTGAATAACATATCAAGATATAAATCAATGTCGAGCACTTACATATATCTTGCAATTAACGACGCCTCTTGCTTATTAATTAACTTCAATGTTACTTACATATTTATATACTTTCGTTTTTATACGATGTTTCGAAAAGTGGAAAGACAATGGAACAAATTGATAATCGAGACATGATTTGAACTTATGTCTGCGAAGAATACGCTAAGACCGTTAAGTCACTGGAGTTCTAGTCTCGTTGATCAAATTACACCATCGCTATCTAAAGAGCAATTAGCCCTCCTAATAAACGATGTTTAATATATCTGATATATTTGTATCAATTTCAAATACTTAGTCGAAATTACACAATATTTATGTATACGTATAACTAGTACAATTAACATTTTTATTTGTAGTCAATATATAAAAAGGTATATAATACAAATATAAAAAATAATACTTTTAATAATATGTAGTGTCACGTAAACTACTAAAATAATTATGTGCAGATTAAGATTATTACATTACATTTATTTTGACTTTTTCTACTATTATAATAATCGATTTGTGAAAGAGTAAGGAGTCATATTTAAGAAAAGTAGAGTATTATGTTAACAACGGTTAACGGACACAAAGAAATATGTATCAAAGTTTAAACAACAATTTGTATCTCATACAACCAAATAAGGGCCCTTTAAGTGGCTCACTAGCGCCGCCAATATAAAAAAAGTTGAATTTCGTATTAAAAAAAAAACGGCCGTTTTTGTTATATTGCAATATTTATCTTATTGAAATACATTTTAGTTTTGAGAGTGTGTTATACAAATACTTTATTGCATTTTCTCAAGACTATGTTATCAACATTTTAAATTATTTATCTTATTTGCGAATTATGATTTTTTTCTATTAACTAGCGTAGTATTCGAAACCATGATATCGCGCAAGACAGTCGCATATACGACCGCTTTGTTGTTTGTTTCTACACTATTACGCGGTTTAACATAAAAAGAAATATACATATTGTAAAGGAAATGTATAGCTTTTTTATCATATAGTTTTTTTTATTTAGTTATTTATCTTAATGTAAAATATATTAATAACTCTATCAATAAAGATATTCATACAATACAACACAACTCTTAAATATGACTACAGTATTCTTAACACATTATTTAAGTATATATAAAGCGGAATCTTAAAAATAACTATACTACACTATACAGATAAAAAATCCATAACACCATAAACACAAAATCGTGCATTATGGTCATAGATTAAGTTAAGACGTCACTAGTAAAATAAAGTCACAGAAAATAAAAATTCTTGCGATTGGAATGTCCACTAAAATTAAAAAAAATAACTTATGAACCAGCATAATTATTATGCTGTAGTAAGCTTATATTTACGAGTGATTATAAATTTGATAGTAGGTGGGTTACCGTTGATAGCATCTCATTATATTCAGTCCTGTCTCGCAAGAGGATAGTTTGGCGGCAAGGAACTTAAAACCTCTTTGGATAGTTCTCTGTAGGCAGCGTCCATGGTATTCCTTACTTTTATTATAAGTTCGGGCACATCTTCCATTGTAAGTCCAGCTGTAGGGACAGGCTCTAAACACTGGATGATTACGTGACCTGAAATTATAAACATTCATATATAGGGACTAGTAGCACGAAATACAAATTTTGTAAGTTTTATTTAAGAAAATTTCATAAATAATGTAACAGAAATATATAAAAAATTCTTTAACAACTGTTTTTTATGAGTACATACTAGCGAGCTTTACAGCTTATTAGTCTTAGTCGGCTATTAGTAGTAGTCGTGATGTTGTAAAGCCTACAGACGAACTCAATATAACGTAAAATGTGTTATTGCAGTTATTTGTGACTGACATTAGCGTCTCAAATAGTCTTCAACTTTAAAATATTAGTATAGATATACCTAAGACACCTATGAAAGCAGACATTATATTTTAAACTATCACACTGCATGCTTATAAAAATCAAACGTAAAAGAGTAGGTATGTATCTCGCTTGACATTTCAGTGTAGGTTACACTTCCCGATAGACTTAACTTCCCATTACGTTTAATATTAATAAAATGTTCCATTCAGAGACTCTCTAAGAGTTTTATATAATGTTCAAAAGACATTTTAAAGGTCATTCACTAAATTGGTTATAGCACGAAATCCTGATTAAATAATTCCACAGAGTACTATTTATACGGAGAGCGAAA
The DNA here is from genome assembly GCA_905475405.1 of Schrankia costaestrigalis. Taxonomy (NCBI): domain Eukaryota; kingdom Metazoa; phylum Arthropoda; class Insecta; order Lepidoptera; family Erebidae; genus Schrankia; species Schrankia costaestrigalis. The sequence goes on from FR997826.1 coordinate 12,575,950, forward strand.
CGAATTAATTAAACGTGGGATGTCATATATGCGGGTCGGACTATTGACGGCACTTTGAAGATAACAAATAGATTGAATAATTTGGTAATAGATTTATATAAAGCCCTTTTTAGAAGCTAGCTAGTGCCCGCGACATCGTGTGCATTGAATTAATATTTCAAGTAGCTTTAATTATAAATACAAAATATTCATAAATTGCAGCCTATATCTTATTCTGATGTATAAACTATACTATTGTAAAGTTTCGTACAAATTCATTCAGTACTTTATATGTCATAGAGTAACAAACATTATCCATACTTACTAACTTTCTCATCTACTATATAAAAATAAGTCAGGTTTTCCTTCCTGACGCTCTAACTCCAGAACGCACGAACCGATTTCCACGGTTTTGCATTCGTTGGAAAGGCTCCGTAAGGTTTATAGCAAAAATAATGCCCGTGCAAAGCCGGGACAGACCGCTAGTTTATAATATAAATATGAATAATAAGATGTTGCTTACCTTTATTGAAAATATATTTGGTTTTATTAATAAAATAATAAGGTGAGAATACGACAGGTATAATTGGCACTTGTGCAGCCACTGCAATGTTAAACGCACCCTTCTTGAAAGGCAGCAGCTTTGTGAAGTCTTTGTTCCTAGTTCCTTCGGGGAACAACCAAATCTTCGTCTACAATCATAATTACAAAATAAATTGATAGAAACGCCAAATCAATTTCTTTGACAACAACAATATAATGTAGATATTGTATATCTATTTATAAATTGTTTACATAAGTATGGCACATACATTGTTTCCTATAACACAACTTGAGGCATTTACTAAGTAGAAACAAATAAATTCATCACAAGGAAACATGGCCATTTCTGTATTATAGTCTTCCTAGTCTATAATAACAGAGAATATACCACTCAAACAGGAATATAGTAAATAAGATATTTCCAGACACTCAATTAAAATGTCATACATTTTCCTTAAACTAAAATTAATTCAGTGTGATACAAGAAGTAACAAGTGAATTATAAAACCTCCAACGACTCACCTTATTCTTAATCATTACTTCTGAAGTGATCTTGAGTTGTTTGTACGCATCTTTGGAATTATTTCTATCAATAAAAACTACACCAGCAAGATATGCAGCTAAACCAAATGGCCAAACATAAAATATCTCTTTTCTCGCAATTGCAGCTATTTTATCTGCCACATGCCATATATTAAACATTCCTGAAACATAAAGAGCACTTTCGATTATGTATAGTAATAATAAATATAACATAAAGGAGGATGGGCATTTTTATATGGGGTGCGTCCCAACCTTTATAACATGTTGCGACTAGCATAAACATGTTCATCTAGGTTTCTTTTTTTTTTTTTCATTATAATTTATTTTCAGGTCAAAAGTACTGAGCTGTAAATGATAATTTTTTTTTTGTATCAAATAAGGCTACAACTCTTTATACTCATACTTTTAGTCATTTCTGGTCCCACCCAGGTAAATATACTCGTCGATAACATCGAGAGTAGCGCCTCCAACCGTAAATGGAGTGGGTGCAACATGGACATTTGCTGATCTTGGTCTTGTCCATGTTCATTTAAATACCCACTTACGGGGAGATACTACTAAGATTATCGAGCATTGTATTGAATTTAAACAAATGAAGGTGCGTAATATACTCGCCGTATATACGTTATATACGTACGCCGTTTATACGTTCACGTACGTTCAAGTAATGACTTGAACGTACGTGAACGTTACGTTACGTGAACATAAATATGTTGATGCCGTTTACGTTCAAGTCTAAGAGCCTGAAAGCATCTTCCAGTGCAGCGGTAAACAATTTCGGAGATATTAAATCACCTTGTCTTAAACCTCGCTGCAACTGTATAGTTCTTGATTCTCGCGATGGTCCACCATAATGGCGTTTTCCCGCTCTTCCTTGGCGCCCTCTTCCCGCTCTTCCCACAGGGACTTATTCCCGGCCTTACCAGAATTCCCTCGAGGCCTATTCCTGGTCTTCCCGGTATTCCCCAGGAAACGTCTTCCCAGAATTCCCTCTGGAGCATATTCCCCGTCATCGCGGTATTCCCTTGGGAACTTCTTCCTGGAATTCCTATTCCTAGTCTTCCCAGTATTCCCTCGGGACCCTATTCCCGGCATTCCCTCAAAAACATATTCTAGAAATCCCTCGGGTACCTCTTCCCGGAATTCCCTCGGGAAACTGTTCCCGGTGTTCCCTCGGGAACCTGTTTCCGGTCTTTCCTCGGGACCTTCTTCCCGGAATTCCCTCGGGAATCTTTTCCGGGTCTTCCCTCGGGAACCTGTTCCCGGTCTTTCCTCAGGACTTTCTTCTCGGAATTCACTCGGGAACCTCTTCCCGGAATTCACTCGGGAACTTATTCCCGGAAATCCCTCGGGAACCTGTTTCCTGTGTTCCCTCGGGAACCTTTTCCCGGTCTTCCCTCGAGAGTCTGTTCCCGGTCTTCCCACGGGAACCTTTTCCAGGAATTCCGTCGGGTACCTCTTCCGGGAATGCCCTCGGGAACCTCTTTCCGGAATTACCTCAGGAGCCTGTTCCCGGTCTTCACTCAAGATTCTGTTCCCGGTCTTCCCTAGGGAACCTATTTCTGATTTTCCCTCGGGAACCAGTTCCCCGAAATTCCCTCGGGACCCAGTTCCCGGTATTCCCTCGGGAACCAGTTCCCGGTATTCCCTCGGGAACATCTTCCCGGAAATCCCTCGGGAACCTATTCCCGGTATTCCCACGGGAACCTCATCCCGGAAATCCCTCAGGAACCTCATCCCGGAAATCCCTCAGGAACCTGTTCCCGGTGTTCCCTCGGAAGCCTTTTCCCGGTCTTCCTTCGGGAACCTTTTCCCGGTCTTGCCTCGGGAACCTCTTCCCGGAAATCCCTCGGGAACCTGTTCTCGGTGTTTTCTCGGGAACCTCTTCCAGGAATTCCCTCGGTTACCTCTTCCGGGAGTTACCTCGGAAACCTCTTCCCGGAATTCCCTCGGGACCCTGTTCCCGGTCTTTCCTCGGCACCTTCTTTCCGGAATTCCCTCGGAAACCTGTTCCCGGTCTTCCCTCGAGTCTGTTCCCGGTCTTCCTCTTCCAGGAATTCCCTAGGGACCCTATTTCCGGAATTCCCACGCTACATATTCCAGGAATTCCCTCGGGACCCTCTTCCAGAAATTCCCAAGCGAACCTATTCCCGGAATTCTCTAGGGAACCTATTCCTGGAATTCCCTAAAGAGCCTATTTCAAGTATTCCCGGAATTCCCTAGGAACGCTTTTCCCGGTATTACCCCGGTAACCTCTTCTCGGCATTCCCTTGCGTGTCCAGGAGGGCGGGGGGCGTGTCTAGGTGAGCGGGAGGCGTGTCTAAGTGGGTGAGGGCGGGTTCGTGTTTAGGATGGCGGCAGGCGTGGCTAAGTAGGCGGGGGCGTATCCAGGTGGGCAGGAGGCGTGTCTAAGTGGGTGGGGGCGTGTCCAAGAGGGCGGTAATCGTGTCCAGGTGGGCGGGAGGCATATCTAAGTGGGCAGGGCGTGTCCGGAAGGGCGGTGGGTGTGTCCAGATGGGCAGGGGCGTGTCCAGGATGGCGGTGGGCAGGTCCAAGTTGGCGGGGCATGGCCAGGTGGGTGGGAGGCGTGTCTAAGTGAGCAAGGGCGTGTCCAGGAGGGCGCGAGGCGTGTCTAAGAGGGCGGGGGTGTGTCCAGGTGGGCAGGAGGCGTGTCTAAGTGGGTGGGGGCGTGTCCAGGAGGACGGTAAGCGTGTCCAGGTGGGCGAAGGATATCTAAGTGGGCAGGGCATGTCCGGAAGGGCGGTGGGTGTGTCCAGATGGGCAGGGGCGTGTCCAGGATGGCGGTGAGCGGGTCCAAGTTGGCGGGGCATGGCCAGGTGGGTGGGAGGCGTGTCTAAGTGAGCAAGGGCGTGTCCAGGAGGGCGAGAGGCGTGTCTAAGAGTGTGGGGGTGTGTCCAGGTGGGCTGAAAGCGTGTCTAATTAGGCAGGGGCCTTTCCAGGAAGGCGGGAGGGGTGTCTATGTGGGCGGGGGCGAGTCTAGGAGGGCAGAAGGCGTGTCTAAGAGGGCGGGGTCGTGTACAGGATGGCGGGAGGCGGGGCGTGTCTAAAAGGGCGGGGGCATGGCCAGGTGGGCGGAAGGCGTGTCTAAGTGCCCACTTATGGTGGGTATAGTATTTACAGTCAGTAATCGTTAGTTTAGACAGTTATTAACCTTTTGAGCGCCAGAGCATAAACGCTTCGCCGTGCCCTCCACGCCAAGCCGCAAATTCAATAAAATAACCTTGAAAATAGTAGGGAGTCCAAAACTGTATCGATAAACATAAATGAGTAAAAATTTTCGTCTGAAATTTGTTGAATAAACAGCTTTATAACACAAAAAGAATATTTATTTAACCTCATCTTCTACTGTAATAAACTTAACACCACATTTATACCAACTACCAATAAAAAAATCAACTTTTTGAGACACAAAAATACATTTAAAATTGCAGCAAGTTACAGCACTATTCTTTATGAGTTGTCTAGTATATATGACAATGGCGTCGCCAACTATCCTTTTTTTTATAATCTCTCGCTTCTGATTAAGGATGTAGCTGTACAGTGTGTACTTATCGACTTTATTTATTAAATTTATATGAACCAGGTATCATTGTGGATTGCCTATAAGCAATTTAAATTGTTTTTGTGTCTGTCTGTAACGTTTATCTCTGGATCGATTGACAGAACTTTTGTTGTTAAATAGCCGGTGTTATAGTGGGTTACCTAAGCTTTCTTTAGACTACTTATAGGTTTAGTAGTTCATTTTATAATAAAAAAGAATTTTTGATCGGTCCTTTATTTACTTATTGTTATTTTCATCATCAAATTTAATTATAATTACAATAATAATTAGAGGTAGGTACACGAATCATACCTACTCATAATATCACAAATCATCATTTTAACTAGAAACAAATCAGCTTTGCAGATAAATTATTTTCATACGGCGACATATCAAGCTATAGAAAACCAGTATAAACTGACCTTGCGCCTCTACCATCAGCCCCAAAATCAGTTAATACGTAGTACAGTGGTACAAAAAAACACTTACATACAATGTAGGTTATAATAGTATCTAGTATTTGGTAACAATTTAAAAAATCACAATAATATCACAAATATGTTTCATTTTTGCTTTAATCTTAGGTATCTACTTATATTAATAAAAAGAAAATTTGTTAATGTCCCTCTAGCGGGCGACGAACGAGAAAAATAATATACTTATTTTGTATTTAGTAAATTAGTAACAATTTAAAAAAATCACATTAATATCACAAATATGTTTCATTTTTGCTTTAATCTTAGGTATCTACTTATATTAATAAAAATAAAATTTGTTAATGTCCCTCTAGCGGGCGACGAACGAGAAAAATAATATACCTACTTATTTTGTATTTAGTAACAATTTCAAAAATCACAATAATATCACAAATGGTTCACAATTTTAAAAAATCACAATAATTTCACAAATATGTTTCATGTTTGCACTAATCATATTAATAAAAAAAATCAAACTGTGCTGTGGTAATTTTTAAAACATGGCGCAGCACATAAATAAACATTACACTCCGTGCATAAAAAACGAGTATTTCTTCTTATGTACTGCACTGCACTAAAATTTAAAGCCCGCGCCTCTGACGTCACTCGTTCGTCGTCCATTCGTGACTATGGCGCACAAGGGACTGATAATTGTTGATGCGCTAGGGATGCGCGCGAGTTAAAATTTGCAAATATCGAAAATTAGACCTTACCATCTTTATTTTAAAATGTGTAGTTGGTAGTATTGTTTAGTAAAGTTTCTTTTAAAAAAATAGTTTAATTTTTAAAGATACTGCTTTAACATAATATAATAATAACATATTAAACATTAAAGTTTAACTTTAAGCTTTGTTACTTCCTAAGGATATTCATCATGCGTTACATCACTATCTGTCTGGTATAAGTGACTTTGGCGTGTGAGGGACTCCTTTATTTTCTGTTTTAAAATATTTTTTTGTACCTTAATTTCTCAGTACCCATGGTATAATTAGATTCGTTTCATGCACATAAATACGGACAGCAGTTTAAACTTGTAGGATATATAAAAAAAAAGACAAACGTAATGCTTTAATTCTTTATTTCGCGTCAAATTGCAACACAGTTTTAGGTCATATTTTTGTGACGTTGGCGTACAGGGTCAGATTTCACTTGTCACGTTTTTATGACTTTGGCGTTCAAAAGGTTAATAAGAACGGGGTCGCTTTTCGAGAGTTTTCGTATACTTAAGCTGCAGTATTTCAAAATATCGTTAGTCAACTTGGCATAGACATTCCAAATCTACAAACTTCGTCTGAACCATTTTTCGATAGCTCTCGTTGTTTCAGAGATATACGCAAAAAACGCAAATTTGTGACTTTGGCTGAGCGCAGACTTGGAACACGACAGTCTTAAGACAGACTATTGCTTTACAATATGTATGAATATGCGCACACTTGGAACAAAACGTCGTATAGACAATATTGTCTCAGATAGACAGTTTTGTTTTATGTGTGCTACGTATCGTAGTCAAAACTGTTTCGTTTTAGTTTTAAGACAGACTTGTCTATATGAGGCAAGTCAGTCTTGAAACAGTCTAGTCTCCAATGTGCGCTCAGCCTTTGACCATGAATAAAAAACAACGCATAAGCGGGATCGATGGGGACTTTTGCCATATCATTTGTAATGACGTATTCAAGGTCTGCACAAAAATCCAGCTCATTGGGAATTAATGCAAACTGTAATCATAATTTAGTCTATTTTGACTGGACTGCCACCGCAATCTTATTTGACGTTGTTGCAACTGGCTGACCAGATGCCATTTTTTGAACAAAATGGCGGGGAGCTTGGGGAGCGGGTGTTTTTTCTTTGTCTACTTGCACAAACGTTTCTGAAAGCTAACTTCATGCCAGCCTAGTAAGAGTTTGCTTTCTGTAAAAGGACCGCCGGAAATCACTTTTTATATGTCTGCTATCTGTTCAGCGCTACGCTTACAATAGTAGTAGAGAGTAGTAGTTTTTTTTTTTTTCTTTTTAATAAGAGAAGGTGTTGGGTCAAAGTAGGCACTTCCTTTTAATCTCTTTAGTAGTAGTTATTAAAAAACTAATTAGGTAAGACATGTTTAATTCTTTTTTTAATTATTAAAAACCCTATAACAATTTCCCTGCATGTGATACAGAGTTGTGCCTATACAATAAAACATAGCACTCACTGAGATCTTTCAAATAATATAGGTAGATAACTGTTACAATACATGGGATGAGACCGCCCATTCTCGAGAACCATATAAGACCTAAGTTATATGGTTCTCATAGTACAAGGCTACTGCAGGACTTGATGTTGTGATTTATATTAAAGGAGAATGGGGACTACTGCAGGAAGATTAGTCTTAGGATTCCATGGATTCCCTGTGTGGGTGCCTGATCTGGGTCTAGGACTTATGACCTAGATGTAGGTTTTAAGGAGGCCCCCTTACAAAGCGTCAGTGGTTAAGATAAACATAATTATTTTTCGTATATAAATACATACATAGAAAATACCCACCCAAGACAAACCAAACATTTATGTTTATGGTATCAAAGCATCATGATTTGCATTGAGCAAGAATCAAACTATAGATCTCTGCATAGCAGTTATGGGCTATAGGTGCTATGTCACAGATGTCTCTAAATGGATACTTACAGGCATTATTTATGACATAAATTAAAATGTTACTTTATGATGTTGGAATTACCACCTTCATGTTTGAAAATATTTTTGTTAACTTTAACAATAGATTTTAGACTGTTTCTTTTAAGACCTATATTTTATTAGCAGGTCATCAACTGCCAAAGTTCATATTCTAAACATGATTTGTCATGACTGTGTATAATCATCAGATTTTACTACCTGGAATAATATAATAATACTAGAAAAATAAAGGATGTGGTAATTGTCCTGTCACCTTGTCTTATACCTTGCTGCAACTGTATAGTTCTTGATCCTCGCGATGGTCCAACATAATGGCGTTTTCCCGCTCTTCCTTGGCGCCCTCTTCTCGCTCTTCCCACAGGAGCCTTTCCCGGAATTCCCTCGGGAACCTCTTCCCGCTCTTACTATTCCCGGCCTTACCAGAATTCCCTCGAGGCCTATTCCTAGTCTTCCCGGTATTCCCCAGGAAACGTCTTCCCAGAATTCCCTCTGGAGCATATTCCCCGTCATCGCGGTATTCCCTTGAAAACTTCTTCGTGGAATTCCCTCAGAAATTCCTTCCCGGAATTCCACCGGGTACCTATTCCTAGTCTTCCCAGTATTTCCTCGGGACCCGACTACCACCAGTAGGTAAATAATGGTATCTAGAGTACGCGCAATCTTATTTGACGTTGTTGCAACTGGCTGACCAGATGCCATTTTTGGAACAAAATGGCAGGGAGCTTGGGGAGCGGGTGTTTTTTCTTTGTCTACTTGCACAAACGTTTCTGAAAGCTAACTTCATGCCAGCCTAGTAAGAGTTTGCTTTCTGTAGAAGGACCGCCGGAAATCACTTTTTATATGGTGCCTGATCTGGGTCTAGGACTTATGACCTAGATGTAGGTTTAACGAGGCCCCCTTACAAAGCGTCAGTGGTTAAGATAAACATAATTATTTTTCGTATATAAATACATACATAGAAAATACCCACCCAAGACAAACCAAACATTTATGTTTATGGTATCAAAGCATCATGATTTGCATTGAGCAAGAATCAAACTCTAGATCTCTGCATAGCAGTTATGAGCTATAGGTGCTATGTCACAGATGTCTCTAAATGGATACTTACAGGCATTATTTATGACATAAATTAAAATGTTACTTTATGATGTTGGAATTACCACCTTCATGTTTGAAAATATTTTTGTTAACTTTAACAATAGATTTTAGACTGTTTCTTTTAAGACCTATATTTTTCAGGTCATCAACTGCCAAAGTTCATATTCTAAACATGAATTGTCATGACTGTGTATAATCAACAGATTTTACTACCTAGAATGACAATTGCCAATTGACCCTAAAGATCAAGAAACTGATATCATTCTTTTACACAGTATTTAGGTTCTATCTTTCTGGCAATCCAACCCATTGCTCATCGTCAATAAATAAACTAACTTTAAGTGGCACTGAATGGTCTTCTCAATGAGTGCACAGGGAAAGCTGCAGTATGGGAGAATTGGAGTCAGATTGCGAAGAGTGCCTCCTATTCACAAAATTGCCACAAGCACTCTGCTAATAATGCAGCATAAACAAATAAAAATTAAACCCTTATAAATCAATATGGGAAAATAACTATTTAAAACTAAAATAAATGGTTTCTATAATTAAGTCTGTGCGCTGATAAACTAAAAATACACAGCATCACCACACCTTCTCATTAACCATTTGGCATTAAATATATTTAATCTGTCTTCTGGAGTAATTGTCAGATTAAGCTACTCGAAAAGAAATAGTATTACTTATACACTATATTAACCACTTAACTGTCCCTTGAGTCATATATGAATATTTGCATTGTTTTACTATTGTGTCTATTGGCAGGACAGTGAAATTGTTAATATTATAAATAGTAGTCAATTAGTCTTACTTTATTAAAATATACTGAAGATAAATTTAAAAGGAAACTTTTTTCTAATATATTATATCAATGGGTTAATCATATGGATAATCATATTATTATTTTCAAAAGGCACTGAATACTGTTTGTGAGCCTGATAAAGTAAAACTATCTCTACGAAATGGGATCTTTTTCAAGAAATACCTAAAATGTCAATAGATGACTGATGATTTGAGACCACTACAGCACCACGATCTTCTGCTAATACTTTTCCATTTCTTAATAGCCATTTAACTTCTATCACTTTGGTTACATGCTTAACTATTTGAGATCCAAACCTGAAAATTTAATATAAATCGTAAAACATTGAATACATGAAGACAATTAATGTTGGAGCTACAAATAAGTATTATAATACTATGTACTAGCCGGACGAGTAAATGTTTTGAACAGGTAGTGTTTCAACGTCGTGTTTGTAGGAAGCGGTGACATAAGACATGCAAGTAATGTGAATTTCATACTTACAACGAATTCTTAACGTTTTTAGGATTAAACACGAAAAATGGTAACAGTATCACTGCCGTTATAGAAGCCCAAATATAAAATAGAAGAAATTTTGATTTAAATTTCACGAAATTTGGGGTTTCGGAAAACAATTGTTTTAAAACATAGGTCACAACGATAATAATCACTATATATATGACTTTGTCCAACATTTTTATAACATGAATAACCGTAATGAGTAATACAAAAGGCCCTCTTACTTTAAAAAACAAAAATAAACATAAAATCACAATAAAAACACAACGTTTTAGCGCACAAACAACCAATCATGAGTAATGATTGAATTGATTAATAACAGTAAGTGTTGCCACATCGGAAAAACATAATTTAACGCAATGGCTGTTCTGAAAAGTAGTCGTTTCATGAAAAAAGCCCCACAGACGCTCAGCCAGTATTCTTAGTTCGTCGATTTGACACACACACAATAATAATTTTGCATAATTTAAATGTTTTATATTATGTGTACACACAGCAACACGTTAAGTTAGACACCCGATATAACTTTAGCTATGCATAGTATAGTATAGAAAATCGTTCGAAAGGGACTTCGCACAACGTCATCAGCCAATCACTGCGCTAGCGCTTCTTTCACACATAGATTTAAGTCTCGTGAATGGGTGGTAGCCCACACACCTACATGCGTACACACACCTACAGTCCTACATGCACACACGTGGGCGCGGGCGCTAGTTTTCTTCCCTTAACTTTAAAATTTAAATCAGTCGCCTCCCGCCTCCCGGTCGTTGGATCGCTTACAATCACTAGTGCCAAATATTTACTTCGTTCGGCGTTCATGTTAGTGAAAAAATAAAATGGCGCCACAATTAACACCACAGCAAAGACAAATAATTGTAGTTCTACGCGAAAGTGGTTACAGCATTAAGGAAATAGAAAGAAGAACTGGAATAACGGTGAGTGTCACAGTTAACATTTTTTAATTATTGTTTTAAAATAAATGCATATTAATATTCTGTCTGTTTATTTAAATAACGGTAAACTATCTTGGTATTCCTTTTTACACTATAGAAGCATTTAAAAGAAAAGATAAACTAGGTAAAAGTTGTATTACAGTTCAATAATATAGAGAGATAAGTATATGTTATTTACTCTACTCTTTATAATAGACCTTTTTTTAATTACCTAAAAAGACGTAGAGTTGGTAATAATATAAATGAAGGTTATGTTTCTTTGGGCTAACTAAAATCTTTAGTTAAGAATATCACATTGTTACAGTTACGATTATTTATTGAATCTTGTTAATACATTTTGGCAAATGACGGAGTGAAACTTGGTTTGGTTTGAAAAAGGTGTTAAGACAATATATAGAAGACATTTTATGTTACTCGTTACTAGGCCGCTGATAAACTAGTATTATAATTTGACAATTGAATCAAATTGATATAGTTGGTTTAAAGTTTATTAAACATGACAGGCTCGGTAGACTGGCGTTAGTGTGATCGGCTGCCCTGCATCAGGTCGTGGACTCGTGGGTTTGAATCCCAGGCAGGATATTAATTATTTTTAGAAACTTACTAAAATTATTGTTTTAGAGAACTACAATTCATTTCTGGTTGCGACGAAATGAGGAAACCGGGGGCGATTTGACGCCTCATCACAGGCATATCAAAGAACTACCACCGCTGACCAAGATTTGGCCATTGTCGCCGCGCATACTAGACAGCCTCTCTCGAGTACGCTAGTTACAGCTACTACATATAATGTAAGTTTATTTCTATTATTTGTCAAGGCATTATAATTTTATTTAAAAAAGAGGTAAGTAATAATTTACCTAACTATGAACTTGTGCTCGTTAATTTCTTTTTCTATACTTATATAGATAATTTCCGCACTAGGAATTAATTACTCTTATGTCGCGGGGACTTTTACAAACATTTAAAAGCTTACACAAAGTCCAGACTCAGGACAATAATTTGTGGATCACACAAATAATTATCCTGTGTGGGATTCGAACCCACGACCTCGTGCACGCGCACTACTGCTCTTGCACTACTGACCGCGCCTCGTTTATACCTACCTGTTTGTTTTTATAACATAAAAGGCAAACGAATAGACACCTCATGGTAAGCGATTATATCCACCCATGGAAGAGCGCCGCCCGGGCGCCCATGGTGCCACAACGCGTGCTTTGCCTGTCTCTTCCACAAGAAGCCCTCGTTTGAGCCTCTGAAATATGTCCCAAAGATAATTCCTTTAACCTTATGCAACAATTTAAATACTTACATAAGTTCAAATTATATACCTACATTTAAACTTTGTAAGTATTGATCATTTTTATGCATAACAAATGAAATAACGTTGAGTTAAAGTTGAAGTAGGCAATACATAATATTATCTATTACCTGCCTATTTCCATCGTAGTTTGGTATTTTTGGACGTGTTCTAACAAGTTCCGCTTCGAAATTCCCAACGTTCGGTATATATTATTCGCATAATATTTTTTATTCTTTCATCTCAGTTGCATTTTAAAACAATTTGACTTTAATCCTTACACACTTAACATTAAGTTCAAAATTGCACTTCAACATATTCTGACGGTTATTTTTATTTTTATGAGTTGCAAAAATCAACTTAACATTATTGAGTTAAGGTTGAAAACTCTTATCACACTAATTTGTTTGTTAGCTACCTATTCGACGTGTTGTAATTTAACATGCTCCGTCTCGAAATTTTTAATGTGGCTTGAGGTAAAATCTCAAAGTTTCCATCTAAGTTTGGTAGGTATCTATTTGGCGCGTGTTAATAATAGTTTTTTTATGTAGTAACAAAAATTGGGTTCTACTTGAGATCTAACATTTTATATTATTAAAAAAATAATATGTAAATCAAATATAGGTAGGTATTTTTGTTTTGAGTGCTTTGTTTTGATTACTAAGCTGTGAAAATGTATCACCAAATTTGATCGCTATGCGCTATGCAATCTTGATTGTTTTTTTGTTAGATGATGTTATTAACTTAATATTGCGTAGTATAGTAGCATACCTAACAGATACATAAGTAATAGTGAGCAAATCGCTCGAAATCAATCCCTTAACTTTCTACATTTTTCTTGTTTAGAACTTTCTAGGTATACCTACTTATACGTTATTATACTATTCGTAGCCTTTAATAACGACTACTGAGTCGTGCGAAAATCAAATAGAGAAACACGCTGCATTTTATAAAAAAGTGTGGCATTGTAGGTTTTTTATACTTAAAAGCTATAATCAAAATTACATGTTAAGATTGAACATGATTTTATATTTTACATACTGGTGGCGCGTAGGGCATGCAATTCCGGAGTTCCGGAATTCCGTAACTCCGGAATTCCGTGACAATTTTACTGATTTTTCAATTCCGGAATTGAGAGGAGTAATATCGGAATTCCGGTATTCATCATTTTTAGATATTATTAAATAATACCTGCATTACATTCCATTATTTGGCTAGTGAGTTATCGTAATGTTGCTTGTGCCATAATGCAACGCTATTACAGCTAAATTTAATTAAACTAGACGAAGGAGTTGACTGGGGTGCTCTAGCCCAGAGATGGGAACAGTATTCCAGATGTGGCCAAACCTGAGCCTTGTAGAGTTGTAGGCGATGGTTTGGCGTAAAATACTGACCCTCTCTATCGAGCACACCCAGCTTTTGCGAAGCTAATTTAGCTTTACCTCCAAATGATCGCGAAACTGAACCTCGCTCGAAATGCTGACACCCAGGATTTTAATAGACGGCTTGGTAACAAGAGGAGCGCTTTCGAAGTGAATATCCTCGATGAATGGAGATTTTTTAGCGGTAAACGCGCCAACCTGTGTCTTCGAGGGGTTGAATCGGACTAGATTTAGCCGACCCCAATTCGAAACTAAGTATGTTTTCGATATCAGACACAAGTTTGTTTTGGTTCTCATTAACGTTTTCCACCGCGAAAGAGAAATAAGAAAGCGGAACGTACTTTTTTTAAATAAAATAGGTTTTTGTTTCCACCAACAGCGTTTTTAAAATTGTGTTTACTCCGCTCCGTTTTCGAGGTAGGAGCGAGCTCATTTCTACTCTTTCTACACACTCGGCTCTTTCCGTCCGACTTTTTGTTGGTTTCCGTAATAGCATCTTTTATCGTCTTTAGAACTTCACAATAGCAGTTCTATAAAGAATTAGATCTCTCGACTAATTTTCTAATGTACGCGATGGCGAGTATCTGACAGAAGCTTACAAATATTTTTTTATGTGTTCTGCTAACCAGTGTGGAGAATGAAAGTGTTTTTCTTTGCTGGCCAAATAAGTAACCAAGTACAAAGTTCATTCTCTGGCAAAATGTAATTATACAAGAACAATGAGTTAGTTAAGTCTTGTCTTAATTTAACGGCTTAAAATGACAATAATAAGGGATATAAATTACCAAACATGTTCAAATTCTTAGTGAATATTTAGAAGTAAACAACTGCCTCTTCTTTTAATTTAAAGAAATTCTAAAATTACCAGTTCCGGAACTAGCTCCGGAATTCCGGAGTTAGACCTCCAGTATCGAAAGTCAGTTCCGGAATTGAGAACCTTCCGATATTGCATGCCCTAGTGGCGCGATGTGTAAGCGTCAGGATCCCTTTTTTTCTCATAATGGTTTTTGTCCTAATTTTAATTGTCATTATGTTACGCATAATTTTCTTGGTCATAATTAATAGGTTTATGTTATTGATAGATTAGTAGCTATGTATTTGAATTTGAAAAACAATAATTATGTAATAGGCATGTAAAACAAAAATAGTTATGGTTATTGCATCATAATGCTTAAGTAAACTAATATGCTTTGGGATAGTATGCTTATTAAATATTATACTAAAAGTAAATAGGATGAAATAGTTAGGTATGTTAAATAAGTATTATGCGTAACTTATGTAAGGACAAGTAACATTATGCAATGTTAAATTTAAAAAAATATAACATAATCTTAGGAATGAAAATAAAGAACCGAATAATACTGATATTATATTGATCATTTACCATATTATTATCTTGTTAAAAAAGTTTAAATAATAATATTCTTTTATTTCAGGTAACAATGCAAACAATACGGAGAAGACTACGACTACGACTCGGCTGCGGGACGATTACTTAATAGATTTATTTATAACAATAAATATTACAAAGACTTTATATTGTGATAGGTATTTAGTTATTTGGTGTTAAATACCAATTAGAATTGTTTTAACTTTTGTTGATTAATATTAGATATATTTATAACAATTAATATTACAAAGACTTTATATTGTGATAGGTATTTAGTTATTTGATATTAAATACCAATTAAAATTGTTTTAACTTTTGTTGATTAATATTAGATATATTTATAACAATTATTAATATTACAAAGACTTTATATTGTGATAGGTATTTAGTTATTTGGTGTTAAATACCAATTAGAATTGTTTTAACTTTTGTTGATTAATATTAGATATATTTATAACAATTAATATTACAAAGACTTTATATTGTGATAGTTATTTGGTATTAAATACCAATTAAAATTGTTTTAACTTTTGTTGATTAATATTAAATATATTTCCTCCTCCTCCTTGCGTCGTTTATCCTCAATGCTGAGGGTCGTGGCCTGTTTGAATCACTTTCTCGTGGACTATCTCGCGCCAGTTTGCTCTATCTTCGGCAGCGTGAATGGCATCACAGACTGAGGCGTTTAAGGCAGATCGAATCTGGTCTGACCAGCGTGTTGGGTTTCTGCCTCTAGGTCTTCTCCCGCTCACTTTGCCCGTTATGAGCAGTTTTTCAAGGTTGTCTCCTCTCTTTCGGGCAATGTGGCCAAAAAACTCCATAACTCTTCGCAGACATGTAGTGCTGAGCCTCGTCGGTAGATTGAGCTCGGCAAGGATGGATTCGTTGGTTCGGTGTTCAGTCCAATGAATACCGAGCATTTTTCTCCAGCACCACATTTCAAAAGCGTCAATCCGTTGGCGGTCAGCTTTCTTAAGTGTCCAAGTCTCCGAACCGTACAGGAAGATAGAAAATACGAGGGTGGTGACGAGCTGCTTCTTTGTCTTTCTCGAGATGTTTCTGTCTTTCCATATGCTCTCCAGTTGGGACATAGCATTTTTTGCCATGCCAATCCGTCTTCTGATATCTTTCTCACACGATCCAGTATTAGTTATTACAGAACCTAGATACATGAAATCATCCACGACATCAAGGTTCAGTTTACCGGTCATAGTCAGTTGTTTACCGCGATCGACTATCATAACTTTGGTTTTGTTCCTGTTTATGAGAAGACCCATCTCTCCGCTGACTCGCTCCAACCTTTCCAACAAGATGCACAATTCCTCCTCATTAGAAGCGAAGAGTGTGGTGTCGTCGGCATAGCGCAGGTTTGTGATTTTAACTCCGCCGATGGAAATGCCGCCTTCCCAGTCTTCGCACACTCGTCGCATAATATACTCCCCGTAAACGTTGAATAGAATGGGGGACAGAATACAGCCCTGCCTGACTCCTTTTCTGAAAGGAAATGGCTTAGAGAGAGTATGGTCGATTCTGACCACACCCTGGTTGTCAGCGTATAGAGACTGAAGCAGAGCAGTCAGATGTTCCGGCACCCCCAACTCAGAGAGTACCTTCCACAGACTTTGCCAGTCAACACAGTCAAAGGCCTTGCTGTAGTCGATGAAGCACATTACGAATGGGGTGTTAAATTCGTAGGATTTTTCGATTATTTGTCTCATATTGAGAATTTGTTCCCGAGTGCCTCTGCCCTTGACGAATCCAGCCTGTTCCTGAGGGATCTGCCAGTCGAGAAAGTGCTTTATGCGGTTGTTGATGATATGCAGACGAATTTTGCTGCTGTGAGAAATGAGGGCCAGAGTCCTGTAGTTTTCACACGTCCTCGTAGAGCCTTTTTTATGTAGGGGCAGAATGACTGATTCCGTCCATTCCCTTGGCCATTTGCCAAATGCAGTTGCAGATACGATGAAGATGGTCAATACCATTCTTTCCCAGTTCTCTTAATACCTCGGCTGTTATTTGGTCTGGTCCAGGGGCTTTTCTGCATTTTAATGCTGCGATGGCTGCAGATAGTTCGGACGGCAATATTGAAGGCTCCAATTGTAGACTGCTCCAGCTGGGGCGTGGCTCCGTCGATGTGCTTGGTTGGTGATCGTAGAGCTTTTCGCAGTATCCTCGCCACCTCTCCGCTATTGCTTCCAGATCGTGGATTGCGTTCCCATCCTCATCATTGATAACCCATGTCTTGGGTTGGAACTGCCTGGATATGAGGCGGACTTTTTTGAAAAGGTCTGCCGTATGAAATTTCAGGGAGCAAGTCTCAATCTCAGAACAGATGTTGGACAGAAAGTTGTTCTTGTCTCTACGACATTTCTGTTTGACCTCCTTCCAGAGTCTGGAGTATTTTTCCCTGGCATCATCGCCTTGCAATCCCTTCATTCTCGCCTCTTTGCACATACGTACCAACTCCCAGGTGTCGTCGGCTAGCCATGATTTGGTCTTACTCGTCCCGTCGTTGTCTTTCCTGGCACCTTTAATTGTCTCCAATGACTCATTTATTTGGCTTTTCAGGTGATCCCAGCACAAATTGGCATCGTCCACTGCAGGAGCTGGGAATTTCGACAGCTTCCCCTCCACAACGGCTCGAAAATGGACTCTCTCGGAAGGATCCAGCACCACCCGATTACGTTTGTTCGGTTTTTTGGGAGCCTTAAGCCTGAGCGCAAATTTTGCCACAAGCAGATTATGATCAGAGCCGCACTCTGCTCCTGGGTAGGTCTTTACATTTACAACGGACGACTTCCAGCGTGTGTTCACAAGTATATAATCGATTTGATTCCGGTATCGTGCTCCAGGAGAAGTCCACGTGTACAATCGCCTTAGGTGGTGTTGGAATTGTGTATTAGTGATGCAGAGGTTCCTATCAATGCAATATTCGATTAGTCGTTGGCCTCGTTCACTTCTAGTACCCAGCCCAAATCTTCCGATATATTTATAACAATTAATATTACAAAGACTTTATATTGTGATAGGTATTTAGTTTTAGTATTAAATACCAATTAAAATTGTTTTGACTTTTATTGATTACTTAATAGATTTACCTATAATGTATAATTTTCAAATTATTTGTTTTACTTTCAAGTTTGTAAAATAACGAAAAATGTTTTTATTTTTATTACAAAATATTTACTATAACTAGTAGTTTTAATATATTCCTCCTAATATTATAAAAGGAAAAATGAGTTTTATTGTTTTTTTTTGGTATGGAGATAGGTGGGAGCCTGGAGTAGGATATAGGCTATTTTTTATCGCAAAATCATGTTCCGCGGGCGGAGCCGAAAATTGTGTCAGCTCTTTAAGTTCTTTTTACACTGTTCCATAAATGTCGCCAAATCATTCTTTGAATTTATGACAAAACATATAACTTTCTGTTTAAAAAAGGTCGTAAGTATTCAAGTTTATTGAAATTGCTTAATATTTTGTTAAAAATATTAATTTGCTCACCATTAAGACATTTTTGAAGTATAAGTAGGTAAGTATATAATTCTTGACACGAATCGACTTTTCAGTCACGGGCATTACTTGCACGTGTCCCGGGACTCTCTCAACTCTTTATGGGCCTTCACCCGTCGTTGGCCCGGATGGGCAGGTGCTTCCCACGCGACGCCGTGACCCGCCTCTGTTGCGGTACTGCCCATTCAGCACCGCAACCTACTGAACCGCTTTAACATGAGCTGCCTGGGTTACAGCCCAGTGAAGAAGCTCCCTTCGGGGGGTGCCACTTAGTTTTACGTGTTACGGGTACTCAGCCCACCACCACGACAAGGCGGGAACTTCAGTTGATGTGTATATATAGTTTGGCTAGCTGGAGCCATAAACACGCATCTAACCCTTCGTCTTGAAAGTTTTATTTTCTTCCTATATATATATATTCTTAAATATACCTATATATTTTTATTGCAAAAGATAACCACCAGAAAGGCTGGGAAATTTTAAGATACTATTACAATTAGTATTAATAGAACTATAAAAGAGAGAAAACCGCTCTGTGGATGATATTTATTTACCGAACTTTAGTACAGATAGGTATGTCTACAGAGCGGTTTCTTTCTGACCCACAGTTAAATATTGCATGCAGATCAATTGACTTATTCCCATTGACAAAATGTGTAGGTATGAGGTTCGATGGGACAATGAAATCTGCCAAGTGATCAACATTAACCTGTTAAGTTAACTATCAAGCGGTGACCGGTCACCGCGAAATAATAATAAAATAATTACTATTGTGTCTGCAAAACCGGATTTGACGGGTTAATATCAAAAACACCTCTTTAAAACTCTTTGAAACTGTTACAATAATATTTCTTAAACAAACACAATCCCAGTATTTAAAAAGAATCACTTTACTTTATTGGCAAAACATTTACATTTACGGTCAAGGAACTATTGTCAAAATTAAAATACATTATTGTAAATTAATTATACAATTTTGTAAGCATTTTCACGTAAGTGTGCTTCATTTTATTAATATTAATACATTTGAAGTTCAGCAATAACAACACGTAAATAGTATAGCGTGTTGGCCGCATCGTGCACTGGCGCTGCTATCTACGTAGTAAGAGAGGAAACAACAAAAATATATCGCGCACTCGCACGATTCGCAGCGTTCAACTTCTAATAGTTCAAAGTCCAAACAGTCTAGGTTGATGTGTACGTGTGTGTACAAGCTAAATTCTTCTTTGAAATGTAATACGAAAAATAAAATATGTGGTAATTTAACTATTTTTGTGCATAAAAAGTATTGTGAACGAGATAGAGAGATTTTTTTTCATTTTGTTATTAGTTTAGACTTAATGAGATTACTTTATTTAACTTGACTGGCATAGATATTCTATCTTCTTAAATTTTTTATCTCGGAAAGAGGAGCCATTTCACGGCAATAAGACAACAAAGGCTGGTCTAGTCATTAATAGTCTAACAGGACAGTGTTTTCCGTGGTCCTATTGGCTGCATAGGTCACGTCTCGTGAATAGAGCCCTGTAGATGAGGTAATGGGGATGTGTTTGCGCATGTGCACACTCGCGCACGAAAGTGCTAGGTCCATTATTTGGATTTGAGTTAACTTTTTAGGTTTTGTTTGGTGAATAAAATCTATTAGAAAGATACAATAGATTACAAACGAATGAACTAAGTTATAAATCATTTTTATCAGAACTCTCACTCCATACATAGTGATTTTCTTTTATTAGCCATATATTTTCGGTTCGAAAGTTATAGTAGTTTTTAGTAAACCATATAAGAGTATATTTAGAGAACTATTTAATTATTGTAAAACTAGAACTTAGTATTTATGTTTTTTTAATACATACCTATTATAGAATGTGATGTTTACCTATAGCAAAAAAAAATAGGTCATGTTATATTTAGGGATTTAGGTTTTCGGACAAGTGATATTATGAGACATAAATTTAGGGCTAGTTACCATTCAGACACATTATGATGACATCATCATCATCGGACAAAAAATGTTATGACACGCTAGATTATGGATAAAAAAAATTATGAGACAAAATAGAGAACCATGGTTTTATTCGTAATATATTCAGAAGATACCTACCTATTATAATACTTCACCGTTTTTTCTGAAAATGAAAATCACTTTAAATTGGGTCTAAGTATTCGAAGAGCAGACCCTATTGTTTCTATCTGAACTTTGTATTCAGTGCAGGTTTTGTTAGTTATATTTTATTTAGTGCATGTGCATAGTTATTTACGTGCTGAAACAATTGTTATATGAATTAAATTTTATGGATTTTTGCTCAATTAAAAAAAGATTTGTGGATTTTTTTCAAAATCACAATTAAAAGCTACTTTCTCTGTAATTATTGTATAGCAACCTAATAATATCGTCCTGATTATGGAAACTAATGACTGTTAGCTATAAAATGGAAAATTTAGTTATATTGTATTTAAATTTGTTTATTTTTTATAAATAAAATTCTCAGAGGTGTTATAACACCTAGTAGGAGAATATACGTCTATATCGCTTTACTACAAAATGATAGGTCACTGCCAGAAAAATCATTATGTTTACACGAAATATGAGAGAAATTAGAAAAAATTAATAATGAAACACATTTTCCACGAAGTATAGTCATTTTCGGGTTCTAGGTGGTCAATTTAGGGTTAAAGCTGAAGTACATTACGAAGAAACTACTTCTGACTACTATGAATATAACGTCTTAAATCCAGTGTCTTATATAACTAAGAAAAGGCGTACAGAATCTCCGTCCCACCTCAAAAATTCTACTGTACCTCATTCAGCTCCTGTAGTCTTTCTTTCAACAAGTGGTACTGCCTTTGCAGCGAGAATATCAAAGAAACAGAATTATCCAAATTCTTACCCAGATTGGCAAATTTTGAGGGTCCGAATAAACTACAGCCACCAACATAATATTATTCTGATGCCATGTTTGGTGATGATGTCGTTGATATGCTGTTTCTGTTGGTATCTCGTTTGTACATTTAGTATACAAACTTATACACTTGCCAAAAGAGAAGTAGAATATTGTCACAACCAATGCATTGAAATGATTCCTGGCTATCATTTTGTTTAGTGGATGTGGTCCATCGAAGAGTTATGTACTGGAAAAGTTATCAGATACTACTTTTGCACATATAAGTAACACTCTTTCACGAGATCGATTACGTAATGTTACATTTTCACTGCTGTGATAATACACCAAGTGGTGACAAGTAATGGCTAATTTGTGAAAGTAAGACCTTATTTTGGTGTATTGAACAAAAATTTATTACCTATGGCTTTTATAGAATTATTGTATCAATGAAGTAGTAGTGTCTTATTATGGGAGCCATTGTTACACGCAATTTATACAACCTATGGCCCTAACTTGTTAAATTTGCAAACACAAATCTATTTTATGTAAAAAATGTTAGGTTTATTTTCACCCTAAGAGGTGCTTCATAACTAAATTAACGTAAAATATGAACTACTTATATTCTACCCATAGTATAAAACAGTATAAAAGTCTAACAAAGATTAAAAAATATATAAACTGTATAATTTTGTCCAAAATATTTCCCATAGTTTCCTACTAGCAATAGTAGCCCATTCTCCTACCAGGTGTTATAACACCGATCATTTTCCAGCTTTCCCAGAAGGAAAGGATTTTTTTTTGTATTTTTCCTGAAAAGTTAGTGACACTAATACCAACATATCAAAAAATTACAAAGATCTGAGACCCTAAATAGTTTCAGGAGTATCTGGGTTAATGAGATTACTTTATTTAACTTGACTGGCATAGATATTCTATCTTCTTAAATTTTTTATCTCGGAAAGAGGAGCCATTTCACGGCAATAAGACAACAAAGGCTGGTCTAGTCATTAATAGTCTAACAGGACAGTGTTTTCCGTGGTCCTATTGGCTGCATAGGTCACGTCTCGTGAATAGAGCCCTGTAGATGAGGTAATGCGGGGATGTGTTTGCGCATGTGCACACTCGCGCACGAAAGTGCTAGGTCCATTATTTGGATTTGAGTTAACTTTTTAGGTTTTGTTTGGTGAATAAAATCTATTAGAAAGATACAATAGATTACAAACGAATGAACTAAGTTATAAATCATTTTTATCAGAACTCTCACTCCATACATAGTGATTTTCTTTTATTAGCCATATATTTTCGGTTTGAAAGTTATAGTAGTTTTTAGTAAACCATATAAGAGTATATTTAGAGAACTATTTAATTATTGTAAAACTAGAACTTAGTATTTATGTTTTTTTAATACATACCTATTATAGAATGTGATGTTTACCTATAGCAAAAAAAAATAGGTCATGTTATATTTAGGGATTTAGGTTTTCGGACAAGTGATATTATGAGACATAAATTTAGGGCTAGTTACCATTCAGACACATTATGATGACATCATCATCATCGGACAAAAAATGTTATGACACGCTAGATTATGGATAAAAAAAATTATGAGACAAAATAGAGAACCATGGTTTTATTCGTAATATATTCAGAAGATACCTACCTATTATAATACTTCACCGTTTTTTCTGAAAATGAAAATCACTTTAAATTGGGTCTAAGTATTCGAAGAGCAGACCCTATTGTTTCTATCTGAACTTTGTATTCAGTGCAGGTTTTGTTAGGATGACCATGATACTGTGGAAAGTTTCCGTTTTTTATGATAGATTTTAAGTAAGTATAAGCTGTAATAGAGTTGCTTGGCTGTCAACAAATGCAATCATCAATCAATCAACAATTGCAATATTAATCAAAGTTATGCATAAGTCATGTTAATAAATATTAAAGTTCTTCTTGTATAGAGTTCACGCACCGACAGAAAAATTGCAAAAACGCTTTACGGTGACGGTTTTGCTAAGAACTTATTCGATTTACCTACTTATACGTATACGAAATATCAAAACATTACGTTAAATTACTTACTTATTTATCCTAGCCGTTTAAGGATACTAATAGATTGCATAAGCATTTCCTTATTTGATAGCAGTTCAAACATTATAATTCACGGGGTTGATAAAACATCAGAAGAGATTTGATTGCGGACGACGGGCGTCTCGTTTATTGCTTGCTCCTATTATTATCCTTGTTCGTTATGCCTTAGTTATTTGAAACCCCAACATACTTCGACAGGGGGGACCAACTCGTTGGGTGGAATATAATTACTCCATAATGTCATCAAAAACTTTCTACGTTATTAGCCTGCGTTAGGGACTGTCCTAAACTGTTACCAAAATGAAGACTGTAATAGTTATAAGTTCCAGCCACGGCCTACGGAAGTCCCTTTTCGGGAAATTAAAGGCATTGTTTCTTTTAAAGCGTAGGAACGAGCAAAGAATATTTAATTATAGCAAATACAAAGAAGATAGCTTATTATGAATCGTGGGATAACTGAGAATGACGGAGTAATAAAACATTATGAACTGCTTCAATAAGAATTCTGCAAACAATTTATTTAAAAGACAAGCCATTTTTTTTAATAACTCAGTCCAAAACGTAATGAGACTTATGAAATAAAGTTTAAATTATGCTTTTTTTTCAGTAAATAGCTGTTTGTTGGGCCAAATGAGTTTAAATATTAAAATACCTAAATAAAATAATAAAAAAGAACTAAACTTAAAAAAAAGTGACCTTAACCAGGTTTAGATTTTTAAAACAAACACTCATTTAATAGAATGAGAAATAAACTCTTGCTACCATAGTTTTCTTAGTTATTTATTGCACACGACTCGTAAGTTTGAACTTGTTCAGCGCGATTCTGCCGTGACCTGTGATATATTAAATGTTTTGACGCTTTCTTACTGTATATGGCAATATAAAAATTTCTTTTAACAGCTAAGTAATGAGTACCTATCACTTACATTCTCTGGTTGTATTTTAAAATTGATAGAAATGTATTAAATGTTTAAGGAAGCTTAGACATACTTTTCTCTAGTTGCAATTTAAAATTGATAGAAATACATTAAAATGTATTAGGACGCTTAGAAATACAACTTGGTTAGGGTAGTGGGAAATCGATATAGGTACCATGGGACGGCATAATGTGAAAATATTCGGAAGATTCAATCGATGTCAATTGACTGATATGATGATAAAGGAAGATTATATACATTCATCTTTGATCGTCTTTTGTGGCATGTTTTATGACGACCTCTGTGGCGCAGTCGGTTCTGCTACGCAGAGGTGTCGGGTTCGATTCCCGCTCAATGAAAATCTTTGTGTGCATGAACATGATTCTTTGCATTGGTCTGAGTGTTTTCTATGTATAATATGTATGTATTTATAAAAAAAGTATTTAAGTATGTTTATCCGTTGTCTAGTACCCATAGCAGAAGCTTTGCTTAGTTTGGGACTAGGTGGCGATGTGTGAATGTGTGAGGATTATTTATTTATTTTATATTAGTGTTCAATAAATTTAACAGATTTAAAAAGAGTTTTAAACGTACCTACAAATAACGTGCTTGCTAAACATCCTGAAAGTATAGTTTATTTGAGTTGCTCTATAAATTGATATGTGTTTTTGCGTGTGAGACTAAAAATATAAAAATCTTGGCAACGATATTTGTTTAAGTATGTATTGTAGTAGTATTACGTATTAAATATATTATTGCATCCATATTTATTGTGTAACTAGGGCTTACAAAAGGTCTTTGAGTCGTTAGAGTCACGTAAGACGTAGCTATAGCTTTTATGATTATTGTTTTGATTTGCTTTCGCATGAATATTGAATTCCTCTTCAATACGTAAGTAAGAATATTTCAAAGAATTTACTTTACCTACTACTGTCTCTACGATACGGTAATTACGTTTTATTAAATAAATAGTCTTCTTTTGTGATACAATGTAGAATAATATTAAAATTAATTCCATGAAAATCCTTCCTTTTTGTATATTTCTAGCAAGTTATTTTTTTTAAATCATTTCATTATATTGTTATTGTTACTGGCCTTGTTAAACTGCTGATTTTAGATTGTAATAAATTGTAAATTAGATGTATTTATGTAGGTTTATATCAAACCTATTGGTGGTAGGTTTCTTCAGCAAGAGATCGTCTAAATAAAATTTCTTCTTTTCCTTCTGTCGATTTAATATAGATAAAAACATCTATGCCTCCTAAATCGACCCTTCAGCGGTAGTGTATATGTTAGAGTATTTAGGTTGAAGAGTATAGTAGCCAGTGAGAGTATTATGGCTAATGGACTTAACAGCTTACGTCCCAGGGCGACGTTCGCAATGTAGAGGTACTATCATCTTTATATGTAGGTACTTATTTGTAAATCAACTGAATTTGATATGGACGTTTTTATCAAAATAGTTTTCAACTTAAGTTTCAGGGAAGTTTAATACTAAAAACACAAGTAAATGGTATAAAATTGTATATTTTTTATTAACTACTAATTCTTATATTAATCATATAACTAATAATAAACAGTCATGGTATTTATCCCACAAGAGTGCAAGGATAGTCTGCTGGTAAAGCGCTGAAAACCTCTTTCGATAATTCCTTATAAGTCGCGGACATTTTGTCATGGACTTGCTTGATGAGATCCGGCACGTCGTCCATAGTAAGCCCGACCGTGGGAATGGGCTCGAGGCACTGGATTACGATGTGACCTGCGAATGAACGACAACATTTAATCAAAGCTGCATTTAGCTACGAAGAAAATAAATTTCGTATTACAGCATGAATTGAAATGTTTTCAAAGTACTTTGGTTAACAATCAATTAATGTAATTGGCGTGTACTGTTTTAGTTAACTTTAAATAAATAAATAAATAAAAATAAATAACAAAACGAAGAAAATTACCGGTATTATTTTAGCTAGGCGAATACTAATTACCTAATAAATTCGAATCTATTGTTTTCCCTCAAAAATCTCAAACATTAAGGAAATTTTTAAGAAATTAATGTAACTTTATTAAAATACTTAAAAGATTCCTACAAGTTTACTAAAATTAGAAGATTAATTGACTCTTTAATAGTCATTGAAATTATTACTACATTCACCCCAGTATTCAAACGTATATTACTGACGTTTGGCAAAAAACGTTTCCCAAAGTGACACTTACCAAAGTTTGTTTCCCAAATTTTCATTTGGCAAAAAAACATTTGGCAAAACCATCTTTTCGCAATTTTACAGATAGCAAAACTATTTTTAGCAAATTCTTGTTTAGCAAATAATTACATAGCAATGTTTCATTTTACCAAATATGATTTGGCAAATATATTTATTCCAAAATATTATATATCATTATGATTTACTGAGTCTAAATTCACTCCATTAAAAACTTGGTCTAATTTGCACTGACAATAAAAAATAATTCTGGCGCTTCGCCGGCCGCTGCCGCGGCACGCTCGCTTCGCTCGCTCGGCTCGCGCTCTGTTGGGGTCACAATTCAAACCTAACCTAACCTACTACTCTAGCAGTTCTAATCTAACCTAAATTTTTCACCTAAGTTTATTAAATTTAATATTTTATTTTGAAAACTAAACTAACTTGAATAACTTAATTTAATTTAAATATTAAATTTTTTATTTAATATTTAATTTATTTTATTTAAATTTTATATTAAATTTAAACTTAAATCGAAATATTAAATTTAAATCAAATTTAAACGAATTTCCTTAAGGAATATATTTTTGACAAAATAAAGCATTTGCTAAATGTAAATTTGACTAAATAAAATTTGAGCAAGTAAAAATTTGCCAAATGAATATTTGACCAAGTAAATAAAATGCGAAACGTAAATTTGCTAAACATTTTTTTGGGAAATGAAAGTTTGCGATACATTTTTTGGGAAGTGAGACGAAACGTTTTTTGCCAAACGGCAGGACCCCGATATTTAGGTAGGTATGTATTTATTAAAAAGACAAGTCACAACTGTAGATGTTTTTCTTATTACGGTTTAAATCTGTTTGCTTTATTTTTCACAAAACAACTTAGGCCGAACTGTGAAGGGATTTCGCTACTAGGAAGAATAAAGGCCAAATTAGAATACAGATGGCCTCTTTTTTGTTCGGAGAGAAAGGGTCACGGGTATTTTGACCTGTGCGATTGAAGTCGTAGAAAAGCAAGAAAAGCCATAAAATCTTCTTTTGCATTACTGTGTTTGAAGTTTCGAAAGACGCTCTGTATTTATATTATTAAACCTTCTGAGCCAGTTGAATAGAATAGTATAGAATTTACAATAACTATGCCTGATCTTAAAGGCATTTCAGCACTGCTAGGTAACTTATTGGCTGGATGAGAGGCAGCTTTAGAAATCTACAGTACCTAAATGTTCTGTATCCGATGCCTAAATTATTAAGTTGTGTCTAACTAATCTATTTGTATTGTAAATATTTCCATTCTTTCTCGTTATTAAGGTTTGTATAAGGTCTAACGAATATTATTGATGTTTGTTTGACGTGGTCCTTTTTTATAAGCAACTAGATATATCCACAATTTAACTAATCAAAGGGGAGGAACCATTCATTTAAGTTACTTATTGAAATCCTTTCTATGAAAAATAAATTTAAGGTAAAGAAGGTAAAAAATGTAGCAGCATACTTACCTTTATTGAATATATATTTTTCTTTATTTATAAAATAGTAGGGCGAGAACACAAGGGGTATGATCGGTACTTGCGCCGCCACCGCAATCGTGAAGGCGCCCTTTTTAAATGGCAGCAGTTTTGTGTAATCTTTGTTCCGTGTTCCTTCAGGGAAAATCCAAATCTTAGTCTGCAAAAATAAATTTTTCCCTTTACAAATAATTTTCATAAAGGAGTCTTGTTATATTTTTTTCATCTTGAGCAGTGAAATGTCTGTTTGAATATCTGTTGGAACTTTTTAGTCAGTTTTTGATGTTCATATTTGTCTTGATCAAAGCTAAGCTGATTACAATATTGCTGAATATTTTATCTACATTGTCGTAGCTCGGGGTGGATTATAAATCAATAGAGATACAGTACCTATTTGCGAACATAATTTCATGTTGCTATTTTAGTTCGACATTTGCGTTGTTAAATAAAATTTACTGTTTTAATATGATGGAGGCCAGGAAATTGTTTTATTTTACATTGTACAGAATATAGAATGTATTCAAATACAAAAATCTAATACAACTGAATTTAGTTTACTGATATTATTAGGTACTATTAGATCTTAGCAAGTTTCTTCTGTAATAACGAGATTTGCTAGAAGCTGCACGGTGGGCAGACCCTTACACAGTGGACAAACGACCTGTTCAAGGCGATGGAGAACGAAGGCGAAGGATTGTCTATGGGTAAAATATTATAACTCTTTACTTTTTAACTTGTTACAAACCGTATGCTAACTGTACCGCAAATCTAGACGGCGTGATTGCAGCGGATTGATTTTGCCTCTGTGACTCTATGTCTTGCAGAGGGACTTTCAAGGTGCTTTCTACAATGTTTAAATATTCCTTTTATTTTTTTGCAGATTGTTAACATAAGCATTATTATCGAAGATTATTTTATATTAACTGTTAGACCTTAGCTTCCGTATATAATACGGCCACGACGCACCCTCATCTGTCACCTACCCACCGCCTCTACCTTAATTCGGTAGGTATAATCTATCAACAAAGCGTCCGCAGTCGTGCTAAGCTAAGAGCTTAGAAATACTGAACTATATTGTAATTTCTATTTGTTTTGGTTTGAATAATGCCTAAATTATAGGTTCTATTTATAGGACTCGGTGGCGTATTATAAGTGGTGGTCTAGGCTTCGGGTTCAAATCAATTGCAATTGTTGTTCTTTGTATACGTGTCTGTAATATTACCCACTCGTAACATAGGTAAGGTTTGATCCCTGTGGTGTAAGTAAGAGTGCCTTTAATTATCTTGCTTGTGATTCGAACCGGCGATCTCGCGCACGGCATGCGGCTGCCACATCTGTACCACCAAGGCAATTTATTATACAGGGTGTCCCAAAACCCGACGTTGACCCGAAACCAGGTGATAAGGCAGGTCACGCTGGTTATTAGAAAAATATAGGCATTATTCAGGGTAACACAGCAAAAAAAAAGTTGGAAAAAGTTAAGATTTGTGACAACAGGAGTGAAAAGACTGCCACAGGGTGTGAATTTTAGCGTTTTTTTTCAAATGCCTATAACTTTACAACCATGCAACTTAGAATTTTTTTTATATTTTTCTGATAACCAGCGTGACTTGCCTTATCACCTGGTTTCGGGTTAACGTCGAGTTTTGGGACACCCTGTATTTTCTGTATTTTATTAAAAAGCAAGTCATAAGCGATAGGATGCGTGTAGATAACTTATGATATTGATAATAGATTGTTATTACGCAGTAACTGAACAAAACACTACCTACTCAAGGATGAGGATAGCTTTATCAGCTAAGTGTTTATTATCTCTTTAACACTTAATTAATAAGATTAACGTAACAACTGCGCTTTACATCCGCATTTAATTATAAATACATAAGTAGAAAAGTTTTTATTCTTAGAGAGATGATGCATTATTAAATGACACATTAGGGATTTTCGACTTTGGAAAGCAATGCATAAATTTACGAGGTAAATAAAGAAGTTATTATTAAATGAAATCACTATAATCACAATAACCACATGAAAACAGTATCTATTGATTATAAGATAATACCTACATTATTTCAATAAGATAACAAACATTTTAAACGTTTTATTAAAAAAAAGGCAACATGTTTATTACTGCAGTATGACATAAAACTGGGCTTAAAGAGGATTTTCACTGTTGTTTTTCTTCGAGTATTGCGCAGAATATACATTATCGTGTTATGTATTAAAAGAGGATCGGACAATAAATTTTATTACCCGATTCCCGGTACGGAATCGCAACCACAGAAATTGTTGAATAAATAAATTTTACTAACCTTATTTTTCACCATAACCTCTGAGGTAATCTCGAGTTGTTTGTAAGCTTCTTTTGCTTTATTCCTGTCTATGAAAACGACTCCTGCTAGATAGGCGGAGAGGCCAAAAGGCCATACGTAAAATATTTCTTTTTTTGCTATAGCAGCCAGTTTGTCAACCACCTCCCATATATTGAACATACCTGGAATTGATAAAACATAATAGGTACAATAAGTATTGATGAGATATATTATTCAGTTACCTAAAGGCACTTGTGTGGATAAAATTGTGCTCATTATCGAAGCTTTCCCAGAGACAATACGACGGTTTACCAACCTTAATACTAAAATCAATAAGAAGTTAATCCCTATTTTGTAACTAAGGTCTTTTAGGGACAGTTTGTCCTCCGACTCGGATAGGTGTATCGGAATACCAATAATAATATACCGGTATAACGACTAAAACCTACGGTGTTCCTCCCTCACGTTTTGGCCGAGGTGCCCAGAGACGGCAACTTTTACGAGTCTATGAGCTGCACAATGCTCATTGTTTGACTTAACAACTAAAACATTTAATCAATAAATAATCTCTGTTAATTACAGTTAAGTAATTAACAAGTATCCCTCCGTGACGGGAGAAGGCCCGTCCCTGCAGTGGGACATTAATGGGCTGTTCTGATGATGATGAATTACAGAGATCAATTAATTTTCTATTTTTCAATGCACTTTCATAGCGTTCTTTTAATAGTTACAAAGTAAAATGCTCGTAATAAATGAGTGTATCTGCGATTAATTCTTTTGATGTTATTTTTGAAACCATTTGCGCTTTGAAATGAGAGGTGTTATAAGTATAAAAGTACATTTGCTTACCGGCTTATGTACGTAATGTTTGTTGGTATAACGCGGTGGGCGGTTTGAATGGGAAAATGAGGAAAATCTACGACTGAACGTAATGATGTTATGATAGAACCCAATTTATATTATCGATTGCCTTCCAAATATGTTTTTGAAACATGTTTATGACGCTTCGGTTTTGTAGTCAGTGTTGTGAAATAAGAATAAATATTGTCACAACAGACAACACACAATCTCATCCTGCGGTTGCTGTAAAAGCTCTGTGATAATAAAATCTTGAAATAAATCTCTAAAGCATCTAATTAACAATACCTGGTGTGACGGTTCTTATGGGATGGGAAGTTATGATTTGGCTACGAAAGCATTGCATTTAAATTAGCTATTAGATATAGGGCCGCTGGCGTTTTGTAAATATAGCAAACCGAACGCCTAAATTAAAAGAGCCTTAAAAACAAAGGCGTCCCGTAACTACTTATGATAATGTAACAAATGTATATCTCATAAATAATGAAAATATAGATCACATTACTTGTTAGAATAATAATATGTTTACATATAACCCTTGATACAAAATAATTACATATACATAAACATGATATATACTGAATCCAGTAGATGAAATAATATTATGCAAATTCACCTAAATTACGTAATAATCAGATCTCTAACTTTACGTTTGAAATCGATTTTGTTATGTATACGTTACGTATACGTTCTGATGTCAAGAGCTAGCATGCGATGAGATGGGGTAGAGTGACATACTCAGACCAAATAAGTTTTATTTGGTCTGAGGTGACATATTGTATTCTTACTCCGTCACCTACGGAAGGTAGGCAAAGAACAACTGCAATCAGTCGCCATCCTTGTTTCCTTGCTAAACAATTTTCTACACTATTGATGGATCCGATTCATGGACAGGACAAAACATAATTATGTGACGAAATAAAAATATAATAAAATAACAAAGTTACCCAAAATGTCGAGAGAATTCTGATGATTTGAAACGATGACAGCTCCTCGGTCTTCCGCTACTATATTGCCGTCGCGTAGCTGCCATTTTAGGTCATACAATTTTGTGATATGTTTTAATATCCGGGTTCCAACTCTGAAATCAAAATGATACTCTATTAAAACAAAAAATAAATTCATTCGTATCGTCATTGTATTTATGAATAGTTTTCTTTGCATTAATTAAATTCAAGTAAGGACTATGCTTTAATACGAGTATAACGGGAACAAAAAAATATTCTAAATCAGAACAATAATTTTGCTCTGACTAGAATTCGAACACGCAGGCATTCTATTCGGCCAAGCTATCGAAGTAGTTAAAACTAAATTCAGAGTTAAAGCACAGCACGCATGATATTCTATCCAAGAAAAACTGACAAATTATTTTTCTCATCCCGCACTATTATATTACCGCAAAGTCTGGTAGAGTCTTGTTTGTATAAGCTATCGAAACCCTTAGATTAAACAATAACGGCATTTCATATTTTAAAAGGAATATTCTTGATCAAAACGAAACCTTTTTCCAATTAATATTTTATTCCTTGGCTTTACCAAAAGTATTCAGTAAAAATAAAATACTTTTCCCTTCAACTGAAATGTTTCCATGAGGCAATTTATGTTATTACCATCCTACTGAGGTAAACTCTTTTTCTTTATTATTTTTTCTTGATATGTAAGAATTCGATCACTGATAAACTCTTTGGTTCATTTACCAGAACTGAAGGATTGGTACAGGGTTTGTTTGAAACAGATGAAAATCTAGTTGAATGTCTTTTCGCCAGCTTTTACGATACCTACACCACATCTATCATGCGATGGAAAAGCCGTAAGTAAGTAACAGTTTGTATTTTAAGTCGGTCACTACATTTTAGCACAGAAAAGCTTTTTAATATGTAGTTTTAATTTTTTTTAATATGTAGTGATAATACAAATAAAATAAAATTGGTTTCACGTTTACTTTTTAATTAAATCGTTAGTACTAACATCGCGAGTAAGTACTCCTCTTCCTAGCTCTGGACACATGTTATGACAAAATAACTGCATTTTTATTTACTGGTATAATGAGATCATAAAAAGTCGAATGAGTAAGATTTTATGCAGTATCACTGCGAGATAATAAAAACTGTATGAAAAACTCTACCAACACGTTTCAATATAATATTAGACAGTAAGTTAGACTTTGTTATAGGACAAAGTACAGGACTTCTGTATAGTTATGTTTTTAGCCAATAAGCTTAAAGTGTAAAGGCCGATTCGGTCAGACCTAAGTATAGCGCCTGCTTAAGATCGGCTTGAAGTACCAGTATCATAACAGCCCATTAATGTTCCGCTGCAGTGACGGGCCTCCTCCCGTGACAGAGGAATTCTTGGCCTACTAATACCACGCTGGCTAGACGGATTGGTAGATAATTTAAATTCAAGTTTTCCTTCTTTCGTTTCCACAAAGATAAAAAAATTATCGAACTTTTCTTTAATTGGATTTTACACGGGTGGTGACACAAGGAAAGTATCTGTAATGTATTATTATATTAATACGAAAATATGTAGGTTAGTTTAGTTAGGTTAAAAACCTAAAATTAAAATTGTTTTTAAAACAGTCATTCGAGTGTAATAAACTGTTTCTACATTCTTGTCAAATTACATATTATTTACATTTGATTATTAGCTACGAGTACCATAAGTTAATTAAGTTCTAAGTAATCCTTTTACTTTGTCCTGTCGCTTTTGCATCAAAATCATTTTTTTACATTACTCTCAAATCTATATTTTTATTATAATGGCTCCACCATTAACTGATCATTCTGAATCGTTATTTTGTAAATAACCGACAAAATGTTGTGTTGTTGAACGCGAAATTCTTCTGTCATCCGTTGACATCGTTCTCCGGCTGTCCTCCGAATACGGATATGACGTTGAGACGGGTATGATAAAGAGCTGTCACTGAGTAGCTAGCGATGTCAAACGCTCATAGTTATCAAAAACATAAATGATATAATAGCTTTGGCGGGAAACCAGAAAGTAACACAAATAGTTGAAAATTTAAATATTAATTCTTAAAGGTTTCCTTCCCAGATGATCAAAATTTGGAGCAAATAATTGTAAAAAAAAAAGCTTATAATAATATCTTTATTAAAAGGGAGTTAAGAGTAGTTTCATCTATTTAGAGATCTATTATGTGTATGGGTATGTAGTTAGAGCAGCAATTGCTGCGATTTTAGTTTTTTTATTTTAAACCCAATATATTTTTTTTATAAAGCCCTTTTTGGTGGGACATAAAAAACCGCCTTGAATTACACTATTACACACTTACATAAACACTCATTTTTAATACCACCTTTTAAACAGAATACATTAGAAGTACACCTTAGATTTTAAGATATTCTATAAATAACTTAGCATTAACAACAAGCTTCAAAGTTTGACAACCCTGTAAGGTGAGTAACTTTCATGTGAATAAATTACATGATTAAGTTAATTTAATAAGACTGCCTGCCGTAACAGGAAATTCACTCGAATTACTTATTGACAGTGAATGTATGTTTTTTTCGTATTTTAATATTAACAAAATGCTTTTCTCGTATTTTAATATGAACAAAATGTTTAAATTAAAATTTAAAAGAATATGTTTTTAATATGAATATAAATATCTACAATACGTTAATATTATTTAGTATTCTTTATTATTTTGTATTAGGCATAAAATTTATTATAAGTATAATTAATTATTTTTAACAACTAGATTACTTAAATAATAATCTAAAAGTAAAAAATATAATGCCTCTTTTATGATGCATAAATTACAAAAAAATGAATCCGCCAAACAACATCAATGAATACGAACATCGCGTATATTCTGCTTGAGGTTATTCTAGCTAATTATCATATAATTATAATATGAATCATACTAAACTACTTGATCAAGTTTATCTTATATTTGTGTTTTCGCGCAATTAGCGGAGCTCTCTTGTGTTATAGAAGCTGCTGAGGCGCCTCAGTTTTAGTTCTGTTATGATAGAAAGCTTTGAGAAGTTTTGAAATCTATGGTAGAGTAAGTTTCAGAACGTAGAAGCTTTTAGTTCGTCTAGATTATTAATTTGAGAACATGTTGGGGAAGATGTCTTTTGTACGTTTAAGAGAGCGTAGAGATAAATCTTTATTTTAACTAATTGCAGCTGATTTTTTAAACATATAGAGACTTATTTATTAGATTGTTATAGAGACATAATCGTATATTTGTATTGAAGTTTTGTTTGTACTATAATAATTGGGATTGGTTACCAGTAACGTCGAGAGGATGGGGAAGACCGAGTAACGTTAAGATAGCGTAGTTGGTCCACCAACAGAACATCATCGCCTTGTCTATTGCCTTAGATACTGCTGGCGATGAATTAGGGGAAGTTTAAGCCAGCGAGTAGCCAAAGATCGAATAAAGCTGTGTTTCCTCTTGTTCTACACTAGGACACATTTTGGAACGTTGCCAATGCAAAATAAGTACAATAATTTCATGTTATAACTCTGAATAAACTAGGTTATGATTTGCTTTTATTACGTTATGTACTTTCCCTAGTTATAACAACACTTAATCATAGGTTTATACATACTTAAATCATAGTAGCTAAGGCAATAATATTATTTATTATTAATGATAGGTATAATATAATAAAAGTGAATGTAACCCAGTTAATAGTTGTCCAGAGCAAATTCCGATGTTTTTTTTTGCACAAGCGAAAGAGTTTTATTTTTAATCACGGTTGTCACTTTATAATGATGACTTAGTAGGTATGTTACATAGGCATGTCTAGCGTGGACGTCTATTGGCTGCTAGAGTAATGATGATGATACAATCACAGTTAGTAACTGTGTGGACCCTGCGACGACAACGTAGAAGATGGAATAATATTTTATTCATTGTTTTTCTTAAATTACATTATTATTATTATCGTATAAACTAACTGTATTATTTTTACTTGCCTTATATAAGTCTGTACTTGTAACTTTTTATTGTGAGAAAATTTTAAGAGGCTGTTTGCCTACATTTCACAATTTTGGAAATAATGTATCTAAAGTTTATTTAAAATTTTGTCATTATTCTAATAAAATTACGTTCAAACTATTCTTATATATTCTTATTTTAATAGATAAAATAAGTCAGTATTATTTATTAAGAGTTACAGTCAAATGAGCTCGCAAGAGCGCATTGTTCCAGTATTTCTGACCAAAACGGCTCAAATAGACCCACCATAAGTGGCCATCGACCCCTGCCTCCTGACGTAGAGCTTGTGGTAGAGCTAAAGGATGCGTTTGGCACTTTTTGACTAAGCGTTGCGTGTTATTGACCACCTGAGCAAGAAAATAATCTATAAAATGTAAATAATATTCATGTCATGTACCATACATAGTCCTTTCTCTAACTCGCTTTTGATATTTCGAACTCCAAACCCCTTTACATTAAAACTTCTTACATTTAAGCACAGATAATAATATTATCGTCCTACATGTGTCATTTGTGTTAGGAATTTTCGATATTTAAACTTCTTGTTACTGATTGGTTCGGACTGATGAGGGATGCTTCTACCCACGTTTGTCCTAAGTGGTCTTAACTTCAGAACTTTAGTAAACTATTGCGTTTGTGGACACGTTTAACTTTAGTTTATTTATCGAACTTGAGTTCTTTAGAAAAGTTCATTTGCGAGTTCGGGAAGTTAGTTTGATTCTATTTTGTGCGTTACTTTGATAGATTTTTATTTGAAGGTTTAAGGATTTTTAAAATAAATATATTGTATAGTATATAGTTTGAAGTATAGTTATAGTAGTTTCTAGGTCAGTTAATTACTAATTAATAATTTATTAAAATAAACAATAGATTTTATTTTTAGTAGGTATTCTTAAATGTATTTAAATATCTTACATACCTATTTCCTTGATACCACTATAAACTAGTACAGGAACAATTAAATAACATAAAAAAATGTTAATGACAAAAGAAATAGCTTAGCTTTTGTTTTACACGAAACAAAACGCGGTTATTTTCCGTATTCTCGCTTATTAATAAAATCACCAGCTAAGGAACCAGTATTTATTTAAGTCGAATTGTATATTTTTATTTAAATTAATAAATAATACGACAATATTTTTACTTAATTATTATTATTTAAAGTTAAGAATGTAATTAAATATAGAAACCGTTGTGTTGTGCTTTGTAGCGAGCGACAACCACGTGGAATAGCTCACCTTATACGGTAAATTTAAGCCTGAATAAAGGCAGTTCTGTTACATGACGAATAAATGATGAAAGTCTATAGGTGGGCAGTCCATACTGGCAGAGTTTTAGTCATGTTTTTTCTTCTTTCATTTTCCTTTGCCTGACACAATAATAAAGATTAGAAATATTAAAACCGGTTAATATTTATCCCGTGAGTGCTCTCACTTCGTCAAGATTCACAAAACTTGTGTTTTTATAACTTGTTCTTCTTTTTTTATAATAAATATCACACATTCAGCACCGTCTAGTCCAAAACTAAGCAGTGATTGTACAAATAGATTCAAATCATCTTTTCCTGGCATACAAAGCTTTGCTATAAGCGGAAATCAAAACGTAAACCTCTGCGCAGCATACATCCACCTACGTCAGAGATGTCGTCGAAAGTACAATATAATGTTCAATACAAAATGATAAGAGCACCAATAAAGGATAAACAAGGAGAGAGTATAAATAAACGTTTATTGAAAACATGTACATCGTAATCAGTGCCAGCGTTATCAGTTAAGTCACAATAACGGTGATAACAAGGACAGCCGTCCTGCATATTGAAAATATATGAGGACGATTTGTTAACCTACAATCGAGACAATATATTGCAGAATATGCATTACGCAATGCCAGTCCATCTCTACATAGAGATTAACCCCCTTAATTATAAACGCCTCTTAAATTTTAGTTAATTGATTAGCTAAAATTTTTACGGTTTTGTTTGGAATAAGGTTGGTTTTGCTAATAAAAGTCTCGCTAAACAGTGAATAAATTTAAGAGGCGTTTATGAGTAAGGGGGCTAATTAGTAAACAGATAAATAATATACTTTTTTTTCTGCAAAGAACACACCAAGACTCATGCAAACAATCATGTTTATCCTCATAAAGATTTGGAATGAGCGGAAATCGAATCTGAGATCTTTTAGTGGCAGTCATTTTTTTTTACCAATACAGCCTTAAAGTTACAATATAGCTACTGAATATACGTAATAGATTCAAACTAACGAACCAAATTCCCTGTCTATTGAAATGAAGCTTTGATTTGGGTTTTGGAATAGCAAGAACTAGGTGGGTACCTAGATCTTGTAAAATCGTGGAAATTCTTGTACTGATATAATTCCTATTTGCTCTTTAGGAAACAGAAAACTTAAATTTAGAACGCTTATTACACTCAATGGACTATCTTCATCGGTTATTGACGGATATTTATCTAATCTCTTATATTAAACGAAATATAATATATATTTTTATGGTACCACTGCAATGTGATTGCAACGGTTTGTTCACTCGCTACTATCATTTGCCGACCGACTCTACCTAAACGCTTCTATTTTTTAGGATACCATATAGGTTAGAAAAAAAAACACGTGTTATAACTTTCGGTAGCCTTCTTCTAGGAGTTTGCTAAAATGATAATATTATATTGACCTCATCAATCAAATCGGTAACCTTTACTGATATTATATTTGTAGTTCTAATAATTATTAATACTTTTATAACTTGTTGTTTCCTATTTATTAATAAATAATACATTATTTTATTTCATCCTCGAATATTGTCATTATTTCGCGAATATTTCAGTGTAGGCACTCATTGAAACAAACATAACAAGAAGGTCCAGAGTATAACGAGAATTTAGAACAACAAGTAAATATTTTCTCTAAGTACTAAGCTTTTCAGCTTCGATTGTACTATGCCTAAGCTTTCGAATCCGTGGTACATTATCGATAAGTGAGGAATATTGACTATCATTTTAATATTATTTAGTTACGAAAGTTTGTATGTATTCATGTTTTTTTCAATGAGAGAGAACCTTCGGTTAAGTTTAGCACTTGCTTGCTTTGCTTTTGCATAGAAGTAATACTTTGCCCACAAATTGTTACGATAAACGTCAACCACATCGGAGCCGCGGTTAAAATCTATTTATTATATTATATTAGAAACTAGATCAATATAACAATATTTATAAGCATTATAGAAACAAATTAGATCTACATAATATATGTGTGACCCTAGGCTTCAAAGTCAACAAAGCGACCCCGACATAATCGTATATTTTTAAAGGCCACGAAATATATTTTAACATTTTCTTTTTATGGATTGATAAATAATCCTAGCTTATTTTATATTAAAGGCCACAGCTGCCAATATTATCGCGTAACTAGAAGTTATCATGTATTAAATAAAAGATAAACATAGACTAAGATAAATTTGTAGAAATATGTTTCTCTCTAATAATGTTTTATGTTATTGTTTTATTGCTCAGTTTGGGTACATAAAATGAAACACGATTGAGATGAGAATCATAATAGTTTGATACTAGTAATATAATGAAAGAAAGAAAGAAAATATTTATTAAACCCTATTGAAATGAGTTGAATGAAAATATTTTTGCTACGTATGTAAACTATTTTTTAAAGTAGAGGTTTTTTTGGACTAGGAATATATTTTACAGTGTCATCGCCCGTGGGTATCACAAAAGCAGAGTTAGGGATAATCTAGACAGATGCTAACTATAATAATGTCTATTGTAGTACAAAATATTTAATTAATTATTGTCCAAAAGTAATTGTGTAAAATTTTTAATTAAACATCGTGTGCACTAAAGATAGTATGCATGCACATAATATAATTTGTATTAATTTTTCTCCATTCATTGAAACATTTTACGTCAGTTATAATGAGGGAAGAGAACTAAAGTACTTTAAATAGTTTTAGTATTACCTCTGTCGAAGACCATTTGTTGAGGTTGTTATGACGACTTTAGAATAAACTCGATTGTTTAAATTACAAATATACATAAATTTACCCCTTTATTCCATGTGTTTAGGCAGAGAATACAAAACACCTGTTATTTTATGTATACCTATTCTCAATAGAAATTGTTCTTTTGTATATTTATATTTACCTACTTAAAAACATATCATTGGTGAGCCAGATAGAACCCTCAAAAACTGTTAAAAATAAAATTTCATTTTTGTTATGAATTTTCTATATAATATTTAATGTTTTAAATGGCTCCTTTTTTTTAATACGATTTATTTAATACGAGAAATGTTTTTTTTCGTTATTTTTGTTTATATTACCTTATTGCCCTTTGAAATAAGGTTATCAAGAGATTCAACTTTGTATAACATTGTGTTTCCTTATAATAAAATATTGAACAAAAAAAAATGGAATTATGAATAGTGAATAATATCATCAATTTGCTTATTTTTAATACAGAAAGATAATGATTAAGCTTTAATAATAATTAATTTAATATAATCTATTTTCTAAAAATCAATAGTCATTATTTCACAAAAAATATCAGTTGTTACTACGTATCTAATCTCACATTCTCAATTACCGATCGTGTATAAAATCTAACCAATAAGACGTAACGAAATACGCTGCTTATCTCGGAAAATACTTACTAAGGAAAATCTCAATTCCTAAACTAGGTAGTTGCATTACGCTGTGAGCCAAAGCCATTCACAGAACAATTAAACTGTTGGTTACTCGTTACAAAGATTTGCATACTTTTAAAACAACAATTGCAAACTTTAACTAAATAAAATTCTAAATATAAGTAAAATTTTACTTACTTGGCATTTCTCACATTTTTTGGATCTAAAAGAAAATATGGCCATATTAGGCCAGATACAAGTGAGCCGAAGAAATAAAATAGAAAATAATTAAAATAAAACTTAAACTTATTAGCGCCTGTATCGTACAGCTGTTTGAATATATAAGTGGCGATACACACAACTGTAAATATAACTAAATTGTACCACATGGCGAACGACCGCGTACGCACCAAACACACATATGAAACGTTCGATGTTTATGTTACCACTGACTTAATTACCTTATCTTCCTATATGTTTTATCTTGTTAGGAGTCCATAGAGAAAATAATAAAGCTATAACCGGTTCTTCGCGCAAATGTTTGATACTTCTGTATTGTAAACAGTACTGTTTAGGTAGTTTTCTTGATAGTCAACGAACTTTGTTTCAATGAGTACCTACATTTATTTTAACGGAACTTTATAAGTAGTTTGTAAAGTAATTTAAATACTCTCAAACACTTGTTATGATTAATCGTGACAATTAATCTATAGGTATTACTTACGTAGTTTTTATTATGTGTGCTGTTGTCTGGCAAGGGCTATCTAGGTATCTAAATTTTAAGAAACTATTATTTATCATATTGTTTTGTGATACATGTTTAGATCGCATTATAGCGTCGGCGCTGGTCTTGGTTATTGTCATAAAAATATTGTTTTTAAATCTTTTATTACGTTTTATAACCTTAAATTGTAAATTAGGCAATGTACCTATATTTTATTAGGTATTGTTTCAAGTAGACAAAAGTGTTTGTTTAAGTAACACCTTGAGCGGACTAGAACATTCTTTGTATATCTCAGCCTCCTATTAAACCATTTATGCCCATTTTTTACCATAACTACATGTAAACTAGCTGATGCCCGCGGCTTCACCCGCGTTGTATAGGTAGCTTATATGTCATACTACACCCTTAACTAACAATATTCCAAATGTCATCAAAATGCATTTAGTAGTTTTTGCGTGAAAGAGTAATAAACATCCATCCATCTTCACAAACTTTCGCATTTACTCGTATAATACATATTAGTAGGATTATCCTTCCATTTTAAAATTATGAACGAACTACTTCCTTAAATTCAAGCTTCCTGAACTGAAATACTCTGTAGTTGAACGAACCACGTTGTTGATTCAATCAAGTAATTTATGTAGAAATATACGAAACTATCTCTAAGACTATATCGATTTGATATCGGCTATCTATGGCCCTGACATCGTTATACGAAATAAGTCCACAATATAATCTGCGACGAATTGTGTTAAGATAATCACTAATCAATGCAGTTGTTATTGATTTTATGCTATTTATATTTCTTTCGAAAAAATGCGCAGGTGTGTCGGATTACTTACAGAGATGGAAGTTCGATTTACTAAAGAAAATTGTGAGCTAGCTTATGTTGCTGATGGCTGCAGAAGGCAATGATGAATGGTTTCCCGCGACACCTTGCCTACGTAATAGACGAAACACCAGGGATTTTAGTCAATAAAAGTCTGTCCAAACCCTCTACCCTTTTCTGGGCGGCGAAACTCTATGGGAATTGAAAGCTTTTGTCGCTACTAGCTAGCTTTTGAATGTAGTTTTTTTTTCTTTTTTTTTAAATTGTCATACCAAAATGACTCTATCTTGCCTGATTTTAAGCATCCAATAGAGTCTAAGAATGGCGAGCACCATGCTAGCTACAATATTTGTAGAGGCATGAATGTCTCCACTATGGCGGCTGCAGAAGATGCTTTTTCACGCCTCGCTTGAAAGAACCAGGCAAAGAGTTCCATCGTTTAATGGTCTTGCACATGTACAAAGTGCTGAACCGCTTCGTTTGGACGTGTATGGTCTCTACAGTGTAGCAGTGGCACTTAAGTCCGGCACGTGTTGTTCTGGATAAGAAAGCAGAGGGTGGGATCAGTTGGAAGAGTTCATCAGAACACTGGCCGTGGTACAGGCGATAGAAGTTGTGTAGGTATTCAGTTAAGTTATTTAAATAACTACTCAGGAAGTGACAGTAGCGGCTTTCGTGCGAAATTATACAAGGGAGAATCTCACGGAAGACAATTATCAGTGCGATCCATTCTTGAGTTTTCAGAGGCTGACATCCATGAGATGAGAATATGCGGTATGATTCCGTCCCCATACATATTATATAAATCAAATTGTCGATAGTATAAAGTGTATGTATATTTCATGTGCCTTCTTGGCCAGCAGCAGCCTTTCATACTTAAAATTATCTAATTTATTTAATTTAAAAATTGAATAAATAACCGCGTTCAATTTGTGTGTAAGTAACAGTAAGTACCTACGCAAAATCTTTGTAGAATGCTTCAAGATGTTATCAAGTATTTTTTATCAGTTATCGCAGGCAAAATATTTAATCAATATGGGTGTAGCCAGAATTAGATTTAGATAAAATATATCGGCAGGTTACTTACACTGTCTGTACCTATCTTATTCGAAATAAGTCCCTTTCTTTGCGTATCAATGTAAAAAATCTGTAATTAGTGTATTATCGTGATTTTTATTTAAGACAAGGACTTGTTTTTATAATCATAGATATTTAATATAAAAATATACGCCGCTATAATTTCTGGACTGTTATTGCGCTTTGCATCAGGTTCGATAAGTTAAAATTGCCATGTCTTCATAAAAAAAATATAGGCCACTATGGAG
The DNA here is from genome assembly GCA_905475405.1 of Schrankia costaestrigalis. Taxonomy (NCBI): domain Eukaryota; kingdom Metazoa; phylum Arthropoda; class Insecta; order Lepidoptera; family Erebidae; genus Schrankia; species Schrankia costaestrigalis. The sequence goes on from FR997826.1 coordinate 12,619,944, forward strand.
TAGATAATATTTTTATACTGTCGCCACCCGATTTCAGCCCGTAAGGTATTTAACATAAAAATATTATATTTTTAATTAAAAAATGTCGTGCGTATATACCTACAGATTATAACACTTACGCAATATTGATTAGATTGATGGAAGATAAAAAGTAAATTACACCTAAGCCACTGTCAAACTTAAAGTATTATTTAAATTGATCAAGAAATGACTAAAAAAAGAAATCTATTGATTTAATTTATTTATTTATTTATTTATTTATTTATTATCTATGGAAGACTTACAGCTATTAGTACAGTATAATTAACAATTTAGTTCAACATTAAGCCAATTACAAGTCCTCACGTATAGGATCAAGTATTTTAAAAATTAAACATTGTGAACATTTGGTCAAAAACAATCAGCTTATTAATTAATATATAAAGTGTTTGCACATAAAAAGAAATCGCAACTTAAGCACTTTCTCACCTGAGACACACTTGATGTAAAAACGTCTAAGTCAAACTGTTTACACGTCTTGTTCACACATTTGCTCGCACGCACTATAAATGAATTTTGCCTGTAGTTTGTTGAAGAAGATGGCACATTAAGCGGTGGGTTAAACCGCATTAGCTTACGTGGTGCATTGAAGGTAATGGACGATAACAAGTCAGGACTATTTACTTCATTATTGCATATTTTTATAATTAATGAAATATCTGTGATCTCACGTCTACAAACTAGTGGCAATAAGTGGAATTTCCTACACAGATTGAGATAGTCTTCTGAATGATACGGAATCTTTTGATGATAACAGAGAAAAGAAATGAATCGTTTTTGGACACTCTCGATACGATCAATGTACCTTTGGTATCGTGGATTCCAAATTTCTGATGCGTATTCCAGATGACTTCTTACAAATGTGCAGTAAAGTATTTTTATAGTTTTAGCTTGAGTGAAGCACCTGGATATACGCATGATAAAACCTAATGATTTAGATGCCTTAGAGACAATAGCATCCACATGATTTTCGAAAGTGAGTTTACTGTCGTGATACACCCCTAGGTCACGTATAGTATTTGATCTAGGCAGTAGTTGGTTACCAATGGTGTATACGGTGGGTATTATAGTTCGTTTACGGGAATATGTAACAACTGAGCACTTTTCAGGATTAAGATCTAATTTGTTGATTTGACAATATTCCTGGAGGCTTAGCAAGTCTTTCTGTAGTGCGATCACATCTTGCTGAGAAGATATTGCCGCGTAAATTTTCATATCGTCAGCAAAACAAAGTAGATTAGATGAAGTGATGCAGGAGCTGATGTCGTTTACATAAATAATAAATAGCAAGGGGCCGAGTAAGGAGCCTTGGGGGACGCCACTTGGTACTGCATGCCAATGAGATGTGTAGTTGTTAAGCACTACAGCTTGTGTCCTATTCTCAATATAAGAGGAGAACCACCTGTGTAGATCCCCATGTATTCCCATACTAAATAGCTTCTGTAGCAGTATATTATGATCGATCCGGTCGAATGCCTTGCTATAATCCGTGTAAACGACATCAACCTGCTTGCCGTCGTCCATGGAAGCCGTAATATACTCATTTAAGAGAGCAAGGTTCGTCACAGTTGATTTTCCCTTTAAAAACCCATGTTGGTAAGGGCTAAATGAGTTCCTAAATGCCGAGTAAATCTGATTGTATACTAATTTTTCAAAGACTTTAGCTATTATACATAGTTTTGATATCGGCCTGTAGTTGGTTATGTCTGTTTTTGACCCCTTTTTGTGAATAGGCGTTATAAAGGCCGATTTCCACAGGTTGGGGACAATACAAGTATTTATGGAGTTTTTAAATAATATAGCTATTGGCCGTGCTATAGTTGAGGCACATTTAGTTAAAAGTTTGGGTGAGATGTGGTCCGGTCCGGCTGCCTTTGACGTATCTAGTTGAGCTAGATGGTCGGCTACAATTTTTATGTTTATGTTTACACTAGATAATTCAAACGATACCGGCGCCGTTTCTGTATAGGATGAAGGGTAAGTATTTGCACAGGGATGGTCAAGAAAAGTAGAGTGAAAGTAGTCGGAAAAAGCATTGCATATGGAATTGCCATCATAAAAGGTTGAATTATTGTAAGTTAAAGTACTAGGAATAGAGTTAGTGTTATACCGTTTTTTTACAAAAGTCCAGAAATGTTTAGGGTTATTTGTGATCGAGTTTTCTGTAAGGGTTATATATTGAGTATAGCATTGAGATTCTAGTAACTTCACCCTGTCACGGAGAAGCTTAAAAGTACATTCGTCAGCTTTGTTACCATACGTCTTAAATTTGCGGAAATATTTATGTTTTTCTTTTATTAATCTTATGAGTGCCGCACTGTACCATACTGGATATTTATTGTTACGAAAAGTTTTTTGAGGAATATATTTTAATTGAAAGTCAGATACCAAAGTATTAAAGTGAGTCACTGAATCATCAATTGACCGTATCGAGAACTCATAATCCCAATCAATGCTATTAATTTCCCTATTAATGGAATCGTAATCACCGGCGTCATCCATAAATTGTATTCTAGGTGCAGTGTCAAGAAAAGGAGTAGTTAAGATATGCAAGTTAATTATCAGAGCCGGATGGTAAGCATCTATAGGAACTAACGGGCATAAACATTCGGTCACGTTCACGTCCTTGTTAGAAAGGACTAAATCAAGAATTTTTCCATACCTATTCACCACACCATTATATTGACCAAGGTCGAGGGTTGCTAATTCATCGGCTAATAAAATCTCATCCGCACTAGATAAATTACTTGGTTTAAGTAATTTATTGTCGTATGGGACCCACGTAATACCACTCATGTTAAAATCGCCAATAATGAGAAAACTATCCAACGCATTATTTAGTAATGTATTGTTCAACGTAGATAGAAAATTGGATAACTGAGAGGAAAAAGAATAACCTAAATTTTGATTACATAAATAGATGACACAAATAAATAACCTTACATAACCATGAGTCCTTGAATCTAGCATGCGAATACTTATCCAGAGATCCTCAGCTGTGGAATAAAGTGTAGGTTGACATAAAACTGATAATTCCCTACGAGCAGCTATAAGAACCCCTCCGCCGCGCGACTGCCTGGTCACTGCGCAGTCACGATCACGACGCCAGACTATATATCTATCATCAAAAAATTCCGAGTTCCGAATACCATCCACTAACCACGTCTCTGTGAGAATAATTATGTCATACGTGTTTGTTAACATTTGTCGATAAAAAGTATCAGTTTTCGTTCGTAAACCGCGAACGTTTTGATAAAATATGTTAAGTTCATGATTGTTACCCATTGTATTTAAAGGCGTGTAACAGAATAAATATCGTAATTATATTATATAGAAACAGAACGTGGTAAAATTCATTATTAGTTACAATGAAATAAATAAAAAATGCCAAAAAGTAAAAACAATGTAGGTAGAATATAAGTGTATACACAAAGTAGTCATCGCGCTCGACGGTGTTTATCTGGACATTTATTATCGTATCACAATAACTTAATTGTAGGTAATAATACTTCCGATACGTTAAACTTAAATAGAATAAAACTTGTATTATGAATAAACCGTTTAAGTAGATTATAGTTAGTTCCATATACACACAGAAGTCATCGCGCCAGATATTTATTAAGACATAATAAAATATCATAACAATAGAACCTGGTGATAGGTAATAATACTTCAGATATGTTAAAATTAAATTAAATAAGGTTACCATTTTGTTTAAGCTGTGTAGGAATGTTATAAGCAATTTTAAATATACACAGGTATCGTCCGGTAGTAAGTAGCTAATAAATATAATGAGAGTGAGTAAGCAATAATAGGCATGTTTATTATTAAACACAGTATGAGAAGGTGCGAGCGAACAAGACGTATAGTTGTATTTTGCGGCTTTATGACTATTTGTTAGACAAAAGAAAGGTGTCCGGTAAGCAAGTGCGACAGCGGAGAAAAACATTTTGTTACAATCTATAATAAAGATGTTGAAATGAAACTTTGACCTTTTAAGAAATATTAAAAGCACACATATAGGTAATAAGAAAATTAGTAATAGAAGTAGATAACATATTAAATGATCTTGTTTAAATCGGATTCTCTTCGTATTATAAATGATTTACAGTTGACGTTTTTTAATACATGAATTTTCCCATGTTTTACCCATACGTACTGATAGTTTTTTCCTTTTGCCGCTACTTTAACTTTAGATAACAGTTTTTTGTATTCAACGCTTAGGTGATCATTTACATATACCCGCTGGGATGTACCCTGGAAACCAATGTCAGCTGTAGATAAGTTCTTCTCGGTGCGCGCGGATGCAATAAAATCTTCCTTAATATATCTGTTTACAAAACTTACTATAATTAGTTTCTCGTTGGAATTAAATATAGGCACTCTTGAGATGTAGTTGATTTGACTCCTCGGGCAGTTAAAGTTTAGTTTGTGGGCAATCGCTTCAACAATCGTGAATAAGTTCTCTTCTTTTTTTGTAGGAACACCTTTTATCTCCACGTTGTTTAGACGAGAGCGTTGTTCACACGCTGAGAGTTCAAGCTTTGTTTTTTCCAAGTTAGTTTGGAGACAGTTTACGGTATCTTGAAGCTTTTCAAGCTCGGATACTCTCGTTTCAATCCCCGATATCCTTGTACCGTATTCGTCCAATTTGTTGCTGGAGTACTCGCAAGTGGATTTGAGTTCAAGTAAATCGTCCTTGATCACCTTCATGTCTTGAACCAGTGTTGGCAGGGTGAGCAGCTGTCGATTCATCTTGCGAATTTCGGTCAGAACAGTTTCAATAGAAGCTGGCTGCGATGATGAGGCAGCGGCGGGAGCAGGCGATGGAATCTGACAGGTTGAGCACTTCCACAAAGCTTGCCTGTTGGCGCCTAATCTTCTCCATCCAGTTTCGGAAATACCACCACAGCCAAAGTCCAAGTTCTTCTTGCAGCTACTGCATTGAACTCCGTCACTGTATTGTATATTACAAACTTCGCAGGTTTGCATATTGAAATAATCGTAAGTATAGTAGTTTAGAAAAGGAACAAAAGGTTGACGATCTCTTATTACGACTGACACGTACTATTCAAACGGCTGTTCACAAGTGAATGATGAATTAAGAATCTCCTTTTTGTTTTGGAGTCGGTTTAAAAGATGTTTAAGTTCAATACTTATTTAAAATTAAACTGGTAAAAGTTGCGTTCCTTACTTTGAGAAAACAATACTCACTCTACCATGTAATATTATTATTTATTGTTATAATTAAAACGTTTTTAAAATAACATATACCTACGTTTAGTTTTCACGCAATAGACGCTAAAATAACAGCGTGCCAACATACTTTGCACAAAATGTATGGCTGCTATAATAATAAATCCGTTATCTAAAAGTTGGAGAGAACTGTTCTTGTCGTTTTTTAAAAAGTAGTTTCAGAGTTTTTTAGCTAGTAAAGTATTTCAGATTTTTAAATGAAAAGGATTTTTGTCTTCCAGTTGCTAATTTAGTTAACTAGCATTTATCCTGTTACGTTGTGTAAAATGTTGCATTTGTTATGTTATGTGCATGTCGTTATGTTTATTTTCTGTATGTAGATCGGTATAGTGTGTTAATTAGAAGCTTAAAATAATTATGTTATTTCGTTTATTGGATTATATTTTATAATTTCGCCTTTTAAACACGAAGGTGATATTGACCTAAAATCCAATAGAGTTAAATAAGGCAAAGTTTAGTTGTACCTAGCTAATGTCCCAAAGTGTGGGCATAAAACTTTTATGTATAGCGAGGTCATGTCGTAAACTAGACGTTACTATCACAAAACAGTGATAAGTGCAGAAGATAAAGTACATACATAGACATACTCATAATCACAGCTCACCTATACGATATTATATCGAAATGCTACAAAGTATTTCAGATTTTTAAATGAAAAGGATTTTTGTCTTCCTGTTGCTAATTTAGTTAACTAACGTTTATCCTGTTACGTTGTGTAAATTGTTGCATTTGTTATATGTTATGTGCATGTTGTTATGTTTATTTCATGTATTTCTGTATGAAGATCGGTATAGTGTGCTAATAAGAAGCTTAAAATAATTATGTCATTTCGTTTATTGGATTATACATGGATGATTCACTGTCACAAAACTAAATTGTAAAACTACTACTAACTAATGAACTAATTTGGAAGTATACTTTTTCAAACAAAAAAAAAATTGAATTGATCAAAAATACAGCAGAATATAGAGAAGGAAGAAGTCTTATTTAAAACTGTGTGACTGAATCTAGTTTAAAAGACACTATTTGCAGAAATCTTCTAAGAAAATTATTACATCTTCATATAAACAAGATAGTAATAATTGTTCTATTCAAGTAGCTACTATGTTTTCAATATCAACTTTTGGAAAGCATTAACATAACACAAACAACACACATACATAAAACATCTCATGTTTATATTTCAGAAAGTAATTTTATACCAAATGTTGTGGTACATGTGTCTTAATAACGTTGTAATTAGGTACCGTGTACGAAAATGATCATGGCTTGAGGTTATATAGAACATAATATGAAAATAATGAGGGTCCCACTGCAGGGACAGTCCTCCTCTCATAACGGAGGGATATTTGACCTACTAATACCACGCTGGCCAGACGGATTTGTAAAGGGTTTAATTTGAAGTTTTCCTTCTTTTTATTTCGCAAAGATAATATTCACGGGTAGTCCCTTAGGACTACCCGTGAATATTATATATAGCACTTATATATTGAATATATATAGCACTTAAATATTTACAATAAAGAAGGAATTACAAAATGCATTGTCGACTTTAAGGAGAGAGAAAGGCAAAGAAGAATAGTCCGGTAGTCTTACAAGCTAAACTTTATGATTCAAAAGGTGATGATTCAGATGTTGTATTTCACTTTGCATACATAATATTATTATGATGTTGCGTGCCGCTTTCGCCAAGGTTGTCGACTTTGTTTATACAAAAATATAATTTCTATGGAACCTTGGAAGTATAGTAGAAAATAAAAATAAAACAATTTTTTTTCTAATAGGTAAGAAATAGCTGCATTTTTTGGTAGTTAACATAACTTCAACCTATTTAGTCAAGAATTCTCCTTCTTTATTTGACCAGTGGTCTAGAATTTTTTTTAAGAAACGGCAATATGACTTTATCGGACAAGATGGAAAGCGTGAATAAAGTTCAGAAATGAAGGCAATTGATGGTAGTCAAGATGTAGGTGGTAGTTCTCACATCGCCGGTCTAGCCAAATAAATAAATAAATATTCCTCACACATTCACACAACGTCATCTAGTCCCCAACTAAGCAGAGCTTGTACTATGGGTACTAGACAACTGATAAACATACTTAAATACTTTTGTTTTTTGTAAATACATACATATTATACATAGAAACACTCAGACCAATGCAAACAATCATGTTCATGCACACAAAGATTTGCATTGACCGGAAATCGAACCCGAGACCTCTGCGTAGCAGTCAGGTTATACAACCACTACGCAAAAGAGGTCGTCGTTAATGCTTCTTCACTTTGAAGGACCTAATACCTATCATACGATAAAGGAAACATATGAGCAGGAAGTTCGTTCCAGGTAACAGCTCGCATTATAAATTTTAATTTTAACACCTTTCAAGTAATTGTTATATTCTTATGTTCGAGACTGTTTTAATTTCGCCTTTTAAAAATAAAGGTTATAGTGACCTAGAATCTGATTAGAGTTAAATAAGGCAAAGTTTAGTTGTAAGCCTAGCTAATGTCCCAAAGTGTGGGTATAAAACTTTTATGTATAGCGAGGTCATGTCGTAAACTAGACGTTACTATCACAAAACAGAAATAAGCAAAGAAGTAAAAACACATACAAAGACATACTCATAATCACAGTTTACCCACTCGATACATCGATACGATTGGGAACAGGGAGAGGTCTAATGTCATAATATTTTTGCGACAAATCTTTGGCACAAGAAAGTCACTCTTAGCAGAATAAATTGTGTATTACACAACAAATAGACTGACGTTTAAATCGTGACCTCGTCAATTTGTAGCCGTACAACGCGGTGGACGCATCACAGAGGCAATATTATAAAATTACAACAATGAAATATAATCAGTTTATATTTTTTGGTCTGTCTGTTTTAATCTCAACTAGAAAATGAATTTGAATACAGCTCCAATCATATTTTTTTGTCCAAGATAATGTTTCAATGCATAGAAAGACCCAAACCAGTTTAAACATTTATGATTGAGTTATTTATTATATTACATTATGATTACCAAGGTCCTCTTATTTAGCTTAGGGAACAATTTAAGTAAGTGTAATATATGTTGGTCATGCATACAAAGTTTTGTATTGAGCGGGAATCGAACCAGATGCCTGTGCATAGCAGACAGTTAGATTGCTTACCTTAAGATAAGCCACAAAGGTGGTCAATGCAACATGAAAAGTAGAGTACATACATTCATAAATTTAAATTGAATTGACTACTGTTTCTATATGTGTTGTGTCGCTACATAGCAACCTACTTTCATGGTGTGAAATAGAAAGGTTTGTATTTATGGTAAATTTCCGTGTAGGATATCACAATGCATTTAAATGTTTTCTTTATTGTCGAATAAAGTGTAGATAAATGCCATAAAAGTTAATTAATTGCTAGCTAATAAAATGGTTAATTTTAAGCCTCAAGTTAATTAGGAATGGGCAATCAAATGTTACGGGAGAAGTAATTGTTTTTGATAATGATCAGACCGATGACCTAATGGTTGGTGTATGTCCGGGAGACTGGAGTTTCTAGCTTGATTAATGTTTATGCTTTTTCTTAAGGGCTCACGTGGCTCACTAGCGCTGCCAATAGAAAAAAAACCATAATTCGCAAATAGGATCAATAATGCAAAATGTTGGTAACGAAGTCTTGAGAAAAGGCAATAAAATATTTGTAATACACGCTCTCACAACACTTTAAATGTTTTTCAATTCGATAAATATTGCATTATAAACAAAAACGGCCGTTTTTTTCGAATGCGAAATTTAACTAAGAGTTACAAAATTACCCTTAATTTAGCAGTATAACAAAATACAATGCATCGATAACCTTTTTGGTCATCGAAAAGGTTTTTATTGTGTAACAGGACAATGATCATAGTTCTCCTGATTGCTACTCTTATATTGCTACTCTTATATTGCTACCGTATAACTAACCTAACATGCTGAGAACTGACCTCTGTATTGGAGAGTATTGTACTTGATGATCGGTCTTATAGGCTTATAAGCTTCACAATAGGCTCGATTATGACGTGGCATAACAGCTATGTCAGTTAGGATCACTTCAATATTCTATGACAATGAATCGTTCGAAGTTAATTGTATAGTAGCTTCCGAGCATAAACTAGTTTGTCTGGTTAAATCATTTTTTATGCGTTCAGTAACTTACACTAAGGGTGGGCATACACGATCTTTCCTATCGTCCAATCGGCATGACACTGAAGGCTTGAAAATATATTTAACGCCAAAAAAAAAATTCTGGTTTCAATTGAATGACATCTATCTACCATCGACAAAATTCTTGACAAAACTGACCGCCTGAACTGAACTGCCAATCGCCAAAAGCCATACACAGTCCAATCGGCAGTATGCATGCTTAGTTTCAACTAAGCATGCATATAGCTATTATATACTAAAATAAGCCTAGTTTATAATAACACTTCTTAACGCGAGCGAAGCCGCGGGAAAAAGCTAGTATTTTATAAATTTTGACAAAACAAGATGGGAAAGTCGTTATAACGTTAGGAGACAAGAAAATTTAATTCGATAACCGGCACTGAGACATGATAAACATTCATGTCTCAGTGATGAAAGGGTTAGTTACCATAGGGAAATAGGAAATGAAATTAAATAAAACTAATTAGATAAGTTTGTCAACTCGCGGGTTGAAGTTGTAGCTTTGGTATACTTATTATTAAGAAAAGTTTAATTTGCAGTTTTTTAATTAGTTATTTAATTATATAATTCACCTTTGTATAATATTTTAATTAAAACCGACAGCAAAATCAGAGCCTCGATACGGTTTGTAATACGCTATTTTATGTATATGTTACAGCCAAAGTAATAAATATGAATATTATACATAATAACTAGCCATTATGTTTAAGGGCTACTCAATTTTGATAAAGTGATTAACTCATTAAATTTAACCTTATAACTGGCAAAAGTCAGAAACAGTTGGTTAGGTTAGGTTAGCACGGTAACCAATAGTAATATGTACTATATTCTAGTTTTACATAAAAAAAATGGTTCTTGCGTCCTACGGCTCGTGCGTCCTTTGTTCACCATACTAACCTAACCAACTGTTTCTGACTTTCGCCTTAATATTGTATTTTTGCCAGTTAAAACGTAAAATTTCAATGAGTTTTGACTAACATCGATGGTCAAAACCACTTTTGACTGAAAAAACCAGTCAAAAGTGGTTAAGAGTTTTGACTATAACATATATAATGGCTAGTTAATGTGATTAATTCTGCGACATTTATCACTTTATCAAAATTGAGTAGCCCTTATACATAATGGCTAGTCATTATGTATAATTTCATATTTATTACGTTGGCTGTAACATATACAAGTGACTCTCAGAAATTCGGTATGTTTAGTATAAAACCAAATGATTAAATCAATATTTGGAAATATTATTATCATCATCATCTCATTTATACAAAGTTTCATAAAACGTCTCCGAAGTCTTGTTCCCTAGTGCAGGATTGGTCGTTAAAAAAGAAATTAATAGGAAAGTGATTAAAGTAGGTAATGTATTTTTTAATAAGCCGTAAAAATATCTAATAAGCTAATTATGCTAATTAAGATGTTACTTCAATTAATGGAATAGCGTTTGCATTCGGAACCATTACAATGTCTTGGCACAACGGATTATTAATTTTAACTGTTTTATTAAATCCATTGTTTCCTACAAAATTCGCATTTTCACAATGGGTGACAAGAACACGAGAAACGGAAAGAACTACTTTTTTTACTACTTTGTTTCCAAGACTAAATTATTCAATATCGTATCGAGAACACGTCCATTATAATTTGACTGAAAAAGGGAAGGAAATGTTTTTTGCCGTAAATATACGTAAGGTTTTTTTTAATATTTAACATAATAATTTCAAGGTAATCATTATGGAGCGATTGTCAGTTGCAATCACTGATTCTTAAACAAAAACGTTGGCTAAGCAACTTACAACAACTAACTGTTTTGTGAAACAAGCTCGCTGCGGCGATATTTCGGACCGTTATGACTTGGGGAGCTTCAAGAAACGAGCGTAGTCTCTTTTTAAAGGTCTGCAACGCATCTGTGATTCCTCTGATGCTGCCGGTGTCCATGGGCGGTGGTGATCACTTACCATCAGGTGACCTACTGGCTCGTTTGCCTCCCATTTCATAAAAAAAAACTTTGACGTGGTCATTTCATTGACGGGTGAGCGCTTAGTGGTATTTTATTAGAGCTTCTCCGTGTGGTGACGGAGTAAGACTACAGTGTGTCACCACCCCATCTCACCCCATGGGTGTCGTAAAAACCGACTAAGGAATTATCCGTGAATATTATCTTTACGTAATAAAAAGAAGGAAAACTTGAAACAAAACCCTGTACCAATCCGTCTGGCCAGCGTGGAAATAGTAGGTCTAGTATCCCTCCGTCACGAAAGGAGGCCCGTCCCTGCAGTGGGACATTAATAGACCGTTATGATGATGATTTTCATGCTTGGGAAGGCGCGTAAAACTGGGTTGCCGGCTGTTGTCGTAGTGACATAGTCGTTAACCTTTTGACCGCTAAAGTCATCTATAGATGACAAACGAAAAATCTAATTTAATTTTTATTTTACCTTAGATCCACTGTGCCTTGCGAAGAGAGGAGTATGCATGCCAAGAGGACATTGCGATGGACAGGATATGTACTATATATCTCGTGTTTGTTATCGACATGATTTAGTATGTTGTTACAATAGATATACTCAATTAAAACTCTTGCGTATTTCGGAGTCTATGGAGAACTCAGATGAAAGCTTAAATAATACTTTGAATTTCAATGATACGATAACTACATCAACGACTAACAGCACTATAACTTTGTTGAATGCAACTGAAACTACTGTTGTTACATTGTAAAATAAGCATTAATAAGAGGAAAGTAGGGAGGGTCTGAAAGTCATTTGAAAATTAGTCACGAGCAATAATATGTACACATTTTCACATTCATCATAAACATCATCATTGGGGAATGATGATGTTGGGATCCCAAAATTGGGATAAGGGCAGGGGTGTCCTTTTCCACATGCTGCTAAAAGTTTTGGCTATGTTTTACGGCCGGCCGCCTGCCTGACGCCAACCCTTCTTGGGTATACTGATTTTGGTGATTCACCCCCACCAGGAGGTTGACCCGATATTTTCACATTATGTAAAAGAAATTTCTAAAGTTCTGGAAATCCAAACAGTACATTTATTTATAAAGAAACGCTATAAACTTAGTTCTAATGTGACGCAAACGTAGTTGCAGCGGTCAGCTGGTTAAAAGATTTAGAAGTAATTTTAGAGGTTTGGAATGTTCTGAGGATTGTAGCGTAGTTAGATAGATAGGCCTTTAAGATATACTCTTGTTCTTAGTTATTACTATAGGAAATTAATGTATTGTTGTAATAAAGAGGTGTAATACCTCAACATTCTTTCTTTTATTTAAACCTGATACGGCAACCTAACCCCGTAACAAAATATAGAGCAAAGTTTTTAAATATAAAAAAATACCGAAAATTTCCCTTATTCGACTTTTACAACACCCATGGGGGGAGATGAAGTGATCACACCATGGATCATTTACCCATTAATGATAATAACTTTTAGAATATACTACTTGAGTTTAATAAAAAGGGACACTTTTACAAAAACAAAATCGATTAGCCCTAAAAGCATCTCATTATACTGAACTCTCTAACAATTAGTAGAATCGATTAAGTCGCTACAATCTAAAGTTCGATTCGAAAACTTTTTCCAATCACAACGGGAGGTTCGTTCTTGTTTTCCTTGTGATACGGAGACAATCTCATTGATATTTAACGATGTGTTTACTTTATCTAAGAGAATGTGCGTATTAAAGTCAATCTTTATTTATAAGTTACTGTTGAGAAAACGCGTTGGATGTTTGTTTATCTTTATAGAGAATTCATGTCCCACTGCAAGGACAGGATTAATTACAGGATAGTGGGAAAATTACATAAGTAATATGAAGCTGACTAAACTGACAAGTATTTTATGACGTTGTCCCGATTGATGATAAATAAATGATAATTTTAATCACAGTCATTAAAATGTACCAAAAAGACGGCCATTGTATTGCCGTTATTTAAGATATTATATTGTCAAATCTGTATGTATACTGTATGCGTACAATACATACAGATAACAAATAAAATAAGTGTACAAACAATATAACAATACAAAAAAACTACTTTCAATAATAAATTGGATTTATTTATATGTTAGCAATTTTTATTCAAATTATTCCTTTCCGAAGGCGCGGCATTTATTAGGTAATACTACTTTGGGGACCTTGACTTACCTAAAAAGTTGCACAATGAGAAATGTCTAGGTCGAATAAATAAATAATGCTGTTTAGATTCGCATTCGCTTGACGTAGGTTTTTATTTAATAAAGTGGCGAAACAAACAAGTTTTTGTTTAGTACCTATACTATCTAGATATATATAGAAAATAAATATTTTTGAGAAAAAAGGACCTTAAAAGTACAATTTTGTGTCTATATTATTTCCTACTATTACGCTAATTTCAAGATTACTTCATTTACTAACTAAGCTAAATAAAGGACGGGCCTCTACCTGTGACGAAGGAAAGCCTGGCCTACTTATACCACACTTGCCAAACAGTATAAGCACATATAGTACAAAGTACTATGGTATAAGGTTCGTCACCACATGGGTACTTTATTTATTAATACTTTACCAGAAAGTATAAATATCATAGAAAATAGAATACTAATATATTTATTTTGGAGAATTGTAAATTCTAACGTCTAAGCGTAAATAAAGTCATACTTATATAAATCTATCTTTATTTCGAACATTTAATTTGAATTTTAAGAAATGTTTTACGTAATTTTGAAAAAATATTTTTAACAAGTTAAAGATATTTTCGAATCGACAAACACAGACTAAAATTAATTTTTAAGCAATAGCGAATACTACTTTGATAGCAATACCGGGCCTGTCTACGGATAGAATTATGTAATATGAACGTTTAATTTTAGTAATGTGATCATACTTTATTCCTTTTTGGTGTATGTCTAAATAGGTATGACCAAGAAAAAATAAATGTTCGCTCAGATATTAATACTATTATGTTTTGTATGATATCTGATATTTTCATTGCTATAATACCGTTTATATTATCCGTGAATATTATCTTTACGAACTAAAAAGAAGGAAAACTTGAAATTAAACCCTATACCAACCCGTCTGGCCAGCGTGGTATTAGTAGGCCAAGTATTCATCCGTCTCGGGAGGAGGCCCGTCCCTGCAGTGGGACATGAATGGGCTGTTGTGATGATGAATACCGTTTACGCATGGACCAGTCATTAGGTGACTTATTTAATTTTATTTACTATATTGTTTATCTTTTAACATTAAGCTTTCTTTTATTATCATTTTAAGTAAGTATGTTGCATTCTTTTGTTATGGACTGAGGTACAAAATACAGACTTATTCTTTAAATTATTTTATTATTCTATGATATGGTGCTGTTATTTGGCTCAAGGAGGTTTAAATTTGTTTATTTTGCTCTACTCCAGAGTTAGAGAAAAGCTAGGTGTACTAATTAGGTACCTCGCTGACCTGCCACAGGATTTGTATTCAATATTATGTTTTAACATTCTCCCTTTGTCAATTATTTATACGACGACGTCAACGTTACAAAAAGAAAATAATCAATTATTTGAATATTCTCCGTGTGGTGACGGAGTAAGAATACAGTGTGTCACAACCCCATCTCATCCCATGGGTGTCGTAAAAGCCGACTAAGGGACTATCCGTGAATATTATCTTTACGTAATAAAAAGAAGGAAAACTTGAAATTAAACCCTATACCAATCCGTCTGGCCAGCGTGGTATTAGTAGGCCAAGTATCCCTCCGTCACTGGAGGAGGCCCGTCCCTGCAGTGGGACATTAATGAGCTGTTATGATGATGATGATTTAAATATTATTAATTTACTTATACCACATAATACAAAATGTTACATAAATAGATAAGTATATTAACATACAACCAAGCATAGGAGGGAGTGATAACAACAGTTCAGAATAGGACTGCAGTCCATATTGCACTGGTTTACCTAAAGTAAAGTCATAGGCAATCAATATTTGAAAAAATATTCGTAGTACCTAAAATATAAATGAAGACATTATTACTGCATGTTAATCAAAGATAAGATTGCTATTAGTACTTTACGTTTAGATTACTATACAACCAAAATTGCAATAGAATTTGATAATCTTATATACGCATTACGTCAAGCATCATATTATTGTATTAAATATCATATAATTTTGGATTTATACTGCAATCTTATCACTAATTTAGTAAGTAGCTATCTAATCTAAAAAAACAAGTGTAATTATATGAATGTAATTTAACATTAATAAAACAATAAGTCTAGGTGTTAGTTATAAAAGGGGATGACATTGAATTCTTAGCTATTGCCTTGTTAAACAGGCATTGTTCTATATCGCATAATATACGACGCAAAACATGAAATAAAAGTATTACATTCTAAAAGCGTCCTTATATTTAATATTTCCTATAATAAATTACAGAAAACATACAGTTTTTGCCTCGGTATTCGGCCTTCTTTCCGGACCTTCCTTTTGTGGTCTGACTAAAGAAGAATGGTCATTTCGCGCGTTGATTTATAACGTAGCGATTTTATCTTCACCCACCTGTACGAAATATGTATTATATAAAAAGCCTTACGTGACCAAAAGGCTTTTGCCTTTAGCTTAAGAATTATCGTTGTCCTATAATTTAGCTTAGGGACCTAGTTGTCTGTTCTCAGCCCGTTATTGATCGACAGAGCTGGCAGTTTTTACGAGATACTTTAACATAGCTGTGCTTTGTTTTATTTAATTTTTTTTGGTTTGAATTTTTGCAGACATAGTATAAAAGGTAAAGATGGCTTGAAGAAAATAGTTATTGCAAACTAAATAAGTTTCAAAACCGGAACATCTCTTGTTTTAGTTTTAGATACTTAAAGGTAATGATTATCAGTGTGATACCTAGTAAGTTTATTGGTGTATTTTAAATGCCCGTAATTCTTGCAAGCAAGATTAAATGCAAAAATAAACAAAGATAACTGTCGACGTATTCGTGGCGAAGCGCTGAAGATGGAACTTGGTGAATCCAGGGAAAAACCTGCAGTGTTGCATTCCCCCACAAATTTAATTCTGAATAAATAACTGAGTATAGTCTGGCATTGTAAAAGTAAAGTAAAGATATTATTATCTTTAAAACTATTTATGCCTTTAATATTTAAACGAAAGCTTATGAATTTGTTACATTTACTAAATAAAGAAACATAAAAATATCACGGAAACTATCAAAACTACTTATATAGAGTAAAGAGCAACGGAGTCCTCAGGGAAGCTACAACGAATAAACAAAGGAATCACTGCGGAAGTTGAAACAAAAACAATTTTAGCTACTTACTTGATATCTTCGTTAGTACGCAAACAAATAACTTAACTAAATGATACGAAACAGAATGTGTGCTCGAAATATAATTCTAATCATCAAATGAGTTCAAGACAGACTTGATAATGTTTATAACATTTGTACTCAAGGAACAAATGGGAGTATCAAAACGCAAACGTATTTATCGTATCTTGTTTACTCATATTTGTTGCATATATACCATATATTTGTATACAATCACTCGTTTGATAAGCAAACATGGCGGCCAATCTCAAATCACATTCCACCCATTCCCTAAGACTTAATAAAAGTTCCGCTTTTATGGTAATGGCGATGAAGAGCGCCTGTTACATTACTAGATATCGAATAGATACTAATGTTAAGTCGATACCAATCTTCTACTCAATTGTAGTACCTACTTAAAATAAAACTAAGCGATAAAGAAAGTGTTAAAAGTATTGTATTTAGATCACAAGTCCTATAATCCAGATAGAAAACAGTTATGTGCTATGAATAATCAGTATAAGATATTTGTTCCATTATTGTGACGATCATGTTACCCTTATTTTTTTCTATCGTACCTAAATTTTGGTCACGCACCGACCCTCTCTCGATCCCGAACAAATGCTATAAGTAATAGGAAACTGTTATCCAACAAAAGGCCAAGTGAAATTAAGTTATCGTCACAAATTAGATTTTAGATGAAGATAAATAAAAGACATTTCTGCGTCCTATCCATACACTATTAGGTTTTAAACCATTTTATAAAGGGATATAGGGTAGAGTTTTCTAGGAAAAGACTGGTTTTATGTAAAAGAAAAACATTTAAAAAAACTTGTACTTATTTATCATGTGAATATGATAACAAAACCCACATCGTATTTTTTCAAAGTCAACATAATATTATTTTCTCAGCACTCTAAAATGTTTTACTGGTTCAGTTAGGCGCTTACTAACATTAATATTGCGAGCTGATAGCAAGCTAGCTGGGCAAAATGGTATTGGGTGTTTCTATGCATTTTCTCCTCTAACAACGATGTTTTACTGACAAGAAACAATTACTAGAGAGATTGATTTTAGAATATAAAGTTCCTTCTTCAAACGAGGCTTAAGAAGAGCATGAATTGCAGAGAAGACAGAGCCTTGGCTGTGCTCTGATATTGCTTACATCAATGAGCAGCGCTTACAATTAACCTCTTGGTCGTCACCACCTCAAGGCTATAAAAAAAGCAAGGACAAGGCATCTCAAAATGACATGACATTGAAAACCGTACATAAATTGATTAATACATCTTGGTACATATTTGGATACAGGTTTATTTTCACGTAGGTAATAGTGTATCCAAAACAAATGCTTATTTCACGCTTTGAAGATCGCGCATGGCATTCGATGTAATGTAATATGTATATGTTATGTTAGTGTTGAGACGTAGTCGTGAATTTTCTATCTCGTCTCATTACGCAAGCGACTCCCTAACTTGTTTAAGTGCTTATGTAGTAGTATATGTATGATCGAGGAAGCCTGCCTTCGTTTTTGTTGGCAATGTTATCTTCTATTTATACAAAAAAGAGTTAACCTTAAAAATATTAGGTATGTGTTATGTGTATGGTAACGGATATGTTTGCATGAGCATAGATTTAAAGATAAAACGTATCTGTGCAGTATCTATGGTAAGGAAAAAGGCAGAATACTCTCCCTTTCTTCTGGCTTCTAAATGGCTACCACGTTACTGACTTAGGGAAACCCGGCTTGGCGGTTTCCCTTGTCCTCCGCAATTAGACAAGGATTTTAACAATGAATGCCTTTAAAAAGAGGAAAGTAATACCTAGTAGTACTCTTTTTTGCAGCTGTACCTATGTAGTTTTGATTTATGCCCTCTATTACAATATGCCATCACATCGAGTATGCAACAGCGCGGCGGTCATCAACTTTCCTTAAATATTTTTAATTTGCTCTTCACCTTAATCAGAGCACTTTCTAATTAGCACAATAGCACAAGACTAACAACGCTGTTACATAACATATTATTTGGTCCTTAATAGCTCCGAGCATACTATTATAAGGCCTGTGTTTTGTTCCAATTAACCAACGTAATTATGTATCAGAAAGCGTAATGTTTACAATTAGAGGAGTATATATTGTAAACAAAGTTAACTTACATAATTTAATTATAGCTTATATAACTACTTATCTGCTTTATGTAACAGTAACTATAATCTAATTATACATATTATTTATCATTAATAACACGTGTTAGCGCTATTAATAACTATGCAAAAACATATACAGCTTACAGTTAGCTCTCTTTAATTATTCTGTTTATTCTTTCTATTTCTGGAGTGTAATATGGAATGGTGACGGCCAAAATATCGATAAATGCTAATAAGATGCTACATAATTTTCTAATTAAAAAACCGACTTCAACAGGAGTCGGTTAAAAACCATGCTGATAACAATTTCTAAGATTAGTATTAAATAAATTTCTGCAGTCGTCTTCATCATAAGATCATGTTTGTGTAAAGTTTTCATTAATACTAATAAAATAAGCCCAAACACTAGGTAGCTGCTATATACCGTTGAGAAGTTTCCTCGACACTCAGTCGTCTTCATCATCAGATCATGTTTGTGTAAAGTTGTGTAAAGTTTCCATCAATACAATTAAAATAAGCCCAAACACAAGGTAGCTGCTATATGCCGTTGAGGTGTTCCCTTGACTCTCGGTGGTCTCCAGGATCTGACCAGTTCTAACTCTTGATTATTTGGTAGTGACGTCAGAGATGCACATGTATGACAAGATTTTACACAATGCGTCCCTACAATTTTCAAGAGATGCCCTCGATTTCACTGGGATCCTGTCATCCAGATCCAGATCTGGTGACAATGGGACCAAATGGAAAGCATACCCATACGAACAAAAAAAAAAATTTTCAAATCGGTCTAGCCGTTTTTGAGAAATCAGGTACCAAACACAAAAAAAAAAAAAAAAAAATACAACCGAATTGAGAACCTCCTCCTTTTTGAAGTCGGTTGAAAATTGCGATGCACGTTACAGCGAAAGATTGTCTCTGCGAAGCCACTGCACTTCGATGCACGTTACCGCGATAGATCTTCACTGCGATATTACTTGACTTCGATACTCATTACCGCGATTTAGTAAGTACTACGTAAACATACATAACAATCAGTAAGAGATCATCGTCTTCTCAAAACAAACCAAAATGTACTTTAAAGAAGAAACCGCCCCTATTCCCGCCTAGTTTATGGTCTGTTTGGAACTTCTTTGTCACGGGTATACCCATCACGCAAAATGCAGTTGAAAGCTGGAATAACCGTTGGAATAGTTTACTTAACAGAAGGAAAATAAATATATATACCTACAAAACAATGAGAGAACTTGTAAAAGAGCAGAAAAATACAGAGTATGAAATAGAGAGGTTAGCTGGGGTGACAGAAAAGAAAGAAAAAACAAAAACACAGTACTACAAAAATCTCCAAGAGCATATTAATAAGAAAGGTGATATGGATATGTTAACATGTTTAGATGGTCTTGCATATATATGCTACACCAAGAAATAAAACAAAATTTTGACCTACAAATTCTTTGATTATTGTATAGTTTCGTATCAATCAATAACATAATAAAAACTTTGTTTATTTTTAATAACATTTTTGTTATATCGAACTGTGTAATTTATGTTGAGTTGATTTAATAAATATACTTACTTAAAACGTGTTAACTAAACATTATTACCTTTCTTATTAATATGCTCTTGGAGATGTTGGATCTGTTATGTTATGTAATATATATTATTTTGTTTACTATGCGTTTTGATTATTATCTTAAGCCCATTCAAAACATATTAATTAATTAATTATGATATAGTTCCTCTGTAATGAGTCGCTCCGTAGTTTTTTGCGGTAATTTGTATCGAAGTCAAGTAGCATCGCAGTAAAGATCTTTCGCGGTAACGTGCATCGAAGTCAAGTAATATCGCAGTGAAGATCTATCGCGGTAACGTGCATCGAAGTGCAGTGGCTTCGCAGAGACAATCTTTCGCTGTAACGTGCATCGCAATTTTGTAGCATCGTATTAGAATTTATCGATATTTTGGCCGTCGACATTCCATATTACACTCGTTTAAATAATCCTTAATACAACATTGTTAAAGCCATTTCTTATTTATTTTGTGCGATTTAAAAAGCTATCTTATATTCAAAAGCGGTTTTGATTGCCCGTACCTGCAACAGGACAGTAAAATTTTTGTTTCAATAAACCGAATCTCAAAAATTTACCGTTACTTATACTTAGTGTTACCAGTTCTAAAATTGCCCGGTTACCAAGCACAGCTAACAACTGTATTTTCCTGAACGGAAACCTTCATGTTCATGTTCGATTCACACTAACCGTGTTTTATTTTCAACTTTTAGCCGGTCACATACATTTTAATAAAATTTTATTGAAAGTAAAAGTTTATTGAGTGAAAATATTGGCTGTAACGGCTAATGGATACAAAATTGCTGTTGAGTTTGTGGTTTACTCTGAGTCGCAAAATAATAATAAGTTTAATACTCTATGGTCGTGACGTAAGGCTTTTAGGAAAACAGAAACAGTGACCTAGTTAATTAAATAATAATAATATTGCTCATATTCACAACGTCATCTGTACTGTAACTAGGTAGAGTTCGAAGTAATACAAAATACTGACGATTTGATGTTGAACGAATAATATATTCGAATGTATTCTATATTGATAAAACTAAAAAAACGTTAGTATAAAAAATCAAACCATTGATATAATCTTTACACAAAACGTCAATTTCATAGGTATCTGTATTGTGTTGGTAGTGAATTTCTCGTAGCAATTTTTATCCGAAGTAATTTTCTTTAATAGCCGTACATCTAAAACACAATTAAAACTAAAATTTTAAACAACTGATTTTTTCCAAATCGTACCTACCTACTAATAATTTTGAGAAAGTAAATTATAAAATATGGAAAGTATTCCGTCAGTTGCGATAAAGTATCGAAATAAAATACTAAGTATAAGTAGCCAAAATTCTATCGATAGTGTCCTTAGCCGTCACTACTGGTCGACTAGTTTCGATAGTTGATCGTTGTGATACGGATCGGAATAAAAAATTTATTATTCTTCTGCGACAAACATCCAAGTTAAGAATCCGATATATTATATATAGAAAACAATATGAATGATTTACTACTGCGGAGTAAGGTATTTTTAAAAATAATTCAGTCTCCTTCGTGGGGCATTAAAAATAGTGTAAGTGGGACTATTAATGGTAAACAGCTTGTTGAGAAATTATGAAAGATTCTATTGAGTAATTTTTTTTTAAATATAATCAACTAATTCTTACAGAAAATAGCACGTAAGCATATTCCCCCTTACTCATAAACGCCTCTTAAATTTTAGTCAATTGATTAGCTTAAATTCTATATGGTATAAGGTTGGATTTCCTCATAAAAATCTCGCTAAACAGTGATTAAATTTAAGAGGCGTTTATGAGTAATGGGGATTATTATTAAGATATTCATTAATTATCATCATCACAGCCAAAATATATTTACTGCTAGACATAGCCCTCCTTCAAACGTCTCCACGTTCCTCTTTCTGGTGCCTTCTATAATCATAATGTATTAATTTAAATAAAAAATATAATTATTTGAATACTTTGTTACTTGTTTTCTTATTTAGAGTTGGGTACTGTCGCTATATTATAATTTCGATCAATTCAAATCACAAAATTATTGGATCCTTAATACTAAGAAATTTGGGTCGTCCACAAAGTTTATGAAAGAAAATGATTGCTTTGACATTATGCCTCTTTGAAGTTTGTATAAAAGTAAAGGAACATTTTGAGTTGACTCATTCTGCTGGTTGAACATAGCGATTGTTTAACAAAACGTAAACAACGTCAGGACCATCAACAAATGACAAAGTTAAAACGAAAGAGATTTTACTTTCCAAGAATTATTAAAAAGACCTACTTAACTACGTATTACATAATATACTTTTCTGTACCTACTCTTAATTCGAACATTTCAATAGTAAAGGACCCTTAATAATGTATCACAGTAACCCAAGTTTGCCCTACTCCAGGATCCAAATATCTGCAGTCCCGGATCCTGTATGTATACCACAGCTGTAAAATTGGCTTCGAGTTTTAAGTAAAGTTTTCCATATTGACCGACTAAGTCGTATTAATCCCTTAGTCGCTTTTGACGACAGTCTTGGGAAGAGACAGGATGATAACCGTGACCGCCTGTATTTTGTAGATGATATTGGTGAATATGACAAACGTATTTTTTTGAAAATAAACCTAACCAATAAGCCGACAATTCCTAAGGGTTAAGTGTTTGTAAGTGTAAGTGGAGAATGCAAGTAATAAATCATTGTTTGTTGGCGGTCTCTAAGGTACAGCGAGAGGTCTCGATATTATGTTTGCGAGGGGTCAGTTTTACTGCGCAGATTAATTGATTTTCGACCCCACGTCCAACCCATTTTATTTAGAATAAAGAAATTTCGTTGAATAAGAAAAAGACTTTTGTAAAAATCTGACATAGAAAAACTTTAAGTTTAGGTTCATGTACATTGAGTGAACTCTGTCTGTCAAGTTTTGATTAAGTAGGTTATCTTGTGATCTTACTTGTGCCCACAGGCTTACCTATACTCTACAGTCAGTTGCAATCACTTATTCATAAACGATAACACTGGTTAAGTGGTCTCCGTGTGGTGACGGAGTAAGAATACAATATGTCATTACCCCATCTCATCCCATGGGTGTTGTAAAAACTGACTAAGGGACTATCCATGAATATTAACTATACGAAATAAAAAGAAGGAAAACTTGAAATTAAAGCTAATACCAATCCGTCTGGTTAGCGTTACGGAAGGTGGCCCGTCCCTGCAGTGGGACATGTGGAACATAAATAGTTAATACGTTATAATAACACTTGGATAAAAGGAATGGATGTATCAAATTAGATAGCTTCATGGGTCTGAGGAAGGGTATTTTAAGCCCTCTTACAAGAAAGATGTAATGAGGGCAATCTAATCTACTCTACCTATAAAGGTACATTTATTCATCGTGTCCTTAAGTCACGGATCCTATTGATCCAGTTTCAAGATAAATATATCTTTTTATCTATCTGATACATATAACGTTGGTTACCTTCCTGAGTGATCCATCAACGCAAAGCTTAAGTTGGGGCTACTTTGATTTTTTATTGTAAGTACACACCTCAACAAAGTCTAGGGATATTTTGTATAAAGTTGTGAAACTCAAAAAAAAATTGGTTTGTTTTTAATTCTTTTGATGAAAACGTACTTTGATAACCTTTTTTAACCATTCTAAATTTGAATTTGAAAAATAAAATAAAATATAAAAGATTTACGCGGCCTAAACGTAGTCAAGTTCGAAAATTTCATTTGCCAACAGTAAGTTTTGACTGCATTTATGTGTAAAATTGAAGTTTTATAACAATTTAAACGTTTATTTCGAATAAATGATATTGTGTGCATCAAGCAGCGGCGCCATTTCATCAGAAACAAAATACTATGGGCAGTAGGCATGCTCCTAGCTGCGGGTACTAAGCGGAGTATTGCTGAAGAGATTGGAACAATACAAAATATGAAATCAAGGTTATGGTCACGTTATCGTGCTACTGGTGAAGTGGGTAAAAGATACCACGGCAAAAAGTCTATCACCACTCAACGAAATGATCGATTTTTGCAAGTTCCCGCGAAAAGACAGCCAAATGTTACTACCGCAGCTGGTTTAGAGGCTCCAGCTCTTGGTGGAGCTTCTTGCGGGTTACCAAACTGTCAGAAGAAGTCAGCATGAAGCCCACCTTTATGCTTGCATACCGCTTTGTACTCCAGCACTACGCCGAGCGAATCGCGCACGGCGACAAGAGTGGGCTCGTGAACATTTGTTCTATAAAGATAACCTGTTATCTGTAGTGGTGTTTACA
The DNA here is from genome assembly GCA_905475405.1 of Schrankia costaestrigalis. NCBI lineage: Eukaryota > Metazoa > Arthropoda > Insecta > Lepidoptera > Erebidae > Schrankia > Schrankia costaestrigalis. Next base: position 12,644,721 of record FR997826.1, read on the forward strand.
CATGAGTCCCGGTTCGGTTTCTACTCGGATTCACGTAGAGAACGTGCTTGGCGAGTTCCTAGTTGTGATAGCCGTCTACAACATCCTCAAGAAATCTATTCATACCACGATGGAACAATTGTGGTTTGGATGGGAATTTGTGACTGTCGAAGAACAGAGCGCGTTTTGATCAGAAACTCCATGACGGCTAAAAAATAACTGAACGAGGTGCTAGTACTAATAATCTACCCCCGTAGACTACAATTGGGCCAAATGTTTAAGCTCATGGACGATAACACCCGTCTGCATAAAGCGAGAGTGATGACCAGTTGGTTGCAGTAGAATGACGTACCGATTTTATGCTGAACCACTCAATCGCCTAACCTTAAAACCATAAAATACGGCTAGGACATGTTCAATAGAAGAGCTTTGATAATTTTTCCTGCATAAAATTGCGATGGAAGGGCAACTTTTTTTGCATCTTAGTCGGACCTGGAACAATATACCGCACCAAGACCTGGATAACTTAATAAAAGCATGAAAAACCATTGCAGGTCCGTTATTTACGGTTTTTCTAATGTGCTGACTATTGATTACCCACATTACAGTTAAAAACAGATTAATTTTTGCTTATTTTCACTTTTGCTTAAGAAACATATTCATTGTTAGTTTTACTAATTTTCTAAGTTTTTTATTTATTTCAATAAAAAAATAATTTACGCAAAAATAATACTTTTATTTAATTTTGGATTGTAGCCTGATAAATTGCCTTTATAAAAATATAAACATGTTGTATGTTTTCTTAAATAATTTTGAAGTTAATTGAGTAAATACCAAATATCCCTAGACTTTGTTGAGGTGTGTATATCATAGGCGTCCACTAAAAGGGGGATTTTGGTAAAAACCACTCTTAAAGAGGCAATGTATGTTTTATCGGGATATTTACCATGTATAAAGTTGTTGAGTTTCGGAGGAAGTTCCTCCGTGATCATGGCGCTTGTAACAGCGTCGAAATATCGGAAACTCAACAACTATAAACATGGTAAATATCCCGATAATTCGTTAATTAATATTGAATGTGACCATGACAGTTTAAATAATTATAATGTATGTTTGTTTAAAAATTCGTTTTAAATAAGAACCCATAGTAATGTATTATATTGCAAATAAGTTTCACTGCTAAAATTAATTGTTTTTGTTTTTACTTAATGCGAAAATAAAAATTTAAAGGAGCAAAACTTTATATTTTGACAAAAATACATGTTTTCTATGAGAAAAATTTCTTTGTTCTTACAATATTATTATTATAATTTTATCTCGTAAGAGTATCTAAATGAATAAATAACATTTTCTATAGCATAAATCCGCTGAAAATTAATTATGCATGGAAACATAATTCAAAACTAATATACCAGAGTAAAACTAATAACTACGAGTCGGAGACAATATGGTACAGTCGTATACAAAAGTTGATTAACATTATCCAAATATTACAAATCATCTCAAATCTAAAAGCTTTTATAAGTGAGTGACGTGACGAGAAGAGAAAATAGTCCTATCATTAGTAACGTCGTATAAACACTGATTACCAATTTTCCATAAGCCGCTTAACATGAAAAGCGATCTTGTTATATTGGATGCGTAAACTTTTGTCCGTGTGGTGACGGAGTAAGAATACATACAATAATACACCACCCCATCTCATCCCATGGGTGTCGTAAAACCGACTAAGAGACTATCCGTGAATATTAGCTTTACGAAATAAAAAGAAGGAAAACTTGAAATTAAACCTTATACCAATCCGTCTGGCCAGCGTGGTATTAGTAGGCCAAGTATCCCTCCGTCACGGGAGGAGGCCCGTTCCTGCAGTGGGACATTAATGGGTTGAAAAACTTTTGTAGTTGACTGTAAGACAATATTGTGGCACATCAGTCTACCTGTAAGTATCACTAAGTCGATTTACGCATAAATTATACAAGTTATTACCTACGAATCATAGCGCACAGATGGTATACAGGTGTAAGCTTTAATGGGTAATGGAATGAAGTAGTTTTGACTGTAGAGGCTTAAATATTGAAATATTTGGCGTATTTCCAACAAATGCTGTCATAAATGATGGATTTTTTGTAGATTTTAAGTTAACAGGTAAAAATTTTTTGGCAAATTTTTACGCCAAGAGATAATTTTTCATTAAGGACACGTCTAAATTGAAAAACAGCACTCTTTATTACAAGGACACAAATCTATTTCATATTTTAAAAAATAAATAAAATATAGACTTTTTATTTATAATTTCCAGAGAAACAGACAAACTACAGGGAAACCCTATACAAACAAATAGACCTGAACAACATTGTATATTGTATGCCAATTTTATCTCCATCACTAAGGAATACAGACAAGTAGATGGTATCGCGAGAGAGTGGGCTACTTCGTACTTAACTCGCCAATAGGATGGAGATCTATTCAAATCAACTTAATCAACAACTTACTATGTACTTAACTCGCTACTGTACTTGTCGATGTGTAAATCGGGCTTAAAGGTAAAAAGAAACACCATACAAAGCCATGCCGTAATGCTAGTTCAAAACAAACAGCTTTAATTAATTATGTTATAAAAGTGTTGCGTTATTATTTAAGCAAGGTCAAGGTCGACCAGTATTTTAATTATAACTAATTTAGCAGAATATTATACAAACATCTTTCTACATGTTAATTTTTATTATGATGTTTATTTAGTCGTGTGTGTAGTGACGCAATGTCACTGACTTCGCAAATGGAGCAACTTAAAGGTGATTGGAAACAAAAAAGTTGTATAACATTTTGCAGAAGAAAGTAGTTAGACTGCCTCGGTATCGCGGGATTAATTTTTGTATGATTCACAAATTATTGTCCTAAGTCTATGTACCCACGACACAAAGCCTCGTCCCTAGTGCGAGGATTTTTAAAAAAGAAAAAAGGATTTTTTTAAACTTTTAATGTAGAAAACAGATTATTTTTATTCTTCTTTATTGACTAACAAAATACATTGTTCATTTATGAACAGGGCCTTGCATATTTTCAAACTTTTATAAAGCTGTCATTAAGGCTATAATAGAGCCAGTAAATGGCTCTGTCTAATAATGGCATGGATAGATGTTGTTACTCAGCTCGCATCCTGCAAAGCAAAAACTGATTCACTAGTCCCTCCCTATGTCATGTTTTAGACTAAAGTGCCACCTCTGCACTGCAATAAGAACGCGAACAAAGAGGTTTAACTGTTCTACTTTGTCAACAGTCAGAAGTTGAAATTCACTACTACCCGACGACGTGTAGAAAACATTACATCTAACTAATGTTATAAAGAGGTAAAGTTTGTGTATTTGTGACGTTGTAGGGGGGTAACCTCTGGATCATGAACAGATTTTAAAAATTATTTCTGTGTTGAATAGTCTATTTATCGGGGAGTACCATAGGCTATATAGTAGCACGCTATGACTAATAGGAGTGGAGCAGTAATGAAATACACACCTCAACAAAGTCTAGGGATATTTGGTATTTACTCAATTAACTCCAAAATTATTGAAGATAACATACAACATGTTTATATTTTTATAAAGGTAATTTATCAGGCTATAATCCTGAATTAAATAAATGTATTATTTTTGCGTAAATAATTTTTTATACAAATAAATAAAAAATTTTTAAAATTAGTAAATCTAACAATGAATTTGTTCTTTAAGCAAAAGTAAAAATAATCGAAAATTAATCTGTTTTTAACTGTTATGTGAGTAATCAGTAGTCAGTACATTAAAAAAAACCGTAAATAACGGTCCTGCAACGGTTTTTCATGCTTGGATTAAGTTATCCAGGTCTTGATGCGGTATAATGTTACAGGTCCGACTAGGATACAAAAAAAGTTGCTCTTCCATCGCAAGTTTATGCAGGAAAATTCATCAAAGCCCTTCTTTTGAACATGTCCTACGCGTATTTTATGGTTTTGCGGTTAGGCGATTGAGTGGTTCAGCATAAAATTGATACGTCGTGCTCCTGCAACCAGCTCGTCATCACTCTCGCTTTATGCGGACGGGTGTTATCGTCCATGAGCTTAAACATTTGGCCGAATTTTAGTCTACGGGGGTAGATTATTAGTTCTAGCACCTCGTTTAGTTATTATTCAGCCGTCATGGTGTTTCTGATCAAAACGCGCTCTGTTCTTCGACCGACACAAATTCCCGTCCAAATCATAATTGTTCTATCGTGGTATGAAAATTTTTTCTCAGTATGTTGTAGACGGCTATCACAACCAGGAACTCGCCAAGCTCGTTCTCTACGTGAAACCGAGTGGAAACCGAACCGGGACTCTTGTGTAAACACTACTACAGATAACAGGTCATCTTTCTAGAGCAAATGTTCACGACCTCACTCTAGTCATCGTGCGCGATTTACTCAACGTATTGCTGGATTTCAAAGCGGTATGCGAGCATAAAGGTGGGCTTCATGCCGACTTCTTCTGACAGTATGGTCACCCGCAAGAGGCTCCACCAAGAGCTGGAGCCTCTAAGCCATCTGCATGGTAGTAACATTTGGCTGCCTTTTCGCGGGAACTTGCAAAAATCGATCATGTCGTTGAGTGGTGATAGACTTTTTGCTGTGATATCTTTCAGCCACTTCACCAGTAGCACGATAACGTGACCATAACCTTGATTTCATATTTTATACTGTTCCAATCTCTTCAGCAATACTATGCTCAGTACCCGCAGCTGGGAGCATGCCTACTGCCGTTAACATTTCCTGTATGTTGAAATGGCGCCGCTGCTTGATGCACACAATATTAATCAGTCGAAATAAACGTTTAAATTATGTATGTTAAAAAAGGAACGCGTTTATTTCGAAGTGGGCACGGGTCAGCCAGTCTTCTTATTTTTCTTCTTTTTGAGTTGTAAAACAACATAGGGTAAGCAGTACAATGATTGGCATTCTAAGATGATATTCAACATAGATGTTGTGTCGTCTTTGTTATAATAATATTTTTATATATTTTATGTTTACAGATTATAAGGTATATAAAAGTAAATAATAATTAAACACATTGGTATTTCAATAAAATAGATTTATTGCATAAAAAGTAACATTAAACTTAATTCTATGTTATTGCACAATCATTGGCACTGAAGTATAATTATTGGCATATTGAATTTGGTATAACGATTGGCACTATTTACTACTAATGTAGTTGCTGTCATCATTTCATTTTTGATGTTCATCATTTGATGTTCGTATAGAAAGCTCAGGATGCCCCTTCAAAAATAATTTATACCATCTATCGCCTGGTGTATTATCTATAAAACTGTTTGGTCTAGGATGTTCATCCAAATACAGTTTGACACTCTTTACGCCATCCTCTTTACGCCGTGGAAAACCTTTTCTACAAGCTGAAATTATCCATTTCACTGTCTCTTTTTCTTCTGCATCAGTCAGAACCGTATCTGGACCAGGTCGACATTTTACAAATAAGTTGAATAGGCGAAACTGCAAAGGTGCCCGTGGGACATTAAATTAATTTGCAGCAGTCTTCTTACCCTTTCCATTTTTTATGGCTTGCAAGGCTTTTTCTACATCTTCTTCTGTATATGCTATTACATAATTTCTTCCTGCCGTAACCTTTGACATCTTAAAGCCGTCTGGGTACCCAAATGCGATGAAAAGAAGGGGAAACCTTAGGTGGGTATAGTGATGATTGGCAGTGCCAAGAATTCCAATAGAAGCAAAATTAACCTTATTTAGCATGCCAATATGGTTTATTTTAATTAAACTGTAATTTAACTATGTAATATAAAGCATGTTACCAAAAAATAAAAGTACAATCAATATTGGCATCTGAGCCAATCACTGTGCCACTATACAAAAAAAAATACAGTGATTGGCACCAATGAAACGGCAAGTACGCTTAATTTTCAAGACTGAAAACAATAAAAATAGCAAGATATACACTAATTTAACAATATCAAATATAATTTGGCGTATAAACTTACACAAAAATCACTTTCTCACGTGCATTTCTATTGTCTAGTACTAAACTTTTTGCTAAAAAAAACAACACGATCACGACACCTTAATTTCCTTTGAGACTCAGAAACAGGTGGGAAATAAAACTGGCTGACAATAGTGTTGCCACTACAGAAGATAAGACATTCTACCCATTATGGTATTGCAACAGTAAATTAACAGAAATTGTCTCATAATAACTGGATTTTTATCTCAGACTGCCAATCACTGGGGGGGTGCCAACAATAGTATAGTTTACCCCTAACTATTTAATAACTTTACATTTCACATGATTGCTACTTGAATTATTAAATGAATTTTATGTACCTAATGGTATGCTGACATTAACACATTAATGACATTTTATTTTTATTTCTTTTTTCCTTTTATATTTTTTGATGTTTTTTTTGTTGTCTGACATTATTTACCTAATTAATGATTTTTATAATTCGAATAATAGTCTTATTAAATAACTTATGTTATAATTTTGTGCATGTCATTAATTTGTTCAATTGTATATTGATATTAAATTAGCTACCATAGCAAAGTATAAATAATAATATGTAACTTGTTAATATTTCTACACCAGAAATGGTAGTGTATGTGAAACAATTGTATTTATTTAAGAACTTGTTGTAGGTACCATATACTGAGAAATAAATAAATTCATTCATTCATTCATTATAAGCCTGGGTCTTCAAGAGGCAGGTAAGATAACGAATAACGTCTACTAAAAGCTAGCTATAGTAGGGACCGCCATATTATTATTATGTTCGAAATTATTCTACCTGGTAAGGTGGTCACTATATAAGGACACTCCTAATTGTTTACTATGCAGCAAAATTGTTGCATTAAAATTAAATAACTATGCATTAAAATTAAATTACTCAATTAGTAATTTAAATAAATATCAAACAAGAAACAAATGCAGAATAAATAGAAAACACTTAAAATTACATCATTACCCAAATGATGGACACATAAACTTACTATTAGATAATCCTCTTCTTGCAGTATTATCTACTACTTCTAATATGACGTCAGACGTCGAAATGTTAGTTAAAGTACTATGACCTTAGATGTCATTCAAGGGGAACAACATTTTCGCAATAAAATATTTGTAAGCTGCGATGATTTATAACACTTCTAAGGCTTTTATAAAGGTAAAATATCCTTATACAATTGAAAAATACTAGCTGATAGGCGCGGCTTCGTCCGCGTTGTAAAAGTAGCTTAAATGTTATTCTACACCTTAAACTACATAAATATTCCAAATTCCATTAAAATCCATTTAGTAGTTTTTGCGCGAAAGAGTAACAAACATCCTTATATCCATCCATCCATACATTCTCACAAACTTTCGCATTTATAATATTAATAGGATTATTAAATAGATAAAAGTACATAAACACCTTTTTTATAACTTTCTAGGATTAATTTAACAGTTTCCAAAACATATAAAACCTTAGCTGATTGGGTTGTTTTAATAGAGGCTCTATTTAACTTATAATATTAATACGTAGCCCTTCCTGACAAGCAACTGTTCTAATGCCCGATTTACACATCGACAAGTACAGTAGCGAGTTAAGTAGTATTCTAAGATTAAGTTGATTTTAATAGAGTTCCATCCTATTTTTTGGCGAGTTAAGTACGAAGTAGCCCCCTCTCTCGCGTCTCGCCAACTTAACTTGCCAAAAAATAGGATGGAGATCTATTTAAATCAACTTAATCTTAAAATACTACTTAACTCGCTACTGTACTTGTCGATGTGTAAATCGGGCATAAGTTTATAATTAATTTATCCACCACTTTTCAACAACTTTTTAACATTAATATTGGTCGAAAATTACAATAGCCTCGAGGGAGTATCAATATCTTTAATAGGTACCTACATATCTTTGTATTTTTACGACATGGTGACAAAAAAAAATAGCTTGTGTATTAATTAGCAATTGCAAGCATATCCATAGAAAATTCAGAAGAAATCTGTGTTACAGAATGGAAGAAATATGTTTACAAATATATAGTTAAATTAAATTTAAGCTTTAGCTTAGAGTCTAATTGCACTAGGACACGAGCTGCTAATTTAAGTAGCCACTGTACTTTTTCCATTTCAGTAACATTTTTACAAAAAGTACTTCGGGGCTATGCTTTGTTTTTACTCTTTCCATCAATCACATGATATTGTTTTAAATCATAACAACAAACATTAATCCCTTGAAATTGAAATATGTTTGTAGCACTATTTTACTATGCCTATACCTACATGTAAGTGTTTAGTCGAGAACTGTGTCGATCCACTGACCTTAGGTCTCTAGGCTTAATTACGAAGAATTTACGACTATTGAAGCTCACTGCCTAGCTAAATGGAAGTCCGCCCGTCGTAGTCGTAAACTAGAAACACATACGGTTCTACGCCACGTACCTACCATTGCTTAACTAATCGTTGTTTAAGATAACTATTGGACAGGATTTCTCATAATAAGTCGAAAAGCTTTTTAGGTTTGGTTGAGCGTGCCAATCGCAGCACTATTTAATTGTTTAAATAGAAAAAGTATTTAACAATGACAAGTTCAAATTATTTTTTTTACAGAAGACAAGAAAGGATCTTATTTTCAATCAATGACCGAGGCACTTACGACACCTTGAGATAATGGTGTGGTGGCATTATCTATTTATGTCACCTAAGTAATATTGCAATTTGATCAATAAAAAGGTAGGTTAAACCAATTAAAACGTTGACTTTTGTATTCAGAGCAATTAAAAACGGGAACGGAGGTTATTTTTCATTTTAATTGCATGTGTGTATGATCCTTTTGTTATCTGTGCTACAGTTACTTTTGCTCATTGCCTTTTGTAAATTTTAATGACCTCTGAAGTTAAAACTGCTAAACTTTAACCCCCTAACAAAAAGCGCCTCTTAAATATTAGGCAATTGTTTAGCTTAAATTCTTACGATTTTGTTTGGTATAGGTTGGTTTTGCTAATAAAAATTTCGCTAAACAGTGATTAAATTTAGGAGGAAGTTTATGTGTAAGGGGGTTAGTGTTAAGCCCAAATCACAATTAACACGGGATAGATTAAAGTCCAAAATTTTGTGAGGTTTCAATTTATTTTTCTGTGTCTTGAATTGTTCCTGTTAACAGACTGTGTTAAAGCGGAATGCCCTTTAGTAAGACACTTCGGTGACATGCCTTGGGGTAACCCCTGTGGCGTACGATCTTAAGCGTGGTCCGTTGCCGACTAACATGACATGCAAATGACATGCCCTCTGGGAGGAGATGCGGTGCTTATTCTATCCTTGACTATGTATTAAACCGTAGTTGGTTTAGTGTGACTAAGCCTTGTGTGTTCATTATAGAGCGTTCATGATTCTATCACCACGTTCTCCGAGGGCAATGGGTTCAAATTCAGATTTTTTTTATTTTGTATTTTGATATCGTCGTTGCAATTGTAATTTACTAATTAACTTGCAAATGGCGCTTGATAATTAAATGTACAAGATTATAGCCTCTTCTTTTTAGCAAAAAGGATATATTTGGATATGAGCGGTCAGATAGCTTATTGCCAAAGGAGATGTAAAATTTCATTTATAATAGATCTAATCCTATACTGTAGCCCTGTAACTCTTAAAAGAAATACAATATCCACAGACTAGTTTAAGACTCGATTTTTTAAATTAGAGATTAAAATATGTTGTTTCCCAACGTTATGATAATAATACAAGATTAGGTATTATGTTGTACAATTAAATAGCTGCGAAAATTGACTTATTATATTATTTGTTCTAACAATTAATCTGTGTATACCTACTACCTAATTAAGTGGGTAAATGAAGACAAACTACACACTTATTTCTACATGAGAATTATGATTATTTAATTTAATAGAATTATAATTATTAATTAGCGTAGGTATTGTCAGTCTTTGTTTATATTTTGCTATGTTTTTTTTACTCTATCTCGTTGCAGTAAAAGAATTCCAAGTAATATAATAGTAAATACCGAATTTGTTTAAAAAAAACTTCGAATGTTTTAATTTCAATGAGCAAATAGGTAGTAAGTAGTAACAAAAACTACCTTATTGCCATATTTTGTATTAATAAAATAGCTTTTATTATGACTTGCCTATATTATCTGGTTTAGTAAAGCCACAATGAGGTACAATTTTTGCTTAACGAACAAATAATGTTAATATGTACCTAAAGTAGGTAAATCAGACTATGTGAGATACCTGCAAATGATTATTAGGCTTGATTTTTGATATAAAAAGAATAGCTAATATGGTTTTGGCTGAGGAGGCTGGGCATAGAACTATCTTTGTCTTTGTTTTTATGCAACTTTATTTGAATTACATTAAAAAAAACACATTGTTATTAATGTAAATCATAAACTATTTAAAAGAAAATTAGGGCCTAAACATTATGCAAAGCGGTCCTAAAGGGTGCGTGTACGTGACGAGTTTGCATTTGCATTGCAATTAAATTTGAAAAAAAAAAAATAAAGCTGGCTGATTACAGAATCAAGATTAAAAAAAGTCAGTTCTCCTTCTACAAACACATGAATAAGTAGATTCGCATCACTTACGTTAAAAGCCTCTTAGTCGCAGAAGGTTTAACGGCGCATCTGGTTTTTAAACGAGAATGCTTTAGAGATTCTGCTTTACAATGGGCATCTATTAATATTATTACAGTTCGTTAGTATGAACGTGTAGGTGTCTTTATTGTGTTGCCAAGACTACCTTATATCTATGGAAAATAATTCTTAGAAATTTTTAATGAAACGACAAGTTTTTTAAGAAAACTATTGCTTCAAAAAATCCTTAAATACATTGTAAGATTGCTAAAAATGTATACCTTAAGCTTTACATATTAAGGCTCAATTTAAACTAAACTATTGTTAAAACAGATGTCGTATCATTGTTTTACTTGACGTGTCTGTTTTTTACCCGTAATGTTGGACATCTCATTATTACTCTACTTGACTAAACCTCTCTTGTAGATAACAAGATACGAAAAATACATCCGTTTAAAAAAATACATACTTAGCATATTTTTTATGTATGTTTTATACATTTAATTTAATTAACTAATAAACTACGACTTTATTGCGAATTTAACAATACCATTTCGGTTCTCACACCTTTATGAGTTTAATTTCAATCGAAACAAATAAGTTTGCAGAATACAACAATACATTGCTTAATACATAATATATTTATGATAACAAATATACTATGTGAAAGGTCACACAGTTAGTAATAAACAAAAAAATTCAACATACGTTGTATGTGTAACTCGTAGACTACGACACGTGAAGGGTATATAGTAGGTATATAGGTTGAGTATATCTTATTTACTAAATTGGTTTGAAATCTTACAGTAAATGGTTAAGGAGCTCCTACCTACAGCCGCAATTGCCAATATTATAACCAGTTGGTTTGCTCAAAAATTGTTATAAACAAAAGTTGACATAGTTTGAAATAAACTTTATCTTCATGTATAAAACAGAACTCAGTTAATGATATTATCGTTGGAGACGTCTTTATCAAATAGTTGTATAGTTAAATAAGTTGGCACTGAGCTATCTTTGCCGGGGACAACAAGCTTCCTAGCATCACAAACTTTGCTCTACTGCAATTCCATCAGAAAATTGATAAGTAAAAACGAATTTGGAATAGTAATGGCAGAGATTTCCCGTTACCTGCACGAAATGTTTTTGAAATTATGCTTTTGATAGCATCAACTGTATATTTTGGTACTTTATTTTGTAAACTTTTCCACGATTGTTTTATATTATGTTTTATACCAATCCATACAATGCAATCCAGTCCCAAGCTAAGCAGAGCTTGGGATAGGATTGCATTGTGTATAATGTGTGCAAAAATGAAAGAGAATGACTGACTTTAAGCAGTAATGGGGATATAAATAGAAAAATCTTAACAAAATTAAACAACCATGTTCAGTTCTTCATGCAATTAACCCCCTTACTAATAAACGCCTCTTCAATTTAGTGACTGTTTAGCGAGATTTTTATTAGCAAAACCAACCTTATACCAAATAAAAGAAAGAATCTAAGCTAATCAATTGACTAAAATTTAAGAAGAAATTTTATAAGTAAGGTCAAAACCTTTTGTGAGACTTAATATTAAAGTATATTTTGTCAAATACAATTTCATTTTAATTCCTTTCCCTGTGATCGGTAAACGCCTTTTGTTTTCACAATGTTTGTTTCCTGAAGATAAAAGGTTAAAAGTAAAAAGAATAGCAACAAATTTGTAGCCGTTACAATCCGGGATTTAGTTTAGAGGTCTGACCAAACGCCCTCATTATCCAGCCTCAAGTAAAATGAGAAACAGTGGATAACTAATTGAATCGTTACTAATTGCAATCCGGCCAGCTCGGGTGCGGTAATACGATTAAACTTCGAAAACACGACTGATTATTATATTTTGACTTATACTTGTAGTCAATTTGTATATTCAACCTCGAAAACTAACTCTGCAGTTAAATTAATTAAGGAGCTCTTTGGCGTAGTTAAAATCGGTAATAAAGTCTGTCATTGAGAAATGAATATTATTTACTTTAGCGTCGTAATGTTATTTCAGATGGCTCTGTTGCGGTAATTTGACGCCATTTTCGTACGTTTTATGATTAGTGTTTCAGAAAATGAAACATTATTCTTTTAAAATTCGATTGTTGTATGTACCTAATTATAATTTCGTTTGCGAATATTAAGTAGTTAACGAGTGTTTTTAGAGATTTAATATTTAGCTTTTCCCACAGAGCGTAACGACTGATTCAATCCCCACATAAGATTTTGTGCATGAAACGCTAAAAAAATCTAAGTTCTACGTTTATCCTACTAATATTATAAATGTGAAAGTTTGTAAGGATGTAGGTACGGATGGATCGATGAATGGATGTTTGTTACTCTTTCACGCAAAAACTACTAAACACATTTTGATGAAATTTGGAATATACCTAGGTAGTTTAGGGTGTAGAATAGCATTTAGGCTACTTATACAAGGCGGTTGAAGCCGCGGGCATCAGCTAGTACGTAATACGTTTATTACCCTCCTCATATTTATTAGTTTTAGTATACATACAAGCTTCATTTCGCACTAGATGGCTATGTATGAACGTTCGGAAACTATTGTTATCTGGTATAGTAGTAACTAAGAATATTTTGAATCAGCATTATCTTTACATGAGGTTATTGCAAAGCCTACTAATGAACAAACTAAAATATTATATAAACGGGATATTATCGCGCATTTTTTTTATCTTTATTTTACTTGACGTTTTGGCACAGGTTGCATTGACCGTGGTCGTAAGCTGACTGGAGTCAAAGTCGAAATGCGCGTTAATATCCCGTTTCTATAATATTTATAATAATGAAAAGCGATAGTTTAAAAGTTATAACAAACTAAAACTTTAGCAGGTCACAAGTTGCTTTGAGAAGTGGAAGCAACGTTACGTGAAGACTCGCATTCACATAAGATACCTATGTACTTGCCGTCATTGGACTTGAACTGGATTGGAATGCTACACATTCCACTACGAACGAGAATTTCTGTACTGTACTTTGCTGAAGAGGTTTCAAGAAATGACAATATTGTGCTTTCCATGAAATAGGTGATCAATTTTACTAAGAAACTATTTGGAGTCAATGGATAAATACAGTGGTATAGTGCTTATTACGCAAAGTTTTAAAATTTGCTCGTCTCCAATGCCCATCTGTACACATAGCCATGGCCTTTAACTAGTATGCCAAACAGAGGTCTTTAATATATACTATACGAATAACAAAAACAATTTAACCTTTTTCGTAAAAGTAAAAAAACCTTTTTAAGCATTACAAGTAAATTGATCGGAGCAAGGTAATCTTTCATTTGAAAAGGATTTATTTCGTTATAGCTCTAAGTATAGAACGCCCACACTTCTCATAGGACGTAGTACTAATTTATACGAATGTCAACTAAGTACTGCGGTGGAAGGTAGCAGTTAAAGGAGGTTATATGTCTAGCTGTTCGCAACAGCCGGCTCTATTATCGTACATGGGTTACTAAGAATGAGGTTTAAGTACCCGGTGACCGTTGTATGGACACTAGTATTAATTCTGTGGCTTGTGTAATAGTAAATGTTGCTTTTTCATTTGTTAGTACAGATAAAGTTTCTATTTGTAGACAGCAGTCAGTACAGTCAGTATATGTACAGTCAATAGTTTCTTAAAAGAAATCATCGACGTCATTTGTGTAATTAAAAAATATTACTGTAAAAACAATAAAAAATGCTAGCAGTTACGCCAAACAGTAAACAGTAGTTCGATGAGATGTTTTTAATAATTAATTAATCAATTACTACCACTTGCAATTTATTTTGTAAAGTAAATAATCAACACTCACGAAGTCCTGGGTAAAGATAATAAACTAAAAGTCCTTGTAACTAATCTAGTTGCATTTGGTGTAAGGTTTTCTCCTTTAAATTAATAAACAATCAATCTACTGTTACTTAATTTTGATTTCTTTAAACTAAATAAACGTATTAAAATCTTAATTTTTGTAACAGAGTCACATCTTAAGTAAATTCTCAAAAAAAAACAAATGAACATGCTTTAGAGAAAAATAAAACCCCCTTTATTACTTATCAGATCATATTTTTAACATGTCGTAAAATTTTATATGCGAACATTTTATATAAAAGAATACATAATATGACTAAAACTTGTATAATAAATAGGCAACAAATAAAAACAATTCGCACAACGAAAACTAGTGCGACATTATTGGAGGACATTTTGAAAAATTATGAGGACGAACGCGACTGGAACGCTTGCGTGCAACCTCATTCCTTTGTAAGGATGAGCTGTGACAGTGACAAACATGGAGTACGCTAACACGTACACGTAATACTAAACACAAATAGAAAAAAAAATGGTAAAAACGACGGGCCTGTTATTTCTAAAATATTTGCGAAACTCCAACACAAAGAATTGGGAGTAATAAATTTGTACCTACTGTTTTAATCTGTTGTAATTGTATGTGGTCAAACTGAAACATCTTTTTTTATGGAAAACCTTATACAGTCCTTCTACTTGTCTTTATAGGATGGAAAATATGGGTTCACCGATTAAAAACTACGGTGTTCCGTGAGCCAAGACGTCTTCACTTGCTTCTGGTCTGGCGTCAAGAAGAGCGTCGTTATTGGCGTCGGTACGGGTTCGGGACAAGCATTGAACCAGGCGTCAAGAGTGACATTCTATGGAAAGAATGCCTATGAAATAGTTCAGGCATAGGTACATTTGATGTAATGCGGAGTAACTCAGGCTATTTCTTATGGTTCCTCAGAAAATAAACAATACTCGAAAGTTTGTTTTAAAAATCATACGATTTTTTAGTAAGATAAATAATAGTAAAGAGTATATTAAAAATTATTTCACATTTACCAGTTTCCGTAATCACAAGGCGTATAAGTTAAAATGTTTTAACAATAATATAGTCGAATGCACACAACTACTAAAGTTCTATTAAGATATTCACTGCAAATTGTTCCAATTAAGCTATTTGCAGAGACATATCACGGATCTTGGCTCTGTTATTACAGTCAGTACACTTGGCAAGTGTAATATTGACCGCAACATGGTTGTAACATATTTTACATATGTTGAGTGAAGACAATATTGGAACATCGATTTACTGAACGTTTATTAATGTATAAATCTAATATAAATAGTTATATTAGTTAGATCAAGTTTGTAAGGATATTTGATGTTGGGAGAATTTGGTGATCAGGTCACTACCTGATCATTAAATTCTATCACTATAGTATACATTTTTATAGGTTACATTAGTATACATTCTCCGTGTGGTGACGAAGTAAGAATACAATATGTCACCACCCCATCTCATCCCATGGGGGTCGTAAAAACCGACTAAGGGACTATCCGTGAATATTATCTTTACGAAATAAAAAGAAGGAAAACTTGAAATTAAGCCCTATACCAATCCGTCTGGTCAGCGTGGTATGTAGGCCAAGTATCCCTCCGTCACGGGAGGAGGCCCGTCCCTGCAGTGGGACATTAATGGGCTGTTATGATTATGATGAATATACATAAGTATCTCCACGTCACGCTTCCGTAGGATAGGCTATTTTATTTTTTCGGTAATAAAATTAATTAGACTTTATTCGAACCATTAATAAGTTTAATTAATAACAACAATATTCATTATACCATCATTACTATGTTTTTATCTGGGTATTAAAGAGTCAGAAGTCATAAAAGACCGAAATGCACATAACGTGAGAAAATAATTGTTGTTTTAATGTTCCTCGTGTTTTGTATTTAATATTTACATTATAAACACACAACCTCGAGTTGGAAAAATAGGGGTAGGTATCAATGGCTCAATAATTTCAATAGAACCGTCGATTCTATTTACCATAATTATCGAAATAAATGATTGAAATATTATTTTCAATAAATAGTTCGCAGTGGTTTATGCCGATAAAATCCTAATTAAATCATTGATAACGCAGAAATTAATTATTTCTTAGTAATAAAAATATAACTCGGCAGAACGGCTTAACATCAGAATCTGATCTTGTATACATGTCGACTTTTTTCTCGCGGTTCTATAAATACTATTTTTTTTTGGGATGAAAGATCAGTTTGGTAGTGCTATTACGTTATTACTACTACCACAATACCTGATACTATTTTTAACAGCAATTGTTAGTAAAACAATAGGCTTCCTTTATGTCCTTCTATACTAGGTACGAATATCCAACTTTTAACCCAAACAGATAACAATAGTATGACGTAACAATACATTATTTATGTGAAACAATTTTACATTTTATGGCAAACGCGGTGTATCCGGTTTTGAATATTTATTCAAATCCTCGTGATTGCGACCGCCCTTTTTAAGGTCCCATAAGCAAAGGCTAAAACAGATCCCTTATAAATTCGGTACACCCATCCGTATGATTCAGGCTTTCATGTTTGACATGATTTCATGGAATTTAATAAGATATCACTGACAGATGTTAAACCTTTTAATATATTGCTGTTAGAGAATCTCAACGACTTTTCAATTAGAATGAAGGACGATGTATAATATCCAGATTGTGATTTGACATTGAACTAAAAGGATAGTTTATGAAAAATTAGTGCAATTACTAGAATAGTATGTTTATTTAAACATTCTACTGTAGCTATTACATGGATGCGTTAGAGTTATAGATTTTTAAGGGACTAATCCTTCTCTTATTATCCAGTTGTGGCTTTGTCAATAGTAGTAAATTAAGGCGAATTACCTAATATTTAAGAATATTAAAATATGGAACTCTAACATTTTTTCTTAAAAGTTTTTGTCTCTAAGTGGTCTTTTTGCTAATTTAGGTTTCTAACGCAGGTGAGGATACTCTCAATTAAACCCTAATTTATAACCTGCATAACTTGAAAAGTACGCAGATCTCATGTTTCGACCGCGTCGCTAAATAAGCAGAGCTAATAATCTTATACGGAGCTCAAACGAAGTCCTTAACTGTTTACAAAACATGAATATGATTTCGAAAAAGTAGAAAGTATAAACAAAATCTTAATGTTTAAAACCAACAAATCTACAAAGCATACAACGTAGAGTCTATGTTAGAAGAATTTTGACCCAGATTCTTTATTTTAGTTTCAAGCCAATACAACATTGTCACTTGCTTATAATAATCTTCTTCTTGTTTAAACCAGCGAAGTGTAACGACTATTGAAGCTGAATGTGATATGACGTATTGGCATTGTTGGTTCACGTATACTCAATACATAAAAGTTTGAAAAATAAATGTTGTAGTAAAAATTTGCTTCTCGATAATCTACACAGAAAAATTCGGTTAAGTTAACTTTTAGTTGCCAAATCGTCAAACAATAGGTAAGACAATTTGACAACTAAATGTTAACTTAACCGAATTTCTGACGATTTTAAGGTACGATAATTGACATGCAGGTGTCTGTTTCGGGAAATAACTTTGTCAGATTATGCGCCTTATACATTAAAAAAATTAAAGCCGTGAATATATCGCCAAGCCGTGATCAATCTGGAAACATTTAAACTTTGAAAATCAGCGTATGTTGTGTAAAAGTGACGACATTCATAGTAATGCATAATATCAATATTTCTTAAAAATATTCAGTTATTTGGAAGATTAATGATAGTAGGTACAAGTGGCTACTGTGTTGCTGATACTTTTACAGACGTAAAATTGCCTGATACAAAGTACACCGAGACTTACGACAAACATTTTAGACGACCTCTGCGGCGCAGTTGGCATATAACATGGCTGCTACGCAGAGCTCTCGTGTTCGATTCCCGCTCAATGCAAATCTTTGTGTGCATGAGCATGATTGTTTGCATTGGTATTTTCTATGTATAAATGTATGTATTTACAAAAAATAAAATTAAGTATGTTTATCCGTTGTCTATAACCCATAGTACAAGCTTTGCTTAGTTTGGGACTAGGTGGCTATGTGGCTATGTGTGAATGTGTGAGGAATATTCTTATTTATTATTTATTTACAGATCGCAAAAATATTTGTCATGCGAGGGATTACATAATAATAACTCTATACAGTACATAAGAAAATAAATTTAACCTTTAGATGGACAAACATTAGCATAATTTAAGTAGCATCTTATAAACCATAAAATGTTTCATTCAAACTATAATCTTTAGTATAGTAATTGCTTGCTCATAATATCTGAAAAGGCACTCGTATTCCGACTCTACGTTATAAAGTTTCAAGAGATAGCTTCACTGTTTTCTTCGCTTTGAGACACAAGTTATTTAATATCATCGTTCAGCAATTTAACTAGTATGTTCAGTGCCTTTTAAATTATATTATTGCTGACATATGAATGTTTAGAAATTTCTAAGACCCGCCTCATTTCTTTAAGTATGCAAGCAAAGAAAATATGTAAGTTTATTTATCAATATTATTATTTTAATAAAAAAAACTGACTCCATGTAATCTGTTGTATGCTCTTATATAGTTTCTTGGTCTATTTGATAGTTAATTAAAGACGAATATCGCTTTAAGAAGCTATGTCAGGGGTATAGTTAAACCATCTAACACAAGAAATTTTCCCCATTCAACCACAAGGCTTGTATGGCATTGTCATGATTAAGTATTGGATCTTATTAGGATGAGAAGGTTATTTCGATCTAATAGCGACCGCAATGTCATTATTTGATCATAGAGTGATTGTCGCCAACCAATCGAACCAACTTATCCTGTGGCTCTCATAAATGGTGACTGAATACGAATCATACCCTTAACTAATCAGCTAAATTGTCTCAAAAACCGGTAGAGCCCTACTTTTTATGTTTGCATTGACGAGTAAGTAGCATTCATAATGCTTATAGGCCGACCGTTTAACTCGCGTATCGCCTGCGCGGTAAGAAGGGAGGGGGGGGGGGGGCGGCTAACTCTACACACGGAGCCAATAATCCAAAGATTTATCTCGAGATAGACATTGTTGGTAAATAATAAAATAATAGGTATCTTTTTTTTTAAGTATTTATTTTTAAGTTTTACAAATATTTTATTAATAGCTTCTTAGGTACAAAAGCATAAAAACAATAATTAACTCCGTTTAAGAAATATTTAATCACAGATAATAGTTGTATAGGACTACTCATCACTAATATCCATATCGCTTGAATCATCATCACTGTCTGTGTAGCTTGAGGAGTCAGAATCTTGCAAATTAATAATAAATCGGTCCATCTCTTCATCAACGATACGATCGTGCAGACAATATTCATTTTCAATAGTTTGTAATGTTTATCGCAGTTAACCCATTTTTCTACAGAGAATTCGGCAAATAACTGTTCCAATGTATTTTTCTTTTTGTCTAAATTAAATAAAAATAAAATGTTTAATTCTCACCATAGCACAATAATACAGGTACACATACACACAGATAGTTATTATTTGTTTCTTAACTAACTTATCACTATTCACTATACACTGGTGGTAACACAAATACAAAAACACATAAGAAACACTATACACCAATACTAATATACTAGTGGCGAAGTGTCCATATAACTCGATTCCTACCGGCTTACCTTTGCAAAAACCGCTTAGCATTGTCTATTAATCAATTATAAATCAATGACGCAACATCCACTCAATACAAAATAATATAAAACAAAAAAGTATTCTCTTACGTAAATCGCAATAATAATTACAGTAATAATAATTTTCAATATAATTATTTACGTACTCATAACGCCATCTTGTAATTAAAGGTTGTCAACTAACAACTTGTTATGGTTCAGTCAGAGAGTACTTAAAGCGCGCATGCGCGGAGCGCAGTAAGCCGGTCGCGAAATTAGGAATCCAGTACAACAGACTGTACGGAAATCGTACGGTCACGTGACACTTTGTATTCGTCGATCTAAGGTACCATATAAGCCGGTGGCCATCGGCTTATGACAAGGATAAAAGATACAACTACAACATTGCGAGAGCGAGAAAGCACTATTGCAACCAGTGGACCGACCAATTGTAACGAAGTTTCATTTCATTTCACGTTAAGTACTTAATTTGCCATTGACATTCCTTTGTTTTTATCAATTATTTAAATCTGATAGAAATCAGCCTTTCTTCTGAATTTTTAGTTTTTAATTATATTTATTTGTTTTTATATTTTTATACGGCTTGCGTCTTGACTTTGGCAGAATCATCGGTAAACGATAGGACCATTTGAAGAAAAAACAGATATTTGTATTTATTTTCTGCAAATAGGTTATAAAATTCGCTTTCTTGTTTAAAGTAGTAAAATTTGTATGTTTAATTATTTATGATTGTGTATTATGTGTTGTGCATTGGTTGACTTTATTTTTGTCGTAGTGCGTTGGGATCCTATGGAATATTTTTGTAAGTACTTGTTTGTATTGTTTTCAGCAAATTTAATAGTTTGTTGTTATAAGGGACAGGTTAATAGTGTTATATTATATTGACTATCCTATTATGTGATGTGCGATAAAACATCATTCTCGAAATTGAATTATAAATATAAGAAACGCCGGCGCTGTGGATTTACGAAACATTTTAATACAATTATCTCATTTCGATACGTATAAGTAAGTGGCTTACAGACAGTATTCTCAGATTCTAAAAGTAAGTAAGTAGGTATGTAGAATCATTTAGGATATAGCAATATAAACAATTAATCTAATTGATCAAAGAAGTCTTCCAAACAGAGAAACATTTTCGTATTTTAAGTTTATGAGTTCGGGACAACTAGGTAAAATCGAAACATTTTCTCACGAATACCTATGAACTACAGAATAATAGTAATATAAAGTAGAACAAAAGTCCACGGAATCTTCGGCTTCCCTTTTATAAAAATCCACCCTTCGCCACTGTAATATACTATGGTGGGTTGATACCTGAACTAGGATGGTTCCTGTATCTCAGGTTATCAACCCTCCACTCCTTCTATTTACACTGATAATAAAATATATGAGTAATAAAATATAAATGAGATTATATGAATAACATTTTTTTTTTGTGGGTAGTCTACAATGAAGTTAAAATGTAACAGTACTCCGGAATACAACGACCCACGAAGGAAAATCTGCTTTTTCAAACATTGGTCAGCTTAAAACCCCTGACTGGCAAAACGCCGAAAATTGGTTGGCCAGATGTGCAATTTTCCGCCATTTTGTCTTGCCAGACGAGTGGTTATTATGGTTTTTAATTACGATTAACTAGGAATTTTTTTTTTTTTTGTTCTTTGCATTTTATTACATTTGTTTAATTAGTTTCTGAAGTTTACCCGTCTGTGTGTGTGTGTGAGTGTGTGTGTGTGTGTGTGAGTGAGTGTGAGTGTGTGTGTCGGTGTGCATGCAGGTGTGTTAACTGAAAGTATATTTCATTAATTTAAATAGCAACTTTGAGGATATTTTCTGTTACACGGTAACCCAGCATTTTTAATATATTATTTAAAACATCTTTTAGGCGTTTTCTATTCATTCTAAAAATTTGCTTTAAATCGTTGATGTGTCTATATAAGTATGGTCCAGTATACGGCAGTTGTCTTCTTGCGAATGTGGAATCAAAAGAAGTGACACTTGTGCGTATTCTTCTTTTATGTAGTGGTAGTTGGGAAGGGACAATGGTTTTGTGGTGGCGTAAAACCGAGTAAAAAATAAACAGTTGTCGTACTGTCAAGAGGTTGGCCTCTTCGTACAAGGAGTCTGTTGGATATCTTCTTGGTTTACGCAGCATAACTTTGATAACAGCTCTTTGTGCTCTCTCTAGTTCTAAGAGGTGCGTTGCAGCAGCTCCACCCCACACAGGTATGCAATAAATCAAAAGTGATTTGCAAAGAGCAAGGTAAATGTTAGTAATTAGTTTGATATCCGCAGAATCCCTCAGGTTTTTAAATACATGGAGAAGTTTACGGGTCCGTTTGCTAAGCGCAGAAATATGTGGTTTCCAGTTCATGTTTTTATCAATTATAATGCCTAAGTATTTATGGGTTTCAGTTTGGGTAAGATTAGGGCAACTGCAAATATCAATGGCTTCTTTTTTGGAACAAAGATGGTCATGTACTGTAATATTAAATTCAGAAGGGGGTTTATTCTTTTCAGAAATTCTAAAGCAGAGGTATTTGGTCTTAGGAACATTCATAGTTAAAAGATTACTATCAAGCCACTTCAATACAGTTCTTAAGCCAGATTCAGCAGCTATCTTTGCCTGAGTCCACGTCTTACCCCGGAAAATGAGAGCAGTGTCGTCAGCGAAGGTTAGAGTGCTACAGTGGTCTATTGGAAGCTGGCATAGGCTATTAACGTACGCTAGAAAAAGAGTAGGACCAAGCGTACTTCCCTGAGGGATCCCATAGGTAACCGGGAGACCAGAACTTACAAAATCACCAACTTTCACAACTTGAGTCCTATTAGACAGGTAATTTTGAAACGTATTCCTAGATCTTCCAATTTGCGTAAAAGTATTGGAATAGACACGGTGTCAAAAGCTTTCTTGAGGTCTATGAAGACAGCTATGCACTTATCGCCCTGGTCTAAACCATCTGTGACTATTTGTGCAAGGTTAGCGACAGCGTCCTCTGTGTTCCTACCCTGGCGGAATCCGTATTGGTTATCGGCTAGTAGATGTTTAGTTTCCAGATAGTTAATGAGGCGGATATTCATAACCTTCTCAATGATTTTGCTAACTGTGCTAAGTAGTGAAATTGGCCGATAATTAGATACCACATCCTCTTCTCCGCTCTTATATACAGGGACAACTACTGCTTTCTTAAATATAGTGGGAAAGATTCCCGATGAGATACTAAGATTGCAAAGATGGGCTATCATAGTACTCAAAGTTGAGTGGCAATTTTTAAGGATAGTAGTGGCTATGCAATCTATACCGGGTGCACTATGAGTTTTAAGATTGAGGATAATTTTATCTATTTCTTTAGAGTCAGTAGGGTACAGACAGATGGAATTGATATGTTTGGTAGTGGTTATATTTTTGTACAGCTGCTCTTCATTTGTGTTCATATCTGCTGCGAGTTCACTACCAATCGATGTAAAGAAAGAATTTACTTGGTTCAGAGATTGGTCTGGAGAAGGTAAAATATTTAGCAGTGCCTTGGAATGTGCATTTTTCATTTTCATATTGCAAAGTTCCCTAACAGTATCCCAGGTACCTTTGCTGTTTCTAAAATTCTGGCTAAATTTGTTTTTATAATAGTTAATTTTCAGGGTTTTAGTAGTCTGGTTGCAGATATTGCGGTATTTAATATATTTATGTTTAATATTGTTGTCATTTACATGTTTTTTCACTAGAAGGTGTAATCGGTCTCTCTTTTGGAAGCATTTTACGATACCTGATGTTATCCATGGCTTAATAGGCCTTTTTCTTTTAGTGAATGTAACTGTGTTAGTATTTAGTGCTATATCATTTTGAAGTATTTCGATGAGTAATTTTGCTGCTTGTTCAGGATCTTCAGTTGCAAGATAGGGTTTCCAATCATGAGCTTCGATGGCTTCTTGAATGGATTCATGGTCAACTTTTGATCTGGTCAGCGAATAATTAAATACATAATGTTGTGCAAGAGAAGTGGATATAGAAAGAAAGATAGGATAGTGGTCGGTGATATCAGTTAAGAGAACATAGGTTTTAAATCGTCCTACTAGTTTGCACATAAAATGGTCCAAACAGGTCAGACCGCGTGTAGGCATATCAATGGCGTTTTGTAAACCATGTGACCCCAAAATTTCGAGATAATCTCTTGTATGGGAGTTATTGGTATCCAGCGTGTTGATATTAATGTCGCCAGTAAGTACAATGTTACGAGACTTGGCTGAGAGTAACAATGTGTCTAGCGAATCCAAAAAGCTATCTGGATTAGTGAATGCGCAAGGACGATAGATACCAAACACAGTCATATTACCCACTTTAGCCGCAAGAGAATTTGCTTCATTTAAATAAATTTCCTGTACAGTTGCTGAAACGGCTTCACTAATATACATTATAACACCATCGTTTTTATTGTAGCTTATCTTACTATAGTACACATTATAACCATCGAGCATAGGTGGAGTAGTGTTGGCGTCACACCAGCATTCAGATAGAACTATAATATGGATATTCGTTTTTAACCTAGTGATATATATCAGGAAAGCGTCTAGGTTCTTGTTGACGCTTCTAATATTAATTGAGATAATATTAAGATTGTTTTTACTTTTTACTGAAATTTTTTGTAAATCATTTATAAGGTTAATTGGATCTGCTACAGACATACAAGGCGGAGAACAAGCTTTTTCTATTTCTTCGAATAGTTCTAAATTATTCATTTCCGTGGCTAGTTGTAAGAATAAGTTCTAGAAGGTAGGGTTAATTAGAATCAATTTCAATTTTTGCGAGCTGTCCTTTGATATCCCCCCAAACTAATTCGATTGGGTTCAAGTCTGGGTGATATGGAGGCAGTCGTAAGACTTCATGACCTGCCGCCTTTAAAATTTCATCTATTTTGTAAATATTTTCTGTCGCGTGTTGTTTAATTAAATTCAATAAATCACATTTTCTTAAAGACGTATCAAATTCAACATTGTGTCTTTGCAGCCAGGTCTGCATGATGGCTTTTGTGGATGTCATTGTAGGCTTTTTATCCTCTTGTACAGAGTGGTATGCGGCATTATCCATAACAATAACTGACCTTGGCGGTAAATTTGGCAATAGCTTTTCTCTAGTCCATTTGCTGAAGTTTACAAAATTCATATCGCTATGATAATCTCCGGTTTTGCTTTTGGATTTAAAAATTAAAAGAGCTCCATCGATAAATCCGGCTTGTCCACCAGCATGTATAATAATTAAACGTGGCCCTTTGCCAATATGCGACAGCACCCCTCGTTCTTCATTGGATTGCCAACAAGCCGGTACATTCAATGACGAATTGACATATGTTTCATCGAGGTAAACAATGTTTTTTTGATCTTTTCTGTGCTTTTTTATCGCATTAAGATAACGCCACCGCCACGATACGATGTTTGGTTGTTCAATCAGAAATTTTCTTTTTGATTGACATTTCTTAAATCTAAAGACAAGTTTATGAATCAATGTTCTCAAATGTTCTCGGCCACAATTTAAAATTCCTTCTTCTTTGAGTTTCGCATTCAAAATTTTTAATGTAGGAACCTTCTTATAAACCGTATAAAATTGAGTTATTTTTCTTCTAACAACGCCCTCTGTAAAATTGTCAACTTCAATTTTTTTCTTTCAGACCTGTTTATTTATTTTTGGTGATTTAAAATTTACGTCATTTTGTTCATCTTTTAGTTCATTTCCTTCTTTTATTATTTTACATAATGGTAGTCACCGAGAGTCTTGTAGCTTTAGCAACAAGTTTGTTTAGGTTTACGTCTTCAAGATACTCTGTAGAATTATGATCTTGTTTTCTGGCTTTAAAAAAGGAATATACATTGTAAGCTATTTGTTTAGCTTGCTTGTTAATTTTGTTTGCAAAACTGCTAGAGCGATTCATCTTGGCAAGTCGTATACCTTGTGCGTTTAAGTCCAAGCGTCCGTAACAAAAATACCAACCGCGCGCTGCGAGCTCAGCCAGCGCACTGTCTCACCTGACGTAAGCTCTCTGCTCCGCGCACCCCTTTTACCCACCCGCTAACATCTTCCCCCGCTCCCTTTTTACCGCGCAGGCGATACGCGAGTTAAACGGTCGGCCTATAACTACTAGTATGTTAAAATTATGCTTACGTTGACATTAGCAACTAGCATAGTTTAATTTTAAATAAAGTTAAAGCCAATTCAAGCTAACGTAAGCACAAAGATATTATTTAATATAAAATATAAATAAATTGATCGATCAACAAATTGCTAGACCAATACTTCCTCAAAGAAAGGTTCTTTGTAGACAGTTCTTTTGAAAAATAATCTAGTGGTTCCTTTTAGCTTTGAATGCAAAAACGATCTCAGCTTCACATATAAACTTTAAGGGTTGTCTTACACTGTGCAACGTTTGAGAAACATTACTGTGAAAAACATCAACCGATTTAAAATGTGGGCGCGTAAGTGTGTCGTCATATTTATTTGTGAACCCAAAGTGGGTCATGTGAATAAATAATGAATATTTGCATTAGTATGGATTTTTAATGTCTTATTAGTAAGTATCTATATGGATGAGGGAGGGACAAAACCACGCAGGTTGGAAAGGTTTGGAGGGGGCAAAGGACCAGCAGTGCACATCCATAGGCTGATGTGATGATTCTGTGAAGTGTGTACTCCCAAATGGTAATGGTAATACTGGGTTTCAGAATGTTAAGGTTAAGTTCGTCAAAAATCCAACTGACGTGTCCTGCGAAACACACAGACGCTCAGTTGAAATCTGCGATAAAGAAATAATATATAGAATAACCTCTACAATGTTGCCTCTTTACTTTACTTTATCTCCGTGTGGTGACGGAGTAAGAATACAATATGTCACCACCCCATCTCATACCATGGGTATCGTAGAAACCGACTAAGGGACTATCCGTAAATATTATCTTTACGAAGTAAAAAGAAGGAAAACTTAAAATTAAACTCTATTCCAATCCGTCTGGTCAGCGTGGTATTAGTAGGCCAAGTATTCCTCCGTCACGGGAGGAGGCCTGTCCCTGCAGTGGGAAATTAGTGGGCTGTTATGAATGTTGGCGAACCTGCCTTATTGTTAGTCAATCAACGGTTACATCTGTCTGCATGGCTAGCCTCACATATCTATGATAGTTAATATAAAAATTGTCTCGTCTTACTTACGACTTAGTCCTTTAAGCTGTTGACTATGAAGGGTACATGGTATGTACAAGTACATATTACAAATAATCATTCAATTTTATCTTAATCTACGAAAACATTACAGCTATTTGCAGTGCATCTTAACATTTTCGTTTAGTGTAAGGTGAGCTTAAGACATGCTTGCTATTTCATGTTAGAAGTCGCCCGCGGCTTTGTCTACGTAGACTTAAGAAAAATGTAATTCTGCTTCGTTGATAGCTTTACAGGTTAATATACAAGACAAAATTAGGTTATTTACTGGTTATAATGAGTTTTCTTCATTAAAATTGATGCTTGTGTGACTATATAATTTGACGTCTTTAATTATTGCTTTAACTAAGTTGTTAAAATTTGCATAATTTAGATACAATTTACTTAATGTTCAAACGTAGCGTTGATTTTTAGGTGGAACTATAGTTAGAGAACCCCAGCCAATAATTGTTAACGTAAAACAGTATTTTTTTTAATCGGGTGATAGAATGATATCTTCAGCAAGGTGCGTCTAAGTCTATACCTCCGATATGCCTACTGTATGCACCTGTGAACACTAGTGTGAGAATGTTACTGTGTCTAGGCTGACCCCACATTTGGCGTAAACGTTCCTCGAGCGTCGACGCGGCGCTCACGCGACGTTCACGCGGCGTTAGCGTCGCGTTCTTACCCCTTTGACTGCTATCTACGCTGCCCACTTTTGTTTTGCTCAGTCAGAGCATGTTCTCTTCAATTACTTGACTGAAGGGGGTTAAGCGTCACGTGATCGCCGTGTACATGCGATGCCAACGCTGAGAGAACGCGGCGTCGACGTTGCATCAACGCGTCGTGAACGTCGCTCATTCGCCCAAGAAACGCTGACGCCAAATGTGGGGATGGCCTTAGATGAAAGGGCGGTAGATAGTAAAATTACAGGGCTGTGTATACTTTTTTTCTAGGATGGAGAGCAGCTTGGCCGTGGTTCAGCATTTCCTCATGAGTGGCAGTTACCTTTTACGTTTACACGTTTCTCACCTTAAAGCAAACAAGTCTCTACTGTAGTGCGACCAGAGATGCGTTTTCTTACACCGTCTTGTGGATTTTCCTAAAATAGATTTTTACTAAATATCTTAATTGATCATCTTTATGACCTAGACTTAGTTTTCCATTTTATTTCAGGTAAAAATCTCACACAGTAATAGAATTAAGCCAACTGGTTAGCGATAGTAAATCCACAGAGAAAAAGGGACTTGAAAAATTAAATGTAGTCCTGGAAATTTGCTCCGAACGGCACATAGCTACTAATTACAAAAAAAAACGAACGAAAAAAAAGTATGTACACTGCCAGTATTACTTACCAATACTCGCGTGTATTCGTATTCCCATAATTATGAAAACTCTTTCAATATACCATTCACAATACTTTTATGAAATTTTTCTCTCATAAATAAAATGGTGACTTTGTCAGAAATAGTAAAATTGATTCAATATTTAAAATGTAGATGCAGTGCGCACAAATAAAATTGTTTATTTCGTGCAATGCTGTGACTGTTTTGTAAATATGATACTCCATTTTATTTCTTTATGCTTTGCCGCCATCATATTTGCTGATGACATGTCAGTCTGAGGTTTGAGAGAGACGTTAAATAAATACGTTATGCTAATGGTAAAAATAAAATAATGCCTGATTAGCCTATCAGTCAGTACCTGTGAGTATCGGACAAAAGGTATTCTTTGACGGGAATACATTCCTACTAGAATGAATAAAAACAGAAAATACTCTAGTCTAAGAACGAATAATTAAGTTATATAAACGAATTAAATATCAGTCCTAGTTGTATATCAAAAGACAAAGATTTATGCAGTTTGTATCAGTGTTAAGAACCACTTCTCATTTAAACTTCCGACCTCTAACATGCAAGTTCCGGTACCGGATCTGGTTAAGAACCATATCCGGACTGATGCCTATCATCGTACGTATTATACTAGCACCTATTACCGTTCAGCGTAATTGAGGTAACAAAGATATTATGTGTGGACGCAAGTATGCACGTATATGACAAAGTAATCAAGAAAGACAATATTCATTAACCTTACATTTTACCTACACAATGAAATAGAATTTAATATAAAACTGAAGAAGATTTCCAAGAAGGACAATAATGTTTAAAAGGTCCCGTAGATTAAATCCGAGCCCTTCCTACCATTGGTCAAAAATGATCTCGAATACATATGACATGGACTACATTATTAAAATCCGTGCCCTTTCTACTGGACCGTGCCCGATGATTAAACCCTTTTATAAGAACAAAGGAGGGTACAAATTACTTTATCTTTAGTACCGTCACAGAGAAATGTCCAGGATTAAAGATAAACAAATGACGTCGGAGGGTGGACGATTGTCACTAGCCACCCACAGCTCTCGCTCAAAGAAAATTACTTAACAAAAGTATAAAAATATATTTTAATATTTTAATGCTGGCAAAAAGTAATTATGGAAGTACTTATTAAAACAATAATTCATTTATACAAGATCTACTTCGTTTGGAGTATTTTTTTGGAGTTTTATTTCTGTTGTAAAAAATCTAATAAGAGAGTTTGCAACTTCAACAATAGCAACAACTTTTAATTGGCTTTTTTAACTTTTAGTTGTGTGTTTTTCAAGTAGAACATTGTTTTTATTCTAACATAGTATACTTAGGTAGTACCAAGCCAACTTCACGTTATCCTTAAGCATCAGGTTTTTTTTTTTAGTTTTTCTATTGTGCATTTGGCGCGAGGTGCAGATAGTTTTTACAACATGTTAACTAACTACTATTCTTTGCACTGCGATTGTTTTTAGCAAACAAATAAAGTCTATTTTTCCTTGCGCTTTTCGTTTTTAGTTATTCCACGGTTCTACATTTTGTTATTTCGGAATCTAGTTCAAGTTTTAAAGCAGACTATTTGGTTAATGTTAATGTACTCATTGTTGGTTCTATTGAACTGTCAGGGTCTGTCAGTTCAACTTATTTTAGATGTAAATATTTAATTTGGCAACTCCACAGCAGTACCTCTACATTGTGTTAGTGCCTAACTTAGTTTTGTATTACATTTTCCTCTCGGATCTATAAAAGTCTCTACATTAATGTTTTTAATGAAAAAAAAAGAAACAAAAGATTTCTTTGTAACAATTAATTCAGATTTAATTTAATTTGGGCTTACGACTGGTATATTTTATATCACGTTACTTGGTTTGCCATTACACAATATTCTCCGCTTCATATGAATTAATATCCAAACACACAATCTTCTCTAACTGTTATCGTGATTATAAATAGCTCTTGAATGAACGAGGAACTGAACTAGTCAAGTTTGGCTTGAACTTCAAATTTGCACGAAAACGGCTGCTAATTAATGGCCTTTTGCGGTGCACGTATACACCGTAACAAGTGCTTTTCACTAATTTTATACTTGACGAATTAGTAGTTAAACTTCCGCTTTTTTAAAGGTTTTATTTAAATTGTAATTTGTGTGTTTTTCGAGGTTTTTGAATCTTATTTATGTAATTTCTGTTTAAAGCACATCAGCTGATATGATAATAATATGATTTGATAGGACGATACGATAATTTACTGTGTATAGTTATGCTGGTACGTAAAAAATGCTGGCTTGACATCGCCAGGAATGACTTGCGTGCCAACGGTCTCACAACTAAGGATGCCGAAGACCGTCCGAGTAAAAGAAGTAGGAAAGCAGACCCCGGGCTCCATAGCTAAACTACGCAAAGATAAAGAAAAATACTTATGCTAAATTTGGTACCTCGGATAAAGTATACCTACACATTTTTTTTTTTTTTTTTTTTTTTTTTTTAATTATTTATGGGCTTTGTCGCTGAGCGACCATATTGCCCCATTAGAAAAAACAATTACTTATGCAGTAAGAAAAAAGAAACAAAACAAAAAACACAAATTATCAAATATACATAAACCTACTTCTTTAAACCTAAATCTGCTAACTTATACAATGGAAATGCGCTTTGTGATATTGGAAAGGCTAATAATGAATTACACCAACCTACATCAAATGATTGACTTTGGCCAAAACAAGATCTTCTGTATCCTTCGTTCCTCACACATTCCATCAAAATATGTTGAACGTCCTCTACCACACCACATTCCACGCAATTAGGAGAAGGTAGTTTTTTCATCATAAAACCAAAACTATTTGATGGGATGTGTGCAGAGCGGAGCCTGAGAGCTATCACTAACATTTTGCGGTTCAATATGTTATTGTCAATCCATGGGAACTTAGGTATCTGAGGCTGAATAGTGCGGTACCAAATACCTTTTTCTTTTGATCGCTCATCAAAGTATTCTTGCCACTTGACTCTGCACTGATGTTTAAGTAAAGATATAAAGTCAGTAAATAAAGGAGTGACCCCAAATGAAGTTCCATCTATCGTCGCTTGTCTTGCCAACATATCTACAGTATCATTTTCTTGTAATTGGATGTGGGATGGAATCCATTGCAGAAATATATCTTTACCACATGTCTTTAAACGCAAGATCGACTCTAATATACAATAGGCAATCGGTGCGCCTCGCATAGAAGGAGAGGTACACCGAGCCAAATGTTGCAAAGAACTTTTGGAATCAGTCAAGATGACACACTTGTCAAAAGGAATTGATTCAATATACGCAAGAGCTTCTGCTATTGCGATCAACTCAATATGCATAATAGATATGTCAGAGTCAATCTTAAGTTTAACGTAACAGTCTTCTAAGGGGTCAAGGAATGCCGCACCACCCTGCGAACCTTCCTTTGAACCATCGGTAAAGATTTTATAGCATTGCATGTATTGTTGTTCAATATAATTAGAGCAAATAGTTTGAAGAGCTTGGCTGCTGTAAGTGCGTTTTGCGCGATCAATGGAAGGTATAGAATCAAATAGCACATCTTTTAAGTTAATACTGCTAATCCAAGTTTTCAATTGAAAAGACTCGAGTTGATGACTATTACATATTTGAATTGAATCTAAATCTGTGGCCAAGGAAGTTAATAAAGGACGTTTTTTCTTGTTCCAATATGGCGATTGTAAATTATTTTGTAGCTCTGATATGAGGACATTAGTTGGGTTATTAGTAAAAGATTTTGATTTTAACCAGAACTTACCTGCTAAATATCTTCTACGTATTGAGAGTGGGGGAAGGTATAAATCGCTTTCCATAACGTGAATAGGCGTACTACGAATATAACCACCTATTAATCGTAATGCTTGATTTTGAACTCGATCTAATTTGAGTAAGTTGGTCTTACAGCTGTTGTCATACAGAAAACATCCATAATCGATTCTACTGCGTATTAATGTAATATATAAAAGGCGTAGGTGCTTTTGGTGTAGGCCCCAACTAGATCCTGACAAAACTTTTAAAATATTTAAGTATTTTGAGGTTTTTTGTATTATTTCATTTATATGTTTACCCCATCTCAAGGAACTATCCAACCATACCCCCAAATATTTGTAGTGACTAACTACAGGTAGAATTTGGTTGTCAATTTTAAAATCAATTGTGTTCCTAAACCCACCTTTTTTAAAAATACATAACTTACTCTTAGTTGTTGAAATGTCAAGACCTAAAGATCCTAACATAGAGTGAAGCTTCTGGCATTCTACTTGTAAGTCTAACACAGCAAAATCTAAGCAATACTTAGAAGTATACACTACGAAATCGTCTGCGTATTGAGAAATTTCTGTATTGACAATATTTTTGCAAATATGTAAAGTAGCTATGTTAAAAAGAAGCGGTGACAAAGGATCGCCCTGCGCCAAGCCAAGACTAGTAGTTCTTGTTAGAGTATAACCGTCTGTAGATACCGATAAGTGTCTTTCAGTCAAATAAGACCATAAATATAAACATATTTTTGACCCTACACCTAGACTGTCTAGTATTTTAATAAGACATGTTACATTTATGTTATTATATGCACTGTCGATATCAACAAAACAAGCAGCGGTAATTAAATTCTTAGAAAACCCAACCTGAATGTATGAAACCACCCGCGCGAGACTGTCATAGCATGATCTTGCTTTACGAAATCCTACCATCTTATCCGAGAACAGCAATTGATTTTCAATAAACCACTCTATTCGTTTACTTAAAATATTGTGAAAAATTTTACAAATACAAGATATTAATGAGATAGGGCGCAAGGTTTTATTTGACTTTGGAATTGGTGTTATTTTGACCTCTCGCCATTGAGCAGGAACAAAACTGGTTGATAAAATCCTATTATAAATTATTAATAATATTGATTTACCTGTACTCGATAGATGTTTTATCATGGAATATGAAATTTCGTCACTGCCAGGAGCCGTATCATTTTTCTTTATTGAGTTTAAAAGTTCATGTATAGTGACTTCAGTTTCTAAAATATTATTAGTTGAGTTTATTTGTGGTTGTGGTGGATTGGCGTAAGCTGGGGTTAAATCTACCAACATTTTAGTGACCGTCTCCTGATCAAAGCAGTGTATACTTGAGTTTGATCGATATCCTTTTAACCATTTCATTTTTTGCCACATAGCCGATGTAGACACAGTTTCATCTACAGAAGAGCAGAAATCTTGAAAAGACTTACATTTAGCCAACCTAATAAGTTTTTGAGCATTGCGTATTTTATTTTTCAAATTTTCTAGATTCTCTGCAGATGGACACCTTCTCAAATTTTTTAAAGCCAATCGCCGTTCGGCTACGGCTTTAGATAAATCAGCATTCCAAAATGGTTTAGGTACAAATTTAGAATTAAAATTTTGTGGTATTTTAATCGTAGGAATAGTAGCATCCGCGGCAGTATGTAATATTTGTAAGAATTTATCGTATAAATCTTGTGAATTACTTGGGCTAACAAAATTAAAAAATAATTCATTTGTTTTAGAAGAGTAAACCTGCCAGTTACATTTTTTAAAATTACGTTTCTTTTTAAAATTTTGTGTTGTAGTTAACGTAGCCGAAATTTCAATTATTAAGTGATCACTACCTAAACTTTCGTTTGTAGTTTTCCACATAAATAAAGTAGCAATGTCGCAAGAAACAAAAGAAATATCTGGTGCCGTCTGTTGTAACAAACCGTTAACTAATTTAATTCGAGTAGGCGCTCCGTTATTAATTGATACGTAGTTATGTTCTAGCATACTATCCAAAATCTGTGACCCTCTTCGCTCTGTTCTATCCGACCAGTTGGAGTGGTGACCGTTAAAGTCTCCTAATAATAACGATTTTCTAGAAGCTAAAGAGAAAACTGAGTCCCAATCGTTTTGTGTTGTATTGACAGAAGAAGGGCAATACAAAGCTATTATATTTTCATGTTGACAATTCGTAATTTTAATGTGCAAAAGTTCGATACCAGCATTAGTACTACGCGTTGAATACACAACACATGCATTCACAGATTTGTGAGTCATAATCGCAACACCGCCGTAGCCGTCGTGCCTATCGAGGCGGTAGGTATTATAATTACGTATTTTAAAATAGCTCTCAGGCTCGAGCCACGTCTCACTTAATACAGCAATATGTATAGATTGTTGTGTAAGCAATTGTTCTAATGAAATAGATTTAGGTCTAACACTTTGACAGTTCCATTGTATAAGTTTTACATTAATAATAATAACATTCTTATCCATAATCCTTTGTGTTAAAAAAATTTAAAAACATCTTTACTAATGAGCTAACAGAAAAATTACCTCCCAACTTATATATTATATATTCCGTAACACTAGTTATTATCTGACTAATTTTATTCTCTAACGATTCCCTAGATACAACAATATTTTTTAATTTCATTATAAAACGTATGAAAGTAAATTCTGTGTGTCTGTCTGTCTTGTCGGTGGACTCCAAAATCTCTGGGGTATCTGGCTGTCCTAGGCTGTTTCGTACACTATGTGATTCTGTGTGTAAAGGGAGTGGGGTGGGGATACGCCGCGGTTTCTTTTGTTTTTTTTTTGATGTTTTGTCTTCGTCTTCAGTCACACTAGATTTGGGCATCTTGACAATCTCTGACATTAAGGGTTGGTTTTGTGTATCCGTGACCCCAACTGATGTAAATACATTTTGTTGATGTGGAAGTTCTGGAAACTCTGCGAGAAAATCAGGCGAGTATACATCTCGGTCTACAGTGACTGGTGATGGTGGGACATATAAGGTCAGTGCTTTACTGTAAGTGCAGTTAAACTCTGACATCAGTTCTCTTATTCTTATTTCCTTCTTGTATACGGGACATATTGATTGTAAAGGTAAATGATTCCCAGTACAATTCACGCATCGCAAAGTGACACTTTCACAATTTTCATGATTTTTGGAACACTTAGGACAAACCGGTTTTTTTGCTGGACACCTTTTCCAATTGTGACCAAATCGCCAGCATCGGGAACATTGCGTTACTGGATATATATATTTTTCTATTTCTACCTTTAATCCTAATATGTACACATGGGTAGGAAGCTTCGATCCTCTAAACCCAAGCCGTATAGATTCGGACTTTAACCAATGGTCTACCTGATCTCTGTCTTTGTTTCTTCTATGCAATCGGTTGGCTGATACAATTTCACAGTCACAAGAAATATTTTTAATAATATCCGCCTCCTCAACATCCAGTTCTACATTTCTAACAATGCCATAAGAAACTCCAACTTCAGAAGTCCTTTGTGTTCTCCATCCGAGTTTCTTAAATGCTTCACATTGCATAAAGAATTCAGCTTGGTTTAAGTCATCAAACGTTATAAACATTTTGTATGGGTTAACCTGCTTGATACGGCAAATGTTTTTAATATTATTTTCTTTAAATAATCGAGCAAGGCCAAATTGTTTAGGTAACATATCCTTGCTCATTACTGTTATTTTAATGTCTTCGCTCTCATTCTGACTTAACCTTCTTAGACTTTTGCGCCCTTTTGAAACCGTATGCCAACCATCGTCCGAAGAATTGTCTTCGCGGGTCCTCTTTTCTGCCCTATGTGTTTCGTCTATCATGTTCGTTGTCTGGCTGCACTCCCCTCGTTCCACTACCATAATATTTTCGTCATCCTCATTCGTTGAACAATTTTGCACGCTAGGTCCAACAGAATCCATACTTCACAGCGCTGGGCAACGTGCCCCGTGCCGCGACGCGGACCGATCTCAAAAATACTTTTAATAAGTAAATAATACTCGTACAACCGTAGTTATCGCAATCGACCGCCGCCCGGATCGAAGACGGGTGCGCAACTGATACCTACACATATAATTCAGTCGGAGCTTTTGCTGTTTTGACACACATAATTTTGCATAACTCCTTTTCCTGGTCACTCGGGGAGCGACTAGATTAAGAGAGACTTATTTATTCTAATTAACCTCTACCAACGGAGTGTTTGTCTTGCCACTTAACCTCAGATTTGGTAACTATGATAATGTTTTTTTTTTATAAATGCGATTCCTTTTAAGATTTTTAAAGTAGAAAACCATTCCACGCTGGTTAGTCAGGGCGTGTCACCTAAATAGTTATGCTTACCTAATTCTACTCTCCGTGTGGTGACGGAGTAAGAATACAATAATGTCACCACCCCATCGCATCCCATGGGTGTCGTAAAAACCGACTAAGGGACTATCCCTCAATATTATCTTTACGAAATAAAAAGAAGGAAAACTTGAAATTAAACCCTATACGAATCTGTCTGGCCAGCATGGTATTAGTAGGCCAAGTATCCGTCATGGGAGGAGGCCCGTCCCTGCAGTAGGACATTAATGGGATGTTATGATGATGATGTTGATGAATTCTACTCT
The DNA here is from genome assembly GCA_905475405.1 of Schrankia costaestrigalis. Taxonomy (NCBI): domain Eukaryota; kingdom Metazoa; phylum Arthropoda; class Insecta; order Lepidoptera; family Erebidae; genus Schrankia; species Schrankia costaestrigalis. The sequence goes on from FR997826.1 coordinate 12,681,838, forward strand.
GAATTATAACATCGCTATAAGTAATCGTGCTTACATACATGTTAATATTTATTTATTTCATATCTATTCATATTCTCTATACATTTAAAATGTTTGAAATAGTTAATTTATAAATTTTCCAATATGAATAGCTTACTTTATATTATGGTTCCCTTAGAATGAGCCTCAAAGAAACAAGATGTATATAAAGTTGACTTAGATGTTCTCGTGATTGATCGAATACGCTTTGCTTGGGTATATATAACATTTAAAGTGAAATTACTTTTTTGCTACTGTACTGTATACTTTGAGGTTGAAGTACATGATAATGTACTTTAATATACTTAATTATATGTACGTTATTCACTTAACTTAAAGGATAAAATTCAAAACGAGGTTATCCGACAAAGAACCAAAGTTACCAACATAGCTCGTAGAATTAGCAACCTGAAGTGGTCACATCACTCACATCTGTCGAAGGACTGATGGCCGTTGAAGCAAACGTGTCCTAGAGTGGAGACCGCGACTCGGCAAACGTAGTGTAAGACGCCCCCTAGCTAGGTGGACCGACGACCTCAAAAAGGTCTCTGGGTCGGACTGGATGTGGAAGGCGCAGGACCGAGTTCTGCGGCGCGTGTTGGGAGACGCTTATGTCCAGCAATGGACTGCAATAGGCTAGTTGATTGATTCACTTACGTAAATATTTTAAAATAATGTTTCTTCTCCAGAATTTTAATATACCTACCATTGCAGGGACGTGCCGCCTTCTGTGATTGGAGAAACTTCACTTGCGTTTAATTTTTCTTTCTATTATGTATTGTTAATTTTATCTCCCTTAGTTATCTCCTAAGGTAAGAGAAATGATAATATTTTCTTTTTTTTTCATTCTGGCCTCTATTAGTAAGTAGGCTGCTATAGGTACAGCATTGATGACATAATTTTGAACATTGTTAATCACAAGATAGAGCAACCTGAAAATCATCAGCCATTTCAAGTCTGACAAGTTGTTTATTTATAAATCACGAAGCAATTTTTATTAAGATTCAAAGTCTGGTGTTGGGAAGTAAAAATATAGACACGGGTTTCTTAATGGTAGTAAAAGTAATCTCATTAAATGAATTCTAGTAAAACTGCGCATTAAATTTTGTTTTACTGCTTTGCTCGTAAAATCACAAAAAAATAAATTCTACCACCTCGTACGGCGCTTGTACACGCTAAGAAAAATCGCCGGGCCTACGCAAGAATTTGTGTTGTTTCTAAGCACGACCTGTGTACACAGCTGCGTCGGCGATGAATAAGAAAATATTCTTGTCTGCGCAAGACAAGACACGGCGAACGTTGTTGCGGAGGGGCGGGGAGCGGTGTAGTAGGGTATCATACTTTGTTTCTTTCTAGTAAACGTTTTTACTAAAGGAAACTCACACTGATTATCACACTTGTTATTACTTGCGCGCCCTACGCCCGTCTGACGACTGCACGATTGGTCTTGTCTGCGGAAGACACGAAAAGTTTTCGTGTGCGAAAAAGACAAAATTCTTGACGTCTACACGAAGATTTGTCTTGTCTGGCGTAGACACGGCAAATTTTCTTAGCGTGTACAAGCGCCCTTAAGCTTTACACTTTAAAAACTCAATAATAGTTAATAACAATAATAATATGACAGTTGTAGTATTAGTCCAGGGAAATATATCTATTTTTATCCATTTTATTATATGTTATGATTTCTCAATACTTACTCGTAATTCTCCGTTTTCGCCAAAAGTCTAACCTCTAAACAATATTTTCTATCAATCATCTTCATCATCATATATCAGCCAATCGACGTCCACTACTGGACATAGGCCTCCTCCAAGTATTGCCACCTTGTGCGGTCCTGTGCCTCCCTCATCCATCGGCTTCCCGCCGTTCTACGCCGTTCTAACTAGGTCGTCTAGTAACAGCAATGATTTATTTTAATATATGTATTAAAAATCATTGAATAACAGCCAATTAATGTTCCACTGGAGACCGTTCCGCCTCCATGTACAAATACAATTTGTCTAACAGATTTCTTACTGGCCAGATGGGTTGGTACCAAGTTTTCTGTTTCTGTTTCAAGTCACGCCAAGCGGTTCTTTTCGCTTGCTTATCATTTAAGTAAAAGTACCTTAGTCGCCTTTTACGACATTTTAGACAAGATATAGAAGATAGGGTCGGTAAATATTTTGTTAGCTACGGTTCAATAAAATCTATAACACTACAGCGTAGTAATAGTAAATATGTAAATTACGAGTTTCTATTTTATCATGTATCTATCCAATTTAGTTTGAAATTCAACTTTGCATTTTATTATCGGTTGAAATTCTATAAAAAGCCCCGCTCGTGGCATTTGAGTGCCGTACATGCTTTCAGAGAGCTTTTACTTTGAATATTTGAAATGTACAACTGGACAGATATACTAAATAACTGATATGCGCTGTTCGATGCTTTTATTTGATCATATTTTGTGTCTAGTTTATTTTCAACTGTAAAGAATTTTGACATTCTCCTTACAGTGAGTTGTAAGATGTCGTAAGTCAGTAACAGATGAAAAAATCCCTAATGAGGCCCTATGAAATTAGATTTTTGAATTTAATACTCTAGGTGATTTAATAGTTTCAGTGGCTTTGTCGCAGGTTCTTGTGCACTGAAAGTTCAATATTATGTTATTTTGGAGGTCCTATGAATTAGTCAGATTACACTCGTTAATTTTACCTATATCTTAGCGGCAGAAATATCTGCAATGCAGTTTTGAAATGTTGGGTAAATAAAACATTTGCTTTGTTGTAACGATGTTTTGTAAGTTATTTTTGCAAATTGACCTAATTTTGACACAGTGGCAATGAAATATACAAAGTACCAACTTGTTCTTTTTACCCTTGCTTAATAAAGGAGGTTTTCCATCTTGACTAGAAAATCAACAGGACGCTAGGAGCTTCCTTTGAATAATTTAAGAACGATGTACAACGCTACTTACATTGGCTTAGTGTACGAGTCTGTGACGAGAGACAGGCTAATAAGTCTACCATGTTTATTACGAGTAATAACGCAAAATGTTGCAAAGCATTTGCCTTATGTGCAACTCATAATAATTATACACACATCAAAAAAGTCTAAGCAACATGCATGATATTACAAATTTACCATTTATATTAATTTATTTTACCATTTATTTTAATTATAACGTTGTATTTTATTTTTAAAATAATATTTTTAGGTTTCTATGATGTAAAAATAACAGCTGTTTTCTTTATAAGTTCTTTTAATAACAGAAATTAACAATATTAGAATATACAGGTACATAAGAAACTAAACTTTTTTTTTACAAATTGAAATTTCTTAAGAAAATGAATTTATTGTGAAAGAATAGGACAATTTAATACAAAGTATGGCCTCCTCTGCTATTCAGAACTTGTCGGCAACGATTATTCATTGAATTAATGAGACTGTTTATGTCATCTTGCGGTATTCGCTCCCAATGGAATTGTAGCAAATCCTTCAGCTGTTGGGTTGTTGTCACTCCGTCCAAGTCCTTCAAAACACGTCTCTGGAGCATGTCCCATGCGTGCTCGATGGGGTTGAGGTCTGGCGATTGTGCAGGCCAGGGCAATACCTGGATGTTCTCCGTTGCCAAGTATTCACTGGTTCGCCGAGCTGTATGTGAACGCGCATTGTCATGCATTAACGTAAAATCGGAGCCAAAGGTTTGTGCAAATGGATGGACATAAGGTCTGAGAATATCCTCAACGTAATTTTCAGCGTTCATGTTTCCATTTACAAAAACGAGCTCAGTTCGCCTGTTCTTCATAATACCCGCCCATACCATAACTGTTGAGCCGCTGTATGGATGAACTTCCTGAACGCACCTGAGTCTTTCAGTATTTCCGGGTCGACGGTACACTCGCACCCTTCTTGTATCAGGCCTAAACCCGAATCGCGACTCATCGGAAAACATAATTTTATCCCATTGTTCCTGGGTCCATGTTATGCGTTCTCTACACCATTCATTTCGACGAGCGCGATTCCAGTGACGTATCGGTGGGCACCTGATAGGGCGTCGAGCTCGTAGGCCGTACTCATGCAGTCGATTTCGCACAGTTTGGGGACTTACATCAACACCACTTGAATTTTGTAGCCTCAAACTTATCTCTCGAGCGGTTAACATCGGCTGGCGTCTTGCAGTCAGTTGTATGTACCGGTCTTGCCGAGTGGTTGTACTCCTTTTACGGCCTGGATGCTGTTCAGCGGGTTCCCCTGTATTATTGTAGCGCTGCCAAAGACGACAAATAACACTTTTATGAATACCAAAATGTCGAGATACCTGAGATTGATTACTTCCCGCTTGCAACATCCCTACAGCTCTTTGCATTTCATCTGCCGTCAAATGACGTCGCTCCATGACGTAAAGAATATCTAACAATTCAATTTTGTCGCCAACTGTATTTAAATGGTTGGTAAAATTATAAAATCAAGACTAAAACGTAGCAATTAACATGCACTCAAATTCAAACAAATTCGCAGTCATTTGAATTTTATGAAAAAAAAACAAAACATAATCGAAATTTTTTTACCTATACACTTGAAGTTTACTTACCTATACACTTTGAGTGAGTAAATACTTAGAAATTAATTAATATAAATGGTAAATTTGTAATATCATGCATGTTGCTTAGACTTTTTTGATGTGTGTATTATATATTCATAAAGAATGGAGCACTGACGTATGACGGAGCCTGACTTACAAAATATATAAGAGACTAGCAGACCCGTACCCCATATTTCATTACTGCTCCAGTCCTTTTAGTAATAGCGTCATACTATAATATAGCCTATGGCACTCCCCGATAAATGAACTATTCAACACAGAAAGAATTTTTAAATCGGTTCAGTAGATCCCAGTGGCGAAGGGTGGATTTTTATAAAAGGGAAGCCGAAGATTCCGTGGACTTTCGTTCTACTTTATATTACTATTATTCTGTCGTTCATAGGTATTCGTAGGCGCCCCAAAGTGCGCCGGCGTTTCTTATATTTATAATTTAATTTCACGATGTTTTATCACACAACACATTATTATGGATAGACAATATAATCTAACACTATTAACGTGTCCCTTATAACAACAAACTATTAAATTTGCTGATAAATAATACAAACAAGTACTTACAAAAATATTCCATAGGATCCCAACGCACTACGACAAAAATAAAGTCAACCAATGCATAACACATAATACACAATCATAAATAATTAAACATACAAATTTTACTACTTTAAAGTAGGTACGTAGTACATAATTACCTCAATGACTTTAAACAAGAAAGCGAATTTTATAACCTATTTGCAGAAAATAAATAATTCTGTTTTTTCTTCTAATGGTCCTATCGTTTACCGATGATTCTGCCAAAGTCAAGATGGAGAGAATAAAAAAATAAAAACAAATAAATATAATTAAAAGCTGAAAATTCAGAAGAAAGACTGATTTCTAGCAGATTTAATTTTTTTTTTTTTAAATCTCATTTATTTAAAGATAGCCATACATCGTATAGATTTAAATAATTGATAAAAACAAAAAGGAATGTCAATGGCAAATTAAGTACTTAGCGTAAAATGAAATGAAACTTCGTTACAATTGGTCGGTCCACTGGTTGCAATAGTGCTTTCTCGCTCTCGCAATGTTGTAGTTGTATCTTTTATCCTTGTCATAAGCCGGTGGCCATCGGCTTATATGGTACCTTAGATCGACGAAGACAAAGTGTCACGTGGCCGTACGATTTCCGTACGTATTGTTGTACTGGATTCCTAATTTCGCGACCGGCTTACCGCGCCCCGCGCATGCGCGCTTTAGGTACTCTCTGACTGACCCATAACAAGTGGTTAGTTGACAACCTTTAATTACTAGATGGCGTTATGAGTACGTAAATAATCATATTGAAAATTATTATTACTATAATTTTGTATTATTATTGCGATTTACGTAAGAGAATACTTTTTTGTTTTATATTATTTTGTATTGAGTGGATGTTGCATCATTGATTTATAATTGATTAATAGACAATGCTAAGCGGTTTTTGCAAAGGTAAGCCGGTAGGAATCGAGTTATATGGACACTTCGCCACTAGTAGATCCAGAGATTACCCCTACAACGTCACAAACTCACAAACACACAAACTTTACCTCTTTATAATATTAGTATAGATTGTGCCGCAACTCATGGCGGAGACTGGTTAACAAAATTTATACAGAAAAGTTTTCGTCAGACCTGATCACCGTCTTTAGACTTGCTCTTTATCCTGTGACACATGTGTGAAGAGTCGTTCAACTATTGGACTTTACGGTGCTTTTTCAGACGCTGCAACTGCAATTATCTACACAGTCAGATGCCAAAGATGATGAATAATAATTGTATGGCGGCCTTCAGCTGATGGTAAACCTATTTATATTATCATTGCTATTGTCATAATTTTAAGGTGTATAAATGTAACATTAAATAATAAACATAAATATCGTCATAATGCATGAAGTATTTTTCAAAGTGTGTTTAAAACAACAACAAACAAAATTTGTTTCGCGCCATTTTAATTTCAAAAGTAAATTTTCCAATTGTGCACAAATTTGTTTAGGGCGGGTGGTCCCAGCTGATAAAAGAATACGTACCTTATTCTCACTCGCTTAGCTATTCTCAGGTTTATGCAGTGGGTCCAGGAAATAGTCGCCTTTAAGAATATTATACAACCTTTTTTTAAGTAATATAGTCTATTTCATAGAAGTTGTAGCAAAAAAACTGTTTCGTAGAAGATTATAACAAGAAAAGGAAAATAGTTTCACTGTCATAATAACCACTCGTCTGGCAAGACAAAATGGCGGAAAATTGCACTAAATCTAATAAGATTCTTGATAATAAATAAAAAAATATGAACTTTACCTTGCAAAAATCATACCTTGCAAAAAAATAGCTCTTCCGTGTTATGAAAAATAAACCACTTACGAATGTTTTATTACATTGTTGTAACACAATAACAATGAACACTTATTAGACTTCACATAACACCACTCACAATCACAAACAAAGCACAAATACAATTTAAACTTCAATGTTTATATAACGCGTAACACGACTCGCTTAACGTAAACAAATGACTGACAGATTCAAAAATAAATCTGTCATAGCTTTTGTTCCATAGATTAAATGATTTTTATATGAGAGGACTAGAAATATCATGCATAGACGATTTGTAATGCGTAAGGACTAGAACAAATAAGAAATATTTTCTAAATGGCAAGAAAGTAATACGATGTTTTGACCTTGTCAAAACGCCGTTTTCCGGCGTTTGGCCAGATGGACGTTTTTTTTAGGCGCCGATTTCAGGCGCCTTGCCAGACGAGTGGATAATATGAAGCATAATGTTTGAGTTCTTTAATGAAACTGCTTTTGTGTAGCTGTTGTTTTAAAAAAAATCTAAATATAAATAAAGTTCAGATTAATCTTCGTTTGTTTAATTATGGATATAATACAGTCGGCAAAGCACAATAATGAACAAACACGTCAAGGACGCCCACGGGGTAGCTAGATTGTGGTTCCAGGAATGGGTTGCATTCGGTAAACCCTCTTATGGTACAGTCACGAGCAATAATATGTACACATTTTCACATTTTGTAAAACAGTTATCTAAAGTTCTGCTAATCCAAAATTGAATATTCGAAGATTAGTTCAAAACTGTACGGAACCTCTTCTAAATTACGAAACAATTTTGGTATTCTAATGTCTAGATAAACGTGCAGAAAGTTTAGAAAATTTGACAATGTGTACATATTATTGCTCGTGACTGTACAGTGTATGAAAATATGCGTCAATCGCGGATAGTTTTTAAGAATAAATTAAAATGGTGCCAAAATAATCAGAGTCAAATAAAAATGGACATTTTGGCCACCCATCACATGTCGAAAAAGGAGATGGAAACTTCTGGGCTAAAGCCTGTACATTACTGTACAGAGTAAGGATATGCCCTAAAAATCTTTTCTATTTTTAAATAAAATAATAATAAAATTCCTCAATTTTTTTAAGATTCGAACTTGAAAAAAATAGAAAAGATTTTTAGGGCATATCCTTACTCTGTACAGTAATATACAGGCTTTAGCCCAGAAGTTTCCATCTCCTTCAAAAAAAAATTATCTTGGATTTCAGATTGCCAAAACTAACAAAAGATTTAGCACGAGACTAATAAGTGTGAAGCTATAATGATAATATGTACTCTCATTTCTGTACAATCAATCTTGGCCCAAAACTCTTAGTGAAGGTTTCATTCTCCTTTCTGTGGTTTTTGGAAAGAAACTAAAAAATTAAACCCACAGTCTAGCGTTCCCGCGAGTGTAGAGGGCATCAGCGAACCCCGTCAGATTGCTAACCTTTTTAGGGACCATTTTAAAGTTAAGCCTACATTGCAACCTGATAGTGCATGTACTTCTACAATTGTTAATAAACATGTGGGGGACAGTACTAATAGGTTTACAGCAAAAGAAATCGCTAAGGCGATACAAGGTATGAAGAGAGGAAAATCCCCTGGGCATGACTCACTCAGCATAGAACAGTTTGTCTATGCTGGTGTTCATTTGCCCAGGCTACTGTCGATGCTGTTCAACCTGTGTGTAGGACATGCATACTTGCCGGAGGACTTGATGAGGACTATTGTTGTACCAGTAATCAAAAATAAAACGGGTGATGCTTCTAGTGTTACCAATTATAGGCCAATATCACTCGCAACAATAACTGCGAAAGTGCTTGACAGTGTGCTTGATACACATTTAGATAAACACCTCAAATTACATGACGCGCAGTTCGGTTTTCGAGCTGGACTGTCTACAGAGTTCGCGATACTGAGCCTCAAGCACACTGTCCAGTACTATACAACCAGAAATACTCCAGTATATGGCTGTTTCCTGGACCTTTCGAAAGCCTTCGATACGGTGAACTATAACAGACTATGGGATAAGCTCTCGAGGGATACCGAGTTCCCACGAGAGTTGATATCGCTTTTTGATTACTGGTACAGCAACCAAAGGAATAGTGTTAGGTGGTCGGGTTCGCTATCGGACACATACAGATTGAAATGTGGAGTGAGACAGGGGGGGCTTACGTCACCGAAGCTTTTCAATCTGTATGTGGACGGATTGATCCGTGAGCTCAGCAGCGCTGGTGTTGGCTGCCATGTTGATGGGGTTTGTGTAAACAACATCAGCTGCGCAGGTGACATGGTGCTGCTGGCCCCATCGATCAGTGCTCTCAGGCGCTTGATTGAAATATGTGAGCGGTATGCGATGGCACATGGGCTTAGGTACAATACTGATAAGAGTGAGTGGATATTGTTTAAAGCGGGAACAAAAGCCTACAATACAGTCACAAAGGTAACGTTAAACAATACTCCTCTTAAGAAAGTCACACAGTTTAAGTACCTTGGCCACTGGGTCACCGAGTCACTAAGTAATGACATAGACATAGAGAGGGAACGCAGGGCATTGTCAGTCCAAGCTAATATGTTGGCTCGCAGATTCGCGAGATGTACTGAGCAGGTCAAAATCACCCTGTTTAGTGCGTACTGTCAGTCCCTCTATACGTGTAACCTGTGGGTCAAGTATACGCAACGGGCTTACAATGCCCTGCGAGTCCAGTACAACAATGCGTTTAGAGTGTTATTGGGGCTGCCTCGCTTCTGCAGCGCATCAGGTATGTTCGCAACCGCCCACTTTCAGGGCTTCCAGGCGATCTTGCGAAACAGGTCGGCGTCCCTGGTGCGCAGGTTGCGGGGCAGTACCAATAGCTATCTAAAGATGATGGCGGATAGAATGGACGCTGAGTGTGTGTTCATGGAACACTGGAATAGGTTGCACATGGTGCATTCCTAAAACCTGCCCCTCAGAGTACATTCTATTCACATTGTTATGCTAACTATATTTTAATTTAATGACTGATTCTATTTTATTTTTATTTTTAATTTCCACTAAATATGGACATGCATGTACCTAAACATTGTGAGTCTGAAATAAAAGATTTTTTTTTTTTTAATTTATTTATTTGTTTAATGATTGATCAACAAGATTATTACCAGGAATATTATTAGTTTTTTCGTTCGTGAACATCTTATAATCCTCATTTTTTTACTGGAATAACGGCCTTTACAAAGCCGAGACCTGTCAAAGACATGAGAATTTTGGAAACTAACCGAACACCACACGGCGTTCTTTATAGCAGTAATATACTGATGACTGAATACCTGACTCTAGAGGTACCGGCGGACATTCATCCTTATGAGATGTGTGTCATTGGCAATCAATGTTAATGTCAAAATAATGTTTTAAATCACTATTAATTAAGTTTCAAGTAATAGTCTTACCAAGTAATTACTGAAATGCTTTAATCTATTTGATCACTCAGTTGTAGAATTGGCAAGCGAAATGCAATCAGCTGTGAAAATGTTCATAGATTGTATATCGCAGATTAAATAAACTCAATGATTGCTTCCAGTAACAATTTAACAAAAAATCCGTGTCACCAAACATTTTAGTTATTAAGTTTTTGTTGAATAAAACCGATTTCTTTTTTTATTCTACAATCAAAATACTTAAATATAGCAGACGATTTGCTTCTTCGACAGTCATAGTATGAGCTGTAGTGAGATTATGTTGTATTCTTATTCCTATTATTCATCCATTGCAGAGATAAGCGAACTCTACTGGTAAACTAACCTTATATCCATAAGCTTAGGTTACTTAGGGTCGTAGTACATATAACAAAACATAAACGGATCGGCACTGTATCAACTCGAGCCGTTCAATATTATTTGTATGAAACTCCTTACTGCAACGCACACTAATCGAAATCGTAACGTAATCGGATTTTTGACGTTTGACACCGAGGAAAAAGGCGAGGCGGTGCCGATTCGTTTACCTTACGATATATCTGCTACGGCCCTTATACAACACTATCCGGATAGTAGTTTACGAGAGTTGCTAAAGTATTTTTGACAAGTAGGTATACATTCTTTCTTAAAGTTAACGCCAGCGTGTATAAAGAAGTATTTTAAAAGAGTTTGTGACATAAATTCTTTCTACAAGGATTACGTAGAGTTTACACTTGAGTACGTAGAGTTTACTCTTTGTTACCCTTAAGTTGTTTGTTTTAAAGTTAAGAAGTATCATTATAATTTTCTTTAGATAATTATTAATTGGAAAACAATTGTTATAGGTTACTAGTCCTGGCTGTTAAGATAGTAAATACAGTCAAAGTCATTTATACATTACATTACGCACACATTATAGTACATTTTATAAAGTATTATTATTACCAATAAAGTATAATTAACCCAGATCTCTGTGTGGTGACGGAGTATCTCCGTGTGGTGACGGAGTAAGAATACAATATGTCACTACCCCATCTCATCCCATGGGTGTCGTAATAACCGACTAAGGGACTATCCGTGAATATTATCTTTACGAAATAAAAAGAAGGAAAACTTGAAATTAAACCCTATACCAATCCGTCTGGCCCGCGTGGCATTAGCAGGCCTAGTATCCCTGCGTCATGGGAGGAGGCGCGTCCCTGCAGTGGGACATTTATGGGCTGTTATGATGATTATGATGAACCCAAGATACCCTGTGTTTAGAAAAAGGTTATGTACTGTTTTTTTATCCTTACGGTCTATTCTGTTTTTATTAAGTTATTAATTTTGTCAATTCTGCCCACACATTATCGGTTCAGAAAGCTGTCATTACCATGATATAGCTGACATTGCCTTTGTATGTCGTTCAAAAAGATTTGAATTATCATTGCCCGAATGAAATGTAATCGTATTTTAACGAGTCGATGTTTTGTTTACCCTTTTATGATTTGAATAGCGTCGTTCACAGGCGCATTTTTGTTGAATGTCGATGCCAATCGCAAATTGAGGATCTAACCTCGCATTTTGAAATCTAACGATGTAAAAATTCTGCAAAGTATTGGTTTAATTTAAAAGTCAGAATTTAACGCTTTTTAATTGCATTACTTTTAGTTATTACCAATTACTAATCTAAAAACTTTTATTAATAATAGTGACAACATAATTACTCCTTAATAGGGTTTTTACTTCTTATTTTCACTGATAGTCCCATAATTGCTCTTAGTCAGGATGTCAGTTCAATTTAATGAAAATAAAGTATAACATTACTTACCATTTAAAGAACTTGAATGCAAATGGGTTATTCTCTATATAAATAAATAAATAATCACCACATCTCTACACAGTGCCATCTGTTTCCAAAGTAAGCTAGGCTTAAACTGCTTGTGTTATGGGTAACAGAACAACGGATATTAGTACTTATATACTATTTTTTTGTAAATACATACATAATATACATAGAAACACTAAAATAAAATGAGTTTAAGTTTAAAATTGACTAACTCTACATTTTTATTTACTTAAAGATTTTTAAAGGAATAAATTGTTTAAGCTGCATTCTGATAGATTATTCTATTTATTGCCCGCCATTATTTGATTTATTACACTTACTCTTGACACATAGGTAAGTCATTAAGGGTAAAGTTGGACCGAACACTATTGGGTAGCTGTTTCCAACTCACGTTTCACACTAATGGAACTTCTTTGATAAAAGAAAACTCCTCACCTACTCTCTATATCTATCAAGGTACTTATGAAGTTGTCACACTCATTCCTTTCAAGTGAACTAAAGTAATAGAATAGGATTTAAAGTTCACTGTATATTGAATGAAGGGAGTTATGTGACAATGTCAACATTAGATTAGTTTAGCTTTTAGCTTTCAGTATAAACAAAGTGCAAGAAAGACTTCATTATCAGCTATTTATTGCCTTTTTATATTTATAACTTGTAGTAGTAGTTACATGGCTTACTTTGAGTTTTATGTTGCTAGAAATGGTCCTTACATGTGCAAAACTCCCCACCTTGCTCTTTTTATATAATGCAGATAGTCTTCCAGTTTTCTGTTGCAAGAAATAATTATTTGTCTCATTTTACTAAAAATACTGGACAATAAAAGATAGTAGCATGATTTTTTTTGAAAATATTTTTCTTTGTGGGCTGCATGTCGATTTAGTTTATTTTTCCTGGCTTACAGGAGTCGCAATTAGAAAAAAGTGTGTAGGATTAGTTTGAAATAAAATAAAGAACGTCACCACACAGATGGATAAATAATTTTCCCCAATAGGTACACTTAAAACAACAAAAAATATACTACCAATAAGTATCTCAACTACAGTTTTCCTATACACACATTTTATTGTATTAAGCTAATAAAATTTTGCTTATGTTTTGTTACGGTTTTCTTTTACGGGCTCAGTTGGTACTTTCTCAAGCTCATAAACTTGTCTGCTGTAAATCCTTATAGTATAGAGCCTTATCTACTACTAAACTGTGCGAACATAATCCTACGATTACTTGCCTTGATATTTTGCCAAATACTTTTTTTTTTTAATTTTCTTTGTGTTCTTTATTTGATTTTCAGCACTTATGCCCGATTTACACATCGACAAGAACAGTAGCGAGTTAAGTAGTATTTTAAGATTAAGTTGATTTAAATAGAGTTCCATCCTATTTTTTGGCGAGATAAGTACGGAGTAGCCCCCTCTCTCGCGTCTCGCCAACTTAACTTGCCAAAAAATAGGATGGAGATCTATTTAAGTCAACTTAATCTGCTACTGTACTTGTCGATGTGTAAATCGGGCATTATGTGCTGCCATATTAAGGTATTCTATTTCAGCTCAAAATATAAATTTGTTTTAATACGAGCTTGTAAGAAGAGCGTCTTGTATTGTAATGGAGAATACAGATTTAAAGGGTCCGAGAGACTTTCAAATCAAGCTCAATCAAAATCTTTTGAGTTTTCTCTTCTCACAAAATACTGTTATAACTTTTATACTTTATGTAACTTCATAACTTATTTTTTAATCGAGTATTGCTCTAGGGTTGAGATCTCGATGTAAAAGTTTTTCTCGTTTAGTCAAGGGAAATCAGTCCGCACTTCACTATCCATACGGATTCGTAGTTTAATCAAGTATGTTTACTTACAAGCCTCTTGCGACAGCCTTAACGATAAGGGAAAAACGTTCCCTTACTTCAAGTTTTTTTAAATCGGGTTTTTATTTTGAAATAGCCATATTTTTTAATATCTGTTAGTAGTTACCAGATAAAAAAAATCCAGAAAAACAACCTTTGAATTACATTAAGAAGAGTATAGACAGAAATATACACAAAGTTTCGCCGCTAATTTCATATACACACAATATTAAGGTATACGATCAGGACAGAAAACAACTGTGCTTCATTAACCGCAGATGTCTACTGTTAGCAACGAGAGCACATGAGATATAAACCACAAACAAAGCTGTGACATTTCGTATACATTATTTACATTTCCACCATTCCTGATAAAATCTCTCTCTGTGGATAGTGTTGAGGATAATGGTATATGTTAATGAATAAAGCAAATTATCATTTTTTTCACAGTATCACAACACCCGCCATGAATAAATATGAAAGTTCATGAATTTTCTTCGTGTTAAAAATGATTGCAATGAAAGAATGGTCCTAGTTTTCCCCACAAACGGCAGAGATGAGTTGTGGTGTATAATTTGCAAATCATAAATGTCGTTGTAGTGGTTTTATATCGTTGAATAACTAATTGCTTTGATAACCACTATGACAAAATGAACTTAAATATTCTACGATTTTTCTTTTGTAATAAAATCAAGAAAATCAAAGTGACGAATAAAACTTCCAAGATTGTATGTTGGAAATGAGAATGGTACATATTTATGACAAAATTCTTGAATGGCGACTGCATCTGGAAGACTCAGCAGAGCGGGTTAAAACCCTACCTCGGGATTCAAATATTTAGCCCATAATATTCCATTTTAACTAAATAACTTATAATTCTCACTTCAATGTAGCTCAAAGATAAAATTAAAACTTAGAAATATTAAACTAAAATGTATTAGAAACTTCTCTTCGTTATGAAATAGACTGCTAAAAGCCAATGCATGTAATAACTAAAAGTAGTGCAAAAATATGCGGGCCGTTCGTTCAGCTGTATCCATGTGAGGGTAACCGTTGAGCCGAGCCATGCTTTTAATATGAACATC
The DNA here is from genome assembly GCA_905475405.1 of Schrankia costaestrigalis. NCBI lineage: Eukaryota > Metazoa > Arthropoda > Insecta > Lepidoptera > Erebidae > Schrankia > Schrankia costaestrigalis. The sequence goes on from FR997826.1 coordinate 12,696,981, forward strand.
GTATTAAATCCACTAAGTTATGCATATGAGTTATTAATGTCAGATGCAGTTGCTAAAGCTTTAGTAGTTCAGTTAATTTCTATATTTAATCTTTAGAAGCTTTTGCAAATTGAAATCTTAATGGTTAGTTTCTAATGTTTTTATTACTTTATAGTTAAGTTTGCTGCCTCGTAAAGTAAATAGTAAAACTCATAAGAATTGGTCAGAGGAGGTAAATAAAGTTTATGTACTTTAAATGACTTGAAATTTTTCGTAATTCTGGAAAACTTGCGTCGTCACTATTACACTAGACAGCAAACAAATAGCAAATGCAAGGAAACTCGAAACAAGCCAATGAGTTTAAGGTGCTGGGGTCGTTATAGAAGGTTTTCTCTTTGAGAATAACTAATTTCTAAGCGATAAGAAAAAAATATTTTAAAAAATAAAGTATTTTTAATGAATCAAAATATTTGTGGGAACATGAGCGATGTGTTCAATCAACTCAATATTTGCTTAATTTGGAAAGGTCCAATATTGACGATAAGAACTTTTCATGTGTAGTTACAACTTGACCCAAATAAACATGGCCGAATATCTCGTAGTACTGTGGACTTGTTGAAGACCACTGAGGCGTAGTTGTTAAATTATTTAACAGCAAATATTTTAGTATCAGAATCGATTTTAGTATATTGAAAATCTTTTTGAGCATGTTTGTGCTTTTCAGCCAGGCGTTTGATAAAAATAATGCAATGTTTTAAATATTCTTTTCATACATAACTACCTATTAATGTCTAAAGCCAGTGACGGAGGGATCCTGGACCTAATAATACCAGGCCATAGTGATTGGTTTAGTTTTCTTATTTTGGTTTCATAAACAAAAAAGGAATAGCCCTTAACCACTCAGATGTGCAATTTCCCTCATTTTGCCTTGCCGGGCGAGAGGTTAATCTTCAGTTTGGAAGTCGTTTAGGGATTTTGAGGTAGTCGTTACCAAAACGGCGATTAGTTAACCTACCACTAAGCTTAAATGATGAAAAATGAGCTCGGGAAGTCGAAGCAAGTTGTTTTTTTAAGCATTTTAAGCCTTACAGCTAGAAATTCTCGCATTTTTACTTTTCTTGTTAATTATGTATTTGCTAGAACAGTTAAGTTTTAACGCTTTAGCTCGTTTAAGAAAATAGCTCCACGGTCACTAAATTCATATGACGCTATTCAGGCAAGTATTTCTGAGCTCAGAGAAACGTTAGTTTCATAGTTTCAGGAACTTTGTTATTGGATCCAAGTATTTCTCAAGCTAGAAATTTTACTTCTCTCATGAATATTCTGCGATGCATATACTTCGATCGGGTATTTATTATATAATTTCTATTAGTTCTTGTCACTAGTAACATTATAGTACTTGTATAGTACCCATTTTATTTGAGTGGTCTGTTCTTTGGAGGGCACGTCAAAAGTCGGTTGCGACCCGAGTGTCGTCGTAGTAACACAGTAATTAAACCACGTTACAGGCCTACGACTTAAAAACTCTCAATACTGGGCTGCCTATTAACAAACCATAAAGAAGAAGAAGTAGGTACAAGTACTTATCCTGAGGAGCATTCGGTTCCAATACCGCATGCAAAGACGCTCTCGCTTATTGAGGCCACTAAGCCGTGAACTTTATTTAGAGGATATTGCAAGTATTCGTCTAAGTAAGTCTAGTAGTTGATTGAAACTTAAAGTAAACGTATCCCTTCTCTGATATTTGAAGTTAGAAGGCATTACAATTCCGTAGGCAATTGACAAACAGCGTCCCTTATTGGGGACCTACAAGTGTTTGTATAACACAAACCTGTACATATTTGAACAGATTCGGTAGGCATTCGATTGTTACATCTATTTCTTTTTCGGATGTGACCCACTTACCCATTTCAGTTGTGTGCTCGTAACTTAGAAAACTAGGAACTCGTGTAGAACATACATAATTGCAAAAAGTTGAGGTTACGTAACAGTGCTGCGGGTTGGAAATATGAAAGAGATGAATGAATATTCGCGTCTAAGAAAACGGTTACAAAGTTAATAATGAAAACTAGACGTAGTGTTTTAGTGATACTTTTTGTGTGATGAATATTGTTATTGTTATACATTGTACAGAGATGGGTTAGTTCCGCTATGGTATCGTCCCGGTATGGTACCATAGTAAAATACCTATCGAAAAGTCCCGCTGTGGTACCCATCTTTTAGATCTACGTCAGACTATAAAAGAAAACGCCAAGCTCTGAGGTCATAAACATTAAAAAAAAATACATTTAAATTAAGAACATCATCTTTCTATTTAGCGGTTAAAATTTCTTCTACGATGAAAAGCTCTCCAGGTCGATGAGTTGTTATCTTAAAAATAAGTAAAAAGTTGCACTTGGATTAAAAAGTTATCAAACTAAAGATTAATGCGAGAAAGCATTAAAGAGGCGTTGAAAGCTTCTTTCAACGTTTAGAAACATTACAGTCTACATTAAGAGCACAATGGTTAATCATTTAATCTTGGTAACATTATTTTATAACAGTTATTTTACCGACTCATCGTTATATTTAAAAGTAATGGTCGCTAATGGACACTCTCATTCTCTAAGGATAGATACAAGTTCATCGACTCTTTATCTGTTAACATTTTATCATAACAGTCTTTAACATTTTATCATAATAATGATTTTAAATAAATACAAAATAATTAGTCTGATAAAACTAAAAACGACCACTTGGTGTTTTTATTCACAATATAATTGCCCTTTACTTTGATTGTATTTAATAATGTTCTGAATGTAAAAGTTTACGCGACAAAGATAATGTAGGTACGGTAATACAAGAAATCAATTTACAAGCGATTTAGACAGATACATCAATATTAGCACAATTATTACAATGTTAAATAAACACATGAAAATTTAACAGAAAACTCTGAAGCATTCTATCAGGACAGCCTAGTTTTAGAAGTATAAGCTTTTCTACGTCACTGAAGAAGGCCTGTCTTTTTAAAGATGTTATTCTAATTATTTTAACCATAATAAGAAAATGTGTCCCTTAATGTTTCAAAAATGAATCTGAGAGGAAATAGGGACCTGTTTTGTAAATTCAAATTCGTCCTATTATTACGCAAGCTGTCGCTCGCAGGAACACCTTAAAGTTTTTCGCTACATTAAAATTTAACTGCAATTTCTAATATGCAAAATTGGCGTCGTTCCCAGTTCTCTGTAAATATTGTATGATGGACAAAGTTGGCAGCGGCTGCTAGACTTACCTAACTATACTGCGCATTAAACACAAATTATTTATATCTAAGTACGATTATGTACAATCATTTTATTATTATATTACAACAATATAATAATAAAATGAGTGGCAAGTTATTTAGACAATCTTTTCAAGATATTAAAGAACGGTTTTATGTCTATTAGTTTTACTAGAAACAGATAAGTATTGTGAGATGCGCCATTGATTGGTGGCGATACGACGGAGTCAGTACTTGGAAATACAAGATTGCACAGGTATTTAGATTTCTTTGGCTATGAAAGCTATCATATGATTATAGTATTTTGGAAAGTCTTTAAATTGTAAACATTTTTTCGTTAAAATGCTTGTGCATTTTTAAGTCATTTATGGTGTGTGGGACAGTTGTCTGTCCCACACACCATAAATGACTATTACTTGCCTAAGCACGAGCTCTATAAAACTCGGTTTCTATATGCTTCATAATGATGCCTTTCATATTAATATGACTTATAAAGTAGTTTGAAAACTCGCTGCTTTCACTGTGGTTAATTCTTTTCGCAGCCTTGTGTAGTTTATGTTTTGTACTAACTGGGTAACTATTAATATGGTAGACGGTCACGTGTAAATAATATGATTAAACAACTCATTAATGGTTACTCTTCCTAAACTGATAAAGTACCTACATTCCTAATCCCTCGTACATAGAGTTTCATTCCATTCTTCCATTTTCTCTTAAATAAATGAATTTTCAGTCATCGTAGAAGCTACGATGACTGAAAATTAATTTATTTCATATACGTATTATTCAAGGACTCACCAACAGTCAGTCGATACTTTCGCAGTCACTCTTTGGATTAATCCCATCTAATCCAAAAATGTCTTTATTTTTGACAACATTTGCGAAAGCGTATTAAAAATTTGATATACTTACCTAACGTGTAATTTAATTTAGAAACCATCTAACCATTGAATTAAGCTAGGAAGACAAAAATTATGAAAAGATCCACTTCGCTTCAAATGGTGCCGAGGTAAAGTTGAGTGGCCTTATTTGTAATTCAGATGTCTCGGTTGGGAGCGTCCCCCATCGAATGACAGCCGTAGACTTAAGCGAACCGGCTCACATGCGTGCCACGGTAATATCCGACACATTTCTTTTTATCTCTGAAAAGCACCTTTAAATGGAAAGATTAATTTACAATTTTTATTTTGTTCTGTTCTTTGAATTACTTTTCATTTTGGCATTAACACCTCGCAATTAATATGTCTGATAAGCAAAAGGAATAATACCTTATTCATTTTATGGATGTCTTAGAAACAGACTAAGGGAAAGATCAAGTATCTTCTTCCTAATGAAAGCATTTAATGGATTAGACTTAAAACCCTATACCAATTTAATGTTGTCAACGTGCTAGTGTGCAAGTTTACCCACAATACACAAATAACACCAATAACGAAAGAGTTAATTTACCTCGTTAACGAATTTCACTGAAAAATATATTTAAACTTTAGTTAGCGCACCTGACAGATGTCCTATTCAAATATCAATATGTTACAAAAATCCACAATTTAATCAAGAATTTTCCCATTTTTTTCGCTTTATTGTTAAGCCATACGGTGTTATTGACAATGCAGCGAAATGAAATAAAGTATTTTTAGCGCCACTTTTTCATGTATAATTTTTTAGGATTAGAAATACATTTATTTATCAAAATATGGTTTTTAAATCCCGAATCAAGTAGGTATATTATATAAAAGTTACTGTCCGCCTTTGCTGAATTTACTAGTTCTTACTTCATATATTTCTGGTAAATTGTTGCCGTTTACGAATTTGGCCAATATCATATCAGTCTTGGAGATTTGTGTCTTTAACTTAAAGAAACTCAACATAATAGGTACTTGATCCAATAGTAGATGTGGCTGAAACATTTTAGCTTTAAATTACAACTTTATACTGTATATTAAAGAAATCAAAAAGGTCGCAGTCAGGTAGGCAAAGAGTTTGAATAAAAAAATAAAAAAGTAAATACTAGCCTTTGATAAACTGATGCTCCATTATACTACACATTAGCATAACGAGAGCATTACAGCAGCCCATGGTGTGTTATTTTTTAAATGAGTACTTTATACTAAAGAGACTCATTTTACCTGAGCAAGAGGTGCTCTGCTTAAGTATGTCTATTGATGACAGGTGCAGTGTTTATTATATCGCTTTATTTTTATTTTTTTTATATAAAAATATAAGGCGCAGGGTGGGGAGACCCCTCACACGGTGGACCGACGACCTGGTTAGGACGGCGGGAAGCCGACGGATGAGGGAGGCACAAGACCGCGCAGAGTGGAAACTTTTAGAGGAGGCCTTGATATGGATGGATGGATGGATGGATATAAAAATATGTTACATAGAAGATCAAGTAGATGTATTTTATATAACTTTTTATTATTCTTTTACAAATGCGAAGTTATGTTGAAGCCTAAAGACTGAAACACTTGCGACGTCAACCTAAGTCGCCTTTATTGGCAAGATTGGTCTGTTAAATTGCTGGTATTAAGGTGTCGATTATTGAAACGTTGATCATATGATTTTTTTTATTGAAACGTTGATGGTTTTAGACCATAGTCGCCAAACCCATATGATTGACTATGGGTAACAGTCCCGTGTGAGTGAGGTGTAGGAGCAGCGAACAGGCAGTGGAAGTTTATTATTATTTAAAATAAAATATTTTTGATGTCACTATTTACATTTTGTTTTTACTTACCTTTACTACTTATACCTATTATTAGCTATCTCATCTTTCATAATACAAAGAAGACCGCTGTCGTCTACTCTACTTTCGACTAGGTACTTACTTAGTCTTTGATCACTTTGTACAGTTGTCACTCGTAGCTTTTAACATACTCTGTTATTTTCTTTGTACGCTAGTGATAATAGCACAAAGTGGTTCTTTTCTGCGAAGAATAGAAGGGGTGAAATGAATACATTTTATTTACAAATCTTTGTAAATATAGCGTCTATTATTTAGAGCTATGATCCCTACGACACATAAATGGAATGTTGTAAAATATAATCTTCCTATTCCTTTTATGATTATTCTTCTAGTTCCAAATTTCTATCTGAGTAGTATTCTATAACAGACGAAAACTAATACTATAAAAAATAATTAATTTTCCTCATGTGTTAACAAACATGATGCCTAACGGCTTTTATCCACTAAGGATAAATGTAAAATTGTAGACAAGGATCACAATGGTCCAGACCTTAGTAAGGTATTCGGAGGTATAAGAAATTCTTTTGATATTAATAAGTATTATGCTTCTAGAATTCTCTTTAGTCGACGTCTATGGAGCCTCTGGACAGAAAGGACGTGTGTCAAACCATTTTGCTTTCTTTGAGGAAGACAATCCCCGCACCAGTAATCATGATGTGTTGTCTATACATCATAACAGCCCATTAATGTCCCACTGCAGGGACGGGGCTCCTCCCGGGAAGGAGGGATACTTGGCCTACTAAAACCACGCTGGCCAGACGGATAGGGTTTAATTTAAAAAAAATTTTTTTTTGTTTTGTAAAGATAATATTTACGGATAGTCTCTTAGTCGGTTTTTACGACACTTATGGGATGAGATAGGGTAGTGACATATTGTATTCTTATTCCCTCACCTCACGGAGATTAGAGAGAGATACGTTTAAAACATGTTTATTTAACGTACACAAAGTTCTCTTAGGACAACATTTACTGTTTATAAATCGCACATAAAATTATCCGACGTGGAGCTTTGATACGCGATTTGATGCCCTGCGCTAGTTAAACCCCCTAGATTGTATGACTTCTTAAATACTCGTAATGACACATAAATTTTATATCTCTCATAAAATTATTAAACGCTAAACTTATATTAAAATCAGAACATCATTATACATTCAGGATATTTCTTATACTTGTAATCCTCGATGCTTTATTATAATTATATTCGAACATCAAAGATAAGCGCCGATTACACTACCCTACATGTAGGACACTACATCTTGTAGGACACTACATGTTGTCTAGTGTAATCACATGTAGGCTGTTAGGACACTACATATCGGGGATTGGCGAGTCCCGACCGCCCTACATCATGTAGTCTCCTACATGATCCGTCCTACAAGATGTAGTGTCCTACATGTAGGCTAGTGTAATCGGCGCTTTAAACTAATATGTTGTTTTGTTTCTGATGAGTGAGTTTTACTTCGATAGTTCTGATTTAATGGTACGAGTACCTACATTTAGCCAGTACCAATTTTAGTGCCATACTAGCTTTAGCTAGCTAAAACATAGTTTATAGTAAATGCTGCACTTTATGTAGAATGCTATCATAAAATATATATTGCTATGTAGGAACGGCATTTAGTGCATTTTTTATCGGATAAACGGATCACATGAAGCCGAAACTAATTTTATTATCCTAAGCTTTTAAGTTTTTTATTGATTAAAGAAAAACTAACACAGCAAAAACTTAAGAATCTAGGTTTAATAAAAGATCTAATAATGAAAAAATCTTAAAGAAAAATAGTAGATGAGATCTCTAGATTTTTGGGAACAAAATTCGAGCTTTTAAACGTTCATTTTTGTAATTAAAACGGTAAACTAATTCTCTTTGAGTTCTACGATTTTTTTCCGACGGGCCTTCTTTTAATTTTGCGTAGGTCAGAATTATGATATTTCATTCGCAGAAAAATTAAAATGTCTACTAATGTTGCGGTTTTGTGCTAATTTGTACGCCGTTACTAATTGCATTAATTATGCACATTTACTTTAGCGCCAACGTATTTTTTGAGAAATTTTTACGTTGAGGTAGCCGTTTTTTTAACGAATTATTAAGATAAGGGTGGGGATTCAGACCTTGAACTAATTCAGCAAAAAGTAGAAGAACACTATTTTGAACGATAATGTAAAACTAATTAACCTGGTGTTCTTTAACCCGGGCGATGAAACCAAGTGGCCCATGAGTATCTAAATTTGATGGCAATGCATGGCCTGAGACAAGGTGTACGAAAGCCAACACGCTTGAAAACATGTATAGACCATTTTATGGTTAAATGCTGTCACCAGTGGAGAACTGTGGTTTTCGAACAACCAATTACCGACCACTCTCCAATACTTCTCTACATTAATGGCTTTAAAGCAACCAAAAAGAGCACTGTACACATTAAAGTTAAGCTTGACTATAAAACCATAAAAGACACGTTAACTAAGGAATCTTGGGATAAATTTTTACAATGTTACGAATGCTAGTCTTGCGGCAGAGATAATTACAACAAGGTTGCTAGCAGTGATCTCTGATAGTACCATTACTGCAAGAAAATCCAATCGTTACAGGCCCCTTAAACCATGGATTACGAAAGGGATTGTTAAGTGCATAAGACGTAGAGATAAGCTATATAAAGAAAGCAAAAAGCAACCAAACGATGAAAGTCTACTAAATAAGTATAAAAAATATAGAAACAACTGCAACTACACAATAAAAAAGTTAAAAAAACAATACTACCAGGAACAATTACACAAAAACAATGGCAACATAAAAGAAACATGGAGGATCATAAAAGAACTTTGTGATATGAAAAGAAACAGTGAAAGCAACACAGACCTACTAAATATTGAAGCCACACCAACTGAATCCCTGGACAAAGTGAACGGATATTTTACTGGCATAGGAAGTGCACTAGCAGGTGAGATCTTGAAAAAAATGAACAAATCAGATCATGATCTAGCAAAGAAATCTGCTCGAGATTCCTCGCCAGTTAAATCTATGTCCTTCTTACCAACAGATGCGTATAAAGTAAGAGGAATAGTCCTTGGATTGAAGTCGCATAGTGCACCAGGGTGGGACAAAATAACGGCTGAAATTCTTAAACAAAATATCAGTACACTTGCCGAACCTTTAGCCTATATGTGCAATCTCAGTCTGAGCACTGGTTCATTTCCAATATTGTTTAAAAGAGCTGTTGTTTGCCCTATCTTTAAATCTGGCAATAGACGTGAGCCTAACAATTATAGACCTATATCTCTTTTATCAACGCTCTCAAAAATTCTTGAAAAAATAGTTAATAGGAGAACTGTTAAATATCTAGAAAGTAATAAGCTGATTAGTGACTTTCAATTCGGTTTTAGAGAAAAAATTTCAACAGAAGATGCAGTATTGACATTAACATCTTCGGTAGTCTCACTTCTTGATAGAGAAGACAAATGCATAGGGGTCTTTCTAGATCTCCAAAAAGCTTTCGATACTGTGTCTATTCCTATCTTAATAACTCGCTTAGAGAGTGTTGGTATAAGAGGGGTAGTTCTGGATTGGTTCAAGGACTATCTTATTGATAGGGTCCAACGAGTGCGAGTAGCTGGGTTGGAAAGCGGGGATAATATCTGTAAATACGGTGTTCCACAGGGCAGTACGCTTGGCCCGACACTGTTTCTTATTTACATTAACGATTTATGCAAGATGGCTACGTTACCAGGCTTAAATATTGTTATGTTTGCGGATGACACAGTGTTGGTATTTTCTGGGCCAACGTGGAAAACAGCATACCAGCTTGCTGAGATTGGCCTAGCAAAGATAACGTGTTGGTTGGAGGACAGTTTGTTATCTCTGAATTGCAGCAAGACCAAGTATATATGCTTCAGTAAGACATCGGTAGGCAAACCTACTGATGCACATACTCTAAAACTACACACCTTCCCGTGTAATAGAAAAGAATATTACACCAATTGCGACTGTGACAAATTGTCTCGAGTACCCAACATCAGATATCTGGGTGTGATGCTTGATGACAACTTGACATATACAGTTCATATTGCATCAACCATAGCGAGAGTTAGAAAGCTTGTCTATATCTTCAAGAGCCTGCGATCTGTTGCTGATCATACTTTACTAATTCAAACGTATCGAGCTTTATGCGAGTGTATAATTAGATACTGCATCTGTGTGTGGGGAGGTGCAGCAAAGACTCACATGCTTGAGATTGAACGGAGTCAACGCATGCTGCTCAAAGTCATGTTACACCTACCATACCGACATCCTACAGTGTCCTTATATGAACAAGCAGGAGTGCTCTCGGTTAGAAAGCTATTTGTAATGGAAATGCTACGAAGATATCACAAAAAAGTACCAATGACGCACAAGCGAGTAGAACGTTGTCCTACACCACGTTGCAAATCTAAACTGGCTCAAAGACATTTTAATTTTATTGCTCCTTTTACATACAATAAATGCAACAAAATATGTAAAATTAGAAAAATCAACAACCGTAAACTTAAATTTATAATATATAACTGGCTAGAGACAATGGACTATGATGCAGTAGAAATTCTTTTAAAAGTTTCATAAACACACACCCTCTCACACACACAAATACACACCCTTATACACACACACAAATACACACCTTCACACAAACACACACGCACACTCACAAACACGCGCGCATACATGCATGAAAGTACGCAATAGTTTGTTTTTTTTTGATAATATTATTTTATTAAAAACATTCAAGTTTATTGAAATACCTATATAATCTTAATAAAATTGTCAATTATGTGGAGGGGAAGACACTGGTGCCTACACCTCAGTGTAATTGTATACTTTCGTAGGTACCAGGGAATTCTCTAATAACTTGTACTATTCTTATGTCAATAAAGATTATTGTTATTGTTGTTGTTATTGTTATTGTTGTTAAAGTAGCATAACTACAGTCAGAATTCAGAATGTATTCGTAACTCTCGTCTCTCCTTCTATAACGTGGGGGTCGTAAGAGGCGACCAAGGGTCAAGAGATTATTTTTCAACTAGCTTGGTTAGCAACCAACGTACCCTTAAGCGAAATGGTTTCCAGTTGCTTATTATGTTCGGGGATATACAGCTGCTAATAAAACTTTAAGCTAAAGGTATCGTCATAAATAAAAATAAATATTACATTCAGATCATTCGATGACTCTTTATTTACACAGTGATGACTTGGGTGAAACGTTTAATACAACCAAACGTACAGATCACAGGAAAGTAATTTACTAATAATTACGAAGCTTATAATAAACTTGACATTATAACTAACATTCTAGATAAACTGTACGAGTCGCCCCAACATCGTCCGTACAACGCAACAGGCGTGCACTCACTATGAAGGGGTTACAATACTGTACCATAATCATTTTGAAATGTAATAAAATTTAGAATATCAACGATTTCCTAAATGTATTTAAAATTTTAAGAAACAATTATTATGTACACCGTTATACAACAATTTGGTGATAACCGTAACAAAAAATACTTATTTAAATTCTATGCAGTCAAATCTTTCTAAGGCCGAATGCGTGATACAGATAGACGTACCTACAGTGCCGTGTATTCAAATAGCAGTAGGATAATAACACAGTTTGTTTATTTAAATACTACAAAGAAATCATAATATTTGCTAGAAAATATTATAAGAAGTTGCATGTGAAGGGGATAAGTAAATAAATAAAACAACTATTATATTCATACACAATCATACCGAATGTAATTGCGGACTTTATACAAAGCAATGCTATTTGGATGGATCTTTCTTTTAAAAGTTTTGAAAAATAAAACTGGCTTTTGAACACATGCCAAAAAGACATTTGGGAACAGCTATTCTACATGAGCCCTGGTTTCATTGTGACAACAACGTTAGTTATGTACGTACCAATGAACATTTTATTTATCGTAATTTGACTTCGTTTGCCCTACTTTAGTCACCTGACAAGAATATGAAAACAAAACAAAAGTATAACTAACAATCTATACATTATCTAGTTAGTGACTAGATTTGATTTTATAGTCTACTTATAAATACAAATAACTTGGCAGTGCTGTAACAACTGTATCGTTAATCTAAATTGTATGTTTTGTTAAACATGACGGATTTGATAATAACCATTATCCATTTACTAAATAATAAATATTTGGAATTTTACTTATAACTAGTTCTTGCTCGATGATGATTCTTTGTAACCGATGAGAGCCGTGATAAGTGCTTCACTTTGATATTGATGAAATGATAAATAATAACGTGTTTGTAAAGAATTATGTATTGTTACTAATATGACTTTGGCATCCACTATCACTGGAATTGAGCCGCACGTTGAATAGTACATTGATCAAATACCTTATTTTATAAATTTGCGTAAACGTTTTATATCAGAGAGTTCACCATTATGTACGTTTTTTTTATTGTGATATGTAAACATAATTCTACACGTTTTTTTTATGGAAATTGTAGACAGAAACACTTGAATAGAAAATTTACAAGGTACATTTAAGAGGTATTAGATCCGTATTTATATAATTTTAAAGGGGAACATGAAACTTTTAATTTACTTTTCTTTATACATCTATGTATATCATATAATAGACAGTCGGTACATCGAAGTCTTTGATTTTAAATATATATATATTATAATGTGATCAATAGTAGTTTGTCATTTTATAACATTACTTTCATTTATTAAACACTGAGCAACGATAAATTACAACCAACTATTTAACAAGTTTATTCACATCTATTACTGTGTCTCATATACCGTGCGCACTATGTAGACTCACCTACATACAACTGACGTAAGGTAAACAATATTATAGTTAGGTACAGTAAGGTACTGATTTATGATAATATAAATCATTTTTTATTTTTTCATTAAATTTTGATTAGCTAGCTTAGTTCAGCGCTACCTTGCGGCGCGCAAGAGTGTAAGGTACTTAGTCCAGTCAACTAACAATATAAGAACACTTTTATCTCTTATTAATATAAAAAAAAATTCACTACGGCGCCATGACAGTTCTATTCAACATTAATTTCATCTAATCTAATATTTCTATCGAAGATTGCCTTGCGGGCGATCAGATGTGTTCGTCCTGTACATCTGCCGAGAGAGAAAAAGATCATTTAGTTAAACACGTAGATATTACTCGCGTCTTACATGTACTATGCCGTAACACACAACTTCTATACATACATACAATTAATATAATTAACTACTTCAACATACTTATTTGCGGCACACATTAAACATTGCGGTTACGAGATGGTACATATAGACAGCGATTTAACAAAATATTCATTACCCATTTATTAAACATTTCTACATCTGCCTAATAGGTACCAAAGCTTGTATATAACATATAATAAGCAAAACATAACACAATAGAGTATTTCAATTCTAATGATTGTAACAATAAACTAACCAAATTATAAGTGAGGTTAAATAGATAAGATGATCAAATTTCTGGTTGATGGTGAGGGTTTTTGCTACACATTGATGAAGAAAAAAGAACAGTGAAATTGAAATATTCAATGAAGCGTAATTAACAGGCAAATCTTTTAACTTTAAAAATACCTAAATAATGTAATACGTATTTATATATAACTGTACCTCATTCAAAACATCGTTTGAAAATTAAAAAAGCGCTTATATAAATTAAAACATCATTGACAAACATTCATGCAAGGAAATCTCGTTAGTCAGCCCTTAACACCTAACATTAATAATTTACTATTATTCAAAACGTATCTTATACATGTATCAATAAAGTACAGACGAAATACAAGGGAGTGCTCAAGTGAATAATAAAACCATCGTACATGAGTGTATAACAAAGAGGAACGAGCGATGTTAACAATTCGTGAGATATATATAGATTAGGACTTGTATTCAGTGCTTAATGTAACATACTAGGTAGTGGTCGTTTATAAAGCATTAACAAGCACCAAGTACAGAGGGGGACCGTGGACCGTGGGTGTGGCGTGAGTGTGGGTGACATGCAAGTCTGGGGTGACACAACACGGGAGACTACGGGGCCTGACAACATCTTCAAACTACTTACATACACGGGTAACACGATGTTCGCACATACCTACTCTTTACAACGAGCTCTGCTCTCACAACAATCTTCTGTAAATGGTCTTTTTCTCCCCAGTACCATAAACTGAGTCTCTTATATATTATTAACGATTTTCCAACAGCGTTTATATTAAATAATAAATGTGCATCATAACGAGATTTGACTGCATGAATCCGCGAAGCTACGCCATTTTATTATGGAATAAAATGTCACATGATAAAATGAAAATTGGCATTTTTATTATATTTACTTAACAACTATAATAATTTTACATAAATAATCAAAATATCTGTCAACGTCAACACGATGCTAAAGCTATCTAAATATTTGTGCCAATAAATAGAAACGTGTGAATTTGAAGAAATTCGTGTAAGTTAACCATGATTTTTTATTATTATTTTTAAAATGCACAAAGATCAATCGTTGTAGCGATACTTAATGCTAGAGGTTCTCGTCTGATGAGACAATACTAGTAACTAGTTGCCTAATGGATGTAGAAAGTAATATCTATGAGTCGTAGCTTACAATTGAATAAGTAGAAACAATGTATGAGTACGTCTCATAACGCTAAGAGTATTAGTAGTACCACTAAATCAGTCTAGTAGGAATAGTAGGTAGGTTCATTAGACGTAAAAACACGTGCAAACTTTACAGTACGTGTGAGGTAGAGTCAGATTAGGCCGCGATCTTATTTATATTTATGAACTTACTCAGAAAAATGTTCACAATAATAAAGACCAAAGTTTTACTAAAAATTTTATAACTGCACTACATACTACTATTTTGGTAATTTAGTTTAGGATTTTCGCTTTAAAATTTGAATCAATTACAAACAGATCACGACCTAATAGTAAGGTATACTATGAAATATTTTCGCATAAGTGACGCAAGTGAAAATTGCAAAGTAATTCTTGGTACAACTACAAAATAATGATTAAGTCAAAAGCTTATGCGAATATATTTTCAATTAGTTAGAATTAGTGTTTGGGATTTAAGGTTAACGCTTAAAAGTAAATATTTAAAGTAACATTTATGCATCCTTTCATATATCTGATCAATGCTCAGTCACTGACAACACTTTCATTATTAAAAAGGTAATTGCACTGTGTTCTGTTCAAGTTTTTTTATAAATAATTATATCGAATTGCACTCGGTACTCGTATTGGCAAAATGTTCAGAGCAAGCCATTCATAGTACTATTTAAACAGACTTGCTCTAAAACGTAAACATATATGGCGTCGTGTCAACCACAGACTAAAGACTTTAGTCTTTAATCTTTGAAAAATGTATAGGAATCAAGGACAAAATTCTATAATCTACAAATGTCAAATCGTAAAAATAATTTTATCTGTGAAATTTTATGTTGGAAAAAAATACATTTATTTAAAATTTACGAAAGATAGTGGATAAATCAAAGTGATTTACGTGTTTTCTATTGCATAAACGTTTAATGCTACTTTCCAGAAATTTTCATCCATATCAAAGTGTGCTATTGATGTAAAAACTAGTGAATTTGCAATATGTGGTGTTTGTTTACTAAATAAATCAAGTAAGGATAAATACGGTATAGCAGACGCAATTCGATAAACAGTATTTATTAAAGTATTGTAAACCTGAACTAAACACGATGGTACACGATAAAGGGTAGAATGGTTTCGTAAAGAATATTATTATAGGTTAGATCACAAAATTACAGAGAAACATGGTATTTTTTCATAACTATATTGAACATTAGATACTTAGACGTCATACTTGGATGGGAAATAACCAGAATCACAGATGAAGATAACACTTTTGTAATACAGAATATTAATTAAACAGTACGAGAGACACCGGCCAGGCAAATGACCAGCCCAGGCGGTGCGTAATGAGGGTTGAGTGCGATTCCAACGACACTGATTGACTAATCTCATCGCCATTTGATTGTATTTCAGAATTCCCCGCCAGTTTTCTTCGTACCCGAGTCCAATTGAATTAATCGTTTCAACGTAATCGATTCAGATGTGAAGCTTAATAGGCCGAGTATTATAGGCCAGTTAAAAACTCAATAGGAACTTAATTGTGGAATTCACAAAGGAGATTTTCTTTATTTATATTTTTCATTATGGTATTTCATTTACTGTTTAATTGAGGTATCTTATTATTAATGTAGGTATAATTTAGAAAACATATAAGTTAAACAATAAATAATAAGTAAGTTTTGATAGAGCATTGTCATTGAAAGGTTTTAGTTTAATTTTTAGTTCAGGGTTTAGGGCATTTATATCTAGCGTGAAATCACACCTAGCCACAGCAACTTAAAACATTGTCTTTGGAACTTTTATTTATTTTATTCCTAGAAGCTCCAAGGAGAATGGTATAATACAAAATAAACTTTTTTGCTACCAATAAAAGTAAAGAATAATGAGGTCACGCTAGAAACAATCACAAGGGTATTTAGAGGTAGCTCTCGGAGAAGTCAAGATCAGAGACAGAGGCGCGGGAGGAGCGCGTGTAGTTTGTGGAGGTGCCATAGTCGGAGGTGGCGGTGGCGAGGTCGGCGAGCACGCGGTCGCCTCCGCCCGTACCTTGCGTCACGCCCGCTGCCGCTGACTCGCGCTCCGCTAGCTTCTGTTTCAATACTCGGATGCGTTCCTCCTTCTGCAAATATACTTAAGGTTTTTATTGTTCTTAAAAGTATTACTATACAATATAGTACAAGTAATAGTTTCAGTAGAAATAAATAATTTTCATTGTCATCCTTTACGTAAAACACGGCACGAGTAGGATTGGTAACATTTTGTATTTTGATGCCGTTACCACACGGAATATTCAATATTGATAAGGATTAGGCAGTAGCCCAGCGGTGGCCTAAGTTGCAAAGTATACCCGAAATATGTGGGTATCTATACTTCATGGGTTTAGAGATATCTTATCAAAGCGTTAAGTATTGATTTGTAAGTGATTGATAGCTATCGTTCTCACAATAGATCCTCTGTTGTGAAAATGATTTTATGATTATAACTTAAACTAATAAAAGCTAACCACCCGCGTTATAATGATACTCTAATAAAAAGAGGCCGTCTACGCCCAAAAAGCATCATACCGCTTTGTCATTTTGTTGTCAGAACAGTAACTTGAATGGCATTTTAGCTAAAATAATTTTCGTATATACCTTCTCGATTTGTAACAACTATTTTTTTTCTTTTTTTCGACCCTGGAATAATAAGCTTTCTATATGATGATATAAACAATGTACCATATAACCAACCTAAGAGATTTTTGATGTAGAATGTAATCTTGTAAGTTTAAAAGGAAGGTAAAATTAGATTTACAAGTCTGCAGAAGCCTCATTAAATTATGAATGTAAAAATAAAGATCTTAATGTCAGTCTTTATACGTCTTTAAGAAACAACTTAAGCTATATTAATATTATTATGATAACATTTATAAAGATATCATGCGTCATTACGTGTATTTTTCTTGGAAATCATTTCACTTATTTATTAATAAATACGTAATAGGACCCTAGCTTTTCACAGTTTACCGATCTTGAGTTTTATACGTATTCTTTTGAAGTTGAATATACGTTGTTACCTACTTTACGAATGAGTGGAATAAGCTTTTGTATGGCATGCCTTGAGAATATACACGGATGAATTGAAGACGATATTTGTAAACGTACTCGATTACGAATATAACGCATGAATGGTTTTGTATTTGATTAGTACGGGAATAATTGGGCTGTGACCATCCTAATTAGGAATTAATAGAATGAAGCATATCAAGGACGAGCGAACCGCGCAGATCGATTGATCGTTCAGGTCAAGTATACGGGAAAGTGGATGATTACAAAAATGTATACGCTCATTATATTCAACAACACGTAAAACCTTCGGGGCTTGGAAATTTATACAATTTGACGGTTAATTATTTTATAATACTGTATAATTATTTTAAGTTGCGGTTGATGGTTACTCTTTATGTAATAACAACAGTTTTAATGGTCTTTTACAAGGACGGGTCTCCTTTCAGTGACGGACATTCTTACTTCAAAGTCTGCAAGTATTCTGATTAAGAATTTGTTGCGGATATCAAATACTTTCTTTCTTTGGAGCTGAACTACTTACTCTTTAGTTAATACATTGGATAAACTTACTCCTTCTTCCTATAGGGAAGCTAACAAACCTATTTTGCGTCATGCAATATGCCCATGTCAAACCTGATGGAATTCGCTTGTACAATCCAAGAATGAAGGCTTCTAAGTTAAGGACAAGATAGTGCTGTGTAAACGTGTCATAAATATTTTATAACTATAAAGTAAGCACTTGTGTGTATATAATATAATAATATTGCATCTGTACACAGATTTTTCCTTTAAAAATACCAAACTAATCTGTCTCATCATACGTCTATATCTCATGAAACTTGGCCATAAATAAAAACTGCGAAAAGTTATTTTCACCTTTCGCTATTATATCACGTAGGTTTCCTACTAAATAAAGTTCGCACAGTTTCTTCTCTATATCTAAAAGTTGTTCATGAGTTTGTAATAGTTGAAGAGGCAATCAGTCAGTAATAGTTCTCCGGATGGTGCACTATTGAATCCCCTAAGTGCTGTCAAGTGCCAATATAACAGGGGAAGCCTATTGCCATTTATCGGGCACGGTTTCTATTAGTAGCGTAGGCCTCTATCAAGTTTGTTACCAATTTGCTACTAACTTTCTAAAAGTATTTTGCTGTGAGTGTATTTTATTATTAATGACATTAATTTAATAGTTATCTTCCATTAATCTATATTTCTCAGTGGATATCATGTCAAAATATAGAAGCTTTTATAAATTACTAGCTGCCCCGTGCTCACTTCGTTGGGCGGCGAAAAAAACGCGTCCTTTTTTAAACATATTTTATTACTTCTCCACTCCTCTTAGGCATAGCGTGATATTATATACCCTATGACACTCCTCGATAAATGGACTATTCAACACAGAAATAATTTACAATACCGGTTTTGTAGATCCAAAGATTACCCCCTACAACGTCACAAACACACAAACTTTATCTCTTTATAATATTAGTATGGAAGTATAGATGTTAAACTAAAATTAAATTTTTAGGAATCAACGGGAAGGCAGTTAACTAGGATCTTTGCTAAATATATTGCCTGCCATTGTAGCCTAACAATGGCTGTTGGGTTATCATCTACAATGGATTTTCATGACAACCCCCTCAAAGTGGACACAAGTGTAGTTTGCTTATACCTACAGCATTACTTTCTTCAAAGAGATAGAGTCATTGGTAAGTAGCGTCATTGCGAAAAATTCATCTGGTTACAACTGATGTTAGCTCAGAGTAATTCAACATGCTCCATATGGTGACAGAGTAAGAATACAATATGTCACCCCCCCCATCTCATCCCATGGGTGCCGTAAAAACCGCCTAAGGAACTATCCGTGAATATTATCTTTACGTAGTAAAAAGAAGGAAATCTTGAAAATAAACCCTATACCAATCGGTCTGGCCTGCGTGGTAATGGTAGGCCAAGTATCCCTCCGCCACGGGAGGAGGCCCGTCCCTGCAGTGGGACATTAATGAGCTGTTAAGATGATGAATTCAACATTGTAAATTTTAAGATATATTGTGCCTAAATAGTTATTTCCAGATGATATAAAGTATACAAAAATAAAATATGCAGTAAAAGAATTTCCCATTTTGCGATTTAAAGTTAGTGTCAATATAAAATATGGGTACGCAACATTGTTTTGACTATAACGAGTGTATTTATGTGTTTCATACTTTTGTGACTGTTTCATGCACACTCGTATAATTCGTGTAGACACGCGATCCTAGATAAAAGCGCTTTTGTGACTCATAAAAAATACACTTACTTAAATATTATAAATGTTTTGTAGCCGCGATGGAATAAACAAAAACGTACTTTGTGTTTTTTTAATTTAATAAAAAGCTTAATTTTGGTATTAAGTTAGTTTTAAGCTCAAGTAAATATTGGTATGTCAATATACATACTTTATACGTTAGTATTTTTACAAAATTTTAAATTATTGCTTATAAAAAAAAAACAAATTTTGTAAAAACGACCAACAGAGACTGGATTTTACAAGGGTAAGAAGTATTATCCAATTTTGGTTTTTTGAGATTAGTATTTTAGGCGTTTTAACATAACCACGTAAAAAAGATGAGTCTGAAAAGTTTTACCAACAGTGTTCCATTAACTTGGTGAACACACTTTAAGCCATTAAATTATAATCCTAAGGACTTTTCAGCTATCATAAGAATGCTGGTTCAGCTACTTTAAAAAAAATGTTTAAATAATCCGTATTAACTGTGATAAAATATACTTTAAGATGACTTAGCAATTAGAAATAATACACAGCAGTACTTGTTACACCGTTACGCCTACAGAGAAAATGAATAAAACATGAAACTGAAACCATACAGCTGAGATAACTCAGGCCTAAGACTCAGTGAGGAGATGTCAAGACTTAAGCTTGTTACTACGCAACAAAATTACGTTTTGAATAATTGCTTTAGAAAAGTAAGTCTCTAACAAAATGCTGCTCAATAACATTGTTTGTAATGAAAAGGTTTATTGCTAATATTTTTAGTAAATGCCTAATTATGTTTTTCAGTAAGTAGTAGTTTTACGTTAGAGGAGATTTTTTATAATAAAACTTTTAATTATTACGATTTTACGACTTAAAATATTTAAGATATTATTCATTCCACCCGTGACGACATTCTAGGCAATCCAACAAAACGTCAAGAAATAAAAAAAGACTATGACTGAGACTGAGAGATTGACTACAATTTGGTTTCGTTTTTTGTATTTTTATCGAGTGTACCCGTTTATTTGTTAGAATTTTATGCTGAAAAACGAATTTTTACTGTTAAATATTGTAATTTTCTATGCTACATGTATAAGTTACCTGCGCGATTAATTTTTGCAGTTCTTCATTCTCTTTGACGAGTTCACGGTATCGCTCTTCGTCGGCCGGAGCGGATCCCGAACCAGATCCTCGCCCGCTCTCCGCTCGCTCCGTCGGGTGACGAATTACCTCGATTACCTGTTAATAGAATGAAGCAATTAAATAATGTTAATAAAATTAGTTATTAACAATGAAGAGAATTAAATTTTTGATGATTTTTGCTCCTTGGGACTGATTTGCGGCAAACTTAGATAATAATATGAGTTGTTGTCATCATAACAGCCAATTAATGTCCCACTGCAGGGCCTCCTCCGTGGCGAAGGGATACTTGACTTTCTAATACCACGCTGGCCAAACGGATTGGTACAGGGTTTAATTACAAGTTTTCCTCCTTTTTATTTTGTAAAGATAATATTTACGGATAGTTCTTTAGTCGGCGACACCCATGGGATGAGATGGGGTGGTGACATATTGTATTCTTACTCCGTCACCACACGGAGATATAAGTTGTTGTAGCTACTAAGAACTATATGTGTCAATCTTTTGCAGCAAATAAACGATTTTCTATTTAAAATGCTTTAGCTGAAAATTTTTTATTATTTGATCCTGTTGTTTTAAATGTAGTATTGTCGAGTTTTCAAACCACTATCGATTTATTTATGTATGTGTGGACTGAGGGCCCATTTTTTTTTGCGGTTTTTTGCAGATTAATCAACAAAAGTGCATAGTTAAAGTTGTTAAAGAGTTTGTTAAACGAATATCAGAGTTTGTTAAGACTTTATTCAAAAGATATATCGCTTTAAGTGGGTCCCTCAGTTCAAACACAAAATCTCCCATAATTAGATAGGTAGGTAATGAATGCAACAACATTTTTTTGTTAAAAATCCTTAGTTAAACATGTATAAAAGTATAAAAAGCCAACTGTAAAGTCAATTTTTGGCCATGTTATATGAATAGACAAACCTTTTTTTCTTCACATCGTCTATACAGAGGGGTAAAATTATTGTTCTTAGAAAATTTACTAACAAACTTATGTATACATAGATTATATTATAGTAGGTCTATCAATCACTGTGGAGATCTTGTCAATAGCAAGACATTATCAGTTAAATGGCCCGAAGCAATATCGTTGATAAGGCTTAAGCCCAATATAGCCTATTACTATTGTTACCAGAGCATGCATTAGATTGTGGTATGCAATAGTATCTTCGTGTATTCTAGCGTATTAGTATTCTATTCTCCGTGTGGTGACGGAGTAAGAATACATTATGTCACCACCCCATCGCATCCCATGGGTGTGGAAAAAACCGACTAAAGGACTATCCGTTAATATTACCTTTACGAAATAAAAAGAAGGAAAACTTGAAATTAAACCATAGGGTTTAATTTTAAGTTTTCCGGATTGTTATAGACCAATCCGTCTGGCCAGCGTGGTATTAGTAGGCCAAATATCCCTCCGTCATGGGAGGCGGCCCGTCCCTGCAGTGGGACATTAATGGGCTGTTATGATGATGATGCAATAGTATCTATCTAGTCATAATAATAGTATCTATCACTCAGACCAATGCAAATAATCATAATCATGAGAGGTCGTCAAAATTTTATTATGAACCAAATGTTTAGCGAGTAGTAAATAAAATGTACAAAATAATATGTTCAGAGGAATGATTACTAACTCTTTATAAAAAGCACTACGTCTTTATGTAAGTACACAATATTGTTTGATACAATTAGTATATTATTAACTAAGGTAAACTGAACAATGTCAATATTGTATTTTACCAACAAATAATATTAAGGTAAACATTTTATATGTTTTAACATACTGCAAATATTTACTTAGATCTTTTGTTATAATTATTTGTACAGGATTTGTTTACCTAGTTACGTTATTGTTTACTTTAACAAGATGTTATCTTAGTAAATGTAGTTTTATGAGTTTAGTTAATTTAGTTCTGAGGCACACACAGACAGCCGCAATTACTGATTCATAAACAACGGATTTTAAGTTAAGCTACGTCGCGTCGCGTCGGCTAGGTTAAGACCGCCCATTGGTGTTTCATTTGAGTGTCTCTTTTTTATGTAATAGGAGGCAAACGAGCCAGCAGGTCACCTGATGGTAAGTGATCACCGCCGCCCATGGACACCTGCAACACCAGAGGAATCACAGATGCGTTGCCGACCTTTTAAAAGGGAGTACGCTTGTTTCTTGAAGCTCCCCAAGTCATAACGGTCCGGAAACGGTTGTTTGAGGTAACTGTCTTCTTGCTTTGGAGAGTAAGTAAAAACACGGCCCCAGCTGACGTCGCTCGTACTTACACAGCTGTTAAGCTACGTCAATTAAGATCTATCCAAACGATAAAAAAGATAAAAAAGAAAAAAAACATGTCTTTGATGCTAGATTATGATAATTCAAAGGTGCATTTCCTTGCTCGTCTTTGTACAAAAAAGTAATAGCGAATAAGTACGTTTGTTCTTAGTTCTACAATTCATAGAACAAGCTCGCCTTAGTTTCTATTCTAGACGACGCCTGTGTATTATATGTAATGACTTACAAAAATATTTAACAATTAAAAAATAACACTGCTTTTTTCCTTACAGTCCATTGACATGCCCAGGGTTTCTGTCTTGTTTTCTTGTCTTTTGATGTTAGCAGAGATATTTTTTTACTAACTTCACCTTAGTATTCTTTTACAACCCCCGACTTAGGGCCGTAGCACATATAACGTAACGTAAACGAACCACACAAAATATGAACTTTTGCTAAATAAAATATTTTCCTATATAAGTTGCTTTTATTACTACACTTCCTCAAAGAGTTCTAGAAACTGACAGAAACGTTATCAGTTCAACACCACCACCAGTTAACAATTTGAAATATTATGTAGAGTTTGAATAATTAGTTAAAATCCATCTAAAGTAGGTAAATTATGAATCCTCAAGTTTCTAATTCATTAAACAAGCAAGAAACAACAATGATTTGCACAAACCAAGCTCTGTTATCACAAAGAGAAACAATTAACTACGTCTGCTATTATTTAAGCCAATATTTATCATTTTCTGATAGGTATTCACAGAAATGTATTTAACTATAGACCAGTTTCTTAAAGCATTATTACAAGATGTATTTTCCAATACCATTGATTCCAAATAGTGTGGAGGTATGTGGGACACGATAATCAAACGACGACCTCTGTGGCGTGGTGGTTATTTAACATGACTGCTACGCAGAGGTCTCGGGTTCGATTCCCGCTCAATGCAAATCTTTCAATGTAGGATACCAAATTACTTAATCACTTGATAATTGCAGCAAACGGCCAGTATCATACATGATCAATATGGTCAAGCTTATTGCCTACCGAAGGGCAATTTCTTTTTTCCTTGTATGTCTTGCCGTTCCCTTTTTCTTGTCCGAAAAAAGAATTTTAATAAGAATATTCAAATATTATGACATCATAATTCAATAATAATCCTTTAAACGGTATCCTTGGTATTAGAATGTGAATATAAAACCACAAAAAGGTAACATTAATATTACAAAAAGACATTTTTCCTATTTAAACTGCCATTCCATAATACCGATTATGATGTTAAATCGTGTGAAAGTATCTCCGCGGTAGGCGTTCGCGCATTAATTTCAAAAGGGTGTCTAACTTCTATCGTAAATCACATTTTGGTTTATATTTTAACGACTGAATCAATTTGCCCTTTATAGTAATATTCCGCGGCTCTGTCTCCGAAGAAGAAAGTGTACTTAGAATTACGCTATGGTTTTCGCAACCTATTATTTTCCGCTTAAGCTTTTTTATGGGCAATGTAATTTAGTTTTTGGTTAAGAGTACCCCGTCCCTTTTTTCGGGGTACTTAAGACTTTAAATGTTTTATAGAGAGAAAAGAATTGGGTAATTTTTCATTGGTATCACTAATATCTTATACGGATATGGTGTACGTGTTTATAGTATAATCTTTCCTAAGGCTTCCCTAAGGACCATCTACGTCTAACCCTCGGCACAATGTTTTGTTACGAGGCTTGAATCGATAAAAAACTATTATCCTTTTGTCTACAATTGCGATAAGGTTGAGCGAATGATATGTTACGAGGTATATTGTAGCTTTGTATTGTGGTAGCAATTTATCGTTTAGCAATGTTGCCAAAAAACTAAATAGAATCCTTGTGGATATTTTTCTGTGGCGATGTAGTTAATAATAGGGTGTTATGCCCGTTAGAAAGATAGAAAAAATCGGATACTATATTTTCTGTTTATAATTTTTTATCAATTACTTGAAATCACAAATGCTCATAAACATGTTTAGAATTATATATAGACATCACCTTGTACCAGATTAGGTTTAAACCGTATATATTATAGCTCAGTGTCTTGGCATTAATTTACCAAGGTTTAAGAGAAAAAGGAGAGATTCAGCAGACATTTATTTTGCATTAGGGATAAAGTCAGCTGTCGAAGAAATATACGAACGGGGAAGCATCTTACTTTATGATCTACCGTTGAACATGAACGTGGAAGACTTTATCAATGTAGTTGACTTGTTTTATGTTTTTCTCTCTTCACTGTAATTTCTTGATACTTTTACATAAAAATCATGGAAATTTCGTTTTATTTTATTGCATTTGTGGCACTATTTGGGTGTTTCTCACACAGGTATTTGTGCCAATTAATAAAAAAAGTTTATAATTTTTCTTATTTTGTACTTAACTGCACTACTAAACTTATCCTTTTTAATGTTTAAGAGTTGTTTTTTTAGAGTTCTATTTTTATCCCAAATAAAAGTTTAACTTACCTTAGGAATAAAAATCAGTGCCATGCTGAGGAAACAGCAGAATACGATAGCTAGCGAGACGAACGCGAAGGAGGCGTCCTGTTGATTCATGATGACAAGTGTGATCGGAGCAGTGATGACACATAACACGACCACGTTGTAGATACTCATGCCTACGTATCTTGAGTCGTTGATCTGACGAACCTTCACTGATCGAGTCTCGTATGCCAGGAATAATCCGAATACTAATACCAAGCCTTTGTATCCGTACATTACACCTGGAACAAATACACTTCATTAGACGATTATTTTCAATGACGATTATGATGCCCTAGACGTTATACACGTAGCAAAGTAAGTATATTGATGATTAATATTTATTATTCTCACATGGATTGTAGAACTGGTTGGATACCTTAGTTTATCATAGTAAGGAAAAACATCTTCCTTTTAATTCTTTGCTAATTGGCCTTAAGTAGACGAGAAAACCAGGACGGTGCTTTGTTCGTGTATGCTTTGATAATACTGTTAGTTATACGGTGTATAATTCCATATTATATTTTAAAACAAACGTAACTTTAAACGACATAGCAAAGAAAACAGCTGTTATTAACGACTTTAGAAAAAAACTTTTAAAATTCTCAAAGTTACCGTCGCAAATGAGTCGCACTGGACTTGGAGGGAGATTTATATAATGTAATTTACTGTTTACGGTACTTTAAATCACTTTATATTAGAGCTCATCTTTTATAATTATTGCTGTTTGTATTAAGGGTGGGCTCGGATTCGAGACGGTTTATTTTGTAATTAAAAGTTGGTATCAAATTGAACGCCTGTATAAAGTAGATAGCGTTTTAGTAGAAAACGAGCGTTCGCCATGCTTATTTTTAAGAAGCTTTTCGTACAATTTATTATTTACAAAGGATAATGTGGTTGCTTTCAGTAGGTAGTTTTGTATTTCGGACGAAGCGAAGCGTATGGACCGCATCACGGTTCATTGTTAGAGGTGAATTCAAAGGAAGAGTATTGCGTCAAGGCAAATATTTAGAAACGTGCCGTAGTCTAACTTTGTTGAAAGAATAAATATACGTTATTTGGTTTTTCGAAAATGGAATAACAAAATAGTTTTTGCTATAATGCTATAAATACGGGGTTTTCTATACTAAAGGTAGCAGTATTGTGCATAAACGATGATAAACTAGCACAAACCCCTTTCAGTGGTAGTTAGAAATACCGCATGTTTTTGTATTATTTTTTACATAAAATTAATGTTTGAAATAAATAATAAATTTGTTTTTTACAAAAACGACAGCAAAAATATGTATTTTTATTTACATTTTTTATGAATTAACTGAAGCTCTACCAAGAACATTAATTTAATATTTTAATATTATAAGGTATCTTTTTGTCGAACAAAAAAAACATTCTAACCAATTTTGATAACATTTTCAAGAACTTCATCAAGTCTTTATGAAAGTATGGTTTTTACAAGAGACGTTACAATCTTTTTAGGACGTCATTGTCTGATAAGACGTAAGAGAAATACAGGTTTACGTACAAACCACACAATACCATTTTATTAGATATAATATACGGGAACCTGGGGACACTTGATCCCGCCTTTTGTTTTTCATCCCTAATTTCCTTAGTGACTATCCATTTTAAAAGATATTGGTACCGAAATACGTGAAATTCATTTGCCTATAATTGATGTAAGACCCAAAGATATAAGTGCCTAAATTTAATAGTTATTTGACTAAAAGTAAAAATAGAGAATGATATCAAGTGTCCCGTATATACGGGAGACTTGATCCTGGGCATCAAGTCTCCTATATCTAGGTTCACATGATCCTTCTCGACCTTTTTGGTCCATGAATATATTCTAAGATTAAACGAAGGTGTTACAGAAATTTACTTTTACGTGCGCTTTCCCTAATCACTTACGGGGTCGCCGTAACGCGTATAATATGGTAACTTCAGAGTTACAATTTATGATTTCTATGGATAGATATATAAATATTTAATTTAGTTGGTTAGAAAAGTCACCTTAGTAATAAAGTGGCGTTTAATTTAGGTTTCTGTAGTTTTACTTTATTTGTAATTGAAGAATATTACTTTTGTTAATTAATAACTGTCTGTTTAAAAAAGTAATGTTTCTTTTAATACACTTTAATTTAGCAACTATGTTACTCTACGTTAACTAAGGGCACACAAGATTATTAAATGCGTATCAGAGATATTTTATGCTCTCTTTTATAAAGTTTTTACTAAGTGATTGAATTAGTTTCTAACATTTGCAATTGTGAGATTTGACAAGATTTGTGATAAAAAATCTTTTATTGCCGTAGTTAATAAGTTATTCACTACCTTAACTTCATGAATAGTATTATATGTATGATATGTATGTAATTATATTATACTTCAGGACTCGATGTATTTAGCATAAGGACAAACATCTGTGGTTTATTTATGTTATTTGTAAAACTGTGTTTGTATGAATTTGTAATATGATAATAAAGAATAAAAAAATAAATAAGTAAAAGACTGTTAAAAAATGTCGTATGTAATAACTCACCAAGCCAAACAGTATTATGATTGCTCGCGCAGTGCTCCAACTGAGGTCTGATATGAACATCATCGTCGTGGTGTCTCGGTGCTTCCAGTGAGAATGTCTCCACACTTCTCTTCAGCGGATCCCTTAGCTGCCATGCCGTGAGGAGTGCAACGTCCACGACTAGTAAACCTCCCACCATTGTGTATAGCTTCCAACCGTGGATACGTTTTTTCTGTTGAAAAAATTTGAGATTACATTTTTTATGTCCTGTACTTACTGGTACGTATGTAAGTACCTACTAGATTTCAAGAATGAGTTTTGATTAGAGAATAATTATGTTGAATAGGAATAAGTTACAATAATCAAGTACAAAAGTGGCTAATACAATTTCTTAAAGATTCTAAAATTCCTTTCGAAATCAGGTCAAAAATGAAATATATTTTCGCACTTTATTATTTTTATGTTTTCGATATAATATTACCTTTCGCGAGTCTTAAAATTTCTTACTTATCATTTCAGATATGCAAATCAGAGTTTTTTTCATTGCTTTGCCCGTAAAGGCAGCGTCTCTCTCAAATAAAGTCAAATCAGAAGTCAACAATATATTTAAATGGCATAGCTTGTAGGCGTGTCGAAGTATCAGGTTCAAGGAAATAAAAATTCCAATATCTCAAAAAGCTTTCGTTTCCTATTTCCTTACAAGTGCTCGTCGGATGTGATCTCAATAAGGTCTATAGGAAAACTTCAGAGGTCGCAATGAAGAGAAACAAAAAAGCAAACATTTGATATGTAAAGTGGCACGAGACGATCTAATTTACATTATTTTGTTGTATAGGTGATGAAAGGGCTCGTTCTAACATTCGTGTCTGTCGGTATCTGTCTTCTGTTGAATGAATGTGCGAAATACTCTAGTGACATTCTGGTAACGATTACGTCACATTACACGTAATTTATGTGAGCGTTAATATTGGCGAAGTGTTATGTGTCTGTTTCGAATTCATTCTAATGGTAATAACATTTAAGATAAACGCGTTCAGGTTAACTGTAGAGTGAAATGTGATGCTATAATGAGACAACTGATGTGTACACAGCAGGATAACACATAACATAGAAATATTTAATAAGAAATGACTCGGTAAACATAATTTAAAATTTAATTTACCTTTGTCTCCGCTTTCGGTTGAGTTGTATGTCTATGCACACGCCACACTTTAGTGAACAGAGCACCGTATGCCATCGAGAAACCAATAGCCAGTAACCACGCCCTCGCCGCACACAGTCCTGAGAAATGTTGTTCCGAAACCCATCGTCCGTCCAAGCCGAGAGCGATCGCAGCACTTAAACAAACGCAGCATCCACAGAGCATAACAGTGTTACAAGCAGGATGCGACCATTGAATAACCCTGCAAATAAAACGATATACTGTGACACACGAACCGTATAAAAATTATGACTCTAGTACAATTTTCAACGACTGCAGTCATTGGTTTAGCGTAGTTAAAATTAAAGCAACCTAAGCCCCCGGGATTCAAAATATCGACTTTATAGTTGCCGTTAAATCGAAATGATACTGTTATTGTTCCTTTTGCTGTAATTTTATACTGCTGTTCGACTGTGAGATTTTCCGTAATGAAGAATAGAAAAAAAGTATAAATGAAAATAAAAAAGTTGTCGATACTGAGCACTATAGGAGAGCTCGCTCCCCTTTGACTGCTCACTGCGTCAGATCATTTACATTCATCTCATCGCAAATTGCTCGTTTCGTTTATAAAACTCCTCCTAGAGTAAAACAACGGGCGGTTACTGTAAAGCGCAATTTTCTTTTAGAATTAATAATTTGTTTTCAATAGAATACTGATTTAAATATTAATTTATCCAATATTTTTCTATCAGAAAAGCTGAAAACCTTTTTAGAATGATCAAAGGAAAACAATAATATTTTCTTTTATGATATTTCGTAAAATTGGGTCACATCTTTAGTAGTTTGGAAATGTGAAAATAGGGAAAATATTAAGTTGACATTGTAATAGCTCATACGTCCCTACGTATAATATATAATATATTGGATTGAACAAAGTTTGCATACTTGATCAAACAGTATCTAGCTCACGCTGACAGTATTACGAAGCCCAACTAGTGTTTGCTTATATTTGGCAAGAAGATAATATATTCCAAACAAAAATGATAAAGCCTTGTTAAGTTATTGTAGGACTCACAGTCAGTTGTAACCACTAATCGATAAATGAGCGAAATCAGTACAGGGAATCTATCGATGAGTGACCACTGTTTGGTATTTTGTCTCAGCTTTTTAAAAGCTTCAGAAATACCTTTTCAGACAATCTTATTGACAGCAGTCATTAGGTAAGCCATGTCAAAGGCCTATAGACAGGTTAAATAACTTTCGATCCCAGGTTGGTCAACGACAGGTGACGGGGTTTAAAAGACATTTGAAAAATAGGATTTCGAAAAAACTGTTGCTGTCGAGCTTTGGTGCTTTTGCCAAACGTTACGTGCGACAGTGACAAATGAAGCTTGAGCCAAATATTGAGAATAAAAATGGCTCGAGGTTAGAATTTCACGATTTCCTTTTTAAAAGTTAGATCTGAGCTGTATCTACTGGGCCTCTATGTCTCTCCTCATTGAAATGCTTACAAGATAGACTTAATGATCAAGTTAAGTATTTTTTATTATTTTTAGGTACCTACTTGGTGTCTAAAAAAAATCTCTTTACCAAAGAATAGAAGAAAAATGAATGGAAAAATAGTAATAGTGTAATACATCATCATATCAGCCTATAGACGCCCACTGCTGGACATAGGCCTCCTCCAAAAGTTTCCACCCTGCGCGGTCCTGTGCCTCCCTCATCCATCGGCTTCCCGCCGTCCTTATCAGGTCGTCGGTCCATCGTGTGAGGGGTCTCCCCACCCTGCGAATGAAATGGCGACCGCGCACCGGAAAGCGCAGTGTAATACAGTATTGACAATATTTTCTGCTTTATTTTAAAAATTATTTAAATGCACAAGTTTTCAGTGTTACTGACGAAGTAAATTAAACCAACAGCTTGATACTTAATTATTGAAAGTGCTGTGAAAGGTCGAACAAACATGCTTTTATGCAATGGTACCAACTCCCAAAAGATTTACGCCATCAGTGAATACGTTTCACTTTTAAAAATACAATTCCCATACTAGGAATCACGCCCGGTATCTTGGGGGTTTTAACAAATATTATTTTAAT
The DNA here is from genome assembly GCA_905475405.1 of Schrankia costaestrigalis. Taxonomy (NCBI): domain Eukaryota; kingdom Metazoa; phylum Arthropoda; class Insecta; order Lepidoptera; family Erebidae; genus Schrankia; species Schrankia costaestrigalis. Next base: position 12,728,594 of record FR997826.1, read on the forward strand.
GGAAACAATAACATTCAGGATCATGACAATTACTTGTGGATCACAGAAATAATTTCTTAAAGATTAGACGTTAAAATATTTGTTATCATCTTTCCAACATATTCAAGATTTGATTACGTTTAAGTTTTTAAGTAAATAAAGTTAAAACTTAATAACTGTGATTTAGTTTTAAACAACTCCATAACAAAGTCTTCAACTTCGAAACACTCTTAGCTTTAAGCACATTAATCCAATTTACTTAATAGGACCCTTGTCAATATCATGCAGTGCCAAAATCCAGCAGATTATTCTAGATACAAACATTGACAGGAGCTCTAGTGTAAGATCTCATGACAGCCTCTGTGGTATAGTCGTTATATTACATGTCTGCTACGTAGATGTATCAGGTTCGATTCATGCTTAACCCTAGATTCATAACCATTCGTCTCACGGAACGCGGAAAACACCAATTTGTTTCTACTGTTTCCAGTAAAAGAGATTGAAAGCTGTGGTCCTAAGTACCTTTCTAAAACGTTGGACCGCTAGTGTCGGGAGTGCGCTTGCCTCGAAGCTACGTCCAATTAGCGCGTTATAGACCTTTGGTCGTCTGAGAGACGAATATTTATGAATAGTGTAATTATTGACTGTATTGATTGTTATTTTTGAAAATCATTTTTTAACGAGTTCTGGTTTTATAAATTAAAAGTAAGTAAGTATGTGATATTATTATACACTAGTAATTACGTATTATATAATCTTTCAAAGTGTATAACTACGTGAATAGTTATTCATTTCGTCTAATTTTATTTTAGAATTGTTGATCTGGTTCTGATGATGATGGTTTTACCAGTGAGGAAAGCAACGTTGACTTGAGTGATGTCATGTGGAATAACAGGAGACTATCCCGACAGTTTTGTAAAGAATATTCCAGAAAAGTTGACTGAACCGTGGTTACGTAAAAGGCGCAAAATGCCAACTTTGAAGAGATGCCTAAAAAGGAAAATCGATGAAGTTTTAGGGAAAACGCCTACCATTGCTACACCTGGTTCAAGAAGTACCTAAAAAACTATTTGTGGTCATTGTGAATATAAAAAATGTCGTATGACAAGTTTCCAATAGTAGTCATGTAAAAAGTTTATGTGCTGGGACCATTGCAGTTTCGTATGTGTGAAATGTGGTGATGAACCTTAATTATTAATAATTCATTACTTTTTTTATAACCCTAAAAATATATCTAACAGTGCCAAGATTAACTTCTTTTGTTTTATTTAAAAATACTGATAAACATCTCATTTAAATATAGTCGTATGAGAGACGAATGCTTATGAATAATGTTCGTCTTAGATATGGTTATGAATCTAGGGTTAATGCAGATCTTTGTGCATGAACATAATGGTTTACTTTGGTTTGAGTTATTTTTTAAGTATAACATGTATATGTATTTACAAAAAAAAACATTTAAGTAGTCTAGTCCGTTGCTTAGTAGCCATAGTACAAGCATTACTTAGTTAGGGATTACATGGCGTTGTGTAAATTTGACAGAAAAAAAAGATACAAAATTGATTTCTTACCTTCTATGCCTGTGTAGTATGTTGAAAATGATTAACGCAATGGCAGCGAGGATTCCGGCAATGCAGAGAGCAGTCATACACGCAAACAGCGGTAGTGATACTGTCCGTAGCTCTGTCACTACTACTGTACGGTCTGGAGGTACTTTGCCACCTGCGAAACATTAATAAATATAAGTAAAATTTTTATTAAAAGACTTTATGATGTCATTTTCCTTAATTCCTATGCATGACGTAAAAGCTAATTAATCATAACAGCCCATTAATGTCCCACTGCAGGGATGGGCCTCCTCCCATGACGAAGGGACACTTGGCCTACTAATACTGGCCAGACGGATTGGTATAGGGTTTAATTTCAAGTTTTCCTTCTTTTTATTTCGTTAAGATAATATTCACGATTAGTCACTTAGTCGGTTTTTACGACACCCATGGGATGAGATGTGGTGGTGACGTAATTGTATTCTTACTCCGTCACCACACGGAGAGGAAAATTTTGGCTTTACTTGTCAGTAATGTGAGCAATTATGTTCATATCTCATAATTGTTAAACAACAAGGAATGTGTGAAACCAATTTAATAAAATTGACTCGGAAGTCATATTTTCGTTGTCATTAATAAATAAGTGAGGTTTTTGATTGAAGTTACCTTTGCTTATGAGAGGTGACAATCAGTTTTGATTAATATCGGAAGTAAAATATCACGTTACACAACCGGTATATTTTTATTTCGTTGTGCCATTATTCTGTTTCACTCGAAACGTGAGACTTTTACGTAAAATATTAAATACGTACCTGTTGATGTTGTATTCATAAAATTAGTCAGCAGATATAAATTATTATATTTAAGTAAAGTTTAATTTTAAATAAACGTACCTAATTTACTTTTAAACTTTTTGATTACTTATCAAGTGATGATTACATATTTTATTATAAATCATTTGGTTGTAGTTAATTACATTTTTAATTAGAGGACAGTCTAGGTGACCGATAAAAAGTTGAAACAAGTCCTTAAGACTGTTTTTCTGTTCTATTCTGAGTTTCCTTCTTTTTTTCCCTCTGATATTTGTAAAAGTGTTGCAAAATACCTTCCATCTTAATATCATTACCAACATCTCAGAAAATGAACTTCAGTGCCGACTTTAGCCAAAAAATAGGGTCTACACAAAAATGTACTAAATATCACTATAACTGATTACATTAGATCATGTTCAGGTACTTACCGACCCATCTCTCTCGGTCTAACCAAGTCAAGTTATCAGCCTGCGTGTCGTAGTATCCAAGCTTTACGTAATGGTTGTCAGTCAACTGCTCAATCTGAGTTAATGCTATGCGATCACCTTGTGATGAGAATGCTACTAAACCCTGTAAAAGAAAATATTATTTAATATCTACTTATTAAGGTACAAAATGTAATACTCCAAGATTAAGAGGAGACTTTTGCGAACAATCAATTAACCGACAAAGATCTATAAGACCATGATAAGACCTGCCGTCCTGTATGGGTCAGAGAGTTTGCCCACAAAAGGGATGAATGAAAGACAATTGCATGTAGCAGAGATGAGAATGTTAAGAGGAATGTGTGGTGTTACGAAAGCGGATAGAGTAAGAAATGAGTATGTAATAGGAAGTTTGAAACCCATCTGATAACACCCCGTCGTTTTTGCGTCGGGGGTTAAAATAATGCGATTTACCTACTGCATTTAAGGTTATTTTATTTAGAGTTAAATATAATAAAGCATTTCAAAACTCTACATCATTTCCATATAACTAAATAAATATGTAATCCAATCTATCTTATCTTAAATACCTATATTAATGAAATAAAATAAATTTGTAATTTACTTTGTATAAGATTTCTTTGGTAAGTACACGACTTATCCGACCCCTGGTGTTTCTTTAATTTATTGTATCTGTGGTAATCCAACATCACTAGCAGTGACAATTGGGTACTCCGAGAAAATACTAATCTGTATTTGTGTCTGTTTGTTGTCCCAGCAGTGATTTATTTGCTTTTTTGTAAGCTAGCTTAACTTTAACACCTTAAAACGTGTTTTTATTTTAAAAAATTCTTTCCGAATAATGACTGAGTGACTGAATTTCACCAAACTAACAATCCCGTAGGTGTTGTAAAAACTGACTAATTAGGAAGCTCTAGAGTTGTTATCTCTGTACAAAAAAAAATGCTGCAAGCTTGACACAAAGCCCGTGAAACCGACATACATTTTGTGGAGCTAATACTGTGTATATTTTTTTATAAAGCTTTGGCTATGCGTTTGTTGTACACCTGATGGGAGATGCAAATTGGTATAGTTCAGTTATTAAGATATTGGATGTTAGTCATGAAGTGACAACGTTTCGTTGCTATCACTTTCCAAATTCATCGTCATCATTAAAGGAAAATTTAATACTTTTTTCTTACTTACACCGTTATTACCTATCGAAGAACACATTGATTAAAAATAAAAGAAATTGTACCCATGCAAAAATATAGCAAGCGTTATAAACGAAAATGTACCTAGTTATATTTTAATAGTACGCGTAAATCTCATTTTCAGTGTAACCATCTATCCAAAGAGCCATATAATGCAATCAAATTAATTTATATAACCCAAACGCGTTGGCGGATACAACTTGAGTGCGTTCTAGAGCAAGAACTACTCGTAAATATATTTTATAGGTTTAATTACAATTCGTTTTGTCACAGTTGTTGTCTGCCATAATACTTGAAACTTTTTGAAGAGCTGTTCAAAAGTTAATAAACAACACGAAAGGATATAAAACTGTCGTGTTTTTATGAATGAAAAGAATTATAGTGATATGATTAATATAATGGAAAGGGGAAATTGCATTTTATCTATGTGGTGACGAGTTAGAATATATTATATCACCACCCCGTCTCAGCCTTTTTTGTGTTGTAAAAGCCGTCACATGGAAACCTCGGGGATATTCCCTTAACAAATACAAAAGAACTAGCTCAGGCGATTTTCAGAGAACCTAAATCGAACGTACCAAAAAGACTTTGCTAGCTAGGTACTATTTTTCATCGACTGAATTTTGATCTAAAAAAAAGTAAGACTGTATGAGTTGACATGTATTATACTTATGGATAAAAACACCTAATTAAATGTGTACTAAACTAGTAAGCCAAGTTTCACCCCGTCAATGGAGGAAGCCTGCCTTGCGTAGGGACATTACTGGGTTGTTACAATGAAAAGAAACTTAGCTCAAAATATATTACCATTAAAAACAAATTACCTACATCTTCCAGGAATAAGTCTGTATAATTAGTTTAGATCCGGGCAATTGTTTCTAGATCGAGAAAATCGCTTTTTGCAAACGAGGATAAGAAATATGAATAATGTATTCTATTTCATGTTATAATGAAGCTAAGATTATTTTATCTATTCTGATCCGTCCACAAGTTTTAACTATCACTGACTGGGAATATCTCATTTATAACTCTGATACAACTGTTTTGAGACAATATTATTATATTCATAAAAAATTTTCATTTCCAACCACACCCACAGTAATAATATTTCAGCAACATAAATTAGACAAGTAAAAAACTACCTACTTATTTGGTAGGGTTACATGTTTGTGAAATTCCGCACGTTACAGGGATTGCTCCCTAGGGCATCGTATTAAAATTTTTAATAAAAAAAGTAAACATCTGTGAAAAAAGGTTATAACTCAATTTATTCTCTTGTTGCGTAATTGGTTTATCCTTATGTAATTCCGCGAATGTATTATAATAATCTTTTTAATATTTGTAGGGTTTTTATAAAAAAAATTGTGCGCCTATTAAACTTTACGGCTCTTTGTATACAAGGTTTTGAAGGTGTGAAAATAAAACCCTGTCTACGAGTATATACAATTATGTACTATCTATGCTAATATTATAAAGAGGTAAAGTTTGTGAGTTTGTGACGTTGTAGGGGCTAATCTCTGGATCTACTGAATTGATTTGTAAAATTCTTTCTGTGTTGAATAGCTAATTTATTGGGGAGTATCATAGGCTACCGAAGTGGGGGCAAAATCGAAAATCAAATCATCAAAATTTTGCCCCCACTTCGGTTTATAAAAAACTAGCTGACCCGTGCCCACTTCGTTGGGCGGGAAAAAAACGTTATTATGCGTCCCTTATTTATCATATTTTATTACTGCTCTACTCATATCGCGCTATGACTAGCGTGATATTATATAGCCTATGATACTCCCCAATAAATTAGCTATTCAACACAGAAAGAATTTTACAAATCAATTCAGTAGATCCAGAGATTAGAGGTCGGGTTGTAATTTGTGTTACTTATGTGTGATGGTCATATTTATAATTTAGGAATGTTTATTAGCTAACTAAAAAAGCCTAGTACTTCTGGTACAAGTTTTGCTTAGTTTGAATGTACTTCCACAAGTCTAGGGGCTTATATTTAGGCCTCGACCTTTTACGCTATTTCCACGAGTAAAAAAACAAAAAGGGGCGACATGTTCACAATGTGATCAAGACCTTTTCCCTTTTCTGGCTTAAAAAAAATTAAAAAAAAAAAACAAAAAGTGTCGGTCTCGCTCCTTAGTGTGAAAGCTAAATATAGGTGTAAGTAATTCTAAACATACAGAATATAGTAGAGGCCTTAATAAAGCGTGTGTCTGATTGTTGAGTTGATACAATCAAGTAACTCAAACATTTCTCAGCCAATCAACACAAAATACAGAACCATTTTATGTAATAAAACCTTTTTTATTCTTTTCTTTTTCGTAGAGTAAATAATTCGAGCTTAGTTCACAGGATTTATTCGCAATGTGATCATATACACTGTACCTAATAATATCTTTGTAGCCGGGCCGCGTAGAAACTAATTTTGGAATTACTGTCCTCATATTACTAAGATATATGAAGGTACGGAAATTGGTAAGGCTTCTTAATAATATTTCTTGTACTATGTGAACGTTCAAGCTATTACGTTCGTGTAGTTTTATTTATAGATGTATATAAAACAGGATATTTTGTTTCGTGTTATTTGTATGGTTATAACCACGACACAAAAATTTATTATATTATTATAGTTATATAGTCTTAAAAAGTAACGGGACCGGGTTCTTCCAGTTGTGGTAGCTTGGCTTACTATACCAGATGGGCCAGTATAGGGTTTTGTTAATTCCTCGGTATTCGTACAGATAATATCCACTAATTTCCCTTGGTCATCTTTTACGACATCACAGAAAGATGGTGGTGACAACATAATAATATACGTCCTAGTAGTCCGTCACCACGTGGAAATACATTCTTACGAAAATCTTTTTACTGTGTATGTTGAATCTAATACCTAAACACAATAATGCTGTAGTAAAAGACCGCGACTCGGCAAACGTAGTGTAAGACGCCCCCCAGCTAGGTGTACCGACTACCTCATAAAGGTCTCTGGGTCGGACTGGATGCGAAAGGCGCAGGACCGAGTTCCGTGGCGCGTGTTGGGAGAGGCCTATGTCCAGCAGTGGACTGCAATAGGCTAGTTGATTGACTGATTGAAAAGACAACCAAGGGACTAAACAGTAATTATTTCTTGCAAAAAGGAAATCTTTAACAGAACCAGATTTTAACACGTCTTGCCAAGTTTCTATAATATGCCAAGTTTGTCTCCCACGTTAGAGACCCAACACCGCCCTATGTCTATGAGTAAACATAGTACAGTCAGCTGCAAGGAAATCTAACCCCTTTAGCGCGCTGTTATATTCTTAAAGGGGGTTAGATTTCTTTGCAGCTGACCGTACTATAAATAAACTGCAACATAAATTGAATACGACAATGCATTACTTAATACGTTACTTACCGATACACCGAGAAATGACGTAGAGTTTATCGCCTCGTAAATGTCGTCGGCAATCTTCTTGTTTGTATATGTGAAATTCTTTAAACTTAAACCACTCTTCTCCAGTTTCTCCATAGTCTTGTTGAATGCTGAAAATAAATTTTATATATTACTTGAAGAATATCTACAGTATTATTTGCTAATGTTTAAAGTATAGTTTAAGTACATTCACAGTTATTTTTACAAACATACTTAAATATTATTAATAATTGTAGGTATATCAGAGATATAACGGTGAAGTAGAGGTGTCAAAATTGAGTAGGTATTTATACTGTGACTATACTGTTAAAAATTACAAAGTTTACGGCGCGTTTTTATTAGTACCGAGAACAAATCTCAAAGAGCAAATATTGTAGTTAAAAAGTAACTATGTAGAAAAGAGGTATTTCTTTTTAGATTTCGTATCGTTAAAAAAGTTTTTATTTAATTAAATATTATTTAATTAAATTTTGTACCGTGTTTGTCAAATAGATAATTTTTTTTGTATTTTATTAAAATCCATTAATTTCTCTACAAAACATAATATTCTATCTTTTCGTAACTCGTAATGCTCATGATCGTAAGTAAAGCCACAGCTAAGCGGCTGCAGCGCTGCAATTGATCGACCATACTCTCTTAGCGTCTGGTAATTTTAAAAACTAAACTTTTCACAATATTTCAGCGACTAAGCTACTAAAATTTTACCGATTTATGGATAACTTTCACTTGGTATACGATTTCAACTTTGTAATTTTTGCTTTCCGTCGAACTAATACGATCTAGTTTAAAGTTTCCAATATGTCGCTTAGTAATGTTCGCCTTTCTAACTTCAATATACTTACTTACATACTAGATCCTTATAATCATCATAACAGCCCATTAATGTCCCACTGCAGGGACGGGTATCCTCTCGTGCCGGAGAGATACCTACTTGGCCTACTAATACCACGCTGGCCAGACGGATTGGTATAGTGTTGTTTAATTTCAAGTTTTCCTTCTTTTTATTTCGTAAAGATAGTAGTTGCGGTTATTCCCTTAGTCGGTTTTTACGGCACCCATGGGATGAGATGGGGTGGTGACATATTGTATTTTTACTCCGTCACCACACGGAGACTTACTTACTTACTTACATCTAGATCCTTATAATAATTTAATAGTTTTTAGTAAATTTATTTCTGTTTGATACACACATCAAAAAAGTCTAAGCAACATGCATGATATTACAAATTTACCATTTATATTAATTAATTTCTAAGTATTTACTCACTCAAAGTGTATAGGTAAGTAAACTTTTTTGTTATTGATGACATACTGGCTGGTTGTAAAAAAAAAATTTCGATTATGTTTTGTTTTTTTTCATAAAATTCAAATGACTGCGAATTTGTTTGAATTTGAGTGCATGTTAATTGCTACGTTTTAGTCTTGATTTTATAATTTTACCAACCATTTAAATACAGTTGGCGACAAAATTGAATTGTTAGATATTCTTTACGTCATGGAGCGACGTCATTTGACGGCAGATGAAATGCAAAGAGCTGTAGGGATGTTGCAAGCGGGAAGTAATCAATCTCAGGTATCTCGACATTTTGGTATTCATAGAAGTGTTATTTGTCGTCTTTGGCAGCGCTACAATAATACAGGGGAACCCGCTGAACAGCATCCAGGCCGTAAAAGGAGTACAACCACTCGGCAAGACCGGTACATACAACTGACTGCAAGACGCCAGCCGATGTTAACCGCTCGAGAGATAAGTTTGAGGCTACAAAATTCAAGTGGTGTTGATGTAAGTCCCCAAACTGTGCGAAATCGACTGCATGAGTACGGCCTACGAGCTCGACGCCCTATCAGGTGCCCACCGATACGTCACGGGAATCGCGCTCGTCGAAATGAATGGTGTAGAGAACGCATAACATGGACCCAGGAACAATGGGATAAAATTATGTTTTCCGATGAGTCGCGATTCGGGTTTAGGCCTGATACAAGAAGGGTGCGAGTGTACCGTCGACCCGGAAATACCGAAAGACTCAGGTGCGTTCAGGAAGTTCATCCATACAGCGGCTCAACAGTTATGGTATGGGCGGGTATTATGAAGAACAGGCGAACTGAGCTCGTTTTTGTAAATGGAAACATGAACGCTGAAAATTACGTTGAGGATATTCTCAGACCTTATGTCCATCCATTTGCACAAACCTTTGGCTCCGATTTTACGTTAATGCATGACAATGCGCGTTCACATCTCGGCGAACCAGTGAATACTTGGCAACGGAGAACATCCAGGCATTGCCCTGGCCTGCACAATCGCCAGACCTCAACCCCATCGAGCACGCATGGGACATGCTCCAGAGACGTGTTTTGAAGGACTTGGACGGAGTGACAACAACCCAACAGCTGAAGGATTTGCTACAATTCCATTGGGAGCGAATACCGCAAGATGACATAAACAGTCTCATTAATTCAATGAATAATCGTTGCCGACAAGTTCTGAATAGCAGAGGAGGCCATACTTTGTATTAAATTGTCCTATTCTTTCACAATAAATTCATTTTCTTAAGAAATTTCAATTTGTAAAAAAAAGGTTTAGTTTCTTATGTACCTGTATATTCTAATATTGTTAATTTCTGTTATTAAAAGAACTTATAAAGAAAACAGCTGTTATTTTTACATCATAGAACCCTAAAAATATTATTTTAAAAATAAAATACAACGTTATAATTAAAATAAATGGTAAAATAAATTAATATAAATGGTAAATTTGTAATATCATGCATGTTGCTTAGACTTTTTTGATATGTGTATATTGAGGGTTTCTTCACTTCTTGATCTGGCCACGCTGGATACTGTTCGATGAGTTAGGAACAAGACCCGCAATGTGCAAACACTTGCACTTCGTACAGATGTTTGCACATTGCGGGGTCATGTCCAGCAATAGGCGTCCTGTGGCTGATATGATGATGATGATGATGATGAAACTTCATTTGTAAATTAAACATCTAAACATTTTATGGTAATATTTGAAATAGTCGATGTTACACTTTTATTTGATTAAATACAATTATATCTTTATGAAGTACAAAAATAGTAAGAAATTATTTGGAGACCGTTTTGTTAAGAACGATTTCCGAATATTATTCTCACAGTTAAACCTAAAAACGTTTACAACACTTCCTTTGTTCACAACATATTCTATTAAATAATACAAAATACAAGCAAGAATCAACTATTCCAAAGCTCACATAGTTAAATTAACGGACAAAGTCTAGGAATACTGTGACACATAAAAAAGAGAAAAACAAAACACCATTCTCTTCTGATTATTCGTTCAGAAAAAATGGCAAAAAAGAGATGCCTTTACGTACGTCTGTTATTGGAAAGCAGAAACAGGTAAAAGAGAGGATTGTGTGCCAATTGTCGTGGTACCGTACAACACACGTTTCACTGAGTCCCGTTATTTTTGTTGATTTATTACCTACCTACAGAAGGTAAGCGTAAATGTCAATTTGTGATATTTTTTTTGGGAGTATGATTATTTATTCTGCGATATAAGCATTGCAGTTTGATTGAATTTTAGATGAATATATTAGATTTAGAATTTAACAGCAGAGAGATAAAATTGAACAAAATAATATTTTTAACACATTTACATAATGCCATCTTATAATTAATAATAAACATATTCTTAACACATTCAATGCCATCTAATACTAAGCTAAGCAGAACTTGTACGGAATGACAGAATAAACAAACAATAACAATTATACACTTTTTTTATTTTAAAGATACATAATACCCTTAATATATTTTATACATAGATAATTACCCGATGAACGGTTACTTTTGTTCATGCACACATTTTTTGTATTTTCATTTTTGATTTGCTTTGACCGAGAACCGAAATCTCGGCGAAGCCTTACCTTAGAGTATAACCACTACGCCACAGGTCGTCATAAAATAGATTGCATAGGTAATGTATAATCGGATTGACGTTAATAATATTAAACACATTAAATGGCGAGAATAAAACTCAACAAAATAAACATTACAAAAGCAGATAAAGTCTAGCAAATAAATTTAAAAAAAGAAACAAATAATAATTAACCGCTCCAGGCACTCGTAATAATCCCCTACTTACAAAAGATGACAGTAAAATACAAGAACAACTGCGGGCTTTGCGAACCATTTTAATTGAAAATTCAATAAGTAAAAGTATAAACTGAGAAGAACCGGAAAATAATCATTTAGAAAAAGGGTTTATTTAAATGTCAGTGATAATGACGGTCTCAGTGGTGTAGTGGTCAGGCTAGCGGCTGACATGCACGAGGATGCGGATTCGGTTCACTGGTATATTTATAGGTAATAGTCAGTTACATTTTAATTGGTTAATTACAACAGTTATACATTTTCTCTCAACATAGTCCTTTCAAATAATATTCATATCATAAAAAAAACATTTAAATTCTAAGTACAAAAACTAAACTACAAATCATCAGACCACTATTAAAGTAAAAAGGACAGAAACCTAACACCTTAAACTTAACACACGATTATTTTATATTGGTAAAAAATACGACCCAACTAAAGAAACTAAAACGAAAAAACTATAAAGGTTGAACACACTATCCAAAAAGTTTATCTCATAACTTATTTATATAATTATAAACAAAGAGGTAAGGTTGTACATACCTAAGGCAACGGCCCAAACGGCGTCGTAGGCCAAAGGTGCCTCTTGATATCCCTCCGGATATCTTTCGCCATCGATGTCGTACCCAGCATCGCGTAAAGCCTCGTTCAGTCTCGATCTGTTTAGATAAAAACATTGTTTTCCTTATACCAAATCACAAGGTCTATTTCTACACAAATAAAGATTGACTTTTTAGCTTTATTAAATTGAGTTATACTAAGAATACATTGTGTTAGTAAATTGGTTTGGGAATGTTTTACGAAAATTGTGTAAGTTAATAAAATGAAGATAAAAAAATAAAATATTCCTCACACTTTCACACAACGCCATCTAGTCCCAAACTAAGCAGAGCTTGAACTATGGGCACTAAACAACAGTTAAACCCACTTAAATACTTTTTTTTTAAATACATACATATTAATACATAGAAAACACCTAGAGCAATGCAAACAATCATGTTCATGCACACAAAGACTTGCATTGAGCAAGAATCGAACCCGACACCTTTGCGAAGCAGTCATGTTAAATAACCACTACGCCACAGAGGTCATCAACTTGATGTTTCCATTGAGAGTTATTAATTTGTCTCTTGACTGCCTCGGTGGTAAAACGGCAGTGTATGACGTCGCTGTTTCCAATTCCACGTTGGACAATTATTATTGAGATCCACATATTATTGTCCCTAAGCCAGATGCTCTTTGCATTCGTTAAATGTATGTTTAAAAAGGTTTTTGCGACACAAGACCTATTCCCGTGTGTTTTTCCAAATTAGTTTCTAAAACTGATATAACATGTCATAAATTCGACTAGAGTGAATCATTATAATAAAAAACACAATAAATTTACCATAGCGTAAGTAAAACTATTCAAAGTATTCGATGTTTCTCGTGTCTAACAAGTAACAAAATACGTCTACGGCACTGTTTCACGCGAAACTATTTATAAAATGTCGAAGAATGTAGACGAGTGAAGTTTACTTCTAAAAGACGATTCAATTACAATCTACAGAAATGTGTTTACTCCAAATTTTTGTCAGTGTATTTTAAGATAGTATATTTAATATAATAATACAATAGGTATTCCTTACATATTCTTGCAACGCTATCTATTTTTGAACTAAGCAGAGCTTGTACTATAGGTACTGGACAACGAATAAACATACTTACATAACAAACATACCTATGTTTTGGTAATTACGTAGGTACATATTATACATAAATAACACACAAAGATTTGCAATAAGGCGAAAACGAACCCGAAACTTCTTTGCCTATCATTTAGGATGATATAACGCAAAACGCATTAATTTTATTCTTACTAATCTCAAAATTAAACGCATAAAAATAAAGTTTAATAAACGCATGATTGCAGCCATACTTCATAATACGAGTTATAAATTATATTGCTGTGGGGAACTGAGATGGTATTCATAAAATACTGAATAATATTCAGAAATATTATTACGAATAAAGTTATAGCATTGCTATGTCTGTTTTGTTCGCTTAGCAACGTCTATGAAAAGCTTATTACTGTAAAACCTCCGGAGAGAACTCCGACAGTACTTAGCTTTGTTGAGAAGATGTATGTAGGGTAAGCCACCCAATTATTGGCTTTAAAAGTGAACTTCGTGTCATTCTATAATTAAATCATCATAAAAACATGTAATAAAGTCAAAGAAATACTTTTATCTTTGCTTTTATAATCGTTTTAATGTGTTTAAATAGTATTAAAGAAATATTTTAAACTAAGTTTTGAAAGACTATACAAAATCCTATTATTAGCACCTCCTATTAATGCCAATAAAATGATTTTGATAAAATATGATTTATATATTAATTCTTTGAACTTGAATTATCATACAGAACTTAACAATTTATAGTTTCCTTTTTTAAAACTAAACTCACAGGTTCTAATAATTGGAAGAGTGCCAACGATTAGGTGGTTTACCCTACATCGTGTTCTCTTTCCTTTTTGTTATGAATATGTTGCAAAGGGTAAGAAAGGATTGCGAGTAGTGCAGTTATGAAATATTAAGTTGAGTAAATGGATGTAGTAGACAATCTTTGTACTAGTCTTCAGTGGAATTCTTCTTGATTTTAGAGATTTATTTAGTTGTTTCTTTTTGTTGAAATGTATTTTAGAAAGTTGGTTGGTGGGAAAGTGACTTATTTTACAAATGAAATGCTTAATTTTGCTATTTTTAATTGAAATAAATGGACAATAGACAAAAACAATAGACAAATTAGAAGTACAGGGATGAAACTAGCGTCGTTTAAGATTTGTATTTCTATATATTTTGGTAAAGTGATTTCTGTTACATATTGGGTTGTTTCATGCTTAAAATTTGCCTTCTAACAATACACAAGACTAATTAGTCTAATTAGCTCTGCTTTCAAGGTAATTATGTAATAACGAAGCTGATATTATTAAATTTAGAACGAATGCGGCGTGAAATGGAACTCCTAGAACTAAACTAAAACTAACGCAAATTAAGTTTAATTTTAGAACGTATTCGTAAATAATTTATTCATTAAAAAACTTAAACCCTAACACAGTCAAATTTTCATAATAGTGCTTTGTGGTATATTGCAGCAGAGCACATCAACAGATGTAGACACATCCAGGCCACATGCTGAAGATACCTTCCATCTAGTACATATTTAAAAAAAATCTACTTCACATAACTACCTGTCAAATAAACTACTACTTATATACAAGTACTGTCGTTAATAAATCCCGCTCACATCTATATAATGAAACTAATTCTTTATTAAAGTTCGCAATAATGTTAAACGTCGTACTTATCCTTTGTAATTTAAGTTAGGATAGGTGAAGTTTCAAAGGTTCTATGTAACATCGGATACCTCATTACGACGCCTTTAAAGAAATAGTATTTGAAGGCTCTTCCCATTACAACAGAAAGGGAATCATTGTTGCGTGCAAGAACAACGTAATGTAATGGGGAACTCTCGACGGTTTATTCTTTTAACATTTTCGCGCAATTACCATGTTAATGTTCACTGAAGCATGGTTTATTATCTTTGAAGAGTACAAAGGATATAAATACGCGAGTTGACGGAGATGTATACAATAATAAAATACACTCACATCGCAATATCGGTTATCATTCACAGCTATTTTGAAGTTCAAGTGCGTAGACGAATTTCAAAGAATAGAATATTATATTTTGCGGCGTAAAACCTCTGTATCGGCAGCGATTTCAAAATAAAAAGAGAAAAAGTAGGAAGGAATAGACAAGTTTATAGGTTTTTATACTATAGAGATTAAATTAAGTACGATCACGATTAAATACATGATCTAATAAAACATTTTCGATTAACTAAAAATGTCTCTACAAAAATAGACATTCATTTGATTATGCACTCACCGAAAATCTTCGGATGTCATTCCGGATATAGTCGTCTGATTGGAATTTTGATTCCACATGAGGGCCTCCGTAGTTAAATGTCCTTCAGCAGCTTCTCTCATCTGTTCCGGTGTACATTCAATTCCTTCTTTTTCTAAGTTTGTTTCAAACCAATTATCTTCGTACCAACCTGAAACAAATGATAGTGTTATCAAAATAGTTTTGTAAAATCTTAAGCTTTTTTGACGAAAAGATGTAATCTATATTTATACTAATACATATTATAAAGAGGTAGAGTTAGTGTGTTAGTATGTTTGTGTATTTGTGACGTTGTAGGGGGTAATCTCTGGATCTACTGAACCGATTTTAAAAATTCTTTCAGTGTTGAATAGTCTATTTATCGGGGAGTGTCATAGACAATATAGTATCACGCTATGACTGATAAGAGTGGAGCAGTAATGAAATATGTTTAAAAAAGGGACGCGTTTTTTTTGCCGCCCAACGAAGTGGGTACGGGTTAGCTAGTAGACTAAAATAAAAGCACTTTATCTTTATGTGATTTAACCACTTACATAACACATCTAAAAGACTCAGTGTGTTGTATTATAAAATTCCTTTACCAAGTTTTCCCCTTCATTTTTCTTTTATTACTTCTTGCAGTTGGTCAAGTAAACTGGCTTAGTAAGCGGCATTTATTGTTGTATTATCGTCGATCCTTATAAATCTGCTTTCGTTCGTCTAAATTATTAATATATATCTTAGTACCCATAGAGTGTTACGCACCTGCCCTTACTAAACGATGTCACAGATAATGCTCCTGTAAGCCCTTTTAGAGCATCTAAGTTTCCTTAGTTAATCTCCTACCATACATTCTCTTAACCACCTGTGTTTAAACTACCTTAGCATATTTCTAACATAACATGACTGCTACGCAGAGGTTTCAGGTTCGATTCCCGCTCAATGCAAATCTTTGTGTGCATAAACATGATTGTTTGGATTGGTCTGAGTGTTTTCTATGTATAATATGTATATATTTCCAAAAAAAAAAAATTAAGTATGTTTATCCGTTGTCTAGTAGCCATAGTACAAGCTCTGATTAGTTTGGGACTAGATAGCATTGTGTGAAAGTTTAAGGAATAAGTGAGAATATGTATTTTTGCAATGTTATTTCATTTCACTGTTTTGCGCTTTACCAACCGATGCAGAAAGCTAATTCTTGCAATGCGGCATCAATGGGCTGATAAGACAATAGGTAGTGCAAAGTTTATAAATCTAGAAAATTTATTTTACTCATTTCATTTGTTTAATAAGCCAGAGGTAGATTTAAAGCTATGAAATATTACAGTGGAGTTGTTTAGAATTTCATTTTTGATGTCTTGCTTGACACGTGTGTACCCGTCTGAAAAAGCATCGTAATGTTGGCTAAATAAGTCAAAAATAAATCAACCTTATACAAAAAAACAACAAAACAATTTAAACTATTCGTCTGAATGAACCAGAACCCCGATGATCAAATAAAATAACGCTTTTTGAGCGAGTGAAATCAGATTTGAAAAGAATAAAAGACGCCATTATTTTATAGCAGATAAAGGCGTAGTTATACTTATGCATTTCCATAATAATTTTAGCTTTTTTCTTTACTGATTTTAGCGAGGGTCATTTGGAAATAAATGTAGTAAATATGTCTTTGTCTATATTGTAAAGCTGCAACATCAACCAACCTTTTTACTATTTATTATTATACTTTTTTACCTAGTACTAAGTACATAAGTTTATGCTGATCTGTTTGTAATAACCTCACTTAGGCTACGTTTACGAAAGCGTACACCATGATATTCAGATAAATGAGATTATGCATGTCTTACAAAAGAGATCGAGACCATTTCTTAAGCTCGATTTACACATCGAAAAGTACAGTAGCGAGTTAAGTAGTAAGTTGTTGATTCAGTTGATTTAAATAGATCTCCATCCTATTTTTTGGCGAGTTAAGTACGAAATAGCCCCCCCCTCTCGCGTCTCGAGACGCGAGAGAGGGGGGGGGGGGGTAAATAGGATGGAGATCTATTTAAATCAACTGAATCAACAACTTACTACTTAACTCGCTACTGTACTTGTCGATGTGTAAATCGGGCTTTAAGGGTGTTAATAACATTATATTATTCATTATCATTTTATGTACAGTACCTGGCCGTAAATATAGCACATCGACTTTTGTAAAGTGACAATCGGCCAAATTTGACTTCGTAGAGTCTGGTATCTATTAGCAACTGTTAATGGTAACCTTGGGGAAAGGGTATTACGTACAAACAATATTAACATATAAATAAATACTATTTGGTAATAAATCATCAAATGAAGGAGCAATTAACTTTCTCCGTTTGTATGGAGTTGTGACTTTGCGACGGACATGCGTACCCTTAAAAAAAATATGATTTGATAGTGTGCGGTAGAGATGCCACGTTGCCAAATTGACGAATTGTCTATTTCCACAGATATGCAATATTTACGGCCGGGTACTGTACAACATTTATGTTATCAGAAGTACCAGAGCAAAAGTATGCACTAAACTAATTGATCTGAATGCAGGTACATCCAGGCATTATTATTATCAGTCTAAACCAACCTAATATGAAATAAACAAGATTTTGTTATAATAACTTAGTAGGCAGTAGTAGGTACGCTATAATTACAAATTCGAAACCGACTAAGTAGGTACTTGTCCTGTTTCATTTATATTTTTACGATTATATTTTTGTTTTTGGTTTGTATACCCGAAAACGAAATGGCTTTATCAGTTTTGACAAAAAATTCTATCATAATTCAAATTCATTAAGATCGTTATTTAATGTTTATGCGTGAGCTTGACGTCATGGTTGACCGTAATCAAAACTATGCTTAGATTAAAAGTGCAATCTATTTTAAACTTTTACTTCAACGCAATAAATAATAATATCTACTAAAACAATACAAATGTCACTATATTAAACTGTAGAGTTTGTATGTGAAAAACCATGAAAAACCATTAAATAATTTAAAACTAAAGTCAACTTGTTACTTGTGACATTACAAGCTTGTCATTTCAGAAAAACTGAAGATGTAGAATTTAAATATTGGCTGGTAAGCCACCCAATTGTTGGCACCTTAAGAGTGGACTTCGTGTCAGACTAAAATATAAAATATTATAAAATACTTTAATCTTTGCTTATACTTACTCATTATTATGTGATTGAATAGTATTAAATAAATATTATTGGCACTAATGCCAATAAAAGGATTTGTTGTCACATGAAATAAATAAAATATGATAAAAATATTAAATAAAAAATATTTGAACTTGAATAATCATACTGAACTAGGATAATCTATAGTGTTTTCTTTCTTTTTACTCACTTTTAACTCTTAAGTGCCAATAATTGTAGGACTTCTAACGATTAGGTGGTTTACCCTAATTTGTTTTATATTATAAAATTACGAAAACTTTAAATTGAAATATGCACCAATGACGTCATGCAAGAAATGATAGGGATGGACATAGAAAGGAAAAAAGAGAGAAATTCATTAGAATAAAACATTTTACCGAAAATATACTCTAGTAACAGTCAATAACGTTGACTTTATTATTTGTTTTTATAAATATCTAACGACTATTTGCTAATACAAAAGAACTGATATGTCAAAGTAGCGTCATGATTTAACTGATGTTTTGTTGTGCGATATTGAACCTAATAGTTTTATGACATGCAACTAACATTAACTCTAGAGGTGATAAGGCCATTTAGTTTTCGACTATACTTTAAAGGTAGAAGACTAATTCAATTGTATACAGTCTGATAACAGCGTCCAACAAACAAAATCGTTAATAATAAAATAAGATCAAAAATAAACTTTTCCTAACTACAAAGTACACAACAGTATTCAAATAGGCTAATCGAGTCTATTATATGCCTTAAATTACGGAACCAGCGGAAAGTGTGAAAATATGAATGACTAGATTACCATAATGCCAATTATGTATTCAAGGATAAATGTAATATTATTTCGTTTTTATTTTACATTTACAACGAGTCTCTTTAGACCATTATTTAGCTCTTTTTTGTATCCATTTCCTTTGTCCTATTCGCTAGTAGAAACTGATGCGGACAAATGTGTATTTGCTGTTGTTTTTACAATGCCTCCGGCAATATTTCTTCGTAAAACTTGAAATGAAATATTTTTTGTAATAAAACTTAGAGTCGTAGCACACAATTATTAAACCGTAAAGGGATCGGCACCACCTCGCCTTTATCTCTGTGTCAAACGTCAAAAATCCGATTACGTTACGATTCCGATTAGTGTGCGTTGCAGTACCTAAAGAGTTTTATACAAATAAAACTGAACGGCTCGAGTTGATACGGTGATGATCCCATTCCGTTTTGATATGTTTTTTTTTCACACTTTCACACAACGCCATCTAGTCCCAAACTAAGCAGAGCTTGTACTATGGGTACTAGACAACGGAGAAAGATACTTAAATGCTTTTTTTTTGTAAATACTTACCTACATATACCCTTACTCATATTTTTACCAACATTCAAAATTAGATTATAAAAGACCTTTCTCACAATTCTAAATTTTGAAACTTATTTTAACTTTCGCTATTCTGGTTGTTTTTTATTTGTTTGTGTCAAATAAAGTTTTCTTACGTAATTGTTGTTGGTATTTATCTGTTGTAAGTCCACTTTATATTCATTTGTAAATAAATGAACAATTTGAGTTTAGACTTGTAATTTTGTTTACCTTGTAATTTTTGTTACTTAGTTTGTTCTCGGCAAAGATAAATTAATTATAATAGACGTTCGTGCCAGAGACTTCCATTTTAAATCCTACTTATGCTACTCTAATAAGAATCTTCTCCATAAAGTTTTTAATAGCGTATCTGCTAAACAAGAGCCGCATACAATTCTTATAATCTTCGAGGACTTGAAATCTTTAAAGTTATCAATAAGAAAAAAAAATTTTTTACATTTTTTATTTGTTTTTGTTCTGCATTTGTTTCTCTCACGTCAGTATTATATGTAACGAGATGACGGGAGCCTGGTGATCTGTAACACAGGGTTAGCCCTAGCACAGATTCCAAGTCTCTCGCTAAGGTTGTACACTGCTCTAATTTAAGAAATGTATAGTTTATAAGTACCTTTGTGGAGAAAATAAAAGTTATTACTATTTATTATTATTTATTTATGAAATAACTCCTACCCATTTTCCCACAGTTGTGACTTGTTAACCAGGACCAACAGCGTAATGTCGCAAAAAACAGCATCACTGTGTAATTTTGTAAGTTAGGGGAACAAAAACTCAAACTGCTTGGGACCACCAACGAAATTAATCAGATCACAATAAAAGTAAAATTAAATAATAATAATAATATGTAAAATTAAGTAATTAATCTGTAAATACTCGTATATTGACTTGATCTAAATACTTTTAATATGAAAAATGTACTATTGATGAATAAATTGTTTCATTAAATTAAAAACATACTAAATTATGTTTATAATTACGAATTTAATAAAATAATTATTAGTAGACTTTCGAAATAAAAGAAAATTAGGTTATCACTGGGCTCAGAAACGTGTTACTTATTTTTATTGATGCGCTCTTTTAGTGGGTTATTTTACGATACAATTAATTTTTATTGCGGGCGAAAAGATTCCCGGAGCCTATATTAAGGCCAACCGGACGTTCATATCTAACCTGCCGAACTTGGGTTGACGTAAGTTTGGCAGGACGCCAATGTTCCCGTCGCACAAGTGTGTACACTTATCTACAGAGATTCAAGAGCCCACCTTCAACTAATTTGGCACACTGTTCATGAATGATATACATAAATATTTCAGCTTCAAATAGTACCAAATTATCATATCGAGGCACACCCTTGTAATTATTGTAAGTACAATAGTCCCGAGTTTGAATATACCTAATTAGACTGAATCAATGTGGGCGCAGGAGAGAAATGTAAATGTATACAAATTGGATACATTAATGAGAATTGATTCAAAAGACAATCACCATTTCGAAACAACAGTCACGACGGTTCTGGTCTGTGGTCGATTTAGATTCATGAATACACAAATCGCGGCTTATTGTCGTTCTGTTTTCATTATTACGTTATTGAAGTCCGTGTTTAAAACAGGTTAAAATAAAACACATTTTACAGTAGCCAGGGTTAAACGTACGATGTCGGTGACACAATATGCGGGACCATCGCTGTCCCTTGGGACTGGGGCTCGTGTGAATAATTTAGCATGAAACACATAAATTGGCTAAAAACTGCCTCACTCGGGTATGAACTTTGAAAGAAATTACGAGAATTTTTAAATCGAAATGACACATTAGGAAGCTCGTTCCCCGAATATTCGGTTAAAAGTCCAATTTAGGTTTTTGTTAAAGAGAATAGCCATTTTATATAAATCCTAAGAGAACTTCAACACTCAGTGATTATATTTAAGGAATAACTTTTTTCATTTTTAATATCTTTGGAAAGTCTGAAATCATTTTTATTTTCATGTAATGGTTGTTTTATGCATAAGACTAACATTATCACAGTTCATAAGCACCAGTCGTATACTACCCATATTTTAAAAGCAAGGTTACATAATCATTTTATAAGTGCTCTAAATTTAATTTTTAAATAAGTTCTTAAATCACTTTATCTCAACATAACTTTGGTTGATATTTAACGTACTGTAGATAATACAAACACTAGCACCCTGATAAACGTTCATTAAAACAAAGTTTTAGATTTAATTAGCTTTTTAGTTTTTTTAATGAAAACAACGCATTATAGCAGACATTAGTGAATTTACCCAAGTGATCCATTAACATGAACAGCTTAAGCATCAACGAGATGAAAGTAATAAATTAAAAAAAATATTTAGTATCTTATTTTTATTAGACTCGAGAGTGTCATTGCCGACGTGTTCCTCTGGATGTTCGCTTTATCTTAGATTTTTTCTCACTTCCATTACAGTGTTGGATGCTGTAGCTTATCTCAGGGGATTCATCTAAGAAATTCATTAATAAATATCTCAGTAACAAGGAGCTCTTTGAAAGGAAAAAAGAAATAATAACTGTAAAGTAAGAAGTCAGTTTTGGTGACATTTTAAAATAACTTTGCTGTTTAATGTTGCCATGTACCTAACACACCTCAACAAAGTCTAGGGATATTTGGTATTTACTCAATTACCTCCAAAATTATTGAAGATAACATACAACATGTTTATATTTTTATAAAGGTAATTTATCAGGCTACAATCCAGAATTAAATAAAAGTATTATTTTTGCGTAAATACTTTTTTATTCAAATAAATAAAAAAATTGGAAAATTAGTAAAACTAACAATGAATTTCTTTCTTAAACAAAAGTGAAAATAATCGAAAATTAATCTGTTTTTAACTGTTATGTGAGTAATCAGTAGTCAGTACATACAAGAAACCGTAAATAACGGTCCTGCAACGGTTTTTCATGCTTTGATTAAGTTATTCAGGTCTTAATGCGGTATAATGTTACAGGTCCGACTTGGATACAAAAAAAGTTACTCTTCCATCGCAAGTTTATGCAGAAAAATTCATCAAAGCCCTTCTTTTGAACATGTCCTTCGCGTATTTTATGGTTTTGAGGTCAGGCGATTGAGTGGTTCTGAATAAAATTGATACGTCGTGCTCCTGCAACCAGCTCGTCATCACTCTCGCTTTACGCGGACGGGTGTTATCGTCCATGAGCTTAAACATTAGGCCCAATTGTAGTGTACGGGGGTAGATTATTAGTTCTAGCACCTCGTTAAGTTATTTTTCAGCCGTCATGGTGTTTCTGATCAAAACGCGCTCTATTCTTTGACCGACACAAATTCCCGTCCAAATCATAATTGTTCTATCGTGGTATGAATAGTTTTTCTGAGGATGTTGCAGACGGCTATCACAACCAGGAACTCGCCAAGCACGTTCTCTACGTGAATCCGAGTGGAAACCGAACCAGGACTCGTGTGTAAACACCACTACAGATAACAGGTCATGTTTGTAGAGCAAATGTTCACGACCTCACTCTAGTCATCGTGCGCGATTTGCTCAACGTATTGCTGGAGTTCAAAGCGGTATGCGAGCATAAAGGTGGACTTCATGCCGACTTCTTCTGACAGTTTGGTCACCCGCAAGAGGCTCCCACCAAGAGCTGGAGCCTCTAAGCCAGCTGCATGGTAGTAACATTTGGCTGCCTTTTCGCGGGAACTTGCAAAAATCGATCATGTATGTTGAATGGTGATAGACTTTTTGCTGTGATATCTTTCAGCCACTTCACCAGTAGCACGATAACGTGACCATAACCTTGATTTCATATTTTGTACTGTTCCAATCTCTTTAGCAATACTATGTTCAGTACCCGCAGCTGGGAGCATTCCTACTGCCCTTAACATTTCCTCTATGTTGAAATGGCTCCGCTGCTTGATGCACACAATATTAATCATTCGAAATAAAATTGTTATAAAACCTAAATTTTACACAAAAAAGCAGTCAAAACTAACTGTTGGTAAAGGAAATTTTCGAACTTGACTACGTTCAAGCCGCGTAAATCTTTTATTTTTAATTCTATTTTTCTAATTCAAATTTAGAATGGTTGAAAAAGGTTAAAAAAGTAAGTTTTTATCAAAAGAATTAAAAACAAACCAATTTTTTTTGAGTTTCACAACTTATTACAAAATATCGTAAAAATATAGGAGACTTTGTTGAGGTGTGTATTTTAATGTTGCCATTACCTATTTAAACAGACACAGATCCACGCACGGTGTAAATATTGGTAAGAAGCCTACGAGTATGTCCAGCAGTGTACGTCTATTGACAGATATAAATAATTATAAATATTCCTCACACATTCACACAACGCCATCTAGTCCCAAACTAAGCAAAGATTAAGTATGTTTATCTAGTAAAGAAGATACTAGATAAACATACTTAAATACTTTTTTTTGTAAATACATACATATTATACATAGATTTGAGGTGATGATGTATTTAAATAGATCTTTTACATTTATTCAATCAATCATTTTATTTATTCGAAACGATATATGTAATAAAACAATGTTTGTACAGAGTTATGAGCCAAATATGAAACGAGAAAAATAAAAATTATCTAAAATTGCTCGGAAAAAAGTCCATTTTCATTATTACATTTGGGAAAAGCGCCGTTTCTCTTTTTATCCTTCTTCATAAACAATGTCTAAATGAGTTGTTTCCGAGGATCACAGCCACGCAACACTGAGGTTTGCCACCCTCACATCCCTCTGCAATATTTCTCACAATTTATAATTCTAGGGTCGTCAGACAAAAGTACGTAAGTCAAAAAACCGTACTTTACGGGAATTAAAAAACCTATTTAGAATCTTCTAGATTACCGAACTATATAATGTTTATTTGCATTATTTAATAACAACTACATAAAAATTATTAAGGTTAAGTATTTTAATAGTAAGTTTAGTTATCTTTTTTAGTTCGTCTCATTATTTTAGAATTGGATAAGGTTCATACAGTTCTCCACTTCAATACACCAAGACATACTTGAGATTGAGTTATGTCCTTTTGTCCGATTTTGCGTAGAACAAAATGTACACCAGTAATGTAATACAAATTAAGTAAATGCATTTTTTGACTTATGTGCTTTGTCTGACGACCCTAAAATTTACACTTGACTTATACGCGGTCATCGTTCATTTTAATGACGTGTTGCTTGAAATTTTATAAACGCGAAGTAGGACGAAGCTTTGTTTAATGAAGTAAAATTTCCTCCGGGTATCATATAAACAAATATAAATTGTTACAAAGGTTTTAAGGGAAAAATAAATATTAACAAATTTTGAACCTTTACTTTACATGCATTTTTTTATATAAGGTATGAAATTTTCTTTCATTACATTATTTCGTGACAACTAATAACTTTTATTTCTAAATAAAATCAATTAGGCATCATGCCCTGTGTCGTGCAGGAAATAACAAACATCAATTTAACGGATACAAAAAGCATTCAGTCTCTGACCAAACAGAATCCAACAAATGTTTAGCCTGGATGTGATGATAAAATGTTACTCTTCAATAAAAAAACTTGTTGAATTTGCAGCCATTAAAATAAGTAGAGTAATGTGTTATGACGATGCGACGAACCTAGACTTTAAACTCGTGCTAGCATTGTTTTGACTAATAATGGGAGACGTGAGAAAATACAAAACGAAAAGCCAAACGAACGCAATAATATACAACCTATTTAACGCAGTGACGTACAGTATTTATCGTACATACGTGGCGTAGTTTAATCCTTAATCGTTAAAGGTTACCTATAAATAAAATATTTAGCTACGATTGATACGAATCCTTAAAAAATATTACGATGAAAGCAAATGGCACAGAACTGAGTAAAGTTCCCAACCCGGCTGGACACTGCTGTAGACCTACTATGTATGACTGGGGTCCCGTACGTAGTTTTGAATGACGTTGTAGCGACAGGTCGTTGTGGCGTGGTAGGCTGGTAATGTGGTATAATAGAACACGTAGTATCTACTCAGATCTATTTTTACTTTGTCTTATAAAATATAAAGTAGCGTATTGTATGTAATTTCAAACACTTTTCGCCACTATGTTTGTCGCTACAGTGTCATTCGCTCTGATAGGATTCGTTAATAAGACGTTTCGCAGCAGCGTACCACTCTGAAGCCCGATTTACACATTGACTAGTACAGTAGCGAGTTAAGTAGTAAGTTGTTGATTAAGTTGATTTAAATATTATGTGTAAATATGTTGTTGATGTGTAAATCGGACTTTAAACTTTTTCGCCAAAACTACCTGTCGCTACAACATCATTCGAAACTACCAATGGGACCCGTATGACTGTAGTAGTATATTTATTTCACTATCCTAA
This sequence comes from Schrankia costaestrigalis, assembly GCA_905475405.1. Taxonomy (NCBI): domain Eukaryota; kingdom Metazoa; phylum Arthropoda; class Insecta; order Lepidoptera; family Erebidae; genus Schrankia; species Schrankia costaestrigalis. The sequence continues at coordinate 12,754,969 of FR997826.1, forward strand.
CGGAATAATATTTCATATATTACACAGACTTTCAGATAAATTGAACAGCATTTTTAAATAAAAACTAAACTGTTCAGTGAAATTACAGTGCAATAAAACTTTAGAGCTTTTGTCACATAAAGTTAGTGTCGTGTGTGACTTAGAGAAGTGCTTTGAGTTCTATATTTGTTGTGCTCATAGCACATATAACGTAACGTAAACGGATCGACACCGCCTCGCCTTTTTCTTCGGTGACAAACGTCAAAAATCCGATTACGTTACGATTCCGATTAGTCTGCGTTGAAGTAAGGAGTTTCATACAAAGAATACTGAACGGCTCGAGTTGATACGGTGACGATCCGTTTACGTTACGCTAAATGTGCTATGAGCCTTAATGGTGTAATACGCGGATCTCACCGTCAAGTAAATTGCTCAACACGACAATATCTTTATCACGTAAAGTAATTTCCTAATTAATAAGCGACTCTTACACCAATTTTGATGATGATTTTCACACAGACAATTTTATTCAGTTCCGTCATTAATTTTAATTTAGTTTTTTGCATGAAAACAAACCAATTTTAACCTATAGGTACCCTTTCAAAATCATATTCTTTGAATTTAAAAAATAAGGTTAAGGTTTCTTTGTTGCCTCAGTTCAGAGGTAACAAAGGTTAAAATAATTTTTACCTACTTTGAGTTGGTGTAAAGACTAAATTTATATTTTTTGTACAGTCACGAGCAATAATATGTACACATTGTCAAATTTTCTAAACTATCTGCACGTTTATCTAGACATTAGAATACCAAAATTATTTCGTAGTTTAGAAGAGGTTCCGTACAGTTTTGAACTAATCTTCAAATATTCAATTTTGAATTGGCAGAACTATAGATAACTGTTTTACAAAATGTGAAAATGTGTACATATTTTTGCTCGTGACTGTACAACTATAAACAAATCAAAGACGCATGTTATTACAAACGAGTTACTTCGAGCCGATATCGATTCCAAGGCCTGTAGGTATACCATCTTGTATGGAGGTCGTATATTACAGTATGTAAATACACTGTCACTTCAAGTATAAGTCCATGTTAAGCAGAAATTGTTCGTGTTGCCATTACATAAAATTATAATAATAATTACGTAGGTATACGATGTAGGTTGCGCCATGAAAAAGGATGATCTTACTTTTATGTGTCAGTGCCCAGAGACCAGGGTTTTTAGAATAATGTTATTTACGGTTTTACCTTCAAATAACTCAAATCCCCTTAAGGGTTCAGCCGTTGAATTTTCATACAATTTTCATATTTTGTTTAAACCTTTACTTTGTGTTTCCACAATACAGCGTTTGTGATTTAATTGCTTCGTATTTATATTGAACGAAATGAAAGCCTTTAGGATATATTTTAAGGGCTTTGTTTATACAAATAATAAACACTCCATTTGGGTAGAAAAATTAACGCGTTGAGAATCGTTTGATTTAGGTATAAAATACTAGCCCTGGCCCGGGGTTACGTTCGTAATTGAGGCTATTTATGTTTATAAATAGCTACTTTCACTCTAGGGATCGTGCCTTATGTCGTGGGAGCTTTGACAGACATGAAATTAACATAATATATATCTAGGCTACTAGAGCAATCAGACACAATTCATATATCGGTATAGTTGGGAAGTAGAGTTATACTTAAAGAGGTGTAAATGTTTTTCTAGATATAAGTGCGAAATGCCCTTTAGTTAATATGTATATGGTATCATCAGTTTTTTTAAGATATTGGTAAAAAACGTAAGTAAACTTAAATGCATGACGCATTATGAAACCGGCTGAAGTTATGTTAAATATACACAATGACATTGGTTATTTTGAGCACACACATAAATATTCTAAACATTAAATACTATCACATTACATAAATATAACTTACACATTAAACATGAATAAAGAGATAATTTAAGTATTTTAGTTACAATATTCTGCCGACAGCCCCAAGCGTATTTCTGTTTTTGCAAAATAAATCCATTACAAGTATTGATGAACAATGCATACAGCAAATTAAAATACCCATTTTCAAACAGTCATCAAACAACCTATCACATCGTTTGACTAGTCAAAAGTATCTAAATAACAACTATGGGTATGTACGAAATCTGAGAATATTTGCTTTCATAGCGTCAACGCTTTACACAATTCTAAGCAACAAACGATAGCACATCGTGTGTTGAGTCCGTGACAAGTTCTCAGCGGATATTTTATTCACATTGAGAGAAAATTTTGTGCAGCGGACAAAAACACCTCGTTTTTTAAGGCGTTTTGCTGATGTGTTAATACTCTTGGTTTAAGAATTATCTCTTGCTTTAAGCAAGTTCTCGGCGGAAATTTTATTAGTCTTAAAAGATTTTTGAACCAATATGTTTCAGTTAAATTGAAAAGGCATTAACATTAACTTTTTTTTGTAACGTGTAAAAATCCCAAATGGACTAAATGATACAGGATTACATTCTGAACGGACTATCAGTGTCGTCGGCATATCGGACTCCAACCGACTAAAGTCTGGTGATTTTCCTGTTTTCATGGCTATCGGAGAGTCTAGGTAAGTCCTCGTAAGGATAAATTTAGGGTATTCAATTATCATTTGTGAGATATTAACTTACCTATGAAAAACCAGACGTAAGATTTCCCGTACAAGCGATGTTTGAATACTTCACACAGCACACGCCGAGCCGCGACCACGTAGAACAATCCGACGATCACACGCGCGTCTTGCCGTCTGAGGTTTCGTACAGCATCGGCAGGGTCAGATAGAAATGACTGCCGGGTCACGATCTCTATGCCAGACTTCTTGCAGTGTGCCTCCAAGTCTTCTACGGTCTGTGACAAGAATAGTTCAATGTAGTATTTATAGCCATAACACTCCTAGGTACCTATGCTAAAGTTTTTTTTTACGCTTTACCATGACATATTTAAGTAGTGTCTAACTAAGAACGCATTACTTAATAAGTAATCTAATCCTTAAAGTTGCAAACACGAGTAACTTCTGCTGCTAAAACAGGTCAGTAAAAATTTAACACAAAACCTAAGCACTAACGAACTAACGAGGTGCTTTAAGCTTTCGTGGTACTATTTGTTTAAAATTGTACTGGCAAATGATATTATGTAAAGTGGGAAAAATGCAAAAAAAAATAACCATTTTTATTAAACACTAAGGGAGAAAGGCTTACAGTAAATATTCAGTTAAATATTGATCAAATATCACTCCAGTTCTCTATTTGTAAATGTAGCTCAGTAAAACTCTTGCCTACGTATTTTCATTTCAACGTACCTATCTACATTGAAAGCAAAACGAACGTTAATAAATCACCAGTTCGAAAAACCGTATAGTACACGCTAGTGAACGGTTCGAAAGACTTTGAAATAAAATTCAACTAGAACCGAATGTTCTTAACTCCAAAGCTAAGAACTGAAGTAACTGAGAAATAAATGTTTGCATGCAAATTGAAACGCTTATAGTCTCTATCCTGAACGAAGGGTAAATGAAAAATTCTTATTATGACAGTATTAGGGTCGGGAGCACTTTTTTATGCGTGAACTCTGGCAAAAATATTCTTCACTGCGGTGAAAGCAAAACAGGAGCGCAAGAACGCTTCAAACCCACTTATGCAGAAAAAACCGAGGCCGCTCTAATTACATTGAAACCAGCGTAAAAGGCCTCGTTCCATTCATTGCGAGGAACTATACACTATACACACCCTTCGTTACGCTCGCGTGTGCTATATAAATACGAGTTTCCACCTGACAAAAACGCCCACTTCATACTTTAATGCATTATTCTTATGCGCCGCAAATATTTAGTTTATACTATTATGCAAGACACGCCTTTTTAATTCAGCAGAGTGAAATAAGCCAACCAGATTTTGTTCACACAAAAAGAACTTGTGTACTCATTTTATTAATGTGCACTTCTTTTTCTTAAGTGATATTAACATAAAGTACCTTTTAAATGAGAGCGAAAAAGGTGAACATTTCGTGGATTTTATTTAGATTAAACGATGTTTTTATGTCTAAATGAATTATACTGTAATGCATTTCTATTTATTTAGCTGTTTTAATTATATTAAAGAAGTAACTTTTAAAGTTAATGGACGAGCCTGATTATTATTATAAGTTAAATGTCATTTTGATTTTATTATCATGACGTGAACGTAGTCACAGTAGTGGATTTAGACTTCTGAATTAAATATTGGTGATGCAATTGAGATATACGTGGGCGTGTGTGTATCGTGAGTGTTTGACGTTCTGTGAGCGGATGGATGATCGTTGAAATATGTGTTTATAGTATTAATTTAATTGTAATGCATTCACTTTGTTTTAAGTACACGTTTGTACCTGCGCGTACAATAAATAACTATGTTGTTTTACGGCGCTTTGGCGCCTCGGCTCTGTCATGCCATGATATTTAATTTTAATAATAAATAAATAATATACCATACCTTTTACCTGGTTGTCTCTTTAGTAAGTGCTAATTCTGTGCTGTCTGTGTTACATCCTCACATGCAAGCACTAGTGTGAAACTGTGTTTAGGTAGAAGGGTAGAGTAACTAGTGAATTTACCGGGCTATGAGATATAACAACTTCTGTCTAGGGTCAGCCACTGCAGCTTGACCACAAGCTTGACTGTACACTGGCATTATTGACGTCCATAAGACCATCTATTATTTTTATCTTATTTTGGAAAAATAAATCTATCTATAGTGTGTTATCCCTTACAAGGAGGACCGTTTGTTCATTTTCCATCTCGAAGCAATCAAAAATAATTAATCACTTGGTATCATCTTGTATTTTTTATTATCCGTGTGGTGACGGAGTAAGAATACAATATGTCACCACCACATCTCATCCCATGGGTGTCATAGAAACCGACTAAGGGACTATCTGTAAATATTACCTTTACATAGAAAAACTTAAAATTAAACCCTATACCAATCCGTCTGGCCAGCGTGGTATTAGTAGGGCAATTATCCTTCCGACAAGGGAGGAGGCCCGTCCCTGCAGTGGGACATTAATGGGCTGTCATGATGATGCTTATATATGCTCAATAGCGCTCACAAACGATCTGTACAGTAAACTTTGTACAGTAAACTTTGTTCAGCAAAAGCTTCTAAATAAACATAAACACATGTAGTTCAACTCATTAATATTCTAAATATGAATATATCTTTTGCAGAGAACAGTCACAGTCGAGTACACTCACATTCGTTTATTCTTGCAAGCAGCGTCGGCACTCCTGAATAAATATCGTTCCCTCTATGAAAACATTCAACTACTGAGCCAGTAAGATTTTGTAAATAATGTTACTGATCATATAATATTTTCTCTCGTTTGAATTTTGTATTGCCGATGAAATTGGAACACAGGCAAATGACATGGACGGAAATCACGTCGAGGTTAAAAAAGTCCAGATAGATCCATTTATCATGCAAGACGCATTGTAGTCCTGCTTCCCGGGGGAACAATTATTCGCTCAATAAAACCATTGTGTACCTATAGTAAGAATTATAATCATTAACTTATAGTATCGACTTACGTATAACTGCTATTAGCATTAGTTATAAGTATTGTTGTAATCGTACTTATTTAAGTCGTCGTGGTAACACTTTAGTAGATTATACAAAAATTACAGCTATTGTCAGAAAAATTACTACAGGAGCCTAATATTATTGCGAAATAAGAAAACATACTTACACTATATTTTTTTAGGACATCCTAGCACAACAGGATAAGTTTCCAGAATTATTGGATAAATAAAAGAAAATTTGACGACTCGTATTTAGCTATAAGGTACAAGTTATTTTTTTCGTATTGTTACTCGCATATTGCCTTTTCTATTGTCGCAACTAGTGTCCCATTTTCTAAAAATATTTGCCTCTATTTCCACAACTTTATCCTTGAACATTTAGAAGTAGAATATGGAATCTAATAATTCACCTTAGAGGTCTATAAACGGAGGCGAAATTGAAATCCACTGAAGGCCAATCATAAAGATCGTTAGTTGATCCGCAGACAAAGCGGCTAGCGTGTCATACTCCACTCGATACCGATACGAACATTGCCTATCGAACAATTTAAGTCACGCAAACATTTGGAGCCGTCGACACGATATGGTACCTCAGTGTAATCACTAAGCCCACTATCAGTTTGTATTATCGTCGTGTTCAATGCTCTACAGGTTGAATTATCGAAAGCTAATGTAATGTAAAGATAACACATGAAGCTACAATGTTTATTTGTGCACCAACACAACGTGTGTTTTCCCTTTTGTATTATTATCTCGTCTTACGTTAACTCAACCATCGAAATCTATTATAGCGGTTGAAATGGTTCGAATAGGAGGATTAATTTTAAGTTTGCCTATAAAATGGAAACGTTTTAACAGGGGAGACGTGGCTGAAGGGAATTGAGCCGCAGCGGCTCTCCACGACCACAATTACTTTTCTATTTCTTACGTAAACTTTATTAAAGTTTTATACGTTTGCTAAGTGGTAAAAGAAAACTCAAAGATTTCTTTCAATAATAAATTACTCGTCTGTAAACTGGCGTTAAAATGTTCGGAGTTAGGAATAAATCTATCAAAAAGTTAGTGTTGAAAAGATAAATTTGTCATTATACTTACTGATATAAATACTTCTTCTGCTTGTTGTAATATAGCAATTCTGGACCATCCGAATTTTTGCATGAGTTTAATTCTTGTTGGGTTGTGTACGGTGGCCGATGGATGCGTCCGGAACAGTGTCGGGAAGCGAGCGCGGTCTGACAGCGCAGGTGATGAAGCGCCGTAACATAACTGGAAAAAACAATACCGCTATAGCTTACAGTTTTATTTATTTCTGCTTTTCGTAACAATCATTCGAAACCAACAGATGTTTGAGTACCATGTAATAAATCAAAGTTATTAGACGAAGTTAGTTAACTCCTTTACTAATTTGCGAATGGTCAAAGAAAAGCCGAAGAAATTTAAAGAATAGTAAATTAGTACTTCAAAAAGTTTCATTACACCTATCTTAAATTTAATAATAGCACCTTCCCTAACAGAGTTTGGTTATTACAAATTCAAAACAGCATGACACCTTACAAAAATATGACAAACAATATAGAAAGATAAATGATCATCGTATCAAACATTCCATAGGCATTGTTGACACGCTGTTGGCTTTAGAGGCGGAGTAAACAAAAGGTAGCATAAGGGGAAGAAAGGATATTGAGCTTCGACGCTTTCCTAGATCGTACAAATTGATGTACAAAGTTATTTCCCGTCAACACTCAACATGGTTGCAGCCCCTATAACCGAGGGGAACTCTATTTTGATAAATGTAGTATATTTTAAACGCATATAAGCTTGTCCATCTATCATGTGCTTGGAGTAATTGATCACTGTTTTTTCGTAGCAATATAAGTATGGAAACCCCTTGGCTAAAGGGCTTTTTGTTAGCAGGCTGATTTTTTTGCCTTCAAGTGGGGATAATTTTATTTCAGACAGGATATTTTGTAGAAAATTTACTTTTGTTTTTCGAACTTCGAAATTCGAACTTTTCAGGCTTGATTAACTCATTTGAAAATCTAAATTCATTTGGATTAAAGTGATCAGTTAAGGTTACTGATGATGATCAATTAGGATTTAATTATCATGCAAAGGGGGTGCGGCGGTCGCATTAGCAACTGGCGTGCACGTGGTGGCGGGTTCGATCCCCAAAAATAATTACTCAGTAGATTGTTCATACATGGAACCTAAATCAGTTTGCACAGCTAAAATTTGAGGTCAAACACACACGCACACACAACACAAAAATACAAACACATTCTGTTCATAAATAGCCTGTACCTATAATAAAATATAATTGACCTAACTATTTTGCATTGTGGACAATAGCAATAACTTGCTCTCAATTACGAAGTTAAAAATATAGTTAGGCACAGAATAAACTCGATACCGTGGCCATTGTTGTGTATTTGTAGCCTTTCCCCAAAATATAATAACTCTGAAATAATATATTACGCCACAATTTCATAACACATACAAAATTGCTTCGTGCAACAAAATCACTCTTTTTTATCTCGAGGGACTAAAATAAAATAAGGCTATAATGTTCTTTTGTAAGTTATTTCTATTTTCAATGTCGAGTGTCTGATTTTAGCCTGCAGAATAAAGTAGAATTTTTTTTATTTCAAATAAAAAAGTTAGATCAGTTTATTAAAGCGGAAAATGAATTTAGAACAAAGGCTCAGTAACAGTATAAAGTTTATTTAGTTACTTCTTAAACGTTAAACAATTTAATTAATTAAGGCTTTAAAAACAGCTGACTATTCCGAAGCTCGACTAAACTCATTATCTATAATAACAGTGTTCCGTTATCCAAATTCAATATTCATAAACGGCTCTCCGGATTCACTTGAACACCGTTAACCAATCAAAACACGTTATGACAATGTTCCCCGAGCTGACCCTCGTTTGTGTCGATGACGGTTTTTAATATCTTATACTTGCTTCCCTTTGGTTTTGAAAAGGGGCATCATAATATAGGTCTACACATTTAGGTATATGACGTCACACATCAAAACAGTCTGTCGCTGTCGTACGGTTAAAATGAGCTTCGTACCCAACAATTACAATGTTACCGCGCATGAGTGAATGTAAATTTAACTTGTTTTGTTATCACAGAAACTTATGCTGTCAGACTTTTGCAAAAAGATTTGTGTATAAATGTTTTTACAGTAATTATATTTTTAAATTGTTGTTGAATTTCTATTTCCCGTTGCGAAATTTGAGACGGTCGCAACGATACGGCAACTAGGTTAAGGAACGTCAGTGCGGTTATTCTGTAAGTAGGTGACCCATTAGTGGTATTTCATCAGAGCGTCTCCGTCCTTCGAAATAGACGTAAAAAGCTGTTGGTTCCTGTTGTTGGTTCTTGTCATTTAGGCACGTTACACGCTTAGGCTTGAACATTTTTGACACCTAGTTTGCAATCACGTAATAATAGAATACGATTATGTTTAGGGCTTCTGTTATATGTAATGTATTATATTGAACCTACTTTACATATAGGTGTAGCCGATTTATATTCAAATCTTTGAAAATGAAGTTTGTCTAACTCGTCCATTTTTTACGGATCCAGTAGTTTGCAAGTGTCAAAACGTTTCAGATTTTTCTTGAGGATTGCGTAGTATTATGCTCGGAACTTCTGGTGAGTCATGCAGTTGATCCTAGCTTACAGGTCATATATTTTTTGTGTTGTCAATAATTATTATTTTACTAAACGTCTTAAAAAAAGGAAAAATACGAGTGAAATCAGCTGTTTAGTTTCTTTCTAACTAACCCAATTCAACATATTTTGACCATTAACATTTTGAAAAAAAATGAATAACTTGTAATACTTACAACCATAAGATTCCACATCTTAGCAGCTTCGGCGACGGTTGTACACACAGTAGAACAGCCGGCAAGCAGCAGTAACTTCTGCGGTGGATTGTACAGTAGGTTGTACATGACACTCGCTCCCAGGCCTGGCTCACACTGTTGAACGAACGAAACGTATTATTGTTGAACGTTTGTATACCAAACTTTGGCAATATTTCATAAGTGTTACTTATGATATATTAGGCGTACTTTGTTGTTACGATAAGAGAATTTGGTTAGGCGTAATCTTGTACTTGTAAATAAGGTAGGTTTTTTATTTGGAGATTATTCATCTGATGCTTAGAAGTGGTGTGATGAAAAAATAAGTATCAACGAATAGTTAACCTAAACATTTACCTAAAAGGCTTACTGTATCAATTGCCTTTTAGATGCTCAAGCACAAAAAAAAAGAATTGAAGGCAAGGCTAAAACCCTCATTTGACTTTTACTACTAACTTTTAAACCTAAGAGATAAGATGGGGTGGTGTCACCACTTATTTTTACTCCAACACTACACGAAGAAACAATATTATACGAATAATTGTGTTAAACAAGAAATGAAAGCAAATCCTTATAAAACATCTAGTTACATAATAAATTTCAGTTTTAATTAAAAGCGGAACATAAGTTGAAAAGCCGTTTCGGTAACTGCCTCAAATCTCCAACCCTCTAGCGGTTGGTCACTCATAGCTGTCACCATAAAATAAATGTTCTAATCCCAAGGGTCGACAAAAACTCTAACATTTACAATTATTCCGAGTCCTCCATTCATTATCCGGGACATATGTTTACGAAAATTGCCAAGCGAATCCTACATTATTCCCAAGTGAACTTCGAAATTAATAAGAAGTCAAGACCCTTAACAAGACCATTTGAACCTCTCTTAAAGTACGCGAAGCATAAAATAAATATCTTTCCGTTGAAATTCTCTACGAAATATAAGTACATTCATATTCATGAAGAACAAAATTGTTTAACGTGTTACGATTAATTACTTAAAATTCAAAAATGTCCCCCGATTGCTTGTAATATACAAAGTAGAGCGAACAGTTGAAGCGAGTCAAAGACTTTTTAATTAATTAGCAACATGACCAGGACCGTCTAAGTATTTAAATATAATTTCATCCATTCTGTTTTATATAATCTTTGTACGAGTGGTTAAAGAGTTAGAAAACATTATAAAGTTTTACCACAGCACGTAAGGGCAAACTTTTATCAGAGACAGAAAAGGATACAAAAATCTAAAGCTTATACACACAAAACGCTTATGAGTTTAACATTATGTGTCCTTAATAATTAGTTCTATAATTATAATGACAGGGCATGATATAATATAATGCCTCCAGTCGTTAAATCGGACTTACCGTCGTTAAATGGCCTTTGGGACTTTTCTTTGAGTATTTAGTTTTTTTTTCGATTTATAACATGAATATATATATATTAACAACATATTATTATATTACGTCAATTCGTCTTTAGATGTGTTATTGACTTTATCATGACCATACTTTTCACAAGTAAGAAGGCACATAAACAAAAAAGTTAGGCAACTTTCTTAGCTAAACAGTAAAAAATATAGAACAACCTTCTGGCTCATGTAGGGAATACAAATCATTCTATTGCATTGAGTTCTTTAAGCAAAGTGTGAAGAAGCATGCACTGAGACTGGCAGAACGGTGGACGACGGGAAAATGTAATCCTTACTATTTCTTAAACAGAACGGTAGAGACGACGGGAAAACTTAATCCTTAGGTACTGTTTTTTGACAGCAATCAAGTTTAGTTTAAAAGGAAAGCGCAGGGTGGCGAGACCCCTTACACAATGGACCGACGACCTAGTTAGGACAGCAGGAAATCGATAGATGAGGGAGGGACAGGACCGCACAATGTGGCAATACATGGAGGAGGCCTATGTCTAGCAGAGGACGTCGATTGGCTGATATCTATGATGATGATGAATCAAGTTCAACATAAACTTATAGCCCCTTTACCTCGTCACTAACTAAAAGTTACTAAATTACTTTAAGTTAATTAGTTATAATACAATATTAAACAAAAAGTAGGTACATAAAAGGAGACGGTTTTTTTTCGCACCACCCTAAACAGTGATGTTTATTATTCATATTACTGACAAAAATAGTTATCATCGTAATATAGTTAACCGACAACAAATTATACTTAAACGAAGTGGGAATAATGAAATAATAATAAAAAAGGATTACACCTAAAAATGCTTGTTTTGGAACGTTCTTAGGTTTATAATAATGGTTAATACAAATTATCAAGTAACGTACTTTAAAAATAATAGTAGAACGAAACGTAAATAACAGCAAATAGCAGATACTCTGTAGTACAGTTTCAATCAGTTTGACACTGTCATGACAACGTTGTTATTGTTTTAGATTGTATTAGATAAATGCATGATTTATATGTACTTTTATATTTTATAAAAATGGCATCTTTAGATAGAGTGCATAATACACACTAAGTAAAGCTGCTCTTGCTGGATACTGTTGTTATTGCTTACTAAGCTGAGGCACAGTCACTGTTGGCTGCTGTGCACATGTGATGTGTAAAGTGTGGTTTTTATCTTGGGCTCTGCTTTTAGGTGAGCTTGAGCCACCTGCGTCTATTGAAGATGAAATACTGATTAAAGAGATGACTGTGATAATTATAATTGTGAACAGTAATAAATATTTCTTGTGTCATATAATAATATAGTGTATTGTTTCTCTTTAACTACCTTATTATTTTAGATCTACAAGTAATTGCCAGCAAAAACTGCGTTATTTCGAGAGGTCTTGGTTGCCTTATTAGTGTATATTCATTAGACAATCGCTGTTTTGAGATTTTAGGTTATCACTAGAGTCATATTTTGATTGTCCTATTTCAGAGTATTCCCTCTTGAGGGAGTTTTGATGTGCAGACTGTCTATCTAGAGATTATAGGAAATAAACCGGTATGCATTTCATTCCTAAACTCGCACAATTTGTGACTGAGCCTATTTGCCGAACAAAAAAAACCGTCTCCTTTACGTTGAAACTATGTCGACGTTAAAGACGCCATCTTGCTTCATATTTCAACTTGATTCTCATTCAAAATGTTCATTTGTGCTTATTATGAAATTCTGAAGAGAAATTGAGCTATTTTATGTTTACATTAATTAATTAATTCTCTCTCTAATTTATATAAGAAGATGGTGACGGGTGATTACTCTTGATGTAAATAAATGGAAAAATACACTTATAGACAGGTGTTATGTCTATATTTTTGCATTTTGTTTTACTCATTATGCTGGGTGTAATATAATTATGTGATTTCGAAAAGTGTAACAACGAATTACATGACCCCGTATGTTTCTGACAACAGCTCGTCACCTTTCTAGAAAAAAAAATAAAAAGAATTTTCTAAATACAAAGATGACGTTCACAAAATTTCTACGCCTATTATTACACTTACGCAGTGAAAAATGACTGAGTATAACATACATAAAAATAATTCATTATTTAAGTAAATGTCATATTTTTTAGAAAATTAAATAAAGTGCTAACTCATAATCTATTGAGAATTAAAAATAATTAAAATGTTCTTTACATAAGCGGCTAGACGGGCAAAAAATACTTTAAAATTTTTAATTGGAGCTTTTGGTATGAAACGAGGTATCATCTGCTTGGTGTGGAATACTGGGTTTAAAATTTTATCGTAATTAAAATGATATGTAAATTGAAACCTTCTTTTACGGGAATTTCGCAATTATTCGTTACATTAATGACTTAAAATGTATGTTCCAAATCCAAAAAAACTGACTGTAATCGTTGATACGTTAAATAAAAGTTTTATTCAGCATAACAGCTTTTTGATATTCCACTGCAGGGACGGGCCTCCTCCCGTGACGGAGAGATACTTGGCCTTCTAATACTACGCTGGCCAGATGGATTAGTATAGGGTTTAATTTCAAGTTTTCCTTCTTTTTATTTCGTAAAGAAATATTCACGGATAGTCGCTTAGTAGGTTTTTACGATACCGATGGGATGAGATGGGTTGGTGACATATTGTATTCTTACTCCGTCACCACACGGAGAGTTTTATTAATAAGACTACTTAATTGTTCAAAAGTGAAAGCCTAAAGCTGTTGTAATGATGACATTTGAGTTGAGTAACCTGGACTTTTTTAACGCAAGTACTTAATCAAAGTCTAGATGACTTTTGTAATCAAAATACAGTCAAACATATCATAAGAGTTTCATAACAATAAATAAGACTTTGTGATAAAATGACTCCGTAATTTTTTTAAGACTATGCCAAACAGGGAAAGCTCACTTTGATAACTGCCATCAAAACAGACCAATACTATCCTATTGCAGGAAAAACCTGTCTTAAGTGTCGAAAGGAAGCTTATTCTGCGAGCAGGCAAGTCATATTGATATACGGTTTTCCTTCTTTTATATTCGAAGAGATGGTATCAGCGAACTAACTAATAACTCCCTTTAATATCATCATTACTATTATCCGTTCATCCAGATTTGTATCAATAATGAGCAGCTTATCAACGCGGAACTGATCGAAATCGTCAACTTGTCTGCGAATACGTATAAACCGGCCAATTACCTTTCACCGGGGCGAAAATTCTTATCTATAAAATTTTCCTCTTGAACCATTCATAAATTCTCAATAATTGAATCGAACGTCAGTTTCACCCTCTCGGTTGCAATATAATAAGGTTATGATTTTAGTTCGTCGGGATTTATGGCTGAGAAATATCTTTTTGTTAATTAAAACGATTGATGTAATTAAACTTGGTTTATATTATGAAAGTGTCTCATGAACGTAGAAAGGTGAAGACGCGTTATGCACATTAACTACATTGGAATCATAATTGGACTTTTCATAAGTTTAATACAGACAAAGTTATATTACATTTAATTAATTTAACTGTTATGAAGAGGATTCGCATGTACCTCATTTCACAATTAATTTAAAATTTCAAACTTAGATTTGTAACTTTTCATTAGGTGGAATGATTTACTTATGTATTTGTTCAGAGTAATTGGACTTTCATGCAGAGGAGATTATTAATTAGCACGGCAATATCTTTATCATATCAACCAATGGACGTCGACTATATGACACATAAATAAAAAAATGTAGAGGAGGCCAGCGGTCGAGTGCATTTATCGTTTCCTTCCTTCCTAAAAAGTTAGTCGTTCCTCCAGCGTACGGGATTGCCCATACCTATGCGCTCAATATTTCTACTAGTATTACGTATAACAGTTTTAATGCAGAATTTTGTTGTTATGAAGGCTGAGGGTTGTTGCCTGGTATATGTATAAATACGAAAATAAAATATACCTATATGTTTAAGGCATAAATGCGACTTAACTGACTTAAATAATTGATTTTACATGGTATTTTAAGTGGGACCCTATTATATTTGAGAGCCCAAATTATTATGGTTTTGTTTTCAAAATATGTAAGAGTAATGATGACGACTCTAATCTTTATATAATAATGATTTATGAGCTAAAATTACCTTGCTATCATTGCTGTGGATGTATAATTTGAAGCCGGACAATAAATCAGAGCGAGCATTGACATCAGCGAGAGCGAGTTCGGCGGCGGGCTTACAAGCCTGGCCTCCTTGCCAGCCGCCTTCGCCTTCCATGGGGAAAATGCCGCCAATATGCAAGTCCCCATCACGACGGCCATCTGTGATCCCGCCGCATCCACTCAGCCACAGCAGCAACAGCGTCCGCACACGCCGCACGTCGCCACGTCTCCGCCGACACCATCGCGAACGAACAAAATTCACAACACACTTGGCAACAACGAATAATTGCACTAACGTCTTCACTAACAACTCTTTAATATCACAATACACAATTCTAGTTCGACAACTAAACATATAATTCACAACAGTTTTTAATTTGACTAGCGGACGCTTTGAAAAATGAAAGTTTACGCGCACACGCGGTATGGAGGCGTTGGCGTTATGATACAAGCGTGATATCACCTGTAGATATTGTAGACATAGCCTAATAAGCGTGAATTTTTTTATAAAATATGGCATTGTGTGTGGTCGGGGAACCACGCCGGGTGCGACGTGCCCCGCCGCCGCGGCCGCCGCATGACCCTCGGCGCCCTGCACGGTCATCGCTCGCGGCGGGGACATGCTGTCATTGTTCACCTCTCCGAGCATTTTCCATGCTCTCTCCTGTAACAAAGAAAATATCATGTTAATCTCTCAAATATGATTTATGTGTAACATCTTTTCATGTACCTTTTCAGTACTTGAAATTAAAAGTAATATCTTAAGTAATAGATTCTGATGTCATGCTTGGATTAAATTATTTTTCAGTCAAAACTTTTATTGTTTAATATAATTATGTATAGTATTTTATACTTTAGATACAAAAAATTATGCTTTTAAGTCAGTGAACAACCTCATTCGCAGTCGATTAATATTTTAAACGATTTTCAACGTTAAAAACAGTTCCAGCTGTGGATTATGTAACTCGGTTAGTAATTGAACAGAACTCGGTTGAGTAAAAAGTAGCACATATATTGACTTCTCTCAATGTTGTTTTTCCATTGCAATCAAGCTAAGTGCTTTTACCAGGAATGAGTTAATGTCAATAATGTAAAATGCATCCGTTCTGTATTGAGGTTTTTTTATTCATTAAATTGTTACTGCTACTGTAGAATGAATGCAAGGCAACGCTTGTTTGCTATTCTTCTATTAGATAATTTGTTACTATAGTGAGACCTTTCAGAGCTAAACAGTTTGCAAAATTACAAAAAAAATCATCTATTAAGAAGCTACCTTAAAAAAACATCGTCAATCATTCAGTTTAAGTTCAAATTGCTCATTTTATGGCAGTTCCATTAATCGATAGCCGTCTGCTTTCAAAAGTGAGATTCGCTTTAATATTAACGTCTGTAGAAGATTCGTTCCAATTTTGTCGGATATCGTCGTAGATCACAATAGCTAACATTTCAGATCTGTCACTTAAAAAAAGTCCCATTCTCTTGTAACATTGGAATCGTGAATAACTTCCTCAATAAGAATTTCTGCTGGCGGATACAAAAAGCTTGATAATCGTCTCTCTTTAATCGTCCGCAATGAAATGAGAAGTTAATGATTCGTAGCTTATTCTTTTGTAATATCGCTGGCAATCAATGAGTGGAAATTGTGTTCAATTAAAATGTCGATTAAAAGAAAACTTTGCGCTTATTTTTTTATAGGTATAAAGGCAATTTATGCTACTGCAACTTGAAACAGTGAACTGAAAAGAATTTTAAAGTATTTGATTTTATTTTGTTTTGGGAAGTACTTGCCACTTTTTTACAATATCCACGATTAGCACGACTAAAATAATAAAGTGAGTTGACGAAAACTAAAGAGTAGCTCAACAAACGATTGGATTAAAGTTCTTTGCGATATTATGATGACTTGTTCATCACGATAACCTCATACAAAATATAAAACAACATTGGGAGCTGCCTCTAAAAGCAAGTTCTTACTTTCTAGGTAATCTTAAGGTTTTTTGTTCAAGCCATTACAATAAGAAACAGAGGTTGGTGAGAAGTTGCAACGAAACTTTTTACTATAGCTCCAACTGATTATTAAAAAGCCAATAACAGCGTACAAAATAGTTTTGGACATCAATTTGTTACATAAATCAGTTCGTTCAAACGTCATATATATTTATTGGATCAGTGGACAATAGATATTATAAATATAATAAAGTAATAATACATTGTTATGTGGCATTCAATTTAGTGGAATTTCATAAGGGTTATAGCTGTTAGCAGCGGTAATGCTAACAGCCCTTTCATGGCTAATAACTTGTTAGGAAGGAGGGTCGCTATACGAATCGCAACTATAATGCTCTATGGAATATTATTGTGTAATAGTGCCATTAAAATGAAACACTGATTAATTTTATAACTCTTGACCTCTTTGGTTGATGGTACTTATACATGACTGCTACGCTAAGATCTCGGATTATTCTTTGTTCTATTAAGTACGAATTTAGGAAGAAAAAAGTAAATAAGTATGTATGTATGTTCTCTAGTACACATAGTACAAGCTCTACTTAGTTTGGGCCTATATGGAAGTGGGAGGCACAGGACACAAATCATACTAGTATTATAAATGGGAAAGTCTGTCTTTCTTTCACGGCAAAACGAACTGACGAATTGACGTGATTTTTTTAAGTGGAGATAGTTGAAGGGAAGGAGAGTAACATAGGCTACTTTTTGCCCCTTTTAACGCGAGCGAAACCGCGTGCAAAAGCTAGTATTGACATATTTGGAGGAAGCATATGTCCAGCAGCGGCCGTCTTCTTGATATGTAATGATGAACTAAATATTATACTAAAGTACAAGGTGCATTAGTGTTTAATTAAAGTACTACTACTACTAAGCAAACCTTATTTCAACTAATCAACAGGCAATTAACACAAAAGAGGAAAACTTGAACACAACCTGTTCGCCCACTGTAGTGCTATTAGCGTAAGTTTATCTCTGTAATTGAAGGAGGTTCATTGCTTTAGTAAAAACCTAGCATTTTAGATGTTAGTGTACATTCGGGGCCTGGTCTGCATTAAGTTTAACTCTATCATTACATTTCATGTTGGTTTATAAAATTATCGTATTATAACGATGAACGTAAAACGGTTGAACATTTCCCTGATCTTCAATACAAGATCTGCTTAAATTGAGACTAGATGGCGTTGTGTGAATGTCTGAGTAGATTATTATAATCTACTTATACTTAAAAAGGAAACTACAAAATGGCATCCGTCAAAAACGGACTGCCAAAAACCATTTAATCGTGAAAAATACAAAATATCCTTAAACTAAAGTACATACTAAAATGTAGCAGCATATTTTATTGGTAAGGTTATCACAGCTACTGAGGAGGTGATCAATCAGTATAGTATCGAGTGCGCCACGCTGATACGTCGAGTTTGCAATTTAGATATTTACTTAGACACCTCATCTTGTGCCCGCATCCTACTTAAATGATATATTACTTCCCCTACATAAAACTAGCAGCTCATCTCGAATGTAAACTGAATAAAACAATACTCTATTACGAACTTTGTCCATCTCGTGTCCTGACGTATATTCGGTCCATTTTAACGGAGAGATACTGCAGTTAGTAAATAAATGAGACTTTCCACAACAGAGAGAATTTAAACTCGATATTACGTCGGCAAGTTACACTGTACATTTTGTGAAATCATTTTTCAAATAGCTTTTCCTGATTTTTATCATACATAGCTATCGCAATTTAAATCAAAAGTTTTATAGTGGACTGTGGAGATTTTTATGAGGTTGTTGTAAGTTACGGCATTCTCATATTATACATGTCACATGAGATACAAGATGTATGTAGGAAAGAAGCTGTAGTCAATACTGAACATGACTGTTGTGTTTGAACCCCGTGAAAACTCGTCGCTCAAAAAAATCTCTTAAAGATGATACATGATGGAGGACTAAGTAAGTAGTAAAAGCTAAATCTGTGTCATGCATGTCAGAGTTCTAGTGTTTAAATGACTAATTCAAAAAGATCGCTCTATGTATAGAAAAGTGGTATTTTCATCAAGCCATCTTCTTCAAGCACCTTTTTCTAACCTGTGCTTTCTTTATGCATCAAGTGGCCGCAACCATTATTAAATCGTAGTAGGCCACCTAGTGAGGGATCTTTTAGTAGTTTTCTTTACCACTTATTCTTAGAAGTACTTGATTAATTCCACAATTTTTTTTACAGTATCCCAAAAAAGCTTTTAAACCAGACAGATACAATAAAACGATAAATGATGAAATGTACAACATTCGAATCGTCGAAAACCTTTAAACGCAAATATAAAAAAGAGCGAGTCTGTTCAATTTTCTACAAAACTTCGATTACCAATGGATAAACTCACAATAATTATGTAAAACAGATTCAATGTCATTTTATTTTGTACGTTATTTTTTTTTCAATTTTCATCCTTTATATTATTAGCATTCGAATAGTAGCTAATGGACGGTATTAGTCTAATCCACGGCCATCTTTCTGTATTTCTCAATAAGAATATTTTAAATAAAAATGTTTCCATTTCACGGTAAATAAAAGAATTGGCTTAGATTAAAGCTTTTAAAAGTAATGGTACAGATAATGGAAATATAAAAAATATAAAAATCTGTTGGCTTTTACTTAGTACTTATGTATTGGTTCGGTTATATAATATTCTAAGATGAAGACTTGTAAAGAGAATTCTTAATCAATCCATGAGAAAATTAGCTAAGCAAAAAGCTTTGAAAGAGATTTTAGAATTGTATATGATTTATTTTAACAGAGGTAGCATATTTTTCTAGAGTTGTAATTATGGTATCAAGTATTTTTTTAAACAATATATTACAGAAAATGTGTAACTTATGCACCAGTAAGTGGGTGTATCCGAAATGTGTTATTAACGAAAATTCTACAAACATAATACATATTATCGCAAAAGAAGAAAACTTGTACGAATGATATACCAATCGAGAATTTGAATAAGAGTTGGCGCTAGTAGTGGCTAAATTAACTTTTATCTTAGAAAAAGACCTGTCTCCGCAGTAGGACATTAAATTAGCTGACAAGAAGATTTCCTATTTTCTACTTCTGCACGCATATTGCATTTACTCTTATTCAATACTAAATTTCTAAGCTTTTTATAAAAGTTATGCATTAAAATAAAACTAAATATGCCCAGAAAGGCAGTAAGCAATCATCTTGAGGCAAGAATACTCCGCTGCTAGTAGACGACAAGACGCTAACGCAATCAGCCCTTGCTATTGCGGCAATTTCCAAGGAAATCACATAAAAGACCCATTCGACTGTCCCCTCCCCGTTTGTCATTACAATTGTGTTCTTATTTTCATTTCAAGAAGTGTTATTTCACCGTGAAAGTATAAACTATTATTATCTCAATAACGTTAGTGGTATCCGTCGCATTAATACACACATCAAAAAAGTCTAAGCAACATGCATGATATTACAAATTTACCATTTATATTAATTTATTTTACCATTTATTTTAATTATAACGTTGTATTTTATTTTTAAAATAATATTTTTAGGGTTCTATGATGTAAAAATAACAGCTGTTTTCTTTATAAGTTCTTTTAATAACAGAAATTAACAATATTAGAATATACAGGTACATAAGAAACTAAACTTTTTTTTTACAAATTGAAATTTCTTAAGAAAATGAATTTATTGTGAAAGAATAGGACAATTTAATACAAAGTATGGCCTCCTCTGCTATTCAGAACTTGTCGGCAACGATTATTCATTGAATTAATGAGACTGTTTATGTCATCTTGCGGTATTCGCTCCCAATGGAATTGTAGCAAATCCTTCAGCTGTTGGGTTGTTGTCACTCCGTCCAAGTCCTTCAAAACACGTCTCTGGAGCATGTCCCATGCGTGCTCGATGGGGTTGAGGTCTGGCGATTGTGCAGGCCAGGGCAATACCTGGATGTTCTCCGTTGCCAAGTATTCACTGGTTCGCCGAGCTGTATGTGAACGCGCATTGTCATGCATTAACGTAAAATCGGAGCCAAAGGTTTGTGCAAATGGATGGACATAAGGTCTGAGAATATCCTCAACGTAATTTTCAGCGTTCATGTTTCCATTTACAAAAACGAGCTCAGTTCGCCTGTTCTTCATAATACCCGCCCATACCATAACTGTTGAGCCGCTGTATGGATGAACTTCCTGAACGCACCTGAGTCTTTCAGTATTTCCGGGTCGACGGTACACTCGCACCCTTCTTGTATCAGGCCTAAACCCGAATCGCGACTCATCGGAAAACATAATTTTATCCCATTGTTCCTGGGTCCATGTTATGCGTTCTCTACACCATTCATTTCGACGAGCGCGATTCCCGTGACGTATCGGTGGGCACCTGATAGGGCGTCGAGCTCGTAGGCCGTACTCATGCAGTCGATTTCGCACAGTTTGGGGACTTACATCAACACCACTTGAATTTTGTAGCCTCAAACTTATCTCTCGAGCGGTTAACATCGGCTGGCGTCTTGCAGTCAGTTGTATGTACCGGTCTTGCCGAGTGGTTGTACTCCTTTTACGGCCTGGATGCTGTTCAGCGGGTTCCCCTGTATTATTGTAGCGCTGCCAAAGACGACAAATAACACTTCTATGAATACCAAAATGTCGAGATACCTGAGATTGATTACTTCCCGCTTGCAACATCCCTACAGCTCTTTGCATTTCATCTGCCGTCAAATGACGTCGCTCCATGACGTAAAGAATATCTAACAATTCAATTTTGTCGCCAACTGTATTTAAATGGTTGGTAAAATTATAAAATCAAGACTAAAACGTAGCAATTAACATGCACTCAAATTCAAACAAATTCGCAGTCATTTGAATTTTATGAAAAAAAACAAAACATAATCGAAATTTTTTTTTTACAACCAGCCAGTATGTCATCAATAACAAAAAAGTTTACTTACCTATACACTTTGAGTGAGTAAATACTTAGAAATTAATTAATATAAATGGTAAATTTGTAATATCATGCATGTTGCTTAGACTTTTTTGATGTGTGTATTTAAATGAAAAGCTTAATACAGACGGTCGATTATTGTAACTCGAATGTTTTTGTTAACGATAATGATTCGAAGCATCTTTTTTAATGTAACTCGACAAAACGATAAGTAACCAGATTTTTTGATTAAAAGTGATTGTGACGTTGTTAAGGTTTGTGTATGTATAAAAATCTCTGTTGAAAGCGTTTGCAGGTATTATTCTTTTAAAGTTTTACTGATGCGTGTGTCTGCTCTAGTTAAAGAAAGACATTAGGCTAACAACTTCATATATTGGTAAGAGATTCATGCCTTTGTTTCATTTGATTTCAGATATTAAACATCTCTGGTAGTTTTCCACGTATAATATGTATGAATTAAAAAAAAAGACTGTTTATTAATAGTCTAGTTCATATTCTGCTTAGTTTAAGATTAGATGACGTTGTGCAAATGTAACAAAACTTATCCGTAAGTCTTTCTTTACAACTCCCTCAAGATGAGATGGTGTTGGTTACACTATGTTCTTACATCACACGAAATGTAATAAAAATCCTAGAAATTGTACAGAAAAATTGTCCGTGAGTAAAAGCTTAAAAGAGCTCGGTATCAACCATTTACTTTTATAGAGTACAGCATTCGTCTCGGTTCATTTACATTTCGGGGCTCGTTACGCCACTGAGCTGATTTTGTGACTAGGCATGGTTACGTGATAAGGCCATGTGCACATAAACTATGTAAATTGTTGAGTTTTCGATTCCTCTACGTTGAAATTGAACGAGCGAAATTTCAATCCTCTTGACTTTCGAGAGTTGGCAAGCGTTGTAATAAACTGGCTTATTTACCTGCTTATGTACGGCAGAAATGTTTTTTCATATAATGTTTAACATTTTTTGCTTGAAAAGAGTTAAGACTGCAATAATGTTCACCTGCAGGTCAATTCTCGAAACATACTATTTAATTTAACTTAATTTTTAATTTTTTTAAATTTATTTTTTAATTAATCCAAAGTGGTATTCTTGTCCGGTAAAGTAAAAGTTAAAATTAAGTTAATGGCAAAAAAAAGTTAAATTACAGAGTTGCCAGTTTACGGTATACAATTTAAAAGATTGGAAATTTTAATAGATTTCCTAACACTTCATATACAGAAATAAAACGTTAATATATAAATTAACTACAGGAAATTATCTTCGGTAAATTAAAATATTATAAGTTCCGTAAACTTCTATTCTAAGAAAAAAAATGAAAATCAGTGTCTTTGAATGTAATAATGCGATATCCCTAACTTGTTTTTTTCCGCTCGTTTCGCTTCCCGCGCGCACGATGATTAAAAAAAATACATGAACTGTCACTTTAAAAATTACAGAATGCCGTTTTAAGCTTAGTTACAGTACGATTACATTATTTTAAAAAGATTTTCAATTATAAATACAAGAATACAATTGTGACAATTTGACAACTAAAAGTTAAATTAACTTTATTTTTAACGATTTTAAAGAACGAGAATTGACATGCTGCATGAAAGCAATTCCAAATTAGTTTTTTGTAAACCTGGTAAGTAATATCTAAACGGAACAATAACATAAGTTTTATAGATACCTACTTAAACATATTTGTCACCACTTTTTAAAAAAAGGCCAGCTTAGTGCAGTAGTCACGTAAATTTGTACAAGACTCATGATTTAAAATTAAGCGCAGAATTAAGTTAAGATGTTTTACCGCCGCGCCGCCGCCTTGGCCGCT
This sequence comes from Schrankia costaestrigalis, assembly GCA_905475405.1. NCBI lineage: Eukaryota > Metazoa > Arthropoda > Insecta > Lepidoptera > Erebidae > Schrankia > Schrankia costaestrigalis. The sequence continues at coordinate 12,778,715 of FR997826.1, forward strand.
TATTCTACCTTTAACCAGTTATGTGCTAGTACTAAGTTACTGTTTTAAGTAGTAGGATATTAGTAGTCTTTATACTGTAGCTAGTATAATAAGGCTATGAGACTTATCAACTTCTGTACAGTAGGAAGAAGTTGCGTTTTGCTCAGCTCACGTCTATGAGTCGCGATTACCACTTACCTCACATTACATTAAGGCCACGATTGGTCGTCTTTTACCACAAGGCAATAATTTAAGGCAATAAAATGGTTAATCTAAAACAGCAATTTGTTACAAGCAATTAAAAGGGTTTAAAAAGAAACAGTGATCCCAAATTTACATAATTACTTGAGTAAACGCGTAAGCTGAATAGGCACATCGACAGGAAAATAATAAACACCAAGTAACACAATCAGCGCCCCATTGTATAGCGATGTAATCTGACGTTTGGTGCTATTTTCATGTAAATGTCTTATTGTTTGATTCCACGTTGAAGATATACAGCGCGCTACCTCTATTCCAAATTTTGTATTCAAACAAAAGAGTTTTAGTGATTTGTTAACGCTGTTATGTATTTTTCTCTTTTGAAGACAAATGGCTGCCGTCAATAACGTCAGCTGTCGCACATAATATTTAAATTTACCTCGACTGTGATGATTTAAATAAACTTATTACAAATATATACAGAAACTGAAACGCCTACTGTTTATTTAAAAAGCTATTTAAGAATAAACTGAAGTTAGAAACTCGAAAAATATTTGTCTAAACTTTTTAAATTAAAAACCAAAATTCTTTTGTCCGAGTTAAGGCCGGCAAAACTTTTTGTTTTCTTGCAAAGCAAACTGTCTTGTGCAATTGCCAGTGATTTTTTAGTCCTTTTCTCTCCTTCTTCTAAATTTTAAACAATTTATTACGCTGTGAATAAGACTCGTCGTTTGATACCTACAAAGGGTAACGCGCGTAGCATTTCAATTTTGAATTCTTACTTGAACAGCTTTGTATTCAGAGCCTGATGAGGTCGAATAATTTATGCCCTACTAAGTGAACGGACAAATACATTCAATCAAAAGGGTTCTTGTCGAATCATTCAGATAATGGGGATTAAGAGGTGTATTAATGGAATATTTGAATTTACAGTCGAGTAATATCAACATTGTAAGAGGTTAAGTTTTGAGTATATTGACAGACTTTATATTAATATTAGAAGGATCGTCAGACATATGTGATAATTGAATTAAAACCATTAGGATGGGTTGCTTAATTAGAGTTTTAGTACGATTATCACGCTTAATTTTATTTAGGCTTATAAAATAATTATTGTTACACTTGATTTGTACTGGCTTGCGTTTTGTAATCGTGACAACTCTAAGCCTAATAAATAAATTACACTAGGTCAATAAAGTGACCTTTACAAACTGACTTTTAGTTAAATTTATCTATATGACAGGATAAGATACGACTTTGCATTGTGATATTCAAAAGCCCATATAAGTTTCAATACATGAAATATGGTAAGTTTAAAAGAGACCAGTTACAAAATGGTCTTTTAAAGATATTTCCAAAATAAGCCAAAATAAGTATTAAGAAGATGAATCGCGTAAGTATCGTCGTAATAAGTAATGTAGTTATCCCTGATTCTTTTTTTTTTTTTTTTTTTAACGCCACGAATGACGTCGCCTAGGCAGAACTCGCCCAGACTACCTCCGGTCTATACTTGGGAGGAGGTGGAAAACTCTCATGAGTACACCGAGGGAGGCCCTATGTCCCTGCGGGTTATGCCGAGACTCTTACCGGCTAAAAACCACCAGACCTACTACTCTGTTGCCCTATGGGCTGCTAAGCGAATCGGAACGTCCCCCCCAGACTGGGGTCCGGGGAAGCGTTTCTTAGATAAGCGTCGCCCCATTGAAGGGGCGCCCACTTGATTTTCCCTAAGAGAATCCTACTTAGAGAGTCATGATTGAGCGCGCACTGCGTTCAGGTCATGTATAAACTAACAGAGAGCTTAGGGGGGACCTAAGGGATCTGAGCTCTGACAAGCCTTTCCAGATCGGAGGACAGGGTGTCCGGTGAGTCCAGTAGGACATTACGAGGCCTTCGTATGACATGAGGAGTAGTGGGGTTAGGGAGAACGGGGGTGTAGGCCACCGCCTCCCTTATGAGGTGATTTGTGTGCTCCTCCGCAGATTTGAAGAATCTATCAGAGGCCTGTTTTATGAATGTCTGTATAGTGGGCATTCCGATGTCCCGGTGCAGGTCCGCGTTGCGAACATACCACGGTGCGTCGGCCGCCCGGCGTATGAATATGTTTTGTACTGTCTGGAGCTTCTCCATAAGGATTGGGCTCGCGTGTGCGAATACAGGTGATGCGTATGTGAGTACTGGGCGTATGCAAACCTTGAAGATAGTTCGCTTGTTTCGTAGTGACATTCTACTGTGCCTGCCAACCATGTGGTGTAGCCGGCCGAGATATGAGCGTGCGTTCCTGGTCACTCGCCGTATGTGCGGCCTGAACGAGAGGGTTTCGTCCAGTGTGACTCCAAGATACTTGACTTCGCGCCGCCAGGGTATACGTGAACCTAGCAGTCGCGGGGGGTCGTCGGGCCTACGTAATAGTGAATTCCGCCGCTTTACATCGAAGCGAACCGCAGCGCTCTTGTCTGCATTCACATCTATGCGCCACTTGCGAAACCACGCGCCCAATCTGTTGATAGATGGTTGAAGCTTACGCACCGCCGCTGCAATAGTAACACTATTACAGTACAAGGCGGTGTCGTCTGCGAATAACGACATCTGTACCCCGCTTCTGAGCGAAGGTACTGGTATATCATTTGTGTATGATATGTATAAGAGGGGGGACAGGGGGGAGCCCTGAGGTACGCCGGCCGTGATAGACCGAGATGTCGATAGGGTACCTTCGTGCCTGAAACGAAAGGTCCTACCGCTAAGGAAGGAGGTAATTAATCGAACCATCCGATCGGGCAGGCCTAACAAGTATAACTTGTATACCAGCCCGTCGTGCCAGACCTTGTCAAAGGCCTTGGCGACATCAAAAAAGACTGCCACTGTCTTCCTCCTTTTGGGGTAGAATCCGTCTAGTGCGTATTCCACTATACGGTGTACCTGTTGAGTACATGAGTGGGCGGGTCGGAAGCCGAATTGATGGGGGATAGCTATGCCGCTGTCGAACAGATGATCTCTCAAACGAGATTGCATCGTTCGCTCGAATAGCTTGCCCATTGCCTTGAGTAGGCTAATTGGTCTGTGGCTACTAGGGACGTTGAGGGGTTTACCAGGCTTTGGTATGCCTATTACGATAGCCTCTTTCCACGCAGTGGGAAAGTGACATAGATCGTAACAAGCGTTGAAGATGACTGTGAGAACGGTTAGCACTTGGATGGGAAAGTGCTTGAGCGTCTTGTTAGAAATGCCATCGGCACCCGCGGCCTTTCTAACCTGTAGCTTCTTGACGTGCGAAACAAGTTCGTCCGTCGTAACCGTTATGGGAGGGGTCGTGAGAGGGAGAGAGTTCCTGTTACGGAGTTCTTTCTCTACTGACCGGAGATGCGCTGGGTCGCATGGTTGTTTAGAGGGGGAGCACTGATCAGAGATGCTGTCAGCGAAACATTCGGCTTTTTCCTCGTCTTCGAAGGCTATAGTGCCATCTGGACGAGATAAGGGAGGGATTGTTTGCACTACGTCACTACGAAGGGCTTTCGCCACTTTGTAAAACGCTTGGTGCGACGGAGATATTCCTTGCATGAGATTGCCCCATTTAGCGTTCCTCAGGTCTAAGAGTTTGGATCTAACCAGCCTTTGCAGATAGTTCGCGTCGGCTCGGTTAGAGGGAGTGGGGTAACGCGCAGCCCTTCTAAGCGCTGCGTTCTTAGCCTTTATCGTGTTTCGGATATCCGCCGGCAGCTGTGCCCGCCTAGGCAGGTTGACCACCTTCGTATTATCTTCCACAGACTTGGTGACTAAGCGTGTGAATGAATTTACTGCTTCGTCGATCTTCTCCCCGCTATTCAGCGAGTCAGGAGAGAAAGCAAAAGGAGAGTCGGGCTCGTCAATCGCAGAGGCGAGAGACCTAGTGACCTTATCCCAGTTAACAAAAGACTTGGTGGGAGGGGCTGACGGTTCGAGCGGGCCTAATACTATGTGTACAGGTCGGTGGTCTGAGCCCAGGTCGTGTAGGGTTTCTACAGACCTTAAAGGTAGATAAACACCTTTCGTCAAAGCAAAATCTAAGACGTCGGGTGCGTAAGCGTTAGCGCTAGGATAGTGCGTGCAGTCATATGGGCTGATAACCTCCAGCTCAAATGCTTCCGCAATCTCTAATAAGGCTCGACCGTTTGTATTTGTGGTCCTACAATTAAAATCTTTGTGTTTAGAGTTGAAATCTCCAAACAAGATAACGTGATTACCTAGCGAGAGGAGTGCTTCAAAATCACTTCTCAGGGGGAGGTTACCCGACGGTATATAAACGGACGCTATGACTAGGGTTTGGTGACCTATCATAGACAACCTACATATAGTTGCCTCCATGTTGGTGAGTGACGGAGTGTCCATGGGTGAACAGTGTAGCTCCCTTCGGAAATAAATAGCTGTGCCACCGCCATTATGGCCTGTGGTTCTATCATTTCTGAGTAAGGAGAACTTGGGAATTGACAATCCTTTCAGGGAAGTGGGTTTGAGCCACGTTTCCTGGATAAGGAGTAGGTCAACCCCAAGATTCTTGACGAACTCTCTGAGCTCGTTGACCTGTGGTCTGAGGCTTCGGGCGTTGAAAGAAACCAACGACAGTCCCTTAGGCTTGATGCGCCCCGTGGTGAGTGCGAGTGTAGCTGGCGTGTTATGTGCGTGTGATGTGTGTGTGTTGGTGTCCATGTTAGTGTTAGTATGTGTGTGTACCTAACTACCTATTGGAAACCTAACTTGTAGAGTAGAGTTGCGTGCTCGTCTAGCAAGAGCGCCAGAGCGAGTGGGTCAGTGATCTCGCGGTACTTGCGTGCAAATATTTGCACCTCCGCGATGCTGATGCCGCTGAGTGCACTACGGATTGCACCTAGTGTGTTGGAGGGGGCTCCTGAGCCTAAGCCGGGCTGGGAGGATGGGATGGGAGTGGGGAGGAGCGCCGGTTTGGGCGGCACTGGTGTCACCTTCTTCGGGCCCCATGCTAAGGCGGGCCTAGTACCCGCAGCGGCAGGGGTGCTTTCCTTTGCCGGGAGGCTCGGAAAGTTCCTTTCCGTCGCGGGGGGAGGGACGGGTTTGGACCTAGATGCCCTAGATTTCCTAACGGGGGTCTTGCGCTGGGGGGCGCGGGGGCAGCCCATGTAGTTGGCTGTGTGCCCGGTTTGGAGACACAGCACACAGGCGGGGGGAGAGGGAGAGTCCCTTGTGCGGGCGCACTCCTTTGTGAAGTGCGGGTCTAGGCACTTCACACACCTGGGGGGAGCCGTACAGTTAGCCGAAGCATGTCCGTACATTTGGCAGCGGTGGCACTGCCCCGGGGAGCCGCGTCGGTGCGGTACCTCGACCTTGAGGCCGGAGAGTCCGCACACGACTAAGGACTTTTCAAGGCGGAAGATGTCTCGCGCCTTGTGCTCGATGCCACTTGTCATGATGACCATGACGAGCGAAACAGGACGGCCGGAGCGGCTCTGCATTTTATGCACAGCCTCGGCGGAAAACCCTGACTAACGAGGTCGTTGAGGACGGCCTCATTGGAGATTTCGTGGGGAATACCACGAATCACGGCCCTCACTTTACGCTCCTCAGGGAGGGCGTAGGTGTGGTACGGCACGTGATTGACCGTGAGGTATTGAGTGAGACGACGGAAGTCGTCGACTGTGGGGACATGAATTTTTATAGCCTCCCCTGTGTTGGAGGCGCGGGAGAAGTTAATTTTCTTCTCCGCGAGGGTGCGTGAGAGCGCATCCCACTTGGTCTTGTCCCTGAGGAAGACCGGTGGGGGGGGCTTGACCTTTGTCGGGAGGGGGGCACAGCGTGAGGCTGGTTTCCCCGATGTGGAGGGCGCAGCAAGGACGGGTGTCGGCGGGGCGACGGTGTCCTGCGCGGGCTGAGATGGCTGCGAGAGTTGCATAAATGCAGCAATCACAGGGGGCGGGGTGGGCTTAGTCCCAGATGGGGGGGAGGTCGTGGGCTCCTCCTCAGAGCTGGCGGCCCTGGCAGATTTGCGTCCTTTACGACGCGCCTTCCTGCTTTTCTTCACTGTTGTGAAGAGTCCGTCGCTGTCGCTGTCGACGAGCGTGGACGCGGGAGAGGGGGAGGCGGAGCGCTGCGAAGCGGTCCTTTTTGCTGAGGGGACAATGGACTCGAAGTCCATGTCGTCCTCGGAGTGTACGGTCGTGGGAGTGTGTACGGGCGCGGGTGTCTGTGCGCGCGCGAGTGTGAGTGCGGGTGTCGCGGGTGCAGGTGCCACGGTCGCGGGTGAAGGGGTCACGGGCGCGGGTGTGGACACGAGTGCGGGTGTCGCGGGTGTTGAGGATTGTGTACCTGGGTTGAGTTTTGCGAGTACTTCTTCTGTTGAACGCTTGATTATGATGTTTAACAATGGTGTGATTTCGCTTAAAAAGAGTGAACGGTCCTCAGACATACTAATGCCTAGATTGTTTACCTCAGTGGTCAACACCAAAGTGAGGTCGGCCATGCTGTAAACCTGCGTCCCCCTGCGCGAGCAGGGAGCGCTTACGGGGAGTAATAAGGGAACGAACAATGACCGGCGCCCTATTGGTCGCGGGCCTTCCTTCCCCCTGGGCGAGTCCCAGTGCAGTGGGGTCCGGACTCTCGGTATTAGTCCCAGACCTGAGGGGCCGGGGACGAGCTACCTGGGGCTCAATCGGCTTCGTTGACACCGTTAGGTTTCCACCAATTACCCGGAAGGGGCCAAACACTTCTTGAAATTTACCGTTTAAACGTTAGTCTGCGTTCTTAAAAGAACACAGACGCTAAACGTTTAAATGATAACACACGGAAATGTGCAAAGTGTACTTACCGCCCAAGCGGCGGTCCGACGAAACAGCCTCGACCGATGCGCCACGAAGTCGCGACGGCAGTTCGGTAAAACGGGCACGAAGGCAGCGCGGCAGGGGCGACGCGGACACTTCGCGAAACTCGATACTTCGAAAAATGCGTGAGCGATGCGAGCGCCGAGACATGCGTCTCAGGCGAAATGACAAAGCGGAATGATCCCTGATTCAATTATACCTTTATTTTGTTTTACTAAATGTACCCAATTTTATTGGATTAAATCGGCAAAACAAAATTCTAAGTCAAACGGTTGTAGAATCGACTTGTTCCTGCACTTTCCAGATTGGTGTTCAACTTGGAGAAATCACGATTTTCTTTTGTTTTGAGTTTAAAAGTTCTCTTTATTTCTCGATCCCTAGGCAACTTAGATGAGCACGATGCATATATATATACACACATCAAAAAAGTCTAAGCAACATGCATGATATTACAAATTTACCATTTATATTAATTTATTTTACCATTTATTTTAATTATAACGTTGTATTTTATTTTTAAAATAATATTTTTAGGGTTCTATGATGTAAAAATAACAGCTGTTTTCTTTATAAGTTCTTTTAATAACAGAAATTAACAATATTAGAATATACAGGTACATAAGAAACTAAACTTTTTTTTTACAAATTGAAATTTCTTAAGAAAATGAATTTATTGTGAAAGAATAGGACAATTTAATACAAAGTATGGCCTCCTCTGCTATTCAGAACTTGTCGGCAACGATTATTCATTGAATTAATGAGACTGTTTATGTCATCTTGCGGTATTCGCTCCCAATGGAATTGTAGCAAATCCTTCAGCTGTTGGGTTGTTGTCACTCCGTCCAAGTCCTTCAAAACACGTCTCTGGAGCATGTCCCATGCGTGCTCGATGGGGTTGAGGTCTGGCGATTGTGCAGGCCAGGGCAATACCTGGATGTTCTCCGTTGCCAAGTATTCACTGGTTCGCCGAGCTGTATGTGAACGCGCATTGTCATGCATTAACGTAAAATCGGAGCCAAAGGTTTGTGCAAATGGATGGACATAAGGTCTGAGAATATCCTCAACGTAATTTTCAGCGTTCATGTTTCCATTTACAAAAACGAGCTCAGTTCGCCTGTTCTTCATAATACCCGCCCATACCATAACTGTTGAGCCGCTGTATGGATGAACTTCCTGAACGCACCTGAGTCTTTCAGTATTTCCGGGTCGACGGTACACTCGCACCCTTCTTGTATCAGGCCTAAACCCGAATCGCGACTCATCGGAAAACATAATTTTATCCCATTGTTCCTGGGTCCATGTTATGCGTTCTCTACACCATTCATTTCGACGAGCGCGATTCCCGTGACGTATCGGTGGGCACCTGATAGGGCGTCGAGCTCGTAGGCCGTACTCATGCAGTCGATTTCGCACAGTTTGGGGACTTACATCAACACCACTTGAATTTTGTAGCCTCAAACTTATCTCTCGAGCGGTTAACATCGGCTGGCGTCTTGCAGTCAGTTGTATGTACCGGTCTTGCCGAGTGGTTGTACTCCTTTTACGGCCTGGATGCTGTTCAGCGGGTTCCCCTGTATTATTGTAGCGCTGCCAAAGACGACAAATAACACTTCTATGAATACCAAAATGTCGAGATACCTGAGATTGATTACTTCCCGCTTGCAACATCCCTACAGCTCTTTGCATTTCATCTGCCGTCAAATGACGTCGCTCCATGACGTAAAGAATATCTAACAATTCAATTTTGTCGCCAACTGTATTTAAATGGTTGGTAAAATTATAAAATCAAGACTAAAACGTAGCAATTAACATGCACTCAAATTCAAACAAATTCGCAGTCATTTGAATTTTATGAAAAAAAACAAAACATAATCGAAATTTTTTTTTTACAACCAGCCAGTATGTCATCAATAACAAAAAAGTTTACTTACCTATACACTTTGAGTGAGTAAATACTTAGAAATTAATTAATATAAATGGTAAATTTGTAATATCATGCATGTTGCTTAGACTTTTTTGATGTGTGTATATGCATAGATGAGATTTGCGAGGAATCTTAGTATTTACAGAAAATAATATAATGACTAAAGATGGCTTGCAGCTTGGTTTGTTTTTTATTTGTTTAAACTACGGGTATTCTTTTATATTATGAATTTTAAGTAGCAAATTAACTTTATGAACTAATAATGAAATACATAAAAATCAAAAAAGGTAAAACAACCTAAATGACTTCCCGAGTTTTTGAATTTATTATTGACTTACTCGGTTTCCTATTTAATAGTAAATAGTTCGGTTGTGTAGTCCGAAAAGTTTTAACCACACCAATTGTGTGAGATGGGCAATTGTATGAGATGGGGTGACACCGTGTATACGACCGTATCGTACCGTACTCCGTCCTTTCCGACTAAGGGAAAAGTTGGCACGTATTTTCTTAACCAAAATCAATAACGAAAACTAGACTTAACACCCTACAACAAATCATCTAACTAGCCTCATATTAGTAGGTTAATTTTCACTCATTCATCATAACAGCCTATTAATGTCCCACTGCAAGGGACGGGCCTCCTCCCGTGACGGAGGGATAATTGGCCTTCTTATATCACACTGGCCAGACGGATTGGTATATGGTTTAATTTCAAGTTTTCCTCCTTTTTATTTTGTAAAGATAATATTCACGGATTCCTTAGTCGGTTTGTGACACCCATGGGATGAGATGGGGTGATGACATATTGTATTCTTACTCCGTTACCACACAAAGCACACACACAAGCTATCCTTGCTTCGCTTCGGTTCGCTCATTATTTTTAACAAAAACAAAATTACTGAACCTATTTAAATGTGTGTACTATCTGTGTACTATCAAATAAAAAAGTTTATTTTTCAAATCGGTTTATTGATCTATGTAGTAACAAACTTTTAAAAAAAATACAAAGCAGATAAGAACCTCCTCCGTTTTTGGAGCCGGATAATAATAAAATGATACGAATAATGTAGAGTAGACCCAATCAATAGGTACTTAACACCAGTATGTCAACGGCCCACAGCCCCAAATTCCAAATTGTTATTAACAATGTTTACATTGGTGCACTTGCCTGTTACACTGGTTTATCATTCGCCATAAATTTGTGAGCACGTCCTAAGTACATTCAAAGGTCCTTTATATGACGAAGTAATGTAGACCCTTAATCTCCCAAGCGACACGAAACAGTCTTACCCCTTTATTTTAAGGTATAATGTCGTCTAGCAGATGTTATCCGAAATCTTGTGCGTCAACAAAATAATAGATGTAAACAGGAAAATGTTTGACTATAAAATAGATTGGAATTGTATTGCGTTGGAAGTGTTAGTGAGTTTAAGATTTATATTATAGTAATGTCTTGTCTTAAGCTGCGTAAAGCTGGTACTATAGGTACTAGATAACTAGTACATATAAGTACTTAAAATTAAAATATATAAGTAAGAATTGGATAAGAAGAGAAAGAGAGACAAACTAGTGGGTGAAAATAAATAATGTGTAGAGTTATGACTTCCGTGGCGTAAAGGTTATAGTCCATGGATAAAGAGGTTTCGGGTTGTGTTTACGCTAGTGTATAGACTAATATTGGTGTTTCTTACTTCTAAGTATTTTCAAAATAATAAGTGAGTATGTTTATCCGTTGTAGTTCCCATAGTAAAAGCTATGCTCAGTTTGGGACAGAACATAATACATGTGAATGTGGTAAAAAGAAAAACAATAATTATATGTCTCACTTTTGCTACTAAAACAAATACCTATCGTAGTTGTAGTTTGATTAAGACTACAAGTAAGTGTTTTTAATTTGGCTCTCCTTTATTCTCCTAGAAAAAATAAGACAAAGCGCAAACACTAGAAAGAAAACATCAAAGAGTTCGTATAGATAAGTATCTTCCATTAAAACAGTATTGTCTGATTTAATTTTAGCGGATTCTGTCTTGTGCTTATCTTACCGCATCTAATTAACGCTTTGTAGAACTCCTCCGAACACAGTGAACCCAATGTTGCCAATATAATAAAACTTTAGATTCTAGAATGGTTTTGGAATTATATAATAAAATACAGTAACAGATTATGTTAAACAAAAGATGTTTTTGAAATAGAGTAGAATTATTTTCACGTAGGTTTATAAATTAACTAGCTGATGCCCGCGGCTTCACCTGCTTGGTATAGGTAGCCTAAATATTATACTACATCTTGAACTACGTATATTGCAAATTTAATTAAAATCTGTTCAGTAGTTTTTGCGTGAAAGAGTAACAAACATCCATCCATCCACACAAACTTTTGCATTTATAATATTAGTAGGAATTAGTAGGATATTCAGACAGTATAAGGTCTATTCTGGTGCTGGAGGAATTTTCCTCTTAAATTATTAATAAAATTTGTTGTGTTTTTGTAAGCGGATGTGTTTCTTAAAGTAAAGTAAGTGGAAAAAGTTTGAATTTTCTATTGTAATTGATTGATTTTATAATTTAAGAGTCGCGAGAAATAATGCGATGAAGTCGTTACTAGCAGTCACGCGGAAAAAACAAATTAGAACGGTTGATTACATTTATTAGAGGTTACATTAGATTTGTGTTTAAATCGTTGGCGACACTATGTACTAACATGAAAGTTTATGAACGATGTATCGTAAAAATGTTCAATTTACGACCCGATTATGTTCAACGAAGCTTTGAAACATTAACCAGTGTTCTGTGAGCTCTACAGCTGCGTAAGGTAAACACCGCAAAACTGTGGTCGTTCCATGGGGCAGGGCCGTCACGCCAAATAGCTCCAAAATAATTAAATTTGCTACTATTATTTAAGTGCAAGCGAATTTCAGTCCTTTGTACAAGTCATAGAAATGGTTTTACAATAGAACATAACAGTAAAAGCGATTGACAGTCCATCTACACGAACTTAGGAGATATATGGCTTTATTGGGTTCATGTTCGGATCTCGATATTGTGATTGTTATTCTTTTAATAACATGAAAATTCAGATTGTAAGCGGTTTCAGTGTTTATTGGATCGACACTTTCACCTTTTTTGATGACAATGGGAGTTGAAATAAAAAAAGAAAGGTATTCATTTTTTTATAGTCGACACGTTGAATAGAATTTAGCGTTGAATGCGTCAAAGTAATGAGACTAACGAGCATCGTGACGTAGTTGCTTATCGTTGGTCTGTTTATAGTCTGTAACAGCTGTATGTCAAACTTTTTGGTGTTGGTAAAAGCGTCTGACGTTATGAATCCTTTTCATTATACACTTCTCATCAAAAAAATCGAAACAGTTGCAAGTTTGTGTTTTATAAGGATTATCTGAAAAATGTGTATATTTAGGAATATGTGTTATACATAATTAAATAGGGAATTTAATGAGGTTTTTAAATAATGATGTTAATGTTCTAAATTCAAATTAAATTTTCATAGATTTCGTATTTTGTTTAACGAGTCGTTTTTACCCTGTACGTAGTGTGACGGAAATTGATAAAATTAGGCACGTAAATGAAAAAAAAGCTAGAAAACGTTTATTTAATAACTTGGACACCATTCCCGACCTTTCATTACTGCTTCTGTACGGTTTTTCATCGATCGGATGAGAGTCACGATCTAAAATAGTGGCGCTCTATTCCATTCCTGTTGGATTGCATTTTAAAGCTGACTAAATGTTTTTGAGGCATGATCTTTTACACTAATTCGTCTTTTTTATTCATCCCATAGATGTTTAATCGGATTCATGTCCGGGCTTCTTGCTGGCCAATCAATAATAGAGATATCGACTTCAATAACATAATCTCTTACAACGCTCGCGGTGTTTGCCCTAGCATCCTCGTACATAAATGTCAAACCGGGGTCAAATAAATGTTCATAGGGCATCACAAGAGGTTCAAGATACTGTTCGATGTACCTATAACTGTTAAAAAAGGGCAGACGGGACCCAAACACAAAGACTAACTCTGTCTTGTCGTTGCCACTAATTTCTCCTCAAACAGTCCATGAACCGCCACCATGAATGGCCTTTTCTTTTAATCCCTTATGGTGCAAAGCGTTCTCCATCACTTCTGTAGACCTTAGTCCTTCCATAGTTACCATACAATACAATTTTGCATTCATCAGAAAGGAGGAACTTGTTCCACTAGATGTATGACCAATTTAGGTAATTACGTAAAAAGTTAAGGCGCGCTTTTTAAAGATCTGCAGGTAATTCCTCCCTATTTGCTGGCTTGTTCGGTACAAGTCCACGTTTCTTCAACCTTCTTCTAATTGTAGAGTCACTTACAGCCACCATAGGTTCATCATGAAGCTGCTGCTGCAGTTGAAAGACATTAAGGCATAGACTTTGTAAGAAAGGTGTTACTATAAATCGATCTACTCGGTCAGAAGTTACCTGTTTTCTGCCAGATCTCTAACGGCGCGTGAATAAACCAGTCTCTTGATAGCGTGTGCAAAATCTATGAAAAGACGAGACGCTAAGATGCAATCTTTCAGCCGTATTAACCTGACTAAGTCCAAAATTCAGCAATGCCACCACTTGGCGGTTTTTGCGAGTAAAAAAAGCATGTACGCAGTAATAAGGGGAGCGAGGAACTCTGGGTGCGCGATACGGGTTAATAAATAAATGTTTTCTAGCTTTTTTTTTCATTTACGTGCCTAATTTTATCATTTTCCGTCAAACTACGTACAGGGCAAATACGACTTGTTAAACAAAATACGAAATCTATGAAAATTTAATTTGAATTTAGAACATTAACATCATTATTTGAAAACCTCATTAAATTCCCTATTAAATGACATATAACACATATTCCTAAATATACACATTTTTCAGATAATCCTTATAAAACACAAACTTGCAACTGTTTCGATTTTTTTGATGAGAAGTGTAGTTAGTACCCTTTTTATGTACTTTTGCAGTAGTCTGTTTGTTTCAATGATAAAGGTAAACGTGACCTTCAAATATCATATTGGCCAGCTTGCCTAAAATATTATTTACAATTTAAAAAGTACTCCTCCACTTGTACAAATTTGCACACAACCAGTATTCAACTGTTTCCGTGGATGGAGGTCTGGTTATCCATAATACAGGTCTAAACCTAGCTTGGAAACCAGGCTCCCACTACTTAATTATACTTATTCGCAATGTACCTAAACTTTGGGTTAGGGTTCAATATCGGTGTAAAAGACAGCTTAAAAACGCCCGTGTCATGATCAAATGTGATGATAATTTATTCTTGCTCTGTCACCACACAATTACTTACGTTTAACTGTTATGAAAGGTTCCTCAAATCAAATTTATTATCATCTGTTTTTACATCATGTGATAGTGGTTGGGCAAACGATTTTTATTCATCATAACAGCCCATGAATGTCCCACTGCAGGGACGGGCCTCCTCCCGTGACGGAGGGGTACTTGGCCTACTAACACCACGCTGGCCAGACCATTTGGTATAGGGTTTAATTTCAAGTTTTCCTTCTTTTTATTTGGTAAAGATAATATTCACGCTAGTCCCTTAGTCGGTTTTTACGACACCCATGGGATAAGATGGGGTGGTGACTTATAGTATTCTTACTCCGTCACTACACGGAGCGATTTTTATTATCGAGCTGAAATCGAATCTGAGACCTCTGCGAAGCATTATGCAGTGAAGAATATAATTTCGAAAGAAATATTTTCCTTTAATATATAGCCTGATATACAGAGGTCGCTATATGTCTGTTCCTTTGAAACGGTTATCTAGGAACATAAATAACAAATGATGTTTGAAAAGACCCATCAAAGAACAGTCTCGAGCTACGTCACAACTTTGATTGAACCTATTTAACTTTAGAGAAGTTAATTCCATTAAATATTTCGTGTGTGAGTCTCAGCGAGGTGTATTGTCACTTTACAATGTAATTAGATACATTATGTGAAACATTCTTGATTAGCTTGTATTGTTACATGAAATTATCTTTTAAGGTTTTGTATGGTGTTCATCACAGATATCGGAATGTATGATATATAAAGAACTCTTTTCAAAGTTCTACAACAATATTTTTGAGCAGTAGTGTACAAGTTGATCAAGTTTTCCTCTACCACTGGTAGTCTCTACAGTGAGTGCCACTTCCCAAGACTAAAATGATGATATTGACATGATTTTGCAGTACAAACACATTTTACGTTTTTTTTTAGGAAACCGCTCATGAAATGTTGTCGTTTCTTATTTATAGTATACAATACCGTATCTCAATGTTTAGTCATTTTATTATTTTAAGTTCCAAGGGATAACCTATGATGAAACGTAGCGTAAGTTCTTATGGATATAAGAACTTACGCTACGTTTCATCATCATAGAAGGTAAATTTTGTCAGACGTAAAATTATCAGACCCAAAAAACGATTCTGGAACTTTTAACCGAAAAACAGTTTATCGACGATTAAAGTATCGTCAGCATTTATAGTATAGGTATTGGTTACCAACAAGCAGAGGAGAATCACAGAATATTTTATTAAAAAGGTAAAGAATACTACTTATGTTTCATATACGTATATGTTGCGCATTTACTAATCTCATATTTTGTTAAGTAATCGTATAAGCCAGTAAATCTTCTAGCAAAACTTGTACTAAGCCTTAAGTTTGAATCATATTATATGTATAAATATAGTTATGTATGTATTTTCATCTGAACAAAGCCTACGAGATACAAGAAGTTACTGTGTAGGAAACTTTTCGTAAGATCAACATATATTTCAATGTACTTATAGTTATTTGAAAAGCATAGAGGTCTTATAATGTCTATGTAAGTTGACTGATGTAGTTTATAAGCTATTTAGTGAGTTCAAAAATATAATACTTATGTTTTTTTTGTGTTATAATTAATTGCAGAGACTGTCTTCTTCTAGTATTCATAACAGCCCATTACTGTCTGACTGCAGGGACGGGCCTCCTCCTGTGACGGAGGGATACTTGGCCTACTAATACCACGCTAGCCAGACGGATTGGCATAGGGTTTAATTTCAAGTTTTCCTTCTTTTTATATCGTAAAGGTCATGTTCACGGATAGTCCCTTAGTCGGTTTTTACGTAAAAAATTGGACCAACTAATTCTATGCTAGCCAGTCTGCTAGATATATTGTGCTTGAAATGCAGTAGAGGGGACCAAAGTTTTTGTTACTCAAGACAGGATTTGAATTTACGTCTCTGGACTACGTCCACAGCCTCCACAGCCTCGTCCTTAACTTTGTAGGTAAATTTATAATTGTGTAACTTATTACTATTATTTTAAAAGTAGTTTTATCAAAATTCACCTCAATATTAAGTAGAACTCGTGACCTCTTTTAATGCTAAGTCTTCCAGTTTGACCGTTCAGTTACGGGCGCCTCGCCGGCTCATTAACTAAATAAATTATAGCCTGCGCTAGTAATCGTTAATCACTCTTGTTAACCACTTACCCGCGAAGGGACTCAGACCCCATGTTAGTGTGTTGATTAAACGTAATGATAATATTACGTAAGTGATTATTTTTTAAATGAAGAGATGTCGAACTCTGTGTTGGAAAGACATTTTAGTGCAGTCCGAGAATATCGAAGTCTAAGAGCCGTTTAGAAATACATTATTTTTCACCTAATCTGTCCAGTTTTGGTAATAGTATTCGTAAGAATTTTCCTCTATCCGTAGATAACAAATGCCTTTACATTTTCATTAGTTTCATACAAAGTATAAATTACCCCATTCAAGCTTGTTGTATATCTAATAATATAAACCAATTAGCAGCCACTCCTAAAGTAGCGCCAATGAAAGGGTTAACTTTAGGTAAATCATTGTGAATAGTTCATTGTGACCGTTTAACAATGTCGATAAGGTGTCTAAAGCACAAAGAAATAAGCGGTCGTTTGTTGGGGCGGCGTCGAAAGGAAAAGCAATTAGCAAGAATGCAAATAGCAAAATGTATTGTAGTGTTCAACACATTTGCATACGAAGCGACGGGCGGACGGAATTCCGAGGGCCTGTCATACTCATTCCCTGTATAAACTTCCGTACACACTTTCGATTAACAAAAAACCGAAACGACAATTGGTACTTTTTTTAGGGTTCCGTACCGATTTTGAAAAAACGGAACCCTTATAAGATCGCTTTGTTGTCGTTAAAATTAAAATTTAGACAGCTGAGTCCTGACGTCATCATGTCGCAATTTGGCGGAAAAATAAATAGTTTTGTACGGAACCCTCGGTGCACGGGTCAGACTTGCACTTGACCGGTTTTTAATTTAATTTTCACCTGCAAACTGAAAGGATCTAAAAATGAACAGAGATAAACACGGTGCTAGTTCAGCGAAACTACTGCGACAAAAATCCCATTAGTTTTATTCTCTAGTTCCATTATACGGTAAAAAAAGCAGCTTCTAATCTATATAGTGTACACGTAAAGTACATTGTATAAATGTATGTATACTCGAAAACGAAATGGCTTTATCAGTTTTGACAAAAAATTCTATCATAATTCAAATTCATTATGATCGTTATTTAATGTTTATGCGTGAACTTGACGTCATTGGTTGACCGTAATCAAAACTATGCTTAGATTAAAAGTGCAATCTATTTTAAACTTTTACTTCAACGCAATAAATAATAATATCTACTAACACAATACAAATGTCACTATATTAAACTGTAGAGTTTGTATGTGAAAAACCATGAAAAACCATAAAATAATTTAAAACTAAAGTCAACTTGTTACTTGTGACATTACAAGCTTGTCATTTTAGAAAAACTGAAAATGTAGAATTTAAATATTGGCTGGTAAGCCACCCAATTGTTGGCACCTTAAGAGTGGACTTCGTGTCAGACTAAAATATTATAAAATGATAAAATACTTTAATCTTTGCTTATACTTAATCATTATAATGTGATTGAATTGTATTAAATAAATATTATTGGCACTAATGCCAATAAAAGGATTCTGATAAATTTATTGTTGCTCTGTTGACACATGAAATAAATAAAATATGATAAATATATTGAATAAATAATATTTGAACTTGAATAATCATACTGAACTTGAATAATCTACAGCCCAAGTAACACATCAAAGCATTATAAGGGCCGAATAAGAGTATTCTTGTATCCTTTTAGCATTTTGAGTTAGTTTTATAGTCGCATTATAAACGTTTATATGGCTACTGTAATGCTTATTTGGGCACAAATTATACAGCTTTAGGCCCTATATAGGTTCACAGTAGCTGGTTAATAGCATTACTGGCGCATTAAATTAGCATTATTGTGGTCAAGAAAGATGTCAATCGGATTAAACAAGCATCATTTTGGTCAATAATATTGCCAATCGCATTAAGAAAGCATTAAAATGGTCAATGAGATAGCCTATTGCATTACAGAAGCATTATAATAGCAAAATTATTGATAGTGAAGATGCCAACGGCATTACAAAAGCATTAGACTAGCATTTAAATGTGCTAAAAGAATTATTGGAGCAATTTAAGTGTTCACACTTAGGAAACTTTATATTATTGCGTGTAAATTATTACAATCAAAAAAAGTGACGCCATATTATAGTTTGCATCAAAACAAATTCGTCGGATAAGTTTTTGACTCGTTTGTTATTTCTTGCCTTCAAATATTACTGCGCAGTGTAGTTTACTGTACTTGTTTATATAAGTTTCATTGAAAATTTTCACGCGCCTTCGATATTTTGTGGTTTTCATACAAAATATTTTATAAAAATGATGTGTGTAAAACCAAAACAAATGTGTATTCCTAGTACAGAATAAGTTTTGAATAAATATAATCATAGTTTTGCTTGTACTGTATTAAATTAAGTTATATAAATATTTTAAATGACAATTCCTTTTGTAAATAGGTCCGAAAGAAAATATTTTTTGGTTATAAAATATTTACAAAATGGTGGTCAGCCTTAAGCAGCCCGGTGAGCCCGATTAATGCCACCAGCATTACAACTACTCACGTGTGATTGTTTAAAGAGCTATTAGCTACACAACAGCACTCAGTTCTTCCTTTAAAATGCAAGCATTATATTGATTCACATTTATGCTGTTCAGCAGCATTAAGCTTTTACTTACCCCTTACAAGTGCTTTTACACAGCAAAAGGCACAAAAAACAGCTTAAAGCTGGATATCGGATTTACATGGCATTATAGTGGTTCACGTTTGTGCTGTAAAACAGCTTCAAACACTTATTAACTACTTTAAAATGTCTTTGTAGAACCAAATGCACTAAAAATAGCTGAAGGCTGTACAAAAGCATTCTGATATGCCATTATCCAACTGTTATACAGCGTAAAGCATTACAATGATTTTCAAATGCCATTGTTCAGCTTCAAGACGCTCGGTGAACTTATATAAGAGTTTGTACGGGTCGTAAGCTCTATATAAGTTCACTTGTTGCTTGTTAAAATGCTTTCTGTGTTACTTGGGAGTGTTTTCTTTCTTTTTACTCACTTTTAACTCTTAAGTGCCAATAATTGTAGGACTTCTAACGATTAGGTGGTTTACCCTAATTTGTTTTATATTATAAAATTAAGAAAACTTTAAATTGAAATATGTGCCAATGACGTCATGCAAGAAATGAAAGGGATGGACATATATAAGGAAAAAAGAGAGAAATTCATTAGAATAAAACGTTTTACCGAAAATATGCTCTAGTATCAGTCAATAACGTTGACTTTACTATTTGTTTTTATAAATATCTAACGACTATTTGCTAATACAAGAGAACTGATATGTCAAAGTATCGTCATGCTTTAGCTGATGTTTTGTTATGCGATATTGAACCTAATAGTTTTATGACATGCAACTAACATTCACTCTAGAGGTGATAAAGCCATTTAGTTTTCGACCATACAACAGAGCTACTGTTGTATTACGAAAATAATTATAATAGAAACACAACTGTAACAAGTGGCGCTCTGTCGTCTCTTCCTAACCCGGACGGGATAAGGCGTGAGTTTATGTATGTATCTACAACTTTGGCAAATATAACAACATGTTGCATGTTTTTTATGGCGGAAAATGCGCAAAAAGCTTTGGAAAAAATATGACAGCTATGCACAGATCTTACGTTCGATAAACTCTCAATAAATATCAATTTTTTTCGTTGCAAACTTGAAAGTTTACATTGCATTGGTCTGGGTGTATACTATATTTTCTGTATATTTTTAAAACAAACATATACCTACCTAAAAGCCAATCTTTTTGGCTTTATCAGAACTCGAAACAGCAAAATAAAATTACTTCCCCATCTTTAAAGTTCAAAATAACAAAATTTCTTTCAATGTTTCCTTTATCGCAGAATCTTTATACCGGGGCCAATGAAAACCATTTCGAAGTTCAAGCAATTAGAAAACAAAATTTGTTTCGAAACAAAAAAAACCCGGAAAATTATAAAAAATACACATAATTGTAGGCCTACATTTTTAATTGCGATTCACCACATTACAGTTCTTTACGATTTCCATGGCTCGGGCCTGTTAAGAATTCATTTGTTTTCGAGAAAAGTGTTTTCTGCAAGCCATTTACGTTAGGCTATTCCGATTTACGTGCCGCCATTTGGAGAAATTGTCTAATTAACCTGCCTATTGAACAATTTATTACAACAGCCTTTAGACGTTTCTGTGTAATTTTCCCTCAACCTTATTGACTGTGGTATTACGAATAAATCACTGGAGCTGTAATTTTGTTTAAAGACGGTTGAATTGCTGAGATCTTATATTCATTGTTTAAGCATCTGAATAATGTTTTATCACTCGATAATTTATAAGGACTATTAAAATGACATAGAATACCTTTTTGGTTTTTGTTATAATTAACTAAAGACTCATAATATATTGTCTACCTCAGACCAAATAAAAAATTGTCTCCACTCAGTTTTATTGCAGCGCGCTGTCTTAAAAAGTGCAGATACGTAAATGCAGAACAATAAAATTGGAACGAACTATCGACACGTTTCTTTCTTCCAATAACTTCGAGTTCTTTAATCGTAGTGTAAAGAAACTCATACGACGGCCTCTGTGGCGTAGTGGTTATACAAGGTGACTGCTACGCAGAGGTCTCGGGTTCGATTCCCGCTCAATGCAAATCTTTGTGTGCATGAACATGATTGTTTGCATAGGTCTGGGTGTTTTCTATGTATAATATGTATGTATTTACAAAAAAAAAAAATTCAAAATGTTTATCCGTTGTCTAGTACCCATAGTACAAGCTTTGCTCAGTTTGGGACTAGACTTCCCGCCTAATGCAAATATTTGTGTGTGGATGAACATGATTATTTGCAATGGTCTGAGTATTTCTATGTATATTATGTATGTATTTATATAAAAAAAGAAAATAAGTATTAATATCCGTTGTTCTGTTACCCATAACACAAGCAGGTTAAGCTTAGCTTACTTTGGGAACAGATGGCGCTGTGTAGAGATGTCTGTGAACATTTATTTATTATTTATTCATTAAAAAAACTTATAGTAAGACTAAAATTATACAGAGTAAACAAACACTAAACTTGTAAAACTCTGGCGATCCCTGTCCATTCTTTAATGTTATGAAAACTTTGAACGCCCAAGTTTGTATCTTTCGAGCTTGAGCCAGATATACAACCTTTCCTCATTTTTTTCTTTACCCTATAATATAGACCAACCTGTATGAATAGCTTTTAGTAAATCAAAATATTTAAATTCATCACTATAATAATGGTCACGTTCACACTACTTACAATTTAACATAATTTTAAGTTAATGAAAAATTTAAGTACTCGTAGAATTAGTAAAAACAAATTTAAATTGAAAAACAAAATACTTAAATTTAAAAGTACAACTTGTACCTAAATACCTAACTCTAAAACGTATTTGAAAGTCTGAACTCATTAAATCCAAACCAGCTTTACTCTTCCACATAATTGGTCACGACTGTTCAGGGAATTTGAAATAACATTCTATTTTGATATTTAAATCTAAAATAGTATGTGTGTGTATATAAGTTTTATACATAGTATAAAATGAAGTCGCTTTTTCTGTCCCTATGTCCCTTTGTATGCTTATATCTTTAAAACTACGCAACGGATTTTGATGCGGTTTTTTAATAGATACAGTGATTCAAGAGGAAGGTTTATATGTATAACACATGCATAATATAGTAAAGAAATCTATATAAATTTATAGATTTCTAACGAAGGTGTATTTAAACGTTGCTTAAGGACGTTCTGTAGTAGATGCCCGTGCGGAGCCGGGGCTGGTCGCTAGTTTATAAATAATTTGTAATATGTAACCCTACCGCTTTGTTCACTTTTGACCCTTGATATATAGGTTGCACTTCTTAAATAATATAAGTAAATAAAATTAACTTAATCAGTTGTTTTGTAGGCAAACTAGTATACACTTCACTTAAATAATGACTCGATGGCTAACAAAACACAATCGTGTTGTATAAATAAGCAAGGAATATTATGTTCGTTCCAAACCTTAAATAGCACGCTGTTAGGACGCTGTTCCTTAATGAACCAACCAATAAACAACCGGGAGTTGTTTATATCAGATGCAAAGGAACCAGACCAACGACTTGATGGTCTCCCCACTATAAATAAAATTTAAAAAAAAATCGCACGTTTTCCTAACCCCCGATAGACCCGGACCCGTTCCAGGAAGTTCCTGACATGACCCGGACGTCAGTAGACAGAGCTTCCCACTTGTTATTATCAAATTTCACGTATCTACATTATAAGCGTTGACAATAAAAGTTAATAGCTCTCTTATCACGTGCTACGACATTCTATTGTGCTACGCCGCTACGCCGTAGACACGTGACGGCGTAGCGCTACACATTTTTGGGATAAACGCTACACAAAACATACGTACTTATAACATAAGTGGAATGGTTGTGTTCATTACGTTTTGCATTTTATTGTGAACGAACATCGCATTGTAAATTTGAGTATGATTGTCTTATTTTATTATCCTTATCTCCGTGTGGTGACGGAATAAGAATACAATATGTCACCACCCCATCTCATCCCATGGGTGTCGTAAAAACCGACTAAGGGACTATCCGTGAATGAAATTAACCCCTATACCAATCCGTCTGGCTAGCGTGTGATTAGTAGGCCAAGTATCCCTCCATCACGGGAAGAGGCCCGTCCCTGCAGTGGGACATTAAAGGGCTGTTATGATGTCTTATTTTACTTTTAAAGAGAAAAGTCCAGTGTGCAGTCTTAGCGATTAAGTTTCTTGTGGCAGAGGCAGTTGCATACGTTACATTAACAGGTATAAACTTTTTAAGTTTAACAAAAATATCCTTTCATCAAATACTAATAGACGATTGGCCAGTTATAGTATGGCCACAATCATGTTAGTCTGTCTTATTGATTGACGAGCTGTGTTGTAAGCGCTTCCCTATGATAGGATTCGATAAAAAAAGTATCTATTTATAAAGCCTAAAGCTTAGACGGCTTTAATAAACGCATAGTTAACCCATCTGTGTAAATGTAGACATCAGAATAAACCTAATATATAACTTTTCTCAACTCTACCCACAGAGATTATTAAAGAAAAATCTTGCGGCATAAATTTGTAGGTCGGAGAAAACTGCGTCAAAATAAGTCGCGTCATATTTCAATTACTTTAGGTAGCACGTGTTCCCGCATGTGAAGTGCTCCGAATAATCTCGAAATGGCTCCAAAATGTTTTCAACGTAGCATGTATGTGCACACATAATGTTTACCAAATGAATAAGTTCATAATTATTCAACAAAGTGCCTGCTTAATGTACAACAATATTTTAGTTTATTACCTGAAGTTTATTATAATTTGGACGTAATAAGCATTTTATGGATAAGGGAATGCACAGGCTTAAGTCCAGCAGTGGATGCCTATTGACTGATATGATTGTGATTAAGGCAGTTTATATAGTGATCGAGTTCTTAGAATACGTGCAGTAACAATTCTTATAAAACGACATCTAGTTTTAATATGGGTTAACTGATATACTTATAATTGTTAATACTTATTTCAACGTACACCGTACAGGGTATGTGCACACATAATGTTTACCAAATGAATAAGTTCATAATTATTCAACAAAGTGCCTGCTTAATGTACAACAATATTTTAGTTTATTACCTGAAGTTTACAGTAATTTATACGCAATAAGGCAGTTTACATATATAGTAAAAAGGTTCTGGAATGGCGACATCGTATTGAAGAAGACACAGGGTGGAAAGACCCCCCAGGAGTCGGTGGACAGACGTCCTGGTTAGGACTGCGGGAAGCCGATGGATGAGACAAGTACATGACCGCGCAGGGTGAAAATATTTGAAGGAGGCCTTTGGGCAGCAGTTTACGTTTACTAGCTGATATCGTGATAATGATGACGATGAAGGTACTTTATAATTATGGTGACGAATTAAGAATATTTATGAACAATTTTTATTCAACTCAAGTTTAGTATTCAGCAGACATTAAACCTGCCACTCAAAGTAATCAATATAGTATTTCTACTCCATTTCATAAAAATCATATTTCATGCCACCAGAAAACCGTTCAAATATAGCTTAACGTAAAATTACGACTTTGTTTTTATGTCTCAGTTTTGGGAATATCCTAAAAAGGAAGATTAAGCAGTTTTATTGTTCCAATTAAAAAATGTAAATTGTCTCCGTGGACACAAAGTAAAGTAAAATGGAAATATCTATAGGTACACCTATATTTGTATACTTTCATTTTCTTAAATATTTTTCTTAGAATCCGCCATTATTATAGTAGGTAGCTTCTAATTTAGTCTATGGTTTTTCGATTTATTTCCACGTGTATACTTTTGTACCCATACTAATATTATAAATGGGAAAGTGTGGCTGTTTGTCTTTCTTTCACGGCAAAACGGAGCGACGAATTGACGTGATTTTGGAGATAGTTAAAGGGATGGAGAGTAACATAGGCTAATTTTTTTTTCTTCTGTGTCCAGGAAAGGGTGCTACCCCGAATTTAACGCGAGCGAAGCCGCAATTAAAATCTAGCTGTATTATATTTTGACTTTATTTTATTATAAAAATATACTAGTCAATGATGTTATATTAAAAATATAATATCGTTGATACTAGGTAATATAACAGTGTTTTTTTATTTGAAATACTCTAGACCTTTCAATTCTGACCTCCAAATTTCCTAGAAATTTGAAACGCGATATCAGGTGCTGTCAAAAAGAACCTTGTATATTATTATTATTAAACCTTAGCGACTAAATTTTCTTGTTAATAAATCTGTATAATTGTTATTTCTCCGTGGGGTGACGGTCTCCGCGTGGTGACGGAGTAAGAATACAGTGTGTTACTATATCCCTCCGTCACTGGAGGACGCCCGTCCCTGCAGTGGGACATTAATGGGCTGTTATAATTGTTATTGTTTACTTTTAAAAAAATATAATGATCAACCTTCATCAATTGAATCAATTTAACAAGTGAATCAATTTAAATATCTTGGGCATTTTATTACCGACGCCGATTTAAAAGATGATGTTGATATTGAAAGGGAACGCAGGGCGCTATCGGTTAGGGCAAACATGTTGGCTCGCAGATTTGTACGTTGCTCAAGTGCAGTAAAGATTACTCTATTTAAAGCATTCTGCACGTCCTTGTACTCGAGTAGTCTGTGGGCAGACTATACGAAAAAATCGATTAGCACCCTGCGGGTCCAATACAACAATGCCTTCAGAGCACTGTTAAAGTTGCCACGTTTTTGTAGCGCCTCAGCCATGTTTGCACATGCAGGCTAGGATAGTTTTGGTACCCTTTTACGCAAGAAAGCAGGTTCGTTGTTGCGCCGAATACGGGGGAGCGATAGCAGTGTTCTGAGGGAAATAGCCGAAAGCGGAAATTGTCAGCTTGTTGGCAACTTAATAAATATAAATTTGTCACTAATAGAGTATAAGTACTAACAAAATTAGATGTAAGTTTACTAACAAATTATGGATTGCGTAGTTATCCGAAAATAAACTTTTTTTTTTATTTTTTTTTTTTTTATTCATGGTTTCACACCAAGGGATTCAAAATAGTTCCCATTTTTGAGCTATAAATAGTAAAACGCTGGAGGCTTGAGTTTTTCGTCGCCATGTCTCCACGCCTCCCCGCCAATCCGAAGCTCGTCTCGCCCTACCTATTCTGTTAAATGCTTCACTAATTAACATCCCAAACCCGCAATTTATTCCCTACAATACCGCGGTGCTTTTGTTCACCGAACAAAAAGTGCTTGCCAAGAATTTAATAAATAAATAATCTTTAGTTATAGAACTTGCGCTGTAGTTTATGAGTTATATATTTAAGGTTTTATAATATACTGGCGACCTGTCCCGGCTCCGCAAGAACACCTACTACAGAATGTCTTTGAACAACGTTTAAATACAGTTTCATTAGATATCTCTAAATTTATATAGGTTTCTATACTATATATGCATGTGTTAAACATATAAACCTTACTCTTGAATCACTATTAAAAAAACCGCATCAAAATCCGTTACGTAGTTTTAAAGATTTAAGCATACAAAGGGACAAAGGGACAGAAAAAGCGAGTTTATTTTATACTATGTATAGATTTCTGTAAAGAAAAAAAGTACGTACCTACTTTGAATAGCTTATTTGTACATACTAGTGCGAGCAAATAGAGATGTAATATCTCTATTAAATATGGTATAAGGATTGACTGACTCTTCTTGTGATGTCCTGTATTTTACGTTCGTTATATTTTTCGGTATAACCGCACACGTGAGCTCACCGGCAGATCCCCAAATAAGCAAGTGCAAGCCGTTAAGGAGAATTTCACTCGCAAGTACGGAGGTGAATACAAAAATGGCTTTTAGTTGACCCAAGCTCAACTTAGTCTCTGGTCTTCGCTAATGACTCCCTCTGGTGTGAAATGGGTACGCGATTAAAAACATGGCATACATAATATCACCTTCTCAACTTCTCCCGTTGATATCGTAAAAGCCAGCTATAGCAAATTGGTCTGATGATACGAAAAACGAAAACTTAAGAGAGAAGAATAAAAACCACTGGACAGGAATAATACGTCTTTAACCAAATACGACTGACTTTATTCTTTATTAGTAAATACATACGTCACGTAAATAAAAACCCGCATACCAAAAGCCACGTTCATTGCCCGATTGCCGACCGTAATCTCCGGCTTACCAAGCACAAACATTTATATTACTCTGTACAATTGTACATCAAACATTCACCACCAAACTATTAAACATCTCCCCTACTCTATTAATTAATATACCACCGAATTACTTCTTATCTTATCACACCTAATAATCGTTGTATTATTAGTCCGTTGCTAAAAGAACACCAACAATTAGGTGACATTTAATAACATACTTGCTATCGTTTTTTACCTTACTCTAAAACACTGACCCCTAACTCATAAACGCCTCTTAAATTTTAGTCAATTGATTAGCTTAAATTCTTACGTTTATTGTTCGGTATTGTTGATTTTACTAACCACGCTAAACAGTGAATAGATTTAAGAGGCGTTTATGAGTAAGGGGCTGAGAGTTTTTAGATTAGATTGTTTTTTTCTTTTATAAACTTAGTAGTCATTTTGATTTTTTTTTTGAAAGGGCATTTAATTTCTATGATAATAACTTGGGAGTCCAACGTGGTCTCATAGACTTTTAATCAAACATGAATTAAGCAATTTACTTAGTTGTTATTTCCAAAACGTGTCTAAAATCGGTTTTAAGAGCATATATAGGGCTTACTAGCGCTGCCTATAAAAGAAAAATTCATAATACACAAATAGGACCAAAATGCAAAATGTTGTAAACAAACGGCTGTTTTTGTTTAAATTCAATATTTATCTAATTGAAAAACATTTAAAGTGTTGAGAGTGTGTTATACAAATACTTTATTGCCTTTTCCAAGACTTCGTTACCAACATTTTGCATTATTGACCCTATTTGCGAATTATGATTTTTTTTCTATTGGTGGCGCTAGTAGCATTTATTCAACTATAATTCGGACTAATAACAACACTGTATATAACATAAATATTGTAATATCGTGTAGTAAATATTTGTTTCATTTTACGCTTACAAACCAATAGTCCTTTAGTACCTTCATGCAGTCCACACAAATGATCCATACACATCATTCATGCGAGCACTACGGCCCCGGTATGCCAGTAACTCTTTGGACAGCATATAACTGTACGTACAAGTGTATTTTGTGGTCGGCTTTATGTACGAATGCATAAACTTAGTTGTGTTCGTTACGACTGTTGAAAGCGGCCGCCCAGAGAGGTAAACTAATTTGGCACATGTTCAAACTAACAGCCTATCTTTGAACTAAGAATTCTTATTATCTTAAGAGCTTCTTGCTTACTTATATTACTTTAGTGGTATCGATTTATTTATATAAAAAAATTTCTAATTTTTAATGCACTAAGAATTTGGATGGGGAAGGTTGAGGACCGTGTTTTGTGGCGCGTGTTGGGAGAGGCCTATCAGCACTGGACACAGCGATTAAAGGTTAATTTAATTAATTTGTTAAAGAATTTGACTCAATAATAAATAATAAGTACATGATGGATTTGTCCCCCATCTCATCCCATGGGTGTCGTAAAAACCGACTAAGGGCCTATCCGTGAAAATATCTTTACGAAATAAAAAGAAGGAAAATTAAACCCTATACCAATCCGTCTGGCCAGCGTTGTATTAGTAGACAAAGTATCCCTCCGTCACGGGAGGAAGCTCGTACCTGCAGTGGGACATCAATGGGCTGTATTATGATGATGGTTTTGTGTTTTGCAAATGGCTGTGTATTTTAAAGTGTATTGCAACCGTTTACTATGTTAGATATTTATGCAAATAAACGTATTTTCATTACTGGCTGCGTTCAGAAATACTCAGCAACCACATAATACTTCGTGTTGCCGTTAGTAACAGATTTTCAAACCACTAACTATATTGGATGCCTGTGTACGTATTGGCAAGTGAAGCAAAATCTTATTCAATCATCAGCTTGCAAACTTCAATTTTCAGTAACGGGAGTTCTCTAGAGCGATTTAGGAAATGCCTATTAGTTCGTCTGCAACATGAGGTAGATATTATGATTCAGTGTGATTTGGTGATATAGGTATGTGTACAAGTAACAAGTTTATTTGTTAACACGCATTGTTTTTTTTTTGTATTCTTAAATATTTTTTAAATAATCTAACGGTTGTTTAGTTTTCAAGTTTGAAATAGTCATTTACGGATTGTACAAACAATTTACATTGATCTGCTTGCGATTCAAATGAGATATATTTAAAGGCGGCTCCATATATTATCATACGCCCGATCCAATCACCCTATCTGTATCGACAGTATGTATCATGATCGCAAATGTGGACGGGTATTGTATGAGGCTTGATACTTGATACACTGATACGGAGTCGGTGATCGGATCGCGCAAATGATAAATATCTGGACCCGCCTTTACGCGGTAGTCGCGTACTTTGTCAAAGCTGTGGCAGTTAGTAGCAATACTTTAGTAAACTTTTACTTAGCTGTCTAAGTTTAGGATGGGGTAGTTACAATCTGAATAATTAATCTTAATACGTCACCACCCGGCCAATTCTAAAACTGGTGGCGCAGCTAAACTGGAGTTGGAGTGCCTTTTGTATATAAAACAGACAAGATGGAAAAATAAACAAACACAAGACTCTATACCTATAGTAGTATAGAATAATTAGAGTAGTTCTATGTCTCTCTGTAACATATTTTTCTTCTAAATCAATTATTCAAAAACTATTAGTAAAGAAAACTATTATTCTCATTTTAATTACAATCGTTATTAAACATAATAATACAATTTTCATTCTCTTTCTAGATAATGATAATTCATATAAGTGTCACTATTAAACAACCTGTTTGAATTTTTTTCTGCAATTTGCAGTAGTGCTTTTTCTATATCTTCAAGTTGAGTTATAACGACGGCTCCATCATCTCGCCTGAACTTCCCAACAGTTCTTCCCTTTGTAATACCATGGACTCGACAGCAAACCTTGTAACCCCAAGCGCAGCCTGATATTTCAACCTCCATTTGAAGTGTGGGGCAGTGTCTTATCTCAACGCATACTCCTCCACGTTTCCAGCAAGTGCCAAGCGCTGATCCTGCACAATACGGTTAAACAAGGATTGTACAAACAAATAAAGATTTATTTACACTCTAAATTTTTTTTACTAGAAATTATTATACATAAAGGAAGAAGTTTTCGCCAATGAGAGGGCGAAACTTGGACTGCTAATATCTTGCTACCCGTATTGCTTCATAAGCCAACGCATTGGTACAATATTCCAAGATAAATATTTATTTACTTGTGATGTTTATTTGTATCAAAGTGAACTTATATTTAAAAAAAAAACTTAATATAGGTACTTTGTATTTAGCAGAAAATTTGTGTGAAAAAATGTGTTTTAAGACATCTACGGAATGAATTGAGATAGTTACATTGCACACTGTTAGTCCGTCACCCCACGTATATTTCTTGAATGGACCAACTTTTTTCGTTTCGTGTGAATTGATGAG
Organism: Schrankia costaestrigalis; assembly: GCA_905475405.1. Classification (NCBI taxonomy): domain Eukaryota; kingdom Metazoa; phylum Arthropoda; class Insecta; order Lepidoptera; family Erebidae; genus Schrankia; species Schrankia costaestrigalis. The sequence continues at coordinate 12,809,279 of FR997826.1, forward strand.
TGAAATAGAGGGTTTACACGAAATACTTTAAAGTCACGTACACGTATAACATATGGGTGTAAAACTGCAATCTAGCACAAGCAGCATGCAAGTTATTTGTTAGTTCATTGCAGCAGCCGTATTCACGAACGTGTCAACGCAAAATTTAAAACTATTGATTGCATATACCGTTTTTTAAACAATACATATTATTCATGGAGTACAAAATTGTATGTCTATTTTCCTATGGGTTAAAGCTACTTAGCTAAGCTTAGGCTACTCGTAAATTGCTTTATAGAGTAAAAGTGCAGCACAATCGAAGAAGAATTACTATAATTAATGGCAATGCTATTATTTGTTTCAGAAGAGTTTAACTTGTTTAATATTTGAAGCTAAAAGAAAGTCGAAAAATGTTCATTAAATTAACTTTTTATGAGATTTATGCAAAAAAATTAATCAAAATACCAACCTAGTACTGGTTTCCTAGATAAACCAGGCTTAAATACATCCACAAACGTGTCAGGCACTTTTGGAAACATACTATCCAAATTAAGCTTTTTTATAACTTCTTCTTCCTTTTTTTCTTGCGTATAAATTGGTACATATAAAATAAATAATATTGTTACTAGGCCAACTAACAGAACCATGTTTCTGAGTAAACATGATCAAAATAATTATAAAACAATTATTTCAGATTGACTTTTAATTAAAAAGGTACAGCTATATACGATATAATCTTATTAACGATTTGATTGAATGGCAATCAAAATGCATTTTATAGTAGACGTTGCGTGAAATCAAATTATATTTACAATTTTAATATTTATTATGTGAATTACTCATCTGGTCTTTGTAATATAAGTAAAATAGGAGATTCTTTATCCCCTGTCCTTAAAACTTTTTCATTTTCTTTTTTAAAGCCATCAGCTTTGCTTTGCAAGCTGACAGGAATAAAAGGTACATTTCCAAAGAGACTCAAAGCATTTTCATTGATATCTTCAACAGGTACAAGTCCTTTTCCACCGAATGGTTGGCCGTTACTTTTCCAAGGGAAAGCAGCATTGCTTACACCAAATTCCCTTAAATCTCTAGTCTGGAACGTATTCCATGTAAAACAGCATACTTGTAACCTATTTTTGCAACCAGGTACTTGGCTTAAGAATCTGGGAGTCTTACAAAGTATTTTGTGGACGCAAATCCCGCCGATTCGCCAGCACGGCGTCGATTTCAATGATCCTGGGGGAAGAGATTCATTAAAATACATGTAGCCAACTATTAAGAAACTTAAAATTAATACCACAAAACAATACGTAAAATATAGTATAAGATTTCACTGGGTAACTTACTTCGTGTGTCTGGGAGAGGCTCTTCAGAAATAGGATTAGTAGGTAGGGATGCTTGATCCGGTTTGGCCTGGGTAAGAGAAGCCAAAGCTGTATGGTAAGCCAATAGCTCCGCACGCAAGTCTTCGTATTCCTCATCCATAGGAAGATCTAAGTTCACGTCATTTCTCAAATCAGTTACCAAATGACCGCCTTCTTGATCTAAGACAGGTGTTTTATGCCTCTTTTTAGCAATAACCACAATACATAGTATTAAATTGATGCATAAAATAACGCGAAACATTGCTTTTAATACTGTTCTTGGAGAAAAATATTCGATATTGAAAGAAATTTCGGTTTAAGGACTTTTTTATGGAGAGAAATAACATAAAATTAATGATAAGCTTCGATAACTTTGTAAATTTTATAATCGCAACATAGCTGAGATGTTCAAAAATCATGTTATTTTATATTATCAACAAAATTAAATCAGAATCTTAACATTTTTATTCAAAAATATTTTAGCACTTTGCTTTTTCGATAAGATACTGCCTATAAAAATGATATTAGTATATTTTTACTACGTATTGATTGCGCGTCACTTACCCCCGGTTTCTGAATGGCTGATCAAGTCAAAATCAACTAATCAAGTGTCAAAACTGTCATTTTAGTTCCTGAAAATGATAGTTTTGACAGTTGATTAGTTGATTTTGACTTGACCAGTCATTCAGAAACTGGGGGTTAGTTGTTTTAAAAATAAACATAAAATTATTGTTCTTATCGTCTTTAAGTTTATTAGAATAACTAGAAAAGTGTGAAAAGAATAAGTGCAAAAGTATAGTTACAGCCATATGATGCAGCTCTTGTATGAGACACTTAAAACAAAAGTATAGTTACAGCCATATGATGCAGCTCTTGTATGAGACACTTAAAACACGATACACGAAAACAATCTTGTCTTAAATAAGGACGATGTTGTGATAGGCAGTATCAGAAGTAAGAAAATGAAAACGTACGTAAATATTTAAGCATAATTTTTAAGCTAAAAAAGAAGCTTGTGTTATACCTACTTCTTCATTTGTATATAAGTCGTCATTCCTGCTAAGTTGTTGGAACGGAGACTATACTGTGCGTTGTGAATATAGATCTAACTTTAATTTTAATATCCGTGTGGTTACGGAGTAAGAATACAATATGTCACCACCCCATCTCATCCCATGACTAAGGCACTACCGTGAATATTATCTTTACGAAAAAAAAGAAGGAAAACTTGAAATTAAACTTTATACAAATCCGCCTGGCCAGCGTTGTATTAGTAGGCCAAGTATCCCTCAGTCATGGGCGGAGGCCTATCCTTGCAGTGGGACATTAATGGGCTGTTATGATGATGGTGATTGCTGGGGATGGTTATACTTGCATTACAACAAGAGACATAGATATAAGTTTTAAGTGAAGGTTCCCATAGGGTGAAAAGTGGGTTCCAGAGACCCGGTTTGTACGATTCTAGGCGCACAGTGGTATCTGTCTAACCCTCATAGAAAAAAGACGTGAGTTTGTGTATCATAATAACAGCCCATCAATGTCCCACTGCAGGGACGGACCTCCTCACGTGACGGAGGGATATATAATAGTAAATAATAGAGCTTGTGTATGTATGTATTTTATGTGAAAAGAACACAAATGTAAATAAAACTCAAAAGCAATGAAGACTTCATCTAAATAGCTCAACAGTAAAATGCGAGCCGTCACCACAGACACTTCGTAGATATATTTTTTACAAATAAATGATAGATGATATCTTGACGTTGAACGTTCGGTGACAAGGCAGCCGACCCCTAATTACATCTCTCGCGCAAATCGTTCCCGCCATTAGTAAAAATAAACTGTACTAATGGAACAAATAATATACCGCTAAGTATAGAAAACTGATTTTTTATTTTACGAAAATATGGCAAACGAGAATGAAGTGCACTTATGGAAAGTTTTTTGTTATCTAAAATCAACAATACTAAAGGTTTTGTTAATGTTTTGCCGACTTAGTGAAAGAAAAAAGAAAAATCTGGAAGGTTGAGAAACGCAGTATGTAGCTACTTTCTAGAGTAGTTCTGAGTCAAAGTTTGATATTGAAAAGTTGAAGCGACAAGTCACAGATGCCTCTGGTATTTCAGGGTAGAGTCATCTCTTAAGTAGTTTTTAGTAAAAATGATTCAATAATAACAGTTTTTATTTCAAATTTTGGTAAAAACGGATCAGTAAAACGTTAAAACAAAAATGTAATAAAGATTTAAAAACATTTTTACAAAACACAATCACTTAAACAAGATTTATCACAACGTGAAATACCGAGTGAAATGATAACCCTTCTTTATTATTTAACGGTGATATTCGGGAGAGTGGGATGACATCCCTGTCAGTATCTCGGTCAGCTCCCGTGTGGGACTAGCGACATGTACTATGCTCATACTGCTGAATTATTAAACCATCCGCCGCTGAATCAATCGCACCCGTGACGTCACGAATCGACGGTATAAAACCTTTTTACAACGTTTGCTTTCAAAGATTTCAAAAATCGAGTACTCTTTCTAACAAACAATTGATGGGCATTCTGCCACGTTTGTGAAAATGATTTTAGAAAGTCATACATATTATTATCTTGTTACATAGCGCAGTTTTGTTCGCGGAAATGTCACTCAGCAAACGTGGCCGTTTTCGAGTCGTTCGGCGTTCACAGAGCAATTATTTGTACGATCCACTTATGATTTTTACGAGGCTGATTTTTATTTAGATAAAAACATAAGTAAATGTGTAAGTACATTTTTGACATTTTTTTCTGTATTTACCCTTTTGCCTTATATTTTTAAACGGTTTCTTCGGTTACAAATGTAACCTATGAAATCAAAAAAATTAAATGTCCAACTAAGAAAGAAAATAAATTAAGGAAAAAATCTTATGCTATTGCTGAAGCCGTACTGTACCTAATTAAAGTCTGAAATACATAATTATTAATTTAATATACACAATTGTACACAAGATATCTATTATTAGAATATCAATTACAAAGATGTATTACACAAAGTGGTAATTACCAATTATGTCAAAGTTGACCTTTCGTATAACTAAATGAACATAAGCAAACTCCTTTGTCGAGTTGTAATTTCAAGGATGATAGTAACTGCAGGCCCTTTGTTATGTTCATTCTTAAGCAGTCAGCCTTGAAGATAGACGAGGATACTAAACATAGAAGTATACGTAGTATAAGTGAACATAACTTTGTGTATTATAAATGTTTCTCACAAATTAACACAACGCTATCTAGTCCCAACTAAGCAGAGCTTGTACTATGGGTACTAGACAACGGACAAACATATTAAAAAAAAAATCTAAATACATAAATATTATACGTGGTACACCCAGATCAATGCAGACAATCATGTTCATGTATAAAGATTTGCATTCAGCGGGAATCAAACCCGAGACCAATTCGTAGCAGCCATGTAATGTAACGACTACGACTACAAAGGTCGTTTCTAGGGCCTGATGTGAACCGTTTACGAATAAATGTACATGTACTTTATGTAGGAAAATATTAAGCTGCTTTTATTTGTGTCGTTTTCTAGGAACCAATGTGCTGTACTAAGCGCTTTGTTGAGTACTCTCTATTGTCCTTTGTGAGATCTAAAGTGAGCGTTCGTGTCTCTGATCCTAATGCTACTGGCAATATAGAATGGTTAAAGATCTTTGCTTTGAGACATTTCAGTAGTGTATTATGATATTGTTAGATATCCATACTAATATTATAAATGGGAAAGTGTGTCTGTTTGTCTTTCTTTCACGTCAAAACGGAGCGACGAATTGACGTGATTTTTTAAGTGGAAGGGATGGAGAGTAATATAGGCTACTTTTTTTTTCTGTGTCCAGGAAAGGGGAACAGTGCTACCCCGAATTTAACGCGAGCGAAGCCGCGGGCAAAAGCTAGTAATAAATATTATTGCTTTAGAACAGTCGATCAATCTAGTTTAATTCGGTAAGGCCGTGTTTTTTTTTAAATAAGATTTCTTAATTGTCTTGACGAATTTTCTTAGGAAAACTTAATCAAGAACAACTAAAATATCGAAAATTCTCTTATTCACAAATACAACTGATGTCCCTAACCATGAGTTGTTAAGTCCGTATGAAGTTCAGAGGACTATAGAAATAATATTTTATGTTCCAGTGCAGAAGTAAATTGTATGTTAATTAATTAAACTAATAGATTTAAATCCCGTCTTTAATCACAATGATGAATTTGTGAAGCGAGAAGAATTCAAGTCTATCCAAGTCTTGTTCTAATTAAAGTCGCTTAGCTGTATTATGCAAACAACTTCAATAAATATTTCTGCAATTAAATATTCTCAAGAAACATCTAACGAACTATTTATGAACTTTTTGCATCTTGTTTATTAAAGCTTTGAGACTCCACGATTAATCGTATTTTCAATGACACTTTGAAGTCCACAAACGCTGTAAATAACCAAGTTTTACTTAAATGACTTTTGTTACACTACCCCTAATTGCTCTAAGACAAATATTTTGACATTTGATTGGTCAGCGAAATAACAAATATTAAATAAATACAATTCAGCTTGCGACCACGACCAGTGCAACCTGTACTGAAACGTCCAGCAAAATAAAGGTAAAAAGCATGCGCCTTAATCTCCCGTTTATGCAATAATAACTAGCTGACCCGTGGCAGCGAAAAATACACGTCCCTTTTTTAAACATATTTCATTACTGCTCCACTCCTATTAGTCATAGCGTGATATTATATAGCCTATGACACTCCTCGATAAATTGTTTATTCAACACAGAAAGAATTTTTAAAATCGGTATAGAAGATCCAGAGATTACTCCCTACAACGTCACAAACATACAAACTTCACCTCTTTATAATACATGATTAGTATAGATAATGAAACGCGATAGTTTAAAAGTTATAAATACAATTGATCTATTAAAACATAAATTGTAGTACCAAGGAAGTTTGCTGCCTCAATCATTGTGATAACGGTATTATCAGGGGAAATGAGCTTCTTTGAAAGAGCTTTGTTTATGGTTTGATAGAACATTAAGTTTGAAAACTTGAAACAAAATGGCTTTGTCAGAATTGATTTAAACTTTGTTTGACAAATAACCACAATAAGGGACAGTTTCTACCTGCGGTGACGATACAATCCGAGCCTTTTAAACTAATATGTAATTAAAACTTTATTGTGTACAATGTTCAGTTGTATACAGGGACAACTAACTATCTGGTTTGCGTTAACTTTTATGACTATCCTGTACCATGAGGGTATGAATTTTGTAAAATATTAGCTTTTATTTTTTATTAGATTTTTAAATTCAAAGCTTATTTTACTTACGTTCTTTTACGTAGTAGAAATAATGGTGTACAATAGTGTAAATTAGATATTGATGAAAATTATCGAAAATAAAATAAAACCATACGATATATAAATTTACCTTCACAAATAGGTAGGTATACCCGAAAACGAAATGGCTTTATCAGTTTTGACAAAAAATTCTATCATAATTCAAATTCATTAAGATCGTTATTTAATGTTTATGCGTGAGCTTGACGTCATTGGTTGAACGTAATCAAAACTATGCTTAGATAGGTGCAATCTATTTTAAACTTTCACTTCAACTCAATAAATAATAATATCTACTAACACAATACAAATGTCACTATATTTAAACTGTAGAGTTTGTATGTGAAAAACCATGAAAAACCATTAAATAATTTAAAACTAAAGTCAACTTGTTACTTTTGTGACATTACAAGCTTGTCATTTCAGAAAAACTGAAAATGTAGAATTTAGATATTGGCTGGTAAGCTACCCAATTGTTGGCACCTTAAGAGTGGACATCGTGTCAGACTAAAATATAAAAAAACATAAAATGATAAAATACTTTAATCTTTGCTTATACTTAATCATTATTATGTGATTGAATAGTATTAAATAAATATTATTGGCACTAATGCCAATAAAAGGATTCTGATAAATTTATTGTTGCTATGTTGACACATGAAATAAATAAAATATGATAAAAATACTAAATAAATAATATTTGAACTTGAATAATCTATAGAGTTTTCTTTCTTTTTACTCACTTTTAACTGTTAAGTGCCAATAATTGTAGAACTTCTAACGATTAGGTGGTTTACCCTAATTTGATTAATATTATAAAATTACGAAAACTTTAAATTGAAATATGCGCCAATGACGTCATGCAAGAAATGATAGGGATGGACATATAAGGAAAAAAGAGAGAAATTCATTAGAATAAAACGTTTTACCGAAAATATGCTCTAGTAACAGTCAATAATGTTGACTTTACTATTTGTTTTTATAAATATCTAACGACTTTTTGCTAATACAAGAGAACTGATATGTCAAAGTAGCGTCATGATTTAGCTGATGTTTTGTTGTGCGATATTGAACCTAATAGTTTTATGACATGCAACTAAAATTAACTCTAGAGGTGATAAGGCCATTTAGTTTTTGACTATACATTTAAGTGCTATCGCATAGAGCTGAGCCAATGATGATAATTATAAAATTATAACAGCCCATTAATGTCCCACTGCAGGGACGGGCCTCCTCCCGTGACTGAGGGATACTTTATATACTAATACCACGCTAGCCAGACAGATTGCTATAGGGTTTAATTTCAAATTTAACTTCTTTCTACTTCGTAAAGATAATATTCACGGATAGTCCCTTAGTAGGTTCTTACGACACCCATGGGATAAGATGGAGTGGTGACATATTGTATTCTTACTCCGTCACCACACGGAGGTAATTATATACATAACAGTTATATAAGTGTTAATTGATGTGACGATACGTGTTAATGTGTATGTTTCTAAACATCAAATTAAAATGTTGTAAGATGAAATTGTATTGTATATTTTGATTTTCCCTTAGTCACATTTTAAGACACCTTTTGGAGGTGTATGAGAAATGTCATAGTATACAGAAACATACCCTACAGAAAAAGATAAAGAAAAGTACTAAGTGAAATACATTATAACAGTTTATGCGGCTGAACGATTTATTTATCAAACCTCTTTCTAATATAACTTTACTAAATAAAGTTCTTCATTTGAATAACATAACAACGTACTTTATTAAGCAGCTGTCTACTACTCAAAACATATTTATCTATCGAAAACAACTACCAACGAACCCTGAAAGGTAGAATAATATTGTTATAAGTGAGGGAAAATACAATACTGAATAAATTAGAGGTTTGTCACCCTCAAGTTATAAGGGTTAACTGAGGAAAACAGAGGCCTGAGGTGGTGAACTAATAAGAATAATATATCCTACGTTTTAGTAGTGAACATATTTCTTCAAGATAACAACGAGGTTGGAATCGAACTTACCCTTTTTGCCATCGACAACAAGTACGGCCTTCTTGAAGGTCGCCTATTTTATCAGAACGTGATTAGGTTTGCGAATTCTTGTAGACTTCATTAAGATTTGTTCTAGATTAAGTGTATCTGTTGGCTGAATGTTAATTATATTAATTCCGTTATTGTCATCGCTATATTGTCATAATGCTTAGCTCGTCTATATTTTTACATATTGGTACGAGGATGAACGTAGGTGAAAAGAGGCTCTTACCCGGCAATAAAGTATGCATTGATCCATGTAAGTTATCAAAATTCATTACAAAACCTAATAGTAAAGTTCAAAAATACAATGTATTTAGTTAAATAGAAATAATGTAATATATTTTTATTAAAATCACTATTGTTAACAAATGGTTAAGCCATAATTTTTGCAACAAAACTGATGGAAATACAAATTAATACATTAATTAACATTCATGGTAAGACAATTAAAGTCATGTTAGAAATTGTCTGCATAACTATCAAAACAGAAGCTATTCGATAACAATAAGTATATAAAATAATACAAACACTTCTTCCAAAGATTCGAAACAGAAATTCAATTTAGAGCTGTACATGATTCTTTTGGGACTATCGCAAACAACACCTCGAGATGTAACCGTTCATAAACATTGTTCGAAATCTTCTCTGTTCAGTATTTTCGAGAACTTTGTGCCTTGTACCTGTAAATTGGTTGTTACGGTAATACAGCACAAAAATATCGATACCGCATGAATACAATGTATATTGTATCTTTTTTGTAGCACATAATAAAACATTACAATTTTTGTTATGATGACGAACTAAGAAGTATTCACTGCAAGTCTGTTATTAAGTATAGTTAGCTTCGTGCAATCTTAACAAGAGCTGTCTCGAGAGGTATTAGTATATAAAATAGTTCAGTAAACATAACTGTTACGTAAATTAAACCTGCTTCATAAGGTTATTACTTTAAAGCATAGTTCGGGAAATATAACTTGTAATTAAAGTGTCTGGTTAAAATTATACGTTTATTGCCTATTCTAAACGAAGATAAGGCCACTACTAATGAAGCCCTGTTCCATCTGTTCAAGGGGTCAAATGACCTAAAATAATATTAGACTCATAGATAATCACACATCATCATCATCCTATCAGCCAATTGACCTCCGTGTGTTTATTCAACAAAATTTGTTACGATGTAACTAGTTGAATTTAGTTCATAACACACTGTGGTTTTATACAACGCAAAAAACGATTGTCGATTCATTACATAAAGCGAACCAAACCAACTGCAAGTTCTAGGTGCCTGAAATCTTTGGCCTTTAGTGAGCAAGCTGTAGCGATCTATTTTTAGAAACAATGTCAAGGCTTTCTCAAAGATTAGAAATGCTTTCTCGTCTAGGCATAGATTTATCTTCAAGCGCAGAGATAGAGGCTGAAAGTTTTTGCGTTGTACATGTTTCCGACGTTTATCGTAATGACTTAGTGGTTTATGTCAGTTGTGAGAAGCTTTGACGTACAGGGATGTTGGGGAAACATTTTTTGTGAGAAGGCAAATAAATGAAAAGTATATTTTTAAATAAATCTTTTTAATCTATTTAAATAAAAATGAAAGCCGTTGTCACGACATAGCATGAAAACGGCTTCTTCTTCGTTCTTACGGAAAAAAAAAATTAAGAAAATTTCTCAAAAAGATTAAAAAATATACATTTAATTTTGCATATTTTAAAAAAGGCGCGTTACGAATGTCAATGTCATTCAATTTAAAACAAAAAAACTGGTGGTGTCAGGTGTCATAGATCACCACAGACAGCTATTGTCGCAGATAGGTCAGCTATACAAAATAAAGTAGTGCATCAAGTTTACGCTAAGGCGGTACGAAGTTCGCAGGGTCAGCTAGTAAGCAATGCAAATGTTACTATTGTCTTAACCCACTCTTTAATGCAGTCATCATCTTCATATCATATTTGAATAACTTTGCAAAAAATTGTAAACTTTATTTCCATCACATGGTTGGGACACTGCTGGACGAAGACCTGGTCAGGGTGGGAAGAAACTGGTGGATGAGAGAAGCACAGAACCGCGTCAAGTACAAATACTTGTATGAGGCATAGGCTAGGTGGCAGCCGTCGGACATGGCTTCGGCAATGGATGTCTGTTCGCTGAAATGATGGGAATCATGCCCACCCTTCTTTTTGCATTCCTCATTCATAGAATCACCATTACAGATTGTTTTCTACCTTCTAATACCTCATACATACACCAAAAAGTTATACCCACAAACATTATTGCACAGATAGCATCTTTTTCCATGTTTATTTAGATGATAACTTCATCTAAATAAACATGGAACATTACACAGCAAGCTTACATTTACAAGCGAAAATCGTTAGCTGAACCTGCGACAACCACAAAACCGCACAGAGAAATATGACTACACTGCGAGTAATTTTAGAATACTTTTGTATTAAATCTCTGTTCCTTTAAGAGCCGTTGCGGTCATTAGTTACTTAAAGCATAGTCGAGAACCAAGTGTTTGTCTTTTTGATCTCTTTAAGCAAATTCTTGGCATATCGTATAGACCTTACGGGATCCCTCTTAACGCTAAAAGGACAAGGGAATTTATTATTAAACGCTCTTTGTAAACTAGACGGTAAGCGGATCCGTAATTTATTATTAATGAGATAAAGATAGGTCTTAAGTAGAGCCTCTTAGGGGGCTGGTGGAAGTTATCGTGTCAAATAACTCAATATTTAAATTCCTTGAGTATTTATATGAGGTACCGTTATAAGTATACAAGGAGAATAAAAACATCTTTAATCTTTTTATAATAAAACCTCCTTGCTCTAGTTTTCCTAGTTATAAACGTGCATGGAGGCTATGAACAATCTTATAATGCATACATCTCTACTAAAATTTAAGTATTTTTGTAATTAGAACCCATAAGACGATGATTTTCAAATTAGTTCTTTAATTTGAATATTTTAATAACCAGACTTGGGTGGGCATAATGTTAACGTGCAAACTTGTTACAAAGACAGTTTTCCGTTCAAAGGGATGCCGAAAAGCGGCCCTTGGGTCCGGACATTATTGGGACACAAGAACAGCTATTATTTAGGGCACGTTATGCTATGTCAGCTTTTATTATATCTTCTGTAAGTTTAACTACTCTTTTGCGCTAATTATGAGCGTATGGAGTAAGTGTGGAAATATGAATTACTATACTACGTCTCTCTAGGATCTATGTCTCCTGTCATCGACGCTACGAGACAAGTTAACTCTTTTAGTACCATATATTGACAGACGAGCAAGCGAGGTGTGTCGCTGGAACTTCTGAAAACATCTAACACAAAGAACATGAAAGTATAAACAAACGTCCTGCATCTTGAATCTACCCTCGTACACTTCAACTGTATATATCGTACGCTACAAAACCCACTTATCACATTGCCTTACACCCATTAAATAAAACAAATATCAACATGAAAGTCTACATTACGTTAGATGAAGCCAACAATCAAAACATAAGCGCGTAATTTTTTAAGCAATTAAACATTACAAATATTTGCTGTTACACGAACAAATGTAACGTTTTTTTCTACATTTTTATGAATACAAACGTTATATTTTTAAATCCGGATGCTTGCCCTTCTGTTACATGCTGACTCAGCTCATACAAAATGGATCTGACACCATTTTACCTTGTTTTGAGAGTGGACGCATTTACCTTTGTTTGCGAACCATATCGCTAAGCTGTGTTTCAGTTGCTTACGTATCATTTATTCTACGAGCTATATTGTATTATATTTGATATTTAACAAGCGACGTCGACTGTATTCGCGTTAAAATGACGTTCAATATAATTATCGAAAACCTTTTGAGATGCTTCGTTAAATTTTATGATTACTTAGGACGTTAGGCACTCACTTAGTTGATTCATTATCGCTCTTCAATTACGTACTGACAATATTTATCATTTATAACGAGCTATTATTTAAACGTGTCTCTTAATGAGGCTCTTTGAAATTTTTCTCTTATTGTTAAATTGGGATTCGGAGCGTCCTGCGAAAGTTTATCCCTTGTGCATATTTGTATAACCTACTCTAGGCTGTGTGCTTAACATTAGAGTGGGGTAACCTCGTTCAACATTACGTGTGCAGGTAACTCTTAGTGTAGGAAATGTCTCGAGTTCACACCTGTACGTAGTTAGTTTTATCTACTTGTGTGTGAAGCTTTACTATCTCGGTGTCGACTGGGGACTGCTAACAAGCACTTACTTAAAAATGTATGTTTTGAAAGGATGGATGTCTGAAACTACTCAAACTTCTATGCCTTTAAAACTCTGCCACTGGTTAAGTACTAGAAGGAAATTAACTACTTTTGTATCGGGATTTTTTAAGCAATTTTGATGAAGTATGGATATTTTTTTTATACTAGGCAATTAGTATATTTTCAAGCTTATTACTTATGTATATTACTTATTTTTTTATCATTCAATTCAAAACCTTTTGTTTATTATCATTAAATTCAATACATAATGTGATATGTGGTTAGTAGAGGTCTCGGAGTAAGTCAAAAGACAGCATGAAGGTAAAAATAGATGTCGTTTATTACGTGATATCCATAATAATGATCCATGAAATTAAATTACATAGTATATTTGTATTAACACAAATCCGTACGTCAGCATATTTAATGTCGCAGTTAGATACAAAATGTCGCGGTAAACAATGAATTAAGGCAATCTCTACACCTCCCCACAAAAGTTATCCATTACACCCCCGGATTAAAATAAATGTATGACGTACGCAGTTGAGTCTTACATTTAGCTTACACTGCTACAAAATAAAAATAATAAAAGATACACTTTGAAAATTTATTTATAAAACAATTTTGTTAAATTCTTATGAACAATATATGGTTTATTATTTTTCATAATTTCAACATTAGGTGACAGATCTCTTAGAACTACATAAGGTCCTAAAAATACATTATCTAACTTATTTCCTATCATATTTTTCAAAAGTATAAAATCACCTGGTTTGTACATTACAGTATTTACTTTCTTATCGTAAATTATTTTTCTATTTTGTTTACTAACTATAAGATTATTTCTAGCATCTAACAGTGCTGTTTGCAATCTATATTTTAATTCTAATGGGTAACTATCATAATTATATAAAGGTTCTACTCTTTCTAAATTAGTAGGATTAAGATTATTAGGTAATTGACATAATTTACCAAAAATAAGTTCGTGCGGCGTATATTTCGTCTCTGTGTGCACAGTCGTGTTAAAAGAAAAACACCAATAATTCAACCAAGTACTCCAATCACTTTTATTCTGACTACACTGCATCCTAAGGTAAGCTCCAAGGCTTTTGTGCGTGTTTTCTAAAGCACCTATTGTCTCATGGTGATATGCAGTCGAATTTAGTTTTTTAATACCTAACAAACTACACACTTCTGACATAACGCTCGACATGAACTCAGTTCCCTGATCAGTTAAGATTTCTTTGGGAATACCATATTTTAAAATAAAATTATTGACAAATAATCTACTAACTGCTACAGTATCCTTATTAGTTAGAGGATAAGCCTCAACGAACTTTGTCAAATGACATTGGAGAGTTAAAATATATTTAAAATTATAATTATCTATATCTAAGGGCCCAACTAAATCTAAGCTAACTCTTTCAAAACCACAACTAGGAGTAGTCGTTATAGACATTGGTTCTCTAGTTTGTTTGTTCGTATGTTTTTGAGATTGACAGTCTCTACATTTTCTAACATAATCAATGACGTCATTGCTCATACCTGGCCAAAAATAATACCTCTTAATATTATTTAACATCCTATTCACACCTGCGTGACCGCTTGTGGGTAACAGATGGAAATCATTTAGGATAACTGTTTTTTCATCCTTTTCAGTGACTCTAATTAAGTCTTTAATAAGTAAAATACGCGGCAATTCTTTAGGCGACGTTTTTCTTTCGATTAATATTTTTTTTATTAAACTTTCATTACATTTATTTTTTATTAAAATAACTTCTTTAATATTAAGTCTACTGCAAATTGATTCTAAATCCCTCGCTAACACGCTTACGGTAGGAAACGATCGGGAGGTTAGATATATTGCGGACTCTGCTTTTACAAAGTGTAAGTAACCATTGTCGCTCAATATTGATTCGTTACAAATGGTACTAGTTTTCTTTACTGGACTCAAGATTAATTCTATACTGTCAGTAGGTCGTTTGAGAATATCTACAACCTTGGGATGGCCTGTCCCAGAAGTTGAAGGTACCTCCGAAGTCAAGTCTCTGTCGTTGTCTGACTGATAACGTAACTTTCGTGACTGAGCCCTCGTTATGACTGATACTACACTTTCGTTCATATTTTTCAAATCAGTTATACTTAAAGGCAGGCGACTTAATGCATCTGCAGCTGCGTTAAATCGACCTGGAAGATATTCGACATCAAAGTCATATTCTTCTAAAAATAATCTAAACTTAGTTAAACGACTTGAAGGATCAGTCATTCCAAATAAATATATTAAGGGCTTATGATCTGTAACAACTTTGAATTTTTTACCATATAAATAAGGTTTAAAATGTCTAATAGACCATACAATCGCTAATAGTTCTAATTCGATGACAGGATATCTAGATTCTGCGGGTTTTAAGTTACGACTCGCATATGCTACTACTTGTCCGTTACTGTTAGATAGTACGGCACCTAGTCCTGTTTTTGATGCGTCTGTGTGTAATATAAATTGATTTTCCGTAGAAAAATCTGGATACCCTAACACTGGAGGATTACTAAGTGATTGCTTTAAAGAACAAAACGCTTTATCGCATTCGGGAGACCAATTAAAGTTTGCATTTTTCTTGCACAATTGGTTCAGCGGGTACGCTATTACAGCAAATTTATTTATAAAACGTCGATAGTAGTTTGCAAATGCAACAAACCTTTTTACTTCGTCAACATTTAAAGGTTTAGGATAATTTTGTAATACTTCAACTTTAGAAGGATCGGGATAAATACCTTCTGAAGTGATTTTATGGCCTAAATAAACTATTTCTTTTCGTAAAAATTCACATTTTAAGGGATTTAATTTTAAGTTAACTTTTCTAAGTCTTTCAAAAACTGAAATGAGATTTTTATTGTGATGTATCAGCGATTTTCCTAGAACTATGCAGTCATCTAAATAAATAAAACATTTATCGTAGTTTAAACCTGACATAGCAATTGTCATTAATCTTGAAAAAACAGATGGGCTGGTCTTAAGACCCATTGGGCATCGTTTCATCTGATACATCTTATCAGCTGTGAACGCTGTAAACTTTCGTGAATCTTTCTGTAAAGATAACTGATACATACGGTCTAAATTAAAAGCTGTGTATTTTCGTGAATTTTCAGCTAAATTAATTTGATAATAGCTTTGCGATAAATCTAATTTAGAGTAGTAAATACTACCAGAGAGTGAGTCTAAGATCTCTGTTATGTTTGGTAAAGGAAATTTATCGTCTACAATTCTATTATTTAACTGACGATAGTCAATAACAAGCCGCCATTTCTTCTCGCCTGATATGTTTGATTTTTTAGGCACAAGAAGAACAGGGCTAGACCATTCAGACGTGGTCTCTTCAATGATGTCATTATCAAGCATCTCTTGTATTTGCCGTTTTAGTTCACTACGCAATGCATACGGTATTCTATAAGGCTTCGTATACACTGGGCTAGAATCGTTTCTCAAAGTAATATTATGTTCTAACAAATTAGTAGTACTAAGCTTATCTCCTGGTAACTGGAAAACATCAGAATACTTAGCACATATTTTCTCTATGCTAATTTGTTCTTCATCATTTAAATATTTATTCAAATCAAGCATACTGAATAAAGTTTTTACTCTATCGGCTCTAGATACTGATTTTTCAAAATTTAGAACCTCAAAACTATTCACACTATGTGTTTCTATCTTGGACAAATTGAGTTTTACCTCACTATTTGTCGTATTTAAAATCCTAACCGGGATTTCGCCATTTTTAGGTTTGGAAATCAAACCGGCTATAAATACGCCTTTATTTATTTCATGAGCTAAGGTTACACAATCGTCATGTAAGTCTGTAGGTATGTACCTAAGCATTTCGCAACGCGGCGGAATCGTAAACAAGTACTTATTAAAATTATCAGTTTCTATATTAATCAAAGTGGATTTCCCATTATTTTCTAGCGTTAATGTATTATTCTTATAGTTAATTACTGCACTATACTTTTCAAAAAAATTCTGACCTAAAATACCGTCAGCTACACAAGATAAATTGCGGAAAATATAAAACTTTTGCTCAAAAATTAATCCATTAAAATATAAGTTTAAATAAATATATCCTTCGGAAATTAAGTTACCACTAATTCCTTTAATTGTTAACTTATCTGGGTATATTTTACTGACTAAATTAGCGTTAGTTTGTAGCCATTCATATTTTAGGACACACAAACTAGCTCCACTATCTACTAGAAGGTATATGGGATAGTTATCTTCTATGCTACACTTAACTACACTAGTATTATTATAGCTGAAAATACCACATTCTAATTTAGGAACGAAAAAACTTATTTTCTACATTAGTGGAATTGTTATTACCACTACTATGGCGCAAACGCTCAGTGTCAATTTGCTGAGTGTGCTGTATACGCGGGGCACGTTGCACATGTTGCGAATACCTTTGATTGACCTGAGGTTGTTTACCTCTTTGACCTGAATTGACATAGGTACGCGTCTTATTTGTATCATTATAATTATGTGTTTTACGTTTATTAAAATTATAATGATTTGCAGGCTGTGGGTATCTATTATAGTTCGGCTTATACGAATGATGCGAACGTCTAAAGTTCATAACTTCACTATCCTTAGAAGATGAGGATTGTTCGTCTAAAGCACCTCTTACGGCCTCTGGAAGGGACTGAAAATGCCTAGAAGCGATAATAGTACTAAGCCTAGGATTTGCTAAACCGTCAGCAAAACGCTTAATAGCAGTTTTTTCGTTAATGGGACGTAATATCTCATATTTAGCGGTATCTTCATCCGATTGTGCTATGGTTAAATTAACAAATAATTCTTCTAATTCGCTACCAAAAGATTCTATAGTACGACGTCCTTGTACTGATCGATACAACTGCGATTGAATTGCTTCGGCTGATTTTTTGGGAAGCAAATATTTACGCATTTCCTCAACTAAAACCTGTATACTCTCATAAGAGGGTTTTAGGCGCAATTTAGCACTAGGGGACAATCTAGTCTTTAAAATAAAATTAATTAATAGTTTTTTCGATGCGTCACTAATCATGTCACTATACAGTAATATACCATCAATTAACTGCTTAGTATTTTGCTCTTGTCCTGTCATTACAGGTAACAAGGCGAGTGCGGTTTTAATATCAAACTCAGACATTTTGGAATTTTTGTTTGGCTGAGTTTGAGTCGTCGAGTCTACAAACTTAACTAAACTTTGTATTTTACTATAAAATGCATTGATTTCCTCGATTAACTTACTAATGGTTTCTATATCCTTAGTACGGAACTCCAACTGTTCAAACTGAGACAAAATATACTTGGCTTGGGAATATATAGCTTCAGCTTCTGATAGCTTTTTATATGCAATTTCCTTTTGCCTACGTTCTGGTCCTACCTTTACTAAATATTCTTTGATATACTTTAACTGATCGCGAAATTCAACTAATTTTTCTGTCATCCTATCAAATATCTATCAATTTAACACACTACAACCAATAAAAAAAAAAACAAAACATAATTAATTATGTTCATAAAAAAAAATTGTAGTTAAAATGTAGGTCAATTAAACTTATAACTTAGCTAGTGGCGTGGTGTCGTCGTCTGTATGTATTGCGCTGACGTTGCGCTGCTGCGGGCGATGACCGGACGGGGCACGAGGCGGACCGACGGAGACACGTGAAGCGCTGGCGATGGCATATGGTGAGCGCTACGGAGCTCGACGTCTTCATTTGGGCCGGGTTATTCCCTGGACACCTCGAACATATGGGCCGGGATTACCCTGGACACCGATCCTTGACCCGTACGCTTCTTTTTTCCAATCGAAGTATCTTCTATAGGTTTACAGGAGCTCTTCTATAATGTTACGGGAACATCTTCTATAAGGTTACGGGAATTCTTCTATAGCGTAACAGGAACGTCTGGAATCCTGGCAGGGTCGCCATGTGATATGTGGTTAGTAGAGGTCTCGGAGTAAGTCAAAAGACAGCATGAAGGTAAAAATAGATGTCGTTTATTACGTGATATCCATAATAATGATCCATGAAATTAAATTACATAGTATATTTGTATTAACACAAATCCGTACGTCAGCATATTTAATGTCGCAGTTAGATACAAAATGTCGCGGTAAACAATGAATTAAGGCAATCTCTACAATAATATTAAATTCAAAGTCACATTATTTTGTAAAATATTTTGGTCTAAATGCTAAATAAATCGTATAATCTGCTAGCATCTGCTATTTATATGAACCATTCGGGCGATGAATCATTCAAAGGGGAGCGAGGTGGCTGTCAATTTACGTTTACCTCGTTGAAGCGGATTCTAAATAAATATTTAAAGTGTTAAGCAGTTTCGAACAGAAAATTTTAGTGGATTATTCTGTGTGTTCTACATAGTGAATATTCGAATTCGTGTGTTCTTCACATGCAAGCTGTAAAGGCCTTTGGAAACCATAGAGACTGACGGAGATCTTTATAAATATATTTTTAAAGAGTACATTAACGCTAACTCATTCATTATATAGGTCGTAATAATAAAAAAATAAAATGACAACTAATAGCTACGATAGAAGCCGTTTCACTCTCTTTAAACTTTCTTCCATTCTCGTCTTCAAACCTTTGTGTGCACGCTAAAAGAAAAAAAATTAAAAAATTTATATATATAAATTTAATAAATTTAATATAAATTTATATAATTTCGCAAAGCTAAAAATTTTTATATCATCTTATCACATGGGATATTATAGTGTTTAAGGTTGACATTTGTGCGTTTTTGTCAAAATTGATTTTTTACATAAATACACTACTTGGGATCTGTTGTACAATTTAAAAGATGCTAATGTACAATATCAATAATGTACGACCCTTTTACAAAACGTCTGATAGTCCCAAATAACGCAGATCTTTTACCCTTTATTTTATTTTTTACAACGAAAAAACGTACTTAGTACCTTTATTTTAATAATATCACAATACAAATAGAAAACTGCCCGACCAAAGCATTAGTTGTCAAGTATTCACTTCCGAGTTGAAATTAGTCAACGTAGATATAATAACACTGATGGCATTACATTCCTTCTAAACGAATTTGTCCTAATAGAACTCGTAGAAAACAGGAGGTAATCCGACATACAGGAAATAATTTCCTACATGCCATATAAGAAACAATTACTCTTTATTATAATCGTTTGTCGACGTTTTTAATAATATTAGGATGTGTGTTACCAAAATAATCACTTTTTATGTTCCCCTTGGATTTATGGGTGCCTATTTTATGCCTTAACGTTCCTCGAGAATAATTTATGGTTTATTCCTTACAAATAGAAAGAAAAATACGTTACGTTATCTCGAACAAACTAAGGAAACTCATATAGTATTATTACAAGCGCGAACATAAATTACAGAGCCCGCTGAAACTTTTTAAAGAATAGCTTTTTAAATACACGTGCGAAGGTTTTATGCTAAACACTACCTCACTTCTCATTGCTCCGTTTGCATGAAACTCGCGATAACCAATCATAACCCGAGAACCGATAAATATATTTGTTCACTTGCTCTTACCTCGGAAAAGCTATATTTTTCGGGGTGTCAGTAACCTCAATACCAAATTTATTACCCAAACTGGTGTAGCCGTTTGTGCGTGCAAATGTAATAAACACTGCTACTAACACACTCACAAGCTTTCGCTTTTATAATATTAGCGAGAAATGGTTACCGAACATTTAGTAAATTTAATTCTTCATATTGAATTTAGCTGTAGGTAATTGGTTGCTTGGTAACAATATATTACGTTAACGGCTCATTAGTGGATCACCAATACCTGGAACGAATAAATTGGCACAGAGTACAGAGTCATTTCTTTTTAAAAGTACCCGATCATTAATTTGATTTAAAACTTTATTCATTGGATAGAATCTATTAGAGAGAAATCGTTGAAACAACTAGATAATGTACTTAGACATTTTAGATAATTAAAAGCTAATTGTTAACGAGTTATCAACTAGCCTATTTCAGTCCACTGGACATAGGCCTCCCCTAACACGCGCCACAGAACACGGTCCTACGCCTTCCGACCCAGAGACCTTTTTGAGGGGGGGCGTACTACACTTTGTTATAATTGTTTCACGAGTTATCTTGTCTTTAAAACCAATGTGTATTGAGCCATGTATCTATGATTGTACTGGCGACATAAAACTACATAAAAATCACTGTTTTAGGTAACAATATAACGTTAAAATGTAATTAAACGCTATAATTACACAAATTGTAAAGTTAAATTAGCTACCTATTGTTTATGCGACGTGCAGTACATCAGTATTCATAGCTAGGTTCAAAACCGTGAGGTGTCGACTCGCTACTGATTCAATTATCACCTGCAGGGCAAATGGGCTTTCTGAACTGACTATTTGTGATTTTAGAAACTGTAAGCGAATTATAAATGATAGAGAACGCTAGTGAGTTGTTGGTCTTTTAATGAAAATATGTTTTTCAGTGGTAAGTATTAGTAAGTACGAGTAAGTAATTATAATTATCTTTCTATTACCAATGATAATTGTAAACACAGTAGTGAGCACCCACATTAAGGAAGAAAAATATTTTAAATGAAATTTTCGAAGCGAGGATGTGTTTATTAAACGTTCTCTGTGCTTGAATAACGGTGAAGATAGTATCGATTTCAATTTACCGTGACTTATTTCGTTTACCAAGAAAATTTTCTTTTTATTTTTAAACTTTCTTTAAAACAACGTAAATATACGTATGGCTACAAAATTTACGAATTTGTAATAATTTTTATTATAAAAGAGGAAAGAAAATAGTTATTTAAAATGGTTAAGCCAGCGTTCTAAAGAAAATTAAGAATAAAACAATTAATTAATGCGCTATTGAATAATTTGGAATGTATTGTTTTGGCAGTTCGGCATCTGATCTTGACATTTTTAGGGAAGATATTTAATTTTATAATACGTATAGACAGACCGGTACAACATCTCTATATTTTTGAAAATTGAAAAACACAAAACTAATTTTAGATTAGTAAGAACTAAGTACTGCAAAATCTTTCGATATTTTGGTGTATTCAACTTCTCTTTTGATACATACATACATATTATTCATAGAAAACACTCAGACCAATGCAAACAATCATTGAAAACAAACATTTAAGATGAAAGAGGCTGGTCTCCACGACACAGGGAATCCTTTGTGCTGACCAGAGATGTATCTCAATTATGTATATACTGTTTTTTGAACTATAAACATATTATTATTATTACACAAAGATTTGCATTGACCGGAAATCGAACCCGAGACCTCTGGGTAGCAGCCATGTAATATACCGACTGCGCCACAGAAATCGTCCTTAGTTAAATTGTTTGTACTTTTTAACCGACTTCATTTTAACTTAACAGAGGCAAGTTTTTGCTAACATAAAGAAGCTTATGCATTCTCTATATATTTCTTGATTTATAACATACAGCTTTATAGTAATAACTATTCATTAACTTCAAAGATTGTTGAAGTCCCAATAGTTAGTATGGGACCAACAGAGATAAGCAGTAGTGGTCAAAGTTAGACACTTGATGTACCTGTTTCAATAGCTCTGCCAGTTCAAAACACTTTTGACATTCGGAGCGACCGAGCAAATGTATAAATAAATTAACTTTGGATTATTTTTGTTGATGGAAAGGTTGATTAGATTAAATTTATAACTTTATCTGGCAATGTTATTTGTTAATCTGTATTGCATACATATTTCTGGAACGTTTTTACTTTTAAATTTTATTACAGTTCATCAAATCTAAAAGGTACCGTTTGACAGTTCTGACAAATTGAATATTAGGGTTGTGATAAAAAAATCGATTACTATAATATCCGAACTTTAAGAGATCGCTTACTATAATATCCGAATTTTAAGACACTTTAATAATTGATCTCTTACTAGTAAGTAGTATTGGATAGATCTAGAACTAGTAGTGGAAAAAAAAATATCCTAAACATTACCTCTAGTACCTCTTAGATTTGATGAACTGTAACTGTGACTGCTGTAAGCCAGTATCTACAGCATGGCTTCGACAAAAAAAATGGCTTGACTTTCGAAACAAAATAATCAGAAGAAAATGGAAGAGATAGAAAACCCTCCCTTCTGGTAGTTATGCAAGGAATTCTCCACGTGGGAATTTAAATGAATTTTCATAGGGAACCCTATTGTTAATTAATTACAGCTTTGATAATAGTTTTAGTTTAATTATAATTTGTGTTTGTCACATAGTTTTAATGAAAGGTGCCAAAACTATTATGACAACTACACAAATTACATCAAAAGTTTCCAAATACCTTGTAACTAATACCTATTGACAATGGTTATTGTTATAGCTGTTGGTGAATGCTACTATGTTTCATTGCAATTTTTTTGCGCTTATTCTAAATTAGCTGACCCGTGCCCACTTCGTTGGGCGGCGAAAAAAACGCATCCGTTTTTTAGACATATTTCATTACTGCTCCACTCCTATTGGTCAAAGCGTGATACTATATACCCTATGGCACTCCCCGATAAATGGACTATTCAACACAGAGAGAATTTTTAAAATCGGTTTATTAGATCCAGAGATTACCCCCTACAACTTCACAAACACACAAACTTTATAATATTAGTATACGAGTAGATTACTGGATAGAAAAACACTTAATGGCTTGAATAAACCTTTTTGCCAGTTCAATCACTGTAAGCTTTTCATAAATACTTTGTTAGAATATCGTAGTACCTTTCAATACTTAATAACCTTTTAAAACCTATTAATGGGTGGTCACAAAAGTTGTCATAATCCTCTAAACTACCGTTAATATGTTATTAAAACTAAACTGTCAGCAAATAGTCGATAACGGAAACCACTTTAAAATGCTCATTAATTTACACACAAACTTTATCTACGTTTTGTCGTATAGGCTTATCCCGTAACTCCCATTAACGACTCTATGCAAAGTTCGAAGGCTTAATCCGTAACTTAATAGTCAGGCACAGGGATCGATTAGCGGTCCCTTCTTCTGTGAATTGTTGATCTCGACTTAAAGAGAGTTTCGGAACAAATGGGTATACCTTAGCGCGTCGTCGCCAGTCACTCGGGTGCTAAATAGTGGACGTTACCTCCTAGCCTATTTCGGGCCAATAACTAACGGCTACTCGCATAAATTTGGGCTATCATTGTTATTAATGTAGGGTGAGAATTTGGTCATTTGATTAATTATTAGCCAGTGAACAATTTTGAGGTTAACCATTGCTTACTTCGTTAATTACTTATTAATTTGTAATTAAAGTTGAAATTTCAGATTCAGTTATTAGTTTTTTGGGTTAGTTATTACCTATATGCTTATTAGTTAGTATTGAAATAAGTATCTAGTACAATTTAAAATGTTGTTGTACATTTAACTGTATAAGGACCAGTACTTTTAAGGTTAACCTATTTTTGTAATTTAGAAAAGTTATTTAACTCGGCGAAGAACATTTCAGTTACAACCTGTTTTTTTTTTTAAAGTCAGTATTTTTGTAGACTAAAAATACTAAATCTCACCATTTTACGAAACTCTCTAAATGAGAACTACAAAGCAGAGATAAGTTTTGACGTATGAAAACTTCCTTCAAAAACTTTTCGTCATAAGACCAGCTAGAACTACATTATTAACCTAAGATTCACCTCACTAAGGCTTATTTACATA
The DNA here is from genome assembly GCA_905475405.1 of Schrankia costaestrigalis. NCBI lineage: Eukaryota > Metazoa > Arthropoda > Insecta > Lepidoptera > Erebidae > Schrankia > Schrankia costaestrigalis. The sequence continues at coordinate 12,834,002 of FR997826.1, forward strand.
ATTTGTCTTTGATTTTTTTGTGTCTACTTACTGACTGACTGAGTGTAGACTGAATCAACTCGTGACCATGGCTGGTGTAACCTGGCCGAAACGTCGACCGGGTCAAGGTAAATAATTAAAGTGTTTACCTAAAACCTATACGTGGTAATACCCGTTAACATTATTATAATAATCTCAGACTAAGGCCTGTGGTGATATACGTAGGTTAGCAACAAGCGAAGATTTTATTTAATGTAGCGTTTAATGTAGTACATGAATTGGTGTTTATTTAGGGTGAATATTGACTTTTAACTTATAACAAAAAAAATATTAATTTATAAAATCAAAAATAAATACTTAGAGATTCATACAATCAAACCGCAAGCTGTCTATGTAGGTAACATTTTTAAAATTAAAAATATCTAATATATTGTAGAACTAAATGTTATTCTATCTAAATATGTAAATAATGCAGAAATTAATTGCACATAACATAAAAGTAAAGTCAAATATCAGTGGCGCTTATCTAAAAGAAAAACAAGTAAGTATAAAAGCAAGGTTTAATGGGTCGGCTTTTCACAAATATTTCTGGTCGATTGCACAATCTCCTTCAAGATATTTTGATGGAGCGATGAGTAGTCAAGTGCTTATTCGTTTCACATCTATCACAAGCGACAGGGCGTCTCCACTGAATAGTTACAATAACGCTCTTGAAGCGTAGATTAATGTTAGGAAACGAGCAGATAAAACATACACCTTACCATGACTTATGGGAGATATTCTAGTGTATAAGTTGATATTTGTTTTAGTTGAGTATTGGTTTTTAACTTTTAATAAAATATTAATGGTTTGCAGTTTGTCAAAGTCAGCTGGTTGAAATAATCAGCTTCTTTCTCCGTGGCAGACTAATAAAAGACAACAATGGACAAAGAAGAAATAAATTTGGATCAAGTAACGTCTGCTTCTAGTGGTTACATTATTCTGCATAATGTGGATGACCTAAGTCTGCCATTGCCTTGCACGACAGATGCATACTCCACCGCTTTGCAACCGAAGCAGTCGATTCCAATTAAAAAAACGCTATTAGTAACAACATCTACTTATTTCTCAATATGCTTAAGTCTTAAATGTTTGTTTAAGATTTTCTTTTAATGTTCCTTCAGAAAAAAGTTTACAAGAAAAGGATCAAACTAATAAATAATTAACAACAGCTAACTACATAGCATGTTGTTTGGTTGAAAATTGTGTCCCAGTTAAAGGAAATGCATTGAAACGTTAAAGAAAGAAAACATTGAAAATATTCTGCGCCAATTGTGTTCTGCTAGTGTAGGAGGAAATGGGTTAGAGTACTTACACATGAACGACTTAACCACACGGGCATTCGAGCAGATTGCATACAAATGTGATATGCGATAGTATCAAAACTATTCATGTAGAAATATTATTCTTAATTTGTTATATCATCTTTCATAGCAATGTAGATTTATTTTGATAATGTATTTTAAGTAATTTGTATTGTGTCAAGAGAGCGTATAGATAGTCAGTATATCTGATTACCAAGTTGGAGATTTGATATCCTCACAAACCAATAATTTGTGGGCTCGAACATGATAATGATGGCTAGCTTAAGCTGATGACAATATCTGTCGTTATAATATAATATATTGATAACTTGATTAGCTCAAAAGTGGTAGTCAGATACTTTACCTATACTTGATTTGGTTTTGTTGTTATATTATTAAATACACCTTAACTTTAAATTTACATACATACTACGAGTAATAACACTGGCTGACCTTAACCTGAAACAAAAGACAAGTAAATATTAGTACATTTTTAAATATAATAATAATAATAATAATAAAGCCCGTTTATTTCCAATCTAAATAATCTTTTTTTTACATGCATTTCTTTTTCAACCGTATAAATATGTATTACATTCTTAGATGTGTTATATAATATTATAAGTTTTACATGTGCAGTTATGTTTATACAATTATGTTTTAACTATAAAATAATATTTTTGTTCTGTTAGCAATCGTTACTTTCTTCAGTACCAGTGATCGGAACCCCTTCTTGGGTAAAGGCCTCCTCCAACTTCTTCCAAAACTCTCTATCCTTGGCTTTCTCTCTCCATTCACTTCCTGCTATCCCTTCTATCTCGTCTATCCATCTCTTTCGAGGACGACCTCTTTTCCTTTTTCCCCTTGGTCCCTTCCATGTAGTTGTCTCTAGTGTCCATCTTTTGTCTGGGAATCGTGCTATATGACCTGCCCACTGCCACTTTTGTTTTAGGGCGTATTTTAGGGCGTCTATAACTTTAGTTTTTTCTCTTATATTTTCGCTTTTTACTTTGTGGATTCTTCTTAATTTTAGTAAGCTTCTCTCCATTGCTTTCTGACATGCTACTAATTTGGTTTTTATCTTGGTATTGTATGTCCACGTTTGGCAACCATATGTAAGAGTAGGTAGGATACAGGTATCTAAGACGGTTTTCTTTAGATGAAGGGGGTATTTCCCTTTTAGGATTTCCTTCAGTGACCAAAATTTTTTCCAGCTTATATTGATACGCCGTTCAACCTCTAGTTCGTCACATTTATCTTCGAATGACAGCTGTTTTCCTAGGTATATGTAATGGCTTACATATTCAAGCTGCTTTCCATTTAGATTTATAGGGTTTGTGTGGCTGTTTGACAATATTTTTGTTTTATTCACGTTCATTGCGAGACCTACTTTTTCGCTTTCTTTATTCAGAGTATTTATCATTTTTTCTAATTCTTCACTTGTTTCAGCGAATAAAACAATATCGTCCGCAAATCTAAGGTGTGTGAGTAGATTTTGGTTAACCCTAATCCCTTCCGCTTGCCAGTTAAGGTTATTGAAGACGTGTTGTAGTACCATTATGAACAGCTTGGGCGAAAGCGGGTCTCCTTGTCTTACTCCTCTACAGATCGGTATATCAGGACCTCGTGTCTCTAGTTTTACTTGGCTTACGCTACCCTCGTAGATGTTTTTGAGTACCTTTGAATAATTTTCGTGTACGTGGCTTTTGTCCAGCGCTTCCCAAATAGCCTCATGAGAGATCGTATCAAACGCTTTCGCGTAATCTATGAAAGCGATGTATAGTGGTCTGTTAAACTCTCTGTATTTCTCCATCACCTGTTGCATTACGTGTATATGGTCTGTTGTTGAAAATCCAGACCGAAACCCGGCTTGTTCTACTGGCTGGTGTTCATCAATAGTCCGTTTTAGCTGGCTTTGCATAATTGAGGTAAACAGTTTGTAAACGCTTGAAAGGAGACTAATAGGGCGGTAGTTAGAGATGTCTTGAGGGTCTCCTTTCTTGTATAGAAGGATTATATCCGATCTTTTCCATTGTATCGGAACCTGACCTGTGTTCAGAACCCTGTTGAATAGATGCGTGAGTGGGCGAGTTAGCAAGGTAGCGCCGGTTTTAAGTGTGATATTTTGTATACCGTCGGGACCAGGGCTTTTGTCTGCTTTGAGTTTTCTGATGCGGGTGAAAACTTCTTTCTCGTCCACTAGAGGAAATTCCTTTATTTTTTTAGGACTTGTTCTTACGCTATCGCTTGTGGTGGTAACAGAAACTGGGTTTGCATATAGTTCCTTGTAAAAGTCTGTGGCGCAGTTCATGATATCTATTCTGGTTTTCGTTTTTCCTGATTTTGATGTTAGGTGTTGAATCCAACTTCTATGTGTGATCAGTTTTTTATATGCTTTTTTCGTGCTTCTGAAAGTGTTAAGATTGTTTTCTATTATTTTGTATCTATAGTCTTTGTAGTCTTTATCTATAGCCTTGCTTGTAGTTTTATATAATGTGCTCAGCTCATCTTTCATTTCCTTGGTTTTTGGTTTCGCTTTCAAAAGTTCAGTTCGTCTAGTGATGAGAGTTTTAGTAGACTCTCTAAGTATTTTGTTGTTAGTATTCGTTTTACCACTTTTTGATTTGCATACAATACTGGTATCGATAATGTTAGCTAGTTCATTGTAATAAGTTTGGACATCTTGTTCTTGGTTTTTTTCCAAATTTTGTATGTTGGACTCAAGGTTTTTTAAGTACGATGTGAGTACGAGTGATGTGAGTGATGAGTGTAGGAGGAAATGGGTTAGAGTACTTACACATGAACGACTTAACCACACGGGCATTCGAGCAGATTGCATACAAATGTGATATGCGATAGTATCAAAACTATTCATGTAGAAATATTATTCTTAATTTGTTATATCATCTTTCATAGCAATGTAGATTTATTTTGATAATGTATTTTAAGTAATTTGTATTGTGTCAAGAGAGCGTATAGATAGTCAGTATATCTGATTACCAAGTTGGAGATTTGATATCCTCACAAACCAATAATTTGTGGGCTCGAACATGATAATGATGGCTAGCTTAAGCTGATGACAATATCTGTCGTTATAATATAATATATTGATAACTTGATTAGCTCAAAAGTGGTAGTCAGATACTTATTTATTTATTTATTTATTTATTATGGGTCTCCAACAAAGGCAATACATATCAGAAATCAATTTTAAAATTACAGAAACATGGCGTGTATTCCTTCAATTACAGGAAACCACAGCATGCGAATATAAAAAACAAACTAAAATAATGACAAACTAAAATAAAAACAAACATTGGCAATATAAAAATTAAAAAAATTAAATTAAAATTTGAAATCTACATGAAAACTTTAAATTAAATCCTTTAAATATGATAACACAACAACAACACCAATTAAAAATAATATTATAATATCCTATTAACAATTAATTTTGAATAATTTGAAAATAAGAAAGAAAAACAAACTAATAAAAAATATATATACAAAAATATATTTACAATTGTGTCTGAGAGATTATATTTTTTAGCATAGTCTTAAATTTTAATATAGGTAAGCTGAGATCTAATTCATTGGTTTTGGAGAGTGAGTTATATTGTCGAAAGAGTCTTGGTACAGCAGCAAAATACCCGAGATTTGATTTTGCTACGGGTATTGCAAAAAGGTTGTATGAGCACTTTCTAGGTAAGTGTAAGGGTGTTGAAAAATTTAGTTTGTTAATAAGTTCGCTGCTATCAATGAGACCGTTGTATATCCTATATAAAAGCATTGTGTCTAGGTACTGTCTGCGATTACTTAGAATACTCATGTTGTAGTGTTTTAACCTATCCACATAACTGGGAAGCTGCCTTGCCAGATGGTCATTGTAAGATAAGTGGTACAAAAAACGTTTTTGAACACTTTCTAGACGCTTGTTGTACACTTCGTAGTGTGGATTCCAGATTGGGCTATTGTACTCAAGAATGGGTCTGACTAAAGAGTTAAACAATAATATTTTAGTGCTAGGCTTTTTGAACTCTTTACAGTTTCGTAGTACAAAACCTAAAGTTTTGAACCCTTTAGAAACAACATTTAAAATATGGGTGTCAAATTTCAATTGAGCGTCTATTGTAATGCCTAAATCGCGAACTGCGCTCATGCATATATATACTTATATACTTATATATACTTTACCTATACTTGATTTGGTTTTATTGTTATATTATTAAATACACCTTAACTTTAAATTTACATACATACTACGAGTAATAACACTGGCTGACCTTAACCTGAAACAAAAGACAAGTAAATATTAGTACATTTTTAAATAGTCGGTATAAAATATTATGTCCTCGACTACCCTTAATTTCTCCACTCTGGGTAAGTCTCCGTGTGGTGACGGAGTAAGAATACAATATGTTACCACTCTGTCTTATCCCAACGGTGTCGTAAAAACCGACTAAGGGACTATTCGTGAATATTATCTTAACGAAATAAAAAGAAGGCTAACTTGAAATTAAACCCCATATCAATCCGTTTGGCCAGCGTGGTATTAGTAGGCCAAGTATCCCTCCGTCATGGGAGGAGGCCCGTCCCTGCAGTGGGACATTAATGGGCTGTTATGAAAGTTAGAATACAACAGGATTTTGAAGTTCTTAAAAGCAGTAAAAACAGAAGAAACTTTTTTGTATCTCCCAGTGGTGAAAACCTCCTTTCTGGAACTGTAACCAACATATTAAGCTGAACTCAGTGCAATTAGAATAGTTACACGTCCTCAACGTAATTTTCCTCAGCTGCACAACGAATTCTATTTGCTTATCTGGGAAAATTCAACTTAAACCAAATCATTAAAATTTAGTAGAAGTTCTATTTCTTTTGAATAAATTAAAGTCTAACCTATTTAGTTTGAAGTCTAATCTATGCATAATGTTGATGAGATTCTTTGAATATCTTAAATCTACTAATGCAGTGCTGGACATCTTTGTAGAAAAAAATAAACGAATTTTAGTCCTTGTACCAAGCATATCTGCCTTCTACATTACTATTCAGTAGCGGTCATTGGACCGCGCGAAGGTTTTTGGGGAAGCCTCTAACCAAAATTGATATCAGAAAAGCTTAGAATGTAACCAAAACACTTACATATGTAATCAATTTATTAAAGTAGAGCAAAAGCACAGTACAACCAGTAGTCTATCTCGGCCGAATATTTACTATAAATGCCTACGGCTGCGCGGTACGTAAACATGCGACAGGGCTGCCCAACTCCAGCTTTTTAATTACATTTACCTACTTTCCCGCTCGTTACTCCGGCACAGTCGCGACTGTTCACCCCGCAAAGCCACCTCTATCGGGATCGTGTAGGTATAACTCGCGTTTCGTCCTTTTCTATGAAGTCGAAATACTGTATATATTTGTGCTACGGCAAAAGCATATTTTGCTTGTCACATCGTAACACGTTTTCATAAGGATTATCATTCTTATGGACAAGGAAAACATTGTTAAAGCAACAAGCATGTTTGTGTCCGACATAATATCCTTACACGTCCATCTTAATAAGCTAAATATAGGTTTTTGTTATTTTTCCGTTAAGGTTGGTAACTTTTACGGTACACAAAGCCATTATTAAAATCATCATCATAACAGCCCATTAATGTCCCACTGCAGGGACAGGCCTCCTCCCGTGACGGAGGGATACTTAGCCTACTAGGTAATACCACGCTGGCCAGACGGATTGGCATAGGGTTTAATTTCAAGTTTTCCTTCTTTATATTTAGAGGTAATATTCACAGATAGTATAATAATACACGTACGTAATAACATTACTTTATTCTGTGAACATTAGGATATACGAACACAGAAGTAATTTTTTGGGAACTAATCTAACTTTAGATTACTTAGCAAACTCCTTCTGCAGTAATCGACTGTGTGGGTTAAGTAGTAGATCCATGTAAATACCCTTTATGTAGATGTTACCGGATTTTGGAGGTTATACTAAATAGATTTCTTAGTAAAATATTAACTCAACGATGAGTTAGAAATGTAATTAAAGTCAAAGTTGCTTGTGGCTATCAATACTGTCTGACAACCTCTGTGGCCTAGTGGTTTTATAACATGGCTGCTAAGCAGAGGTCTTGGTTCGATTTCCGCTCAATGCAAATCTTTGTGTGCATGAATATGATTGTTTGCATTGGTCTGAGTGTTTCTATGTATAATATGTATGTATTTACAAAAGACAAGTATATAAGTATTAATATCCGTTGTTCTGTTACCCATAACACAAGCAGGTTAAGCCTAGCTTACTTTGGGAACAGATGGCGCTGTGTAGAGATGTCCGTGAATATATATAACATAAAATATACTGTAATCTAGCTATGGGAATTGTAGTAAGGATCTACATGCAATGGTCTTGTTCAACCAACTTACTACTCTCTCTATCTCTCAACAAAATTGATTCTCCCATGAACGTATAACTTCTGGTATATGGTATAACATACCCTAAGTAATGTAAGTAAATCTGTACATTAACTTTGCCTATTTGAATATTTTTTACTGTTTATTATTAGTCTGTCCACCATTTGAGGGGTCTCAGGGTGGGGACCATGCGTTTTCCGGATTCACCTCGTAAGGACGGCTGGAAGCCGATGGATGAGGGAAGCGCAGGACCGCACAAGGTGGAAATATTTGGAGGAGGCCTATGTCCAACAATGGACGTCAATTGGCTGAGATGATGATGATGGTTAATAGTCTATGTTAAATTTAGTATAAATAACGGTTTTGCTACGTAGTAACGTAGTATAATATTAATTAGAAACCATTAAATTTCTTTAACCAAAGTGTCATTTTTAAATCAATATGTAGCAAATACTTTACCGATACCGTGGTAATGATTTATGTGTATATATTTATGGATATCCTAGTTTATCTTTTTATATTAAAAGGAAACTCCTTACTACATAATAATCCCTTTATAGCAGAGTGGGGAACTGAAGAGCACTCGGTTATTCTTAGGACATTTTTTCCTCCCAGTTAAGCTCCTTTTTAGTAACATACAGAAAAAGAGTTACTGTGGAAAATAATAATATTATCTACTAGCTGCTGTGCCCGCGACTTCGTTCGCGTGGCGGATGTTACTTACTTCGCAATTCGATTTAATACTGAAAAATCGTTTTTTAAACCTTATAACAAACAGATATACCTACACACGAATTGTAAAATTAACGAACGAACCAAAACCTTTTCAAAAACAGATCTTTACAAAGACAGATCTATGAAGACTGTGTCTAAACTTATACTGAAAGACATGAGCGAACGTCATTCTTTCAAGTAAAATCTTAATATCGCGATACTGAAAATGACGTCACAGGCACAATGCCATCTGTTGTCAAATTTGTAAGTAAAATAAATGACATCGCTTTTTTCATCATAACAGCCCATTAATGTCCCACTGCAAGGACGCGCCTCCTCCCGTGACGGAGGGATACTTGGCCTACTAATACCACGTTGGCCAGTCGGATTGGTATAGGGTTTAATTTCAAGTTTTCCTTCATTTTTATTTCGTAAAGATAATATTCACCGATAGTCCCTTAGTCGGTTTTACGCCACCCATGGGTTGAGATGGGGAGGTGACATAATATTGTGTTCTTGCTCCGTCACCACACGGATACTCGCTAATTAATTATGAATGAATACATTTGCACGCCACGTTATGGTGCGGCAGAATTACCTGCCTCGGTGGCGCGGCGGTCGCATTACATGGCTGGCGTGCATGAGGTCGCGGGTTCGATTCCCATGGAGGACAATTGTGATACACAAACTATTGTCCTTAGTCTGGATGTTCTTTGTGTCCGTTAAATTGATATTTTTAAAGGCTAGTGTGAAGACTTATGATAATTGATATTACACATACGATTCATGGTTAATTTTATTAACATTTAAAAGGAATAACTTATTAATAGCACTTAATAATAAAATAGTTATATATTATTTAAAAACTCATTTATTTTATGATTACTACTGGTAACGCCATCTCGTGAACAAAAGAAACGAAATTTAAATTCATTCAACATTGAACCAAATCCATTTTTCATGACCCCTGATTTGTATTGGACTGTTCTAATAAAGAGATCTAGCGATATCTCGAGTATTACTTATCCGATTCCGATTGTTTTATTATAGTATAGATAGATACCTACTTTAAACTTAATACCTAAAAACTACGTATCTATGTATTTTAATATCTAAAGCGCGCTTATTCCGAGAAGAGTCAATAAGAACCACGTCCGTTCGCATTAAGAGTCAATGTGCATGAAATTATATAGATGCACCGGTTGGCCGTTTCGGACGTTAAACAAAAATCAACCGTACTGCCGTACTCATACTGGCGCGGCGACATTTGGAAATTTTCTTTCATCTAAATCTTGTGTGTTTATAAACCGATTTCTATAATTTTTTTTTTATGAATAAGGTATTAAAGTGTACTTTTGAAATATGGGCGTTTGAAAAAGATATGTCTATGCAAATTACAATATATTTATGTATTTAATACACTTTGAAGAAAACCCTAACGATTAAACAGGTTATTGTGACTAATATATAAAAGATAGATATATACTATTCAGGACTTTTTTGTTCATCGTTTGAAGACCATTATTTTTGTAATACATATTTTTGGCGTATGATCAACGTATGCGATGATAAGAGCTCGAACGCGCTTTTTTTCAACCGACTTGCTTCAAATTTTTTGCCACTGCTCAGCTCCTATGTGTCTTAGCGTTATGTTATACAGCCTATAACCTGCTCGGGAGTATGGACTACAATTGTACCAAGTTTGGTTAAAATGCCTTCAGTAGTTTTTGACCCATGCGTGCACATACAGACAGACAGACAGACAGACAGACAGACAGACAGACAGACAGACAAAAAATTTATTGATTGCATTTTTGGCATTAGTATCGATCACCATTCATCCTCCAATATTAATTTTTAACATATATTCAATGTACAGAATTGATCTCTCTACAGTTTTATTATAAGTATAGATATAGATTACTACTATAGTATTAATGAATCAAATATATTAATATACTTAATCGTTTTTGTACTCCCAAATTATGTGAAGTTATTTTATCTCTAATTTAAATTGAGAAAAATCATTTTATTATTTTATTATTGCTTAATAGGCTTGAATTGCATAGTATTCTACTAATGATCACCAACTATTACAAATAATGAATCCAGGCTCAAAATATATGAAAGTTTATGTAATTACCAACCACAGAGGCAGGCGTACAGTTACAGTACACCTTCAAAAGTATAAACTATCGGCCAGTCAATCGACATTGACGGGGGTTTCTTGAACTGACCTACCAACGTGGGAGGACTGCCACCTGATACAATATCAAATATCGATCAGAGCAAACTTTCATAACTACTTTTATATACAATCAATGAAGACTTGTAAAACCTTTACTTAGTATTTCAGTTACAAAGATATCAATTTTATAACTATTTATTAAATATCTCGTTAAGATAAGGTGAAAATATAAGTCTACAGGTTAAGACAAGTACAAATATTTTTAGTCTTTTACGGTAAGTAACGTGAAATAATAAATAATAATCCTCAGACATTCACACATCGCCACCTAGTCCCAAACTAAGCAAAGCTTGTACTATGGATACTAGACAACGGATAAACAAACATACTTAAATACTTTATTTTTTGTAAATACATACATATTATACATAGAAAAGACTCAGACCAATGCAAACAATCATGTTCATGCACACAAAGATTTGCTTTGAGCGGGAATTGAACCTCTGCGTAGCAGCCATGTAATATACCGACTGCGCCACAGAGGTCATCAATGATTAGATATTTTAAAATACTACGCTATGTTATGTGTCCATATGGGATTTTAATTAATTTTGGCAGTATTCCAAGTTCACTCTATTCAAATATTATCTTAATCGGTAAAGTAATTGAAGGTTATATTTAATAATCGATGTTGTATCGGTCATTGAAACTGCCCTGGTTTTAGTTGGCTTTGTAATTACGAAATTATAGATTTTAGAATTTATAAAAGCTTCACATAATCAATTATTATCTAGAATAATTATTTTTTTGTTTTTATGTAATAGGAGGCAAACGAGCCAGCAGGTCACCTGATGATAAGTGATCGCCACCGAAACCAGCAACACCAGAGGAATCACAGATGCTTTGCCGACCTTTAAAAAGGGAGTACGCTCGTTTCTTGAAGCTCCTCAAGTCGTAACGGTCCGGAAATATCGTCGCACGTTTTAACAAGGTGTTGTTAAAAAACTTTAAAAAAAATATTTTATGTGTAATCTAAACTACCACCGAAATAATAATTCGATATTATAATAATAAAGAGATGTGTTATTATAGCTTAGTATCACAAATTTATGTTCATCTTTTATCAGTCACCTTTAGAAAGAGCTCGGTATAGTTTAGGACGAGATAAAATTGTGTAAAGTAGTTTAAGTATACAATTAAAATATCGAAATCAAAAAACTCATTTATTTATCATATAAAGACTTCAATCCAGAGACGCGGGTTCGAGTCCCGCCTCGAGTATCAATTTTTTACATTGTCGTTCTTCTTTTCGGATTTTTCTAGTAAAAAAATGTAATAGGTTTTTTTAATAGTAAAAAAAAATTATATCTATTTACTTCAAATTACTCCAAAACAATCATTCTATCTTCAGCAAGCATCAGATGGCGTGTCATTCTACACTAAACAAGATTCATCAAATAAATAACAAAACCCCCAGTGTATATATTGTTCTATTGTCCACATTTAATTGAACTACAACTCCAATTACAATCGACCCTGCTCTAGTTTGCGGTAACTTGCAAATCAGTCGTCCTGGCAGATCATTAAATAATAATTACAACCTGGCTGATAAATGTACTCGGTTACGTACATCGTTTGATGAGGTTATGTCGGTACAGGTGGAAATTTGTTATTAATTATATACGTTTATAAACATTTACCCCACAGAAATCTAATGATTTACCCCCTTACTCATAAACGTCTCTTAAATTTTAGTCTATTGATTAACTTAAATTCTTACGGTTTTGTGTGGCATAAGGTTGGTTTTACTAATAAAAATCTCGCTAAACATTAATTTAAAAAGCGTTTATGAGTAAGGTTATTTAGTATACTTTATATGATTTTAACGTTATCTCTTATTTCTAGTGTTATAAGTTATAACAAACAAGCATCACATTTGTGATAATAGCTTTGATTTTTTGGTACTTTTTTGTGTAGTCATTATGGCATGGATGACGTAAAAGTCAACTATGAATATATTAAAATATAGGCTTTAAGAAATCGAAAATAAGACTTGACATAATTCGATTTGATATTAATATGCTAAGTTTTCTGTAAGACACTAGGAAGGTTAGTCCTATGCAAGTGCATTAATTTTATGTCATGATTATGATAATAGGTACTAGTTATGAGGGATGAAATGATAAACAAAATGATAAAAATAAACAACAATACATTTTACTTGACGTTTAATAAACTTCAGAACAAAGCAAACATTAAAATATTACAAAAAACTACTACTTAGCAAACGTTATAAAATATGATATTATAAACCATTCTCATTGTTTAAAGTAACTTCTGAGAAGTTTAACAGTAAAACCGGTATCTTACATGATATTTATTAAAATTTCCCTCTTGTTGCAAGACTCTACGCCCTAAGCTTATCTTGCTTCAGGCAACTCGCATTATTCTTTCAAGAGATACTTCGCATCTAATTACGGAAATTGTATTTGAATATAAAACAAAGACCTGGAGAAGTTCGTTATCCTGACTCGTGTAGTATCTTTAGGTAAACGAGTTGCAAGTTTATGTTTAATTAGTTTAAATAAAACACTTAGTAGCCAGCAGTGTCACTATGATAGTCTCACATTATAGTGACATTGCAGGCTATTATTAAAATGCATATCTGAGACGACCTCTGTGGCGTAGTGGTTATATAACATGACTGCTACGCAGAGGTCCAGGGTTCGATTCCCGCTCAATGCAAATCTTTGTGTGTATGAACATGATTGTTTGCATTGGTCTGGGTGTTTTCTATGTTTAATATGTATGTATTTAAAAAAGAAAGTATTTAAGTATGTTTATCCATTATCTAGTACCCATAGTACATGATTTGCTTAGTTTGGGACTAGATGGCGTTGTGTGAATGTGTGAAGAATATTTATTTATTTATTATAGTTACATTGCGGGCTATTGTTTAAAGGCACAACTGTCTCTAAAACAAAGTGGTCGCGCACACCGCTGCCATCATAGATATCAGCTGCTGTGGATTCGAACCCCGCGTAAGACATTAATTTCTGTGATCCACAAATAAATTTCTAGCGCTTGGATGCTATTTCAGTTCGTAAATTTCATTTCTATAAAAGTCTTAAGTTATCTTTTAATGGAAACTACGACTAGCTTATGCCGGTGGCTTCGCCCGTGTTAAATTCGGGGTAGCAAATAGTAGCCTATGTTACTCTCCATCCCTTCAACTATCTCCACTTAAAAAATCACGTAAATTCGTCGCTCCGTTTGCCGTGAAAGAAAGACAAACAGACAGACACACTTTTCCATTTATAATATTAGTGGAAATGGTACTTTAAAAACACTATCCTATAGTGATACTCCAAGGACTAGCCTACTCCATAGAGAAAATCAAATTTGCATACAACACTGTCCAGACAAGCTTATGAGTGTCAAGTTTTGCTTTGCTGTTAGTGATTCAATATTCCCTTAATCACCTTTTACAATGATAAGCCATACAGACAGCTAAAATAAAGTAATGATCATTATTTTTTTTTAAACGATGACACGGAATTCAACAATGTTACAAACAAACACATGCATAAGTAAGGTATTGCGTGTTTAGTAAGTGTTAGATATTGTTGGGCCTTCAGAGTTAACAAAGCGCTTGTGTTTAAGGGCTCGCTATTATACTCCCTGAAGGATACGTTAGTAAAGATAGTGCGGTTAAGATGCTATAGTTTCCTGCCAAATAAAATAATAAACGATACATGTTAGTTCTTCAAAGGTTTTTTGTACTGTAAGTCCAAAGTCGTCCAACGAAATTGGATGGCCACTTATTCATAATCCTGCTTAAGATTTTTCGAGGGTTAGTAATTTAATTTTATTTATTATCATTTCGAGTGCGATCTTTTATTATATTTCATAGCTTATTATCATAAAAATTTAGTCATTTTACCAGTATAGCAGGCGTGAAGTGGTCACGATGTCTTTATTTTATGTTTCCGCATTGTACCGGCCCTACGGACAGTAGAAAGGGATGCCTTTATAGGTACTTGCGTATATTACACAAAATCAATATCTAAGTTTAAAGGGAGGTTGTGTCCTTGGTTATTGTAGCCATGTTTAATACTTATAAATCATAGGTTTATAGACCCGGAAAGTTATCGTGCTAAGATTTATATGTTTCACGACTTGAATGGACATTTTGTTAAAGAAACTAGATTTATAATAGAATTTATTTTAACATTATGATGCCTTAAACTCTTTTACTTTGACTTTAAATCTTTGTGTGGTGACAGATTTACAATATAACCAAAGGATAGATTTATAATGTAACGTCGTCTATGTAGTCACAAACAAAACACAGCTTATATTATGGGTAGGTCCATACTACCTAACCTAACCTAACGGATAAAAATGGTTAATTTTTGTGTGAATACATACTGAATTTCTCATATTAAACACCTAAACCAATGAAATCACTTATGTTTCTACATACAAATATTTACATTGAATCGTAATTGAACCCGACACCTCTGCGTAGCACGCAATGACTATAACTACTACGCCTTATACGATCACCGACTTCTCTAATATCACTACATCTTGATGATAATCAAGATGTAGTGATATTAGAGAAGTACATTACGTCATAATGGCTCAAGAGTATTTATGACATAATGTTAAGTAACGCTCATATTGCAGCTAACAATTAATTTAAGAAACTTCTCTTAAGATAATAAGGAAGTTTGTTATAAGTAACAATATATTACACCTTAATTGGTATACCTGCCATTATCTTCTAAGTACTTGTAACCCTTTAACATTTTCGTTGGCTTAATAACTTAAGGTGCTGATAGACTTGAACACTCACTTGTAACAAAACATAGATCATTCGCTGTTCGTGTTTGTCGAACTGAACAACGAGCTGAGCCAGGCATAAAGCCAAATATTGCTACCAACATCACGAGAATTTAAGCGAACGCTCTATTCGATGCTCGTCAAAAATATATGTGGTGATGGTGATGATAAAGATGCTCACTAGAATGCTCGCCAGAACACTCGAAAGAATTCTCGCTAAAATGTTTTCGTATTTGTCTGCAATGTAACATTCGCAGAAAAATTCATAACAAGTAAGTAACTGTTCCAGTCTGTCTTTACCTTTAAAATAATTTACAAGTATCTATCGGGTTACATATCTGTAATGGTGAGAAGCTTTTAAGGCTGGGGAATGTCGATTACAGTTTAATTTATTAGAAACGTTTTCACCAGTTTATATTTTAAAGCTAAAGGATGATAATCGATAAATTTAATTAATATCCACTTTATTAATACTTTAGAAGTAACTAACCGATAAACCAATATTGATTTTATAGAGTTTCATGCTTGTATTTTGGTATTTGGATTTAGTTTTTTAATACAGGACACTCATAATGGACTATCGTATTTACCCTTTGTAAATCAACCTTCTCGAGTGGTGTCTGATTAACGATACGTGGATGGCACCTTATTTCCTACCACCCATGGTCGTGAAAACGAATGCTCTACCAAATAAAAAGGAAACTTGAGAAATTACTACAGACCGATCTATCTAGTCAGCGGCATGGCATAGTATTGGCCAAGGTAACTAGTCACTAGAGACGCTATACAGGGGGATTTTAATAAACAGCTACGATGAAATTCAACTTCGTAAAACGAAAACTTCGAAAGGAATGACATGTGTCGTGGAGTCTTCTACAAGCTCAAGTAAGTAATTTGTGGATCAGACAAATAAGGCATGCATTCTAATCCATGCTATCGTCCATAACCCCCGCAAGAGCGTCCGTTGCTCCACCAAGGTAATCAAAGTCATATCATCAATCCTTCAGTGATTTTTCTCAACATTCTTAAAGAAGACAGCACCATTCATCCTCTTTAAATCCCTAGTTTGGTAAGATAATAATAATTTATTGAATAAAATACAGCCAAATGATTTAGATTAAAAGTAAAACATTTGAACCATTTAAACCCATTAAGACCATTTAAACGTCCCTGCAGTGGGACATTAATGGGCTGTTATGATGAATAAAAATAATCAGACTCCAATACACGTGTTAAAAAGTGTTTGTTTTTTTTTCTGTATTGTAGTATACACCGTTATTAGAAATAAAAATGAGGAAGATGGTAAATTATTTTAATTTTGATACCGAAATTAATTCCTTCTATCAAATTCTTATATAACCTGTGGCAATTTGAGTTTATCCTTGTTTCGGAATAAATTACCTTGTTTTTCTTTCTAAAAATATCTATTATTATACAGCTTCTTTATGTTTGAAATATTTTTTTAGTTTCTAACTAACTAATTGGGTTTAGTCTTAGGTATATTTTCAATTTCATTTAAAGGCGTAAAAGAACGTTAAGCGTGTTTTAAACTTCTAAGTTTATTTCTATTACTGCAGACTAGATATCTTAGAATTTTATAGTTTTTCAATAAAAGAAGAATGGGCATTTTTGTATGGAAGCCGTCCCCACCCTTGTAACACTTATAGCTATACATCAAATGAAAGTACTTGAAAAGTGAAGCATTTTATTGTATGAAACTAATCAGTCAGTCATGGGAGATCAGAGTTATTGAGGATAAGAGAATAAAAATAATAAACGATAATATTACATACTTTATGTTAATGTTTACTATATAAGCACGATAAAGTCAAAGGCTATCTTACTAGTTGACGAACCATACATATAGATCATCCTACATCATCCAGAAAATCATCCACAGCATTTTCCTGACTTTCGGATAGCTAGCCTTGCTAAATTAAACATTTAGAGAACCATTTAAGAATCGTCTTTATGCAGCAACCATTGCAGAAATAGTAAACGACAGAATTTATGTTCTTCAGGCTCGGCAACGGCTCGAATTAGACAAATAGGTCGATAACCAGCCGTTTCGGACTTCTTTTGTCGGGTTTCGGTATTCCGATATCCACGGCGTCTTTCCACTGATGTGGGAAGACACAATTTGATATTGCGACATTAAAGATGCATGTTAAGGATCAAGAGACGTTCGGGAAATATATTGGTGACTATATTTGTTATTCTTTCTGAGCCGGGTGCCTTTTTAGGGACGAGAAGTTTAATGTCCGTGTGGTGATGGACTAAGAATACATGATGTCACCATCCCCTTTCGTCCCGCGGGTGTCGTAAAAGCCGACTAAGGGAATCCTTACGCTTATGTTATCACTGCTAGAGAAGGAAAACTCGAAATAAACCAACCCGTCTGGCCAGCGTGGTAAAGTAGGCCAAATAACCCTCCAAAATGAAAATGACAACACACCAATATAAACGGCCCCCAGTCCCCCGTCGCTCCGCTATTTCTGGTCAAGGAAGCGGCCATGGTAACGGCGGAATAGGGGGTGCGAAGAATCTCCGGGTCAGGCTACCAACACAACTACCTTTGGTCCTGGCAACATACAACGCGCGCACACTGCGGACCGACGAGAAGGTCGTAGAACTGGAAGAAGAATTGAGCAGGTTACGGTGGGACATTGTCGGCTTATCTGAAGTCATGGGGAGGACTTGATAATCCTTAAGTCTGGTAACCTGCTCTATTGCCGGGAGGGCAATCAACAGTCCTTGGGTGGTGTCGGGTTTTTACATCCACCCAGTCTCTTGTGAACAACGTGGTGAAGATCGAGAGTGCCCTAGAAGCCTTTGCGAAGTTTAAATGAGTGGAGAGTGGGGTTTTTTGGATATGGACAAAGAAATTCATGGGGCCAAATGCTTGCGGACTTCATGGAGAAGGAGGAACTTTTTATGATGAACTCCTTCTTCAAAAAGCGTAACTGCCGCAAGTGGACTTGGATTACTCCTGAAGGTGTCACTAAATATGAGATCAATCTCATATTTAGTGACTTCATCATGTCGACAAAACGCCATATTATGTTTAATGATGTCTCAGTGATCAATTCGGTGAAAACCGAAAGCGATCACCGGATGATGAGAGGCACATTAAATATCAATCCTAGGCTGGACAGAAGTCGGCTAATGAAGTCTTGCTCCGGTCCACACCCTACACCAGTCCACATCCCCGAGAACTTTCAACTCATATTACGGAACCGCTTCGAGAGCCTCAGCGAAGCATTACATTGGAAGTAGGTGCCGCGTCAGGTCCAATTATCTTTCTAATATACCCAACTATGCATATGAACATAGCACTCAGAATTGCCCGGTTAAAGTGGCGGTGGGCAGGGGACATAGCACAGAGAACCGACAGCCGTCGGGGTCGAAAGGCTCTGGAATGGCGACTGCCTATCAGAAAGCGCAGGGTGGAGAGACCCCCCACCACGACCTGCTTAGGATGGCGGGGAACCGATGAGGGTGCCACCCTCGCCATGTTTGGAGGAGGCCTATGTCCAGTAGTGGACATCAATTGCTTGATATGACGTACGAGTTTTTATATTTATGAAAGCTGTATGTTTTATATTTGAAAAGCGAAATTCATGCTTTCTGGATGATGTAGGCTGTTCTAGATGTATGGTCCCTCTACTTGTAAGATAGACTTTGACTCTATCGTGCTTACATAGTAAACATTAGCATAAAGTATGTAATATTATCGTTTATTATTTTTATTCTCTTCTCCTCAATAACTCTGTTCTCCCATGACTGACAGATTTGCTGTCATACAATAAAATGCTTAACTTTTCAAGGGCTTTCATTTGATGTATAGATGAAAGTGTTACAAGGGTGGGGACGTTTCGCCCATTCTTCTTTGCGAATAAAATTTGTTGAATCTTCACCGAATAAGTAACGTTCTTGGGAAAAGCTGGGCTTAGCTCTACTTATAGCTTAAGATGTGTGTGGTGAATAAATTTGAAACAACAGTTTAGGTGCCACTCGGCAAAGTTTTCAAGAAATAGGAAGTCAAGTCCCGCTTTGAGTTACAAACGACTCACTGTTACAATTTTCAATTTGAAATACCATTCCTATAAATCTTAAACTGCAATCTAAAATCAGTATTTTGATTTAATGTCGTTATTTGTTTGATGTTTCACTGCCGTGATAAATCTGCTCTACAGATTGTCTCCTTTGCTTAAAGTTAAACACATAATTATATTTTTGAAATGATGGACTTTAGTTTAGTTTTACAACTGCTTACAAATGAGATCGTATAATGACATACTAGCATTTGGTAAGTACAAAAAACGGAGAAGTTTTTCACATAACGGACAGGTTTATTTCAAAATGAATAATACAAGCAAATTTAGGCAATAAAGACTCCAGCAACATATAAAATTAGCAGTACCTTGGATAATTACGTAAATAACATTATTTAGGTGTTAACAGACCTAAGCAGGTATAAAACGGGGCTATGAACCATGATAAAAAAGTTTAATCTTTTACTTTAAGCCACCTATTTTTCTACCGAGCGCGGTTCACCCCTCATTATTTAAAACTTGAGATACGCGCGGGGCTTCATAGATTATCCGTTTGGCCACTCTATACGGGGTACTTAGCTATGAGTATACTAGGTATCCAGGTTAACGTGGACAGTGGGATCTATCGTTTATTTTATAAGCTTATTCACATAGAACTTGCAAAATACAGTATCTTGCTGTTTCGGTTGTTACTTCTTTTGTGTTCATGAGAAACTAGGCTTAACCGAAAATGCTGCGTTGAATTTGTTTATTGCAATGATATTCTATTCCAATATATTTTCTCTATAGAGTAAAGTAATCTTGATCTTGATAGTGTGATCTTATGTATCTTAACATCAAGATATTACAAGCAGGTGTCTGTCTTTTGTTTTGCTGCTTGGCAGACATGAAACATATTGACAGCTAATACAAAACTGTATCAAATACCAATTTTGGTTAGCAATTTCGATGCCGATAGCTTCTGGTACTTACGTACACTGAATGTCATAGAATGCAGAGTATGCGTAAAGCTTCTATCTTTACAACCACTGCATATACTTCTTCGGTGAATTAGCTGACTTGACCTTATTTTTAAAAAAGCATGCAAAGGCAAGTATTTGAATGCCGAGGGGAACGGTTATTTAAATTCTAAATCTTATGACACGCTTCACATGAAAATTCGTATTTAAGCGCAAATATACTGTATAATTTTAGCAACCCCCGGTATCTAAAGTTATGGGACGCTCATTTCTTGCTATTACGAGATACATAGACGGTAGTGGAAACTGTATCTTTTCTTGTGTCAGACTGTACAAATACATGAGGACGTCTGTAAAAACTAAATTAAACAATTTACATGCCATTACATGCACCTAGACAAAGAACTTTCTTTTCAATTATTATTACAGTCTCACCTCTCACTTTATCAATATTTGTCACACCGCCCGCTTACCTAAGCATTCTCATCTCCGCCGTATTTAAATACAAAAAAATATTTTAAATGATAAAAAATAATTATAAAAATTCTATATTGATAGAGAAAAACAAAATAGCTGCCGCGACTTGATGGCGTTAGTGCATCTGTTCATCTGAACATCAGTCCCATAGGATCGACTTCCACGTACATCGCAATCTAGTAGTGTAAACAGAACTTGCACTTTAAATTGCTTTTCTGAACTCGAATATTCATTGTTTGATATTGTCTTCTAACTTTTAAATGATTTTGTGTGAACTTTGCAATATTATTTATAGGACTGTAATACTAAATTTTAAAGTTCATATCGACGAGCCGTTATTCGATGTGTAACGTGCAAACCGATGAAAAACATTTAAAATTAATTGTGAATTGGTGTGGCCCACTTTCGCACTAATGTAAGTTACGCTTCAGTACTTTAGGACTACCGTGCATCGCTATTTTGGTCCTCAAAATTCTATATAATTGTGTATTTCATCACCATTATCATTATATCAATTTATGTCCACTGCTGAACATAGGCCTCCTCCTAATAATTTTATAGTGTATTTTAAGTGAGATAATTATAAATTAACTTTTAAGTCGAAAATTGGTAACTGAATTCAATTTTAACTTACGTCAGAGTTGTAGGAATGGAATGTCGATTTAGATTTATGTTTTAAGTTCCCCCTGGCACGAATTTATCAACGGTATCGCATTCTTACATTTAACAAGAAATGTATAAAGTGGAACGTTTCACAAGTTATTTACAGCAATCATTTTGAAGACAACAATTTCATTCATTGCAATCATTTACAATTTAGTTAAAATATTTTACGTTTTTTCGTGTGATGAAGTAGTAATAATAAAGTGTCACCATCATGTTTCGTAACACCAATTAATCTGTTTGACTACCTCTGTGACGTAGTCGGCCCCTTACATGGCTGCTACGCAGAGGTCTAGGGTTTGATTCCCGCTCAATGAAAATCTTTGTGTGCATGAACATGATTGTTTGCGTTGATCTGAGTGTTTTTTATGTCTAATATGTATGTATTAACAAAAAAAAAAACTATTTATGTATGTTTATCCGTTGTCCAGTACCCATAGTACAAGCTTTGCTTAATTTGGGAGTAGGTGGCGATGTGTGAATGTGTGAGGATTAACCTATGTCATGCCTTAACTTCTCGTAAACATGTAATAAAGAAGAAGTTATGTAGATATTATCTCTGCAAGAGAGTGGAAACTCATTAGAATATCATTTCCAGTCGCATAAACATCGCTTAATTATGATATTTTTTATATCAAACAATTTACTAAAAGATAATACGACCTGAAAAAGATGGCGATAGATTCATTGATACTTACCTACTTTGTCACAAAAAGTTTATTTCAATAAGTGTACAGTAGCAGCAGTGATGATAATGATTAATGTAATGATAACACGGCACGCATTGTGAGGAGTTTCCTATCTCTGGAGCCCTAACCACCAGTAGCTTGGTCCCTGTACCCGATGCTGGTGGGTCTACCTTTTTTATATTTTTAAATGTTTTTATTTGTATTTAAAAATGTGATAAATGTAAATAAAACGTAACAAGGCCTAGTTTAAGTATATATTTATTTTTATATAAACTCGTTATATTCAGTAAAACATCATTAAAGTGAACAATAAGATATTAAAAACACAAATATATTATGGACTAAATGCCAGTGCAGTGATTAAACATAACCACAATATCAATTGGCATATTTAATATGGAACCATTCTCTGTAATTCTCAGTTATAATGAATTCCATACATTGATTAAGCGCAACTGGACAATGCAATTTCAACTGACTAATGAGTATTTATGTATGACGGATGATAATAATTAGCTTTATTACTTTTGATTGAAACATACTGATTCTGAAAACTTCTTTATAATATTTTATACTATGGATGAGGGAGACATAGTACCGTGCTTGAAGGAAATATTTGGAGAAGGTTTAGTCCAGCAGTGGATGTTCATTGGCAGATTATGGTGATGATAATTATGTTTTTTTAATGACTTCTGTAGCGTAGCGATATTGGTAGCCATTGCGTTCCTCTCCCATTCGATAGACCAATGCAAATCTTTGTATACATAAACATGAATGTTCGAATTGGTCTGGGTGTTTATTATGTGTAATCTATACTAATATTATAAATGGGAAAGTGTCTCTGTTTGTCTTTTTTTCACGGCAAAACGGAGCGACGAATTGACGATTTTTTTAAGAGATAGTTGAAGGGATGGAGAGTAACATAGGCTACATTTTTTTTCTTCTGTGTGTGTGTGTAAAGATAGTATATATATTTACAAAATAGAAGTACATAAGTACACAAGCAGTTTTGTGGCAATGTATTAGCTGTAAGAACTTTTTAATATAATAAACGATCCATCTATCCATTTATCCAAGAGGATTTATCTGTAATTACCTATAATACAAGCTCTGCTTAGTTTAGGACTAAAATAGGACGTAATTCAAATAATTTTTCATTTCAAATGCCGAAGAGAAATTAAAAAATATAATAAATATTTATGAAAATGTTCCAGAATCTTTGAGTTCTTTTGAATCGGATACCGGTAGATACCGTTTGTATGCGTACCTATATATTAACTCATTTACTCTTTTGTGGAATTATCTTAGCTTTGGTGAATGGAAAGTATGAGAAAATGGTTTCTAGAGCTTCATTAAACTTTACATTTTGAAGCTAAATTGTAAGTAGTTAGGTATAATGTTCTTAATCGCGCTTTAACTTTTTGGCTGGTTACAATGTTATTATTTTTTTATGTAATAGGAGGCAAAAGAGCCAGCAGGTCACCTGATGGTAAGTGATCACCGCCGCCCATGGACACCCGCAACACCAGAAGAATCACAGATGCGTTGCCGATTTTTTGAACACCTTGAAAGAAGAATGGGCATTTTTGTATGGAAGCCGTCCCCACCCTTGTAACACTTATAGTTATACATCAAATGAAAGTACTTGAAAAGTGAAGCATTTTATTGTATGAAACTAATCTGTCAGTCATGGGAGAACAGAGTTATTGAGGATAAGAGAATAAAAATAATAAACGATAATATTACATACTTTATGTTAATATTTACTATATAAGCACGATAAAGTCAAAGGCTATCTTACTATTAGACGGAGCATACATCTAGATCATCCTACATCATCCAGAAAATCATCCACTGCATTTTCCTGACTTTAGGATAGCTAGCCTTGCTAAACAAAACATTTAGAGAACCATTTAAGAAATGTTCTTTATGCAGCAACCATTGGAGAAATAGTAAACGACAGAATTTATGTTCCTCAGGCTCGGCAACGGCTCGACTCAGACTAATAGGTCGATAACCAGCCGGTTCGGACTTCTTTTGTCGGGTTTCGGTATTCCGATAACCACGGCGTCTTTCCCCTGTTGTGGAAAGACACAATTTTATATTGCGACATTGAAGATGCATGGCTGTAAAGGATCAAGAGACGTTCGGGGAATAAATTGATGACGCGCGAAGGTCGTAGAACTGGAGGAAGAATTGAACAGGGTACGGTGGGATATTGTCGACTTATCTGAAGTCCGAAGACAGGGGGAGGACTCGATAACCCTTAAGTCTGGTAACCTGCTCTATTTCCGGGAGGGCGACCAACAGTCCCAGGGAGGCGTCGGATTTTTACGTCCACAAATCTCTCGTGAACAACGTGGTCCAGATCGAGAGTGCCCTAGAAGCCTCTGCGAAGTTGGGCCCTAGAAGTGGAAATGAGTGAAAAGTGAGGTTCTTTGGATATGGACAAAGAAATCCACGGGGCCAAATGCTTGCGGACTTCATGGAGAAGCAGGGACTTTTTATGATAAACTCCTTCTTTAAGAAGCGTAATTGCCGCAAGTGGACTTGGATTAGTCCTGATGGTGTCACTAAAAATGAGATTGACTTTATCATGTCGACAAAACGCCATATATTTAATGATGTCTCAGTGATAAATTCAGTGAAAACTGGAAGCGATCACCGGATGGTGAGAGGCACATTAAATATCAATCCTAGGCTGAAAAGAAGTTGGCTGATGAAGTCTACGCTCTGACCTACACCAGTCCACATTCCCGAAAACTTCCAACTCATATTACAGAACCGCTTCGAGAGCCTCAGCGAAGCATTACATTGGAAGTAGTAGCCGCGTCAGGTCCAGTTATCTTTCTAATATACCCAACTATGCATACGAACATAGCGCTCAGAATTGTCCGGTTAAAGTGGCGGTGGGCAGGGGACATAGCACTGAGAACCAAGAGCCGTTGGGGTCGAAAGGTTCTGGAATGGCGACCACCTATCAGAAAGCGCAGGGTAGAGAGACCCCCCACTACGACCTAGTTAGGATGGCGGGAAACCGATGGATGAGGGGGCCCCTTAGCCATGTTTGGAGGAGGCTTATGATCAGTAGTGGTCATCAATTGGCTGATATGACGTACGAGTTTTATATTTATGAAATCTGTATGTTTTTTATTCGAAAAGCGAATTTCATGGTTATCTGGATGATGTAGGATGTTTTAGATGTATGGTCCCTCTACATGTAAGATAGCCTTTGTCTCTATCGTGCTTATATAGTAAACATTAGCTTAAAGTATGTAATTTTATCCTTTATTATTTTTGTTCTCTTCTCCTCTCAATAACTCTGTTCTCCCATGACTGACAGATTTGCTGTCATACAATAAAATGCTTAACTTCTCAAGGGCTTTCATTTGATATATAGATGAAAGTGTTACAAGGGTGGGGACGTTTCGCCCATTCTTAGTAATTTGTTTTTTGTTTTTTAAAAGACAACTCCCGCACTAGGGATCATGCCCTGTGTCGCGGGGACTTTTTACAAACATCAATTAACGTACACATAGATCACCCAGACTCAGGACAATAATTTGTGGATCTCACAAATTATTGTCCTGCGTGGGGATCGAACCCACAACCTCATGCGCGGCAGCCGCTGGCTCTACCGGCGCACCACCGAGGTCGTCAATATACTTTAATAAAATTAAAAGCTATACTAGCTCAAAGCTCACAGTTAAATCCTACGCTTACATTAATACAACTACATATACACGCTATTAGGCTTAATACAAAGTGAATGCCTTATGCCCATGATTGTGCCCGTACGTACATACAACTGCACGTTCTACTGTATACCCTACGTCTAGATACACGATTTTATGCCACACAATCGTGCACGGTTCTTATAGGTAAACGAAATTCCCATACAATTCCATAATAACTAGCTGAAGTAAAGTTCCTTCCCTTTTATAATAAAATCAAACAGTAAAAGCCGTAGAGCGCAGGGTTGGGATAGTCCTCACAAGGTGGACCGAAGACCTAGTTAAAACGGCAGGAAACTTATGGATGAGGGAGACATCAAATCGCACAAGATGGCAACCTTTGGAGGAGGCATATGTCTAGCAGTGGTCGACAATTGGCTGATATGATGAAAAGCTGCAAAGTTCAGTTACTCAAACCAATTATCACACAATCGAAAAAGCTAGATCCAATTTGTTAGTTTATCCTGATGTACTGTCCTATTAAGGCTTAACGAGAGATCCAATTAGCAATACTACCTGCAACCAGACGTCCATGCCTCGATAATTATAAAATTGGACACCACAACGGTTTGTTTAATCCTATCTGTTTTATATCTATAAATATTAAAACCTCAGGAACGATGCCGATGTTTTATGCGAGCTTAATTTACGGCAGCTTAAATTATATGTAGTGATCAACTTTAATAGATAGGAATCTGTTTAATAAATTGGTAATGTTTCATATTTCATTAATGGTTCGATTAAAATATTTTTGAAGTGGTTTATTTTTGGAATTTTGCTGTTTTAAATAGCTCTTAACGTAGGTTTATTCGCTTGAGCATTTTGTGTGGAATTTAAATACTGTAAAGCATTTAACGAGTTTATATTGTGTTATTATTAATTAATGCTAAATATTTTACACTATTTATTAAATAACATTTATTTTTCTAATTGGTTAAATTAATTAAACAACACATCCAATATGTTTCGCGACTTTATTTAGAATATCTCGCATTATAGGTAGAATTATCGTCCTATAGATAATAGGACGATAATTCTACCTATAAGCGCGAAAACCTAAAAATTAATGTCAGCAAAAGGTCCTAATGATTAATAAACTATTTTTAATAATCAGTCAGTATCTCTGGCAAAGAAACTAAAAACAATAACTAATTCTTGTTATAAAACCTGTTGTACCAATATACTAACTCTACCAACCAACTGGCCAGCGCAATGTTTGTAGGCCAAGTGTTTGTAGGCCAGTATTTTCAGTTCCAAATTTAATTTAATCAATGGTGTCGGTTTGTTAAACTGACGTTTATCAAAACAAGGATAATAAAATTCCAATTAACAAAAGACGAGCATATTTCGGAGCAACGTCTTTTGTTTAAAGTTGATGATTGATCGCTCTAGTTTGAGGCTGTATCATTAATGTATTAAGGCTTTCAATTAAAAAATAATGTTTTGTCTTTTGTAAGTTAGTTTACTTAGATGTTTTTGAGTTCGTAGTGACGTAAACAAGGAAAATACGTAATACTCGTATTATTACCTAAAGTTATAGTAAGAAAATTTAATTTTTTATTAAAATTTTGGTCGGATGTGTATCATGTAGTAAGTGCAATCTTGACATAAATATGCTGAAAGGCGATAACAGGCCATAGTCAGCATACCTACCGCACCTAAAAACCAGCGCTGTGACAAAATTTTTATATTTATAAATATGAAAAAATTAATAGATAAAGACCTATTACTTATAATCTTTATTTACATTTTCACATTAATTTACATTTTTAAATATAGATATAAAAATAAACACATTTAAAAATATAAAAAAAAAGGTAGACCTACCAGCATCGGGTACAGGGACTAAGCTACCGGTAGTTAGGGCTCCAGAGATAGGAACCTCCTCACAATACGTGCCGTGTCAAGCAGTACTGCCTTCTGCATCAGACCTATGATCCAGCTGCCAAGGTCGAGTCTCTTTAGATGTCTTTGGAATAAGTCCATTATTTATAATATTTATTAATCCAAATAATAATAATTTTTATTTATTATCTTTTGTTAGATGTTGGTTATATCCTATATTTCTCAAATAATAAAAATACTTTTAACGATAATATGTTTGAAAGAATGTAGAGGCTAAAGACTGCGCTGAAATAAAACGGCAATTCATAGTTAAAGACATACCTATTATTAGTAATTTAAGAGTAATTTAAGAGTAGTTGTTGTGTAAGTTGAACCAATTTGTATTTATGAATGATTTTTTAAGTTTTTGTTTATTTGGAATAATCAATGCTCTTTTTATCTATTTTTCTTTCATCGATGTAAGGTAACCTAAGTCCTACTTTTATATATTAGGTTTTGTTGTATTATATAATTACGAAACAAAACAACAAATGACTTCTATTTTTTAATTACCACAGAGACTAGTAAACGTACCTAAATCAGCTGAATGTAGAGAGGTTAACTAATGAAGGACTATCTCACTTTGAACACGAGTGGAAAGGGAACATTTATTAGCTGAAGCTAACATTTAGTACGGCTTCATGTTTCGATTTTGTTACACGAACCTCTTTATTTACGAAATGTATTAATGAATGTTACATTGTTAAGTTTAGAATAGAATAGAATATTTATTTATTTTGCAAATATAGGTATAAAAAACATTTAAAGATATTAACAATAAACATATAGTTCAGCTATATTTTACCTAGGTAGGCATGCAAAATTTAACATATTATAGTTAGGAAAATAAAAAAGTTATTAAGCAAAATTTTTTTTTAAATGTACAGAACCAAAGTCAATTAA
This sequence comes from Schrankia costaestrigalis, assembly GCA_905475405.1. Classification (NCBI taxonomy): domain Eukaryota; kingdom Metazoa; phylum Arthropoda; class Insecta; order Lepidoptera; family Erebidae; genus Schrankia; species Schrankia costaestrigalis. The sequence continues at coordinate 12,862,849 of FR997826.1, forward strand.
GAAGTAGAATAAATTAATAAATAAAATAAAATCTAATAATGGAAACTGTATTAGTTTTAATAGGTGTACTAAACTAATACATTCTTTATTGTAAAAACTTTTAGTCAGTAAGGAATTCGGTGACATTATAATATGCCTTACTTAATAATTCATTCTTTATTACCTTTTTAAAAGATGGCATTGGTAATTCCCTTACACTCTTTGGTAAATTATTATACATAATTGTGGCCATGCAGTATATACTTTTACGGAGTAGGGCAGTTTTAGCAGCCTTCAAACAAAGACGCATGTTGTCTCGTCTTTGGCGTTGCACAACTTCGTCCAAACGTGTAAATCGATTAGGATTTAATTTTACAAATAAAGCTACTTCTACTATGTATAAACTAGGTAGTGTTAAAAAATAAATCAACGGCAAATCATATTGACATGATTTGCCGTTTATTTATTTCAAAATTTTGTCAAAAATTAGTCATTCGAACTAATTCGAAGTTGTATTTATTAGAGTGGCCTACTTGCTACTGTTTGTTAAAGCTACCCAGACGCTTGATTCGATATTTAAAATGACATTGGCATTTAAAGCATTATATGTCTCTAAAAAACTATTAAGCCTACGCTATTCAGGCCTATAGGTAAAGGTTAAGCTCAGCCTTTTTCTTCCCTGACATTGACATAATGATTATTAATTCTCCTTGAGTCGTATTTTATACAAGAAATCACTAACTACAGTATTAACGTAACACGTGTAAGCTTGAGATTCGCCTTCACTTTCCCTGGAGATATCTCTCCAGCGTCGACCAAGTTTGTGTCCTTTGAAAAGGTCAGATACTCAGAACGGTATCCCTATAGATAATTTATGACATAGTAAATCGCTAAATGAATATTTCTTCGTACGGCAATCTGATAAATAAGGAATGTAATAACTAGGTGTGTACTGTGGTTTCCTATAGAAAAGCATTCTAATTAGAAATTATTTAATATTGATTTATTAAAAATTATTACATTAAATGTAATAATTGTATTTTCATAGTAATCACTTGTTAAAAAAAATAAAAGAAGTACATCACGGGTGGATCACCTTTAAACAATTAAATATGTAGTTGCAACTTGGCTTAGTTCAAAAACATATGAAGACATAGAATCGATTATACAAAAAATTACATAAAATTTAAGTATTAATAATAAACACACCCATACACACACACACACTCACCCTCGCACTCACACAAACATACACATACACACACACACAAACACAGAATTTCATAAATGTCTGCCTTAGATCTAAAACAACACTAGCTAGGAAGAGCAGTGACTCCTAACACAGGCAATTATTTTACCTAACTGGAGTCACCAAAACCGGCATTGTAACCTAGATGTAAGTTAATGTAAAATAAAGATTTTAGTATTTTTGTATTTATAAAAAATAAAGCAAAATAAGTATTAATATAAATTTTTAGATGTCCATTACCCGTAATACAACGTTTCGAACTAGATGGCGTTGTAAGAACATTATTAAAGCTTTGTTAAACTACATCATTAGCTGTGATCTTGTTATAAACTCGCTCAAACTACTTCTACACTATGTGAGTACTAAAATAAAAACTTATCTAATAAAACGACCCATAAACAGCTGCTGAGTGAACGAGGAGTAGCTGTTAATAATGTATAACTTGGTTCTGCCGTAAATGTAAGATTAAAAGAACTATTTTCTCACCTCGTAACATGTTATTTTGATAAATCCACTTTACAACAACTTTTGATCATATAACGATATTTTCATATACTTATATGACAGACAGCTATAAATTTTCTCGTTCAAATGTAAAGGAAATGCCAAAAGTAATAAGCGTCTCAGTGCGAAGAAGAATTTTCATGCAGAGTTCCGTTTATATTAGTAAGTAAACGCAAGAATAAATCTATCAAAGAAAATTGTTATACGCCCTTTTATAAATAATTATTTTCAGTTCAGAGTTTTAGAAGTATAGAGGGTTCTGTTAGAATATATTGGTTTTATTAAATGCTTCGTGACGTCACACATGGTGAAATAATTTAATTATAGGTTGCGTTGAAGCCTAAGACCTAAGACTAGGTGGAGGGATGTAGTGTTAAAGGACAAGAGGGAATGCGACGTAACTGACGAAGATGTCGAGGATAGAGCAAAGTGGAGGAGAAATATAAGGAAAGCTGACCCCACCACCATGTGGGATACATAGCTGGGAAGAGAGAGAGAGAGGTTGGGTCAAAGCAAAAGCAGCCTGTATCATTTAAAAATCAATATGTTTTTATATATTTAAAATGATTTATTGACTGATTACTCTAAATGACAAAGTTGTTAATTACATGATTCAAGCTTAATTCACTTTGAACTGGCCGCAGAACGAATCCATTGCGACTACACATTGATTCATAAATAAAAAAAACTTCTAGGTAATAATATAGTAAGTATTTCTATAGTCTGAATTATAGTATTAATTAATATGTAAACAGCTGTGAGCCAATACTCTAAACTATATTTTTAAAAATTGCAGTATTAAGTATTAATTTTTTATCGGTCTAGCGCCTTAAATGTCAAACTTAAATTCAGTTTCAACAAAGTTCCAATTAAACAAAGCCAAATGTTTTATTTGAAGTAGAATTGTTAGTGTGATACCTTATTATGTTTTAATGAATTCAGCCTTTGTCTTAATGAATTTGGGGAAAACCATTACTACCAATAAATAATATAACAGTTTAGCCTAATTACTCCACATTTATTCAATTAAAAATACTTTTCTCTTAAATTGATATAATACTTGTATACCGTATTCATTCTTACTTGATTTATTTAGTAAACAAACACCACATATTGCAAATTCACTAGTTTTTACATCAATCACATACTTTGATATGGATGAAAATTTCTGGAAAGTAGCATTAAACGTTTATGCAATAGAAAACACGTAAATCACTTTGATTTATCCACTATCTTTCTTAAATTTTAAATAAATATAATTTTTTCCAACGAAAAATTTCACAGATAAAATTAATTTTATCATTTGACATTTGTAGATTATAGAATTTTGTCCTTGATTCCCATACATTTTTCAAAGATCAAAGATTAAAGTCTTTAGTCCGTGGTTGACACGACGCCATATATGTTTACGTTTTAAAGCAAGTCCGTTTAAATAGACTATAGATACTCCATTGTTAAAACAACTTTTAAGCAAAGACAATATTTAGAATATTAAACAGATTAATCGCCTTGTTGGTACCACCGCTATGTCCCCATAATCCACCTCTAAGCAGTAGTGTGCTAATGTTACTGTATTCTAGGGTAGAAGGGTATATTTTGGTATGTTTAATGTTACGCATTTAAAAAATACACAATACTTTTTTACTACAGTTCAAGACAAAATAGTAGAAAAATCAACGTCACTAAAAACTTTAAAGAAAATTTACAATAATTGATTTTCCAAAAGTTAAACCTATTTGCTTTTTTAAAGCTTTAAGTAAGTTATTTTCACTCCTAACAAAAAATGTACCGCAACAAACAACTGTTGTAGCAGAAAATCTCGTGTCATAACAAAATTAATTGTAAGGGTCGGAACGAAGCCTCAGATTACGCACAAACGAGATTATTCAGTTCTTCAAAGTCAACATAAGTCAGATGAGACGACAAAGCGAAATTGTAATCTATACTAATATTAAAAAGCTGAAGAGTATGTTTGTTTGTTGAACTACTTCTTCAAATTTAATTTAGTTTTTAGTGTTGGATATAGCATTTACTGAGGCTTTAGGCTATACCTATAACGTCACGCTAGGACCAAAAGAAACGAAAAGACAGTGGAAAATGTAAAAAAAAAACGGAGAAAATTAATGTTTTTGAGGGCTTCCGTTGCATGCACTGCGGAAATGGTTCAAGACACTTAAAATATATTATGTATAAAGAAGTGATTCATCTTTAAATGATCTAAATAAAGATCTACGATAGTATATGTGTATCTTTTAAGAATATATATTTGAGGAGGATGTTTGCAAATATAAATATTATGCCTAAAATAACTACGAGTTTTCTACGCGAACGGAGTTGTGCGCACAGGTAGAGTGATTATAAACAGGCTTACCTCATCTTGGGTCAGGGAATCTTCTCTAGACAGTTAGTGAAATACCTCCGTGTAGGTTGTATATCCCGACGTTCTAGCTGTCAGAGAACTTCATGTTTCAGCTGTCAACTGGTCTTGCATGTCACTGACGTCTATCGCTTTAATATTCGTAAACTGACATTTAGGTTAGATAATTAGGCAGGTATTGTGTGCCTTATTATCTTTATGTATACTCGTACTTACATAAAAATGTATGTGTATGTTTGTAGCACCAAACCGACACTAAGTATACGACACATTATTTCAGTTTTTTAGAAGCTACATATTGTTCGCGAGATTCTCAGCAACTAATGATTACTTTTTGGTAACATAGAAGAAATAATTATAGACTTGTAATCTTGGTTTATCTCCTAAAAAGATTCAGCGAAATCAATAAAGAAATTACAGTGTAAAAGCTCTATTACAAGCTTGATGTAAAATTCCGAAACTATTTACTAATCATGAAATTTTATGCCAAACTAACGCAGAAGCGGATTTCTGGATAACTTGGCAACATACTTTATACCAATCTATATGGATAGTAGAAAGCCAAACTGTTTTTCATTTTTGGTAGTAGATAGTGTATGTTTTCAGAAATAATTTTAAGAGCTTAGTTACAAATTAAATTTCGTAGAAAATCTTTGATGTAATAAAGGTAATCTTTATTATTGGGTACCGACAGCACGTACTTTGCTTTTATTAAATCAAAAAATACACTCAAGAAAAACAGTGAAAAATAAAACTCGAATTAATTGCGATTACCAAACCACCATTCGCGATAATAATCTATATCGCCATTCATATCGTGGATTACAAGTCAACATAATACAACCTTCTTACACGAACGTTGGTAATGGATTAGTTTAATGTTTATCCTGCTTTGTAGTACAGTCTATAGATATTGACACAAAGCTTAGGCTAGTCCGGTGATTAAATTAAGCCGTACACTAATAAACAGTCACTCAATTAATACTGACTTGGAGTAATTGGTTGTTTGGTTTCACGACACTACTGTCCTGCTTGACTGTTAATACGGCTAAGGGCCAATTTCAAAGACCGCACTTTGACTTTACTTTAGCAAAGTCTAGTTATTATCTCTGAATTTGAACAACATTAAAGTAATCTTTTCGCATGAAAAGTTTACTTTGTAGTAATAAATAATGAAAGTAAACTTTTTCATGCGAAAAATTACTTTAATGTTGTTCAAATTCAGAGATAATAACTAGACTTTGCTAAAGTAAAGACAAAGTGCGGTCTCTGAATCTGGCCCTTAGACTTGCCTATACAATTGCCGCAAATTGAGCATTTCATATGTAATTTAGACGACCTAGTTAGAACGGCGGGAAGCCGATGGATGAGGGAGGCACAGGACCGCACAAGGTGGCAATACTTGGAGGAGGCCTATGTTCAGCAGTGGACGTCGATTGACTGATATGATGATGATGATGATGTAATTTAACTGTTTGTTCTATGTTATTGTTATTCACGAGTATCAACCACCTCTGCGGCGTAGTTGCTATAGTCAATGGCTGCTACGCAGAGGTCTCTAGGTAATTCAATTTATTGTGTGCATAAACATAATTGTTTGCATTAGTCTGGGTGTTCTTTATAGTATGTTAATTCGCTGTCTAATACAAGCTTAGCTTAGTTTGGGACTAGATGGCGTTGTGTAAATGTGTTAAAAATATTTATTATTCTTGTTTAAATTAGGGTTTTGGATTGACCTAAGCGTTGCAAAGGATTTTCTTAAGGAAAACAATAGCCGCTTAGCGATATAGGAGTACATAGTTTAAGTATTGTTTTCTTTAACACGCCTTTCGTTGGTTCTGTGTGGATTATACGACCCTATAGTTATAACAAAGCTTCTTAGTGCGGATTAAGTTAACCCACAAACAGTAATGGAATCTGTCTTATCACTTTTAAAGGGTCAAGTGGAAAAGTAGTTCAAACAGTTTATATGTAGAGTACATTGGGAATTTCTCTGACGTTTGTTTTTGTGTTTAGTGACTGCTAAACAGAGGGACAAAATGATTCTGTCTGTACCGAGTGTTTTCTGTGAAATGTTTTGATCAAAGAAAAGCAAATTAGAATGTTTATTCGTTGTCTAAGGCCTATACCGATCTATATTCATTTAGGTCCGTGTCGTGACGGAGTAAGAATACAATATGTCACCACCCCATCTCATTCCATGGGTGTCGTAAAAACCGACTAAGGGACTGTCCTTGAATATTATCTTTACGAAATGAAAAGAAGTAAAACTTAAAATTAAACCCTATACCAATCCGTCTGGCCAGCGTGGTACTAGTAGGCCAAGTATCCCTCCGTCACGGTAGGAGGCCTGTCCCTGCAGTGGGACATCAATGGGCTGTTATAAAGAAGGCCTTTACCTAGTCAGCTTAGTTTGGAAGTAGTTATATTTAAGGCATAAACTAGGTTGTTAAAGTAAAATTTAAAAGGCGTTATTCTAACCCTAACAAAAACATTTCATTACGCCGCTAAAGATAATTAAATTTAGTATGCCTTTTTACTTTCTTGTGCTTAATTAAAAATTAAAAAATAGACAAAGTTAATCATGGCGGCTGAAAATTAAATGGTGAAAGTGATTTTTTGACCTGACCACGTTTCTTTAAACATTAACCCCTTTACTCATAAACGCCTCTTAAATTTAAGCACTGTTTAGCGAGATTTTTCTATGTAAAATTGTATGTATTTATGTTAATCAATTGTCCAACTTTTAGGAAGCGTTTATGAGTAAGGGTAATGAAATGAAATGAAAATGTGGTATACAGAGATGGTAGTGTAAGTACAATAATTGTAAAGTGCAAGACACATTTTGCCATGATTATGGCATACAAATTTCAAAAATTACCTACTTAACTTAGCATAATTTATATATATATTTTTTTTTTCAGCCGGGGTAAGCCGTGATCTTACTAAGTATTACTCTTCTCTATAGACTTTAATTAAATCAAAATCTAAAATGTGTTCTTTTTACCTTAAAATTAAGCATCATAAACTATAAATAAACACTAGATGACGTCAAATTTGAATCGTCAGCAATCAAGCGTGATGTCGCCCAAACCGACAAAATTAAGGATATCAAATTAAGCTTCAACTAAACTAATTAGACGCAGTCAAACGTTACAGAGTAATAAGGAGGTCCAATAACTAAAAAGCATAAAGCAGAATTAGAGAACAATCACTTCGGTCAACAAAAGATATTCGCACTCAAGATAAGTAGTAAGAATAAGTATCTACTTAACCATTATACTTTAAACAACCACTATTCAAAACGAGGACATCTTTCATGAAGATAATATATTAGAAAGACTGATTTATATATTTATCGTTATCTCATAAAAGTACCGGATTCATTTTATTGCTACATTTATGAACTATTAAAAACTGCAGCGCGTTACTGAATTAAGCCAATGCAATTATGCGGTGAATACAGATCCGTACAATTGTACGTTATTCGTTAATACCAGAATTGACTTAACGGTTCCATTCGATTGATAGGATTATACAGTGAAGTCCTTGAAATAAAATTAAAGTAGTTCAGGTACGTGGTAGTACTCGTCGGGGCTGAATACAAGCTGCATTCGTTACAGCTACATTAATAATGCACCCTTAGCTCGAATCACCTGCGACTTGCTGTACCAAGAAGAATGTTTTCTTCGAACCACATTATGTATTAAAGTGGGCTGACTACAAAATGATTCTGTTAAACAACGTTGACGCGGAATTATGCAAAAGAAGAATATTAATGTAATGGGATTTACGAAGTATTCCGAAATTATACGAAGTAGTGCGCGGTTTGCGTTCGCGGCACTCTGAGCACAATTTCGTTCGCCCCGTGATGTTGGGTTGTCCCACGGTAAATACATATATGTCGCAGCTGCTTGCGTTAATATTTGTCCGCTGTGAAACAAAGCCAATATCTGTAAAAGTTTTGGCGCTCCGCTCCATTATTTATTCAGAGCCCCTTGCGTTTCTTTAACTTTTCGAGAGCGGCCCGTCGATATTGTAAGAGAGCTCATTCTGTATACAATTGGACGCAATTTTTACGGAAAGTTGAGTTTTTGAAATATTTTTTTATTACAGTTTTCTTATAACAGACAAGGATACGTTAGATATTGACGTACTTGTAAATTATGAGATGCTAAAGTTGAATTTCAAAGGGTATATTGCGTTACATGTAAGGTGAAGGATCAACACAGTTTCGTTGTACGCTAAGACGAGCTTATTACGTCGTCGTCGTGAGAACAGAGCGTCAGTGTAGGAATGAATTATTAATTCTGCACAAACGGTGAACCATCACTCAAAACTGTCTGTTTCAAACAAAAACTCTACAGCAAAGATTGTTATTTACAGGACAAGGTTTTAAATAATTTTTAACAGTCTCCGAAAAATGTTAATATAAGTATAGTTGATATGAAAAAGCGTGAAATTGAAATGTCACTAACATGCGGTACTATTGGCAATCGGCTTAGTCCACAATGAGTTTTATTATTTCATTTCCTCTTAACAGACAAGAAAAGAGATTTTATTCTCGTATCGTCATATTACTTTTTTATATTGTTACCGAGGTAATTGGAAATAGAGTGTGATTGTATTTTTGATATTTCTCAATATCTTTTATAGCAATCGGAATCGATAACCTTTGTAACAAATAGAAATGGATTTTCTAATAATCCGTGAATCAAATTACAAGTCATCGTTTATTTCAAAGTCACAAGAATGCCGAACAAACCTATATTTTGTAATACGAGTAAAATTATCAAACCTATAATTTGTCTTACTCTTTTATTATACTTTTACCTTTAACCTTTTTTATAGACAAGTAGATTTGATATTGAAGCCAATGTAATATTACAAGAATTAATTATGAAAAACCTTCTATTTTAGACATTTAAGTTAAATACTGGTTACTAAACTTACCTATGTGATTTTTGGTAGGTTATGAAACAAGTATTATAATTATTTTGATTTTGCTGCCCTTATACTATGGTGGTTGATTAAATTCAATTGTGGATTTTTCACAACTGATTCGGCACAGGAATTTTCCGAAGCCGCCGTGACCAGTCAGAAGCAGTTGCATAATTTTCTTTGCCCTCTTGATAAACACACGTAAGTAATTCCCGTCTGGAAATCTACAGTATTCATTATTATATATGTCATATTTAGGGACTGTAGTTACTGCTCTCTGATATATAAAATTTGATTCAGATTTGAGAGACAAGAAAGTGACGTCAATCGCGTATGATGATAGTGACGAGACAGTACCGACACACTCAAACGTGACAGTGACGATTACAACGCACGACAACACTAGCACTTAGAGAACAGTGTTTCTATACCGAGGTGGTAGGTCCGTCGACATGTGCCTGCATTCGTAATGGATACTACGTTAAGTCGTGAATCAATATGCTTCTTGCAAGACATGACACGGACTCGTCTAAGATCAGCAAAAGGTTAAGGAGAATACACTTGTAATTTAAAACCTAATTTGATTAACACGTTACTAAAATTATTAAAAACTAGCCAGCCCATTTTCGTAAAAAACGCGTCCATTTTTTAAACATATTTCATTACTGCTCCACTCCTATTAGTCATAGCCTGATATTTTGTGACCTATGACACTCCCCGATAAATGGACTATTCATCACCAAAAGAATTTTTGAAATCGGTTCATTAGAACCAGAGATTACCCCCTACAACGTCACAAACTCACAAACAAACAAACACACAAACTTTACCTCTCTGAAATAAACCATCTGAAATAAATATTATTCTATTCTATTTAACTTTACACGGCACCCATGGAAATCCATGGAATGCTAAGATTAGGTCTTATTAGTATAGATTACGTTAAGTTTGTGCGCAAACAAATCAGTAATGAGAAGATCTGCAGGAAAATCAAAATGACCGGGAGATCTAGAGTAAGCGGTAACTGAATCATCATCACCCTCAGGGATCGGATAATCTACAATGAAATATAATCTACTGGCTAGTTTTTCTCCATAAGTTATCCAGGTGATATTGAATGATTATTATTGTAGAACGGTGTATGATTAATATTACCATTCTGCTACCCTAATTTCCAGTTATGTAAGGAAACAAAGTAAAATTAAAACACATTTAATTTACACGTAGAAATTTTTCCCATTTTTTGCGAATTGTTATGAGGCCAAGGAGCAATTAGAAATTTTGAAGAAAGATGGTTTCCGCAAGTATGACTAGGTTTTGGTTTTAATTGTCTAAAAAGCAGTTGCCTCGATACAAACGCTTAAATCTAATTCCGCTATTAAAATAACATCGAAATGTTCATAATGTAACAGGACAACCCTAAAATAATAATTTTAAAATTAAGTTTTATTCAAATTTGACACAAAATACTTTAGGTTGAATTTCATCAAAGTGCTGAAAACATCGATATCAGCAAAATCGGACACAGGGGACGAAATTGATGAAATTATAAGGGTCTCCGTTTTGCATATCAGCGTCCAAACCAGAAAATACTGACTAGAATAAAGATGTAATAACAATTGATCTTAAATTTCGTTCAAAATGAATTATCTAACTCAATACTTTTATATTAAAAAGTAAAATAATTGCCTTATGGCTGCTGTCTACGTTGTTTGTGTAATCCACAAATTATACATGTTGTCATGAGTCTGTATATTTTTGTGTCCATTTAATGTAAGAATATAACAGACCCCGCGACAAAAGTACGTATTGCGGGAGTAGTTTTCTTAAAGAAGAAAAAGTAGTACGTGCATGTCAATTCTCGTTTCTTAAAATCGTCAAAAATTCGGTTAAGTTAACTTTTAGTTGTCAAATTGTCACACAATAGGTAAGACAATTTTACAACTAAAAGTTAACCGAATTTTTAACGATTTTAAGGTACGAGTATTGACATGCTTATTAAAATAATTATAATTTCGATACTTTAAAGAAACAAAAGTTAAAATAATTAATTAAGAGAACTATTTAGTAATTTATATAATGGTACAAAGCAGCTGTTACAGAGTTATACATTTTCAAGATCAGAGACGTAAATGAAAGCTTTGATGTTGAAATGTTTTAAGAGAATTCATATCTCAGTTTCTCATTAAAGAGTCTTATTAATATCTGTATTAGAAAGTGTGAGGAAAGGGGTCTAAGTTATACCCTTAGGTTGATCAATATTTTTGTGTCTTTGCGTATGTAAATTTTAAAACATGGTGTTCAAAAACGTTATGTGACTTTCTGCTAGGTGAACCAACGACCACAAAAAGGTCGCTGGGTGGTATTGGATGCTAAAGGCGGAGGACGTGTTACGTGTGGACAACAATAGATCAATTAATTGATGAAAAACAGTAGTAAAAACTGAGCTTAGCACAAAATTATTTAACATGACATCTGACAGCAAAAACATTAACAAAATGTCATTAAAACCGCAAATTGAGTGTCTATTAACCTCAAGCTCACGAACAAAGAAGGCATTTACAATAAACTAGTGTGTAGGCTGTACACACAATATAAACCTCTATGAAAAGCAGTACGTGGATCTACTGACGTAACAAGAGAGACGTGACGACCCCAAGATAAACCACAACAAGCTTGTGAGACTAACCACAACAAACAAATAACGGTACTTACCCTTAAACGACGCATATTCTGTTACTTGTTTTAAAAGGACTTGGGTACATGTTTTACGCATTTGAGTAATGGCAATTGTGTTTAAAGAAAATGTTACCTAAAGACCTGGCAAAGAGTTAATGGCTCTTTTTGTAATAGACGAAATTATTTTTTTTATCAAATCAATAAAATCAATTATCAATGTTAACCTTATAGGATAGAACTATAATCATCATCATCATAACAGCCCATTAATGTCCCACTGCACGGACGGGCCTTCTCCCGTGACGGAGGAATACTTATCCTACTAATGCCATACTGGCCAGACGGATTGGTATAGGGTTTAATTTCAAGTTTTCCTTCTTTTTATTTCGTAAAAATAATATTCACGGATAGTCCCTTAGTCGGTTTTTACGACACCCATGGGATGAGATGGGGTGGTGACATATTGTATTCTTACTCCGTCACCACACGGCTACTGCGTTTTATTTCTACAAAACTACGGCAACTGTGTGGCAAGTCACGAAGGATACTAATGAGCTGACCTTTCAGCAGAGACTGACTCTAATCATACAAATTAAATATCGAATAAACGGTAAGTCTGAACTTAACCTTTTCTTTTGTTTCTTTAGTTGGATAATTTTGTAACTGCCTAATACCTAACGCGATAATAAGTGTTATAGAAATAACTTCTTCTACTTCACAGGCATTGTGAAGAATAGAAATCACACTTATTATTGCAATCATGAATCTGACATCTATGCTTATACCACCGGTATTTCTGTCAACTAAGTCTCATCTTATAAACAGTCCTCAGCAACTTCGTAACTTAATACATACCGATCAGTCCATCGTGTAGACGTACACTTAAAGTCCTACAAAAATATATTTATTTTCTTTTTGGAAAGTAGACTTTAGGTGAATAGCTTTGATATTGCAATATTTCTTAGCGTTAACCAGTAAAGATAGCTTTGGTGAGATCTCGGTGTTTTCCTGGGAACACGAAAATAGGAGCTGTTTTTTCATATCAAGATAAGTACCTACTTTTTGATATAGTATTTTTATTCGTGAAGTAGGTAACTGTTTATGTAGCGAAATGAGATAGGTTATCTCATCTTTTGTTGTTTTTCAGCAATCCGGTATACGTAATTCGTAAGTATTATTTTGCAATTATGTTTGAATGAATAAAGATAAGTATTTCTGTTTGATCATGATAACGTAATCGTATATAAGAATGCCTTCATCTTGATAGAATCAGAGGTGAGATATTTTCCTGTTTCACCTAAACACAATTGTGATGTAACTCAAGTTGGCACGTATTATCCTCTCAGAGTGAGAGAGGTTTATTCTATTTAGATTTTTTGAGTACACATAAGGATAAATAGGATTGTTTAGTATAATATCACAGGAAAGGGTCGTGAATACGGATGACATAAGGAACTAGTTTGACGCTCTTACACATTCCACTATTTGTAATGTCACATTTTATTAAATAATATTTTTTAAAGGAATGTTCTTTATGTTTTGTTTCACTTTATTTATATACATAGTATTTATATTTAATGTCCTTCTTTCTATCAGGTAATTGATTGTTGGAATAATGTTATATCTTATTGAGTTGTTATTGCTTAGGTTACTTGGAACTTTAATCCTCGGTTCTTTTCATGGCAATTATATTAAAGAAGCATAAGTATAAATATATTTGGATATAATGCTAAGATAATATTTCAGTGGTTTTATCAGAAAGATGGTTATAAGAAACTAAAGGTAAGCGATATTGAAGAGTAGGAAATCACTATAGGAATAGTGATTTCCTACTCTTTCAATTCATAATTATAATTGTGTGAATGCCCCAGTAGAGATAAAGAAAAGAACTATAAATATGCCACTTTTAAAATATGTATCACAATCAAAAATTTTGCACTAAAGTGGAGAGTGTTCTGACTCCTTACATGGTGGGCTAACGAACTAACAATTGTAGTGGGAATCCGATGGACGATGAAGGAACGATAACTTGTTAATATTTGGATGAGGCCCCCAATCCCAATTGATAACCTATTGTTAATATGATTATTCTGGAAACTAAAAGCATTTCAAACAAAGCAAACAATGACATAGGATTGTCATAAAATTAGACGTGCGAAATCATTGGACAAAATCAAATATCAACAAGTACGATTGAAACGCGCCAGTGTGTGCATTGTGTGAATAAGCTGGATACCTACGCCACGTCATTAGTCCCCAAGCTGATTGATAGCCGATGTTGAAACCGATTCAACTGTTATTGTGCGTTTCGGGACCTAAATAAAACAAGTTATATGATTTCGACGAGCTTTTTTAACAACTTTGTAGTCGTAACTCGGTTTATTTTTTTTTTTTTATATCCGCAGTTCGCCAACGTTAAATTAAAACGTAACAGCGGTATCGTGTATTTTGGACAGCTGGCTAACTCGGGTTGTTCAGTTGCCGAATGTTATACCGAATACACACTGTTTGTTCGTCTTGTGTGAACAAAAAGGGTATATTGAATTTCATACGTAAGGATTACGATCATGTTTTTTTTTAAATCATAAAGTCAGTTAATTTTATCAAATGAGGTCTACTGTGTATTTGAACTTTTTTATTTGTCCAACAGTTATATGTTATTGTAATTACATACTTACGTTAGCTATTTATTCGTTATTATTTTTAGGATCTTACTTTTTCCATGTGTCCAATGTCTCAACTATAAAACATTGACTTGGCTTGAATATTCAATATTATCGCAATCAAAGTTGTTAGAAGTAAAGTAAGTATCTATGTCAGTTATAAAACTGAGACAGTTACTCGGTCTCTAAAAGAGCAAAGTCATTGGCCTGTCACACAAAATGGTAAAACTATTTTGCCAATATCTTAAAATTAATAGAATGTAACAAAACTTGACCTTACTGACAAATAAAAAGGTACCACATAGAAAATACAAAAAAAAATACTTTTTCTACTAGTTCATAAAGGATCAGCTTTGAATATATGTTACTACTTATATTCTATTCAAGTAGACACTCGTTTCTTTATACCCTTGAACGATTGCCTACATAATTTATATCTGCGCGCTTATTCCTTCAACTTCTCACAGGTCTCGTTTGAAAGGAGTTTTCAAATCCTAACCACGAAACTGAGATAGCTCCAACTGTATTCAAATTAAGTTAGGATAGCATATAAAAGAGATTTTCGGTTGGGGTTGACTCAGTACTGCAGTATTGCGCACGGGTGCTATGTACTTCAACTTCTCGTTGAGCATTCAAATGGGATTTTAGAATTCACACTCGCAACCAACGTGATATTAGTTGCTCATTTGAACATCACAGAATATAAATAAACTCTACAGATAACTGTAACTACATTCAGGTGGATTCTAGCTTTTTATTTTGTATTTGCACTTTTATTTGATATAGTTTTTGTTATGAAAAGCAGATGTGTAACGCTTGGGATAGACAGGCGAGTATAAAGATATGTATAACAGTAGTATTAAACACACATGCACACAGTGCTATCTAGTCACAAATTAAGCAGTGCTTGTGCTAAGTGTACAACGAATAAACATAATAATTTTATACTTTAGTTTATAAATGCACACCTATTAGATGCTACAAAGCAAGTATATAAGGATAGCAGTTCATGAGGTCTTTGCTGCCTAATCCATTCGGAACAACGCGTGAGATTATGTATGTTATGTGACGTTAAAACAAAGTTCTTCTTTTATTTCCACATTTCTATAACAAATAGCTCACAGAAATTAAAAACCTATAACTTCATAAGTTTGTTAGGAAAGCTCATTAATTTTCCTTTAACATAGTTAAGAATCTTCACGATGAAAGTAAATAGCTGAGGAAAAATCAATACGGAAAAGTCTTGACGCCTTCAAAATTATCTTCTCGGGACGTTATGAAATATCTTATTCATAATGGCACGTGTTTTAATTAAAAGTTAATATTTATACGTTCGTACTTGAGAGGAGAAGGGAATTCTTTACACAGTGTGACAAAGGCTTTAAGAATTAGCTATTACAGCAGTCGCTTCGACAAAGTATCTTATTTTAGTACATAATTTGTTTGTAATATCGGAGTAGTAATAGTTAATAATTTAAAATAAGTAGTAATAAACAACAGTGTTTTGTTGCTTTTAGTGATTTTTTTATTGTATTTTTTATAATAACGAACGTTGCTTATTAGGGGATAGATTTTTCTCATAGTTTTTCTGAAAAAAACCTTTGTTTGTGTTAATAATAACTTTTGCTGTTTTCCGGACTTTTATGGCGTCATGGTTTCTATGAGCATATTGAAATAAAATTTTAGGTATGTTCTATACAGACCTTCATTGTATGCAAAGGTTATAAATATTGTACTAATTAAAATGTAAGTGATGTCGTCTTTTTTCTTTTGACAATCAGATTAAGAAAATCATTTATTTAGTGTTACAAGTCAAGGAGATTTTTTTTGTAATGTAAAAGTTCCCATCTCTTGACAGGCCATTTGCAAACACGACACTTATTACGCACATTAGAAGCCCTGCCATGAAAGAATACAGGTACAGTGTTAATAACAATGATAATTTAACATTAACTTCTAAAGAATTTGTTTGCCTATTTTGATTAAAAAAAAGTTACAGCCAATGCATAAATCTAACCACAAGCCTAAATGCCAACTATCATTGTCATCTCTTCAAAAAATGAACTCTATTTCTTTTGAAAATAACACTTATTATCTGTAGGTACAGTCAGAGGCAAAAATATGTACACATTTTCAAATTTTCTAAACTATCTGCACGTTTATCTAGACATTACAATATCAAAATGAATTCGTAATTTAGAAGAGGTTCCGTACAGTTTTGAATTAATCTTCGAATTTTCAATTTTGGATTGGCAGAACTTTAGATAACTGGTTTACAAAATGCGAAAATGTGTACATATTTTTGCCTCTGACTGTACCAAGAAGATTCAATAAAAAGAACTTTAATTGCTTTTTCCTAAAATTTTCATCGGGCATGAATTGTAAAGTATAGTATTTTTTTGAAAGTGATCTTAGTTTTTTATTCAAGTAGGATCAGTATTGCATACTAAATCATTCAATCATCTCAAACGAAGTATGACACTCAAACTTATAATATAGCGATTCGCCCTGGCTTTACTCAGGTGCTATGCTTACTCTACAATATAATCACATAAACCTTCCTCTTGAACTACTCTATCTATTAAAAAAACCGCTTAGAAATCCATTGCGTAGTTTCAAAGATTTCAACGTTTATTATATAGGGACGGACAGACAACGACAGCGACTTTGTTTCTTACTACGTAAGGGTAAGAAACGATAAGGATACATCGATAACTTAAATTATCTGTCGTCCATCGTGAGCACGTAATGGCTCTCTTTTAACCTAAGCTCCACTAAACCTTTTTGTTCTTAATTCTTGGGGTATATAAACTTTTTAATCCTTCTTTCATATTTTCTTTCGAACTTTGAACTAGGCCGAAAATGAAAGCCATGTTACATAAAATTATAGGTCGTCGAAAGTGAAAGTCGTTTACCTACAAACTCCTATCACGAACGTTATATGAGGTTTTTAGCTTAGCAAGTAAAATATACGGATTTCAGGCAAATTGTTTTGAAACGAGCTATAATTCTAAAGGTCTAGGCTATGTTTTGTTTTAGTACTTTGCCTTGCAAATTGCTAGTTTAAAGTTTATTTTATGTCTTTGTAAATAAGCTACGTAAATATTATGTGGAAACAGCGTATTAGGAATGGTTTGCTTTTTTATTGTTGGTACTAAATGTACCAAATTTCAGAAAAATACCTAAAAGCTTAAATTGCTATACTTACTCGAGTTTCTCATTGGTCATTGTTCATAAAAGCTTGAAAAAGAAGATGCGATGCACGCTGATCACAACTCAAGAACAATTTTAATATTCCTTCTCTTGGAAACTCTATAGATTAATAGTAGGTAGGTAAGTGGTATTCTTCTTCAATATTTTTTGAGCCAATATTGTAATCAAAAAATCAAGAACCTGACACAATAAATTCCATTCATGTGATATTTATCAGCACGAATACAAATACAAAGGTAATATCTTATATTTTAACCTAGTTCAATACTGGTCTGTTAGTGTCAAAATATTAAGGTTTTGGAACAACATTGTGTATACTTCCATACAGAAGCACAGATATCAATACATATCGATATGCTAGTATATCATAATAAACAAATAAGAAAATTAAGTATCGACCTATAAAATAACGGGACCCAGAACATTACAAGTGTGGGTACACTGTTAAGGGGCTACACTAATGAATAAGTCAATATTTCGAGCAAATACGTAGCGTAGCGATCGAGTCACTTACTGGGTAACTGCAACGAGTTTATTTATTTAGTTTATACATATAGCAACGAAGAAGAGTCGTATTTTTAACAGTGGTCTTGGATGAAGCCCAGCGACGACGACTATTCCGAGACCAAAGAGACATGACAGTGACACAACATGATATAAATATTCCTCACACATTCACACAACGTCTTCTAGTTCCAAACTAAGCAGAGCTTGTACTATGGGTACTAGACAGCTGATAAACATACTTAAATACTTTTCTTTTTGTTTGTTAATAAATACATTATACATAGAAACACTCAGACCAATGCAAACAATCATTCGTTCATGCACACAAAGATTTGCATTAAGCGGGAATTGAACCCGAGACCTCTGCTTAGCAGTCATGTTATATAACTACTACGCCACAGAGGTCGTCAAAATGAAGAAGAGTCGTATTTTTAAAACTAGTCTTAGATGAAATCCAGCTCCCTTTCACGACTATTCCGAGACCAAAGAGACATGACAATGACACAACATGATCGTGACAATTTGCAATCTTAGTCGCCGCCGCTCAAACAAAGATTAATTAACTGAGTCAAAATATATTTTGGCTTCTCGTGATATTTTCGATTAAGTATAAAAATACTATGAAAGTATGACCAGCAAGTCAATTCTCGTTCCTTAAAATCGTTAAAAAATCGGTTAAGTAACTTTTAGTTGTCAAATTGTCTTACCTATTGTGTGACAATTTGACAACTAAAAGTTAACTTAACCGATTTTTTAACGATTTTAAGGAACGAGAATTGACTAAATTAAATTTATATTTGTTATACCTTACCTGCACCTTTGTGATCTCATCGCTGTTCAAAACATGTTATCAAAAATACAACAGTTTCTAACTTCTTTTATGACTTTAGAAATTGCTTTCCTTGCAAAAGCTTTAACAACACTTGGGTCAAACACTGTTTAGCACGTTTCAAATAAAGTCGCTTTACGGAATGTTGAAATTGGACGTTATTTATTCTTTATTGGAGTAGCCATGTAATGCAAAACTTCAACTTAGACCTATCCGTGTCCTATCATAACTTTAGTGAAAATATGATCCCAAACAAAAATATTACAGTTGTTTTAAACTCATTTTTTTATGGTTTGTGAATGCTAAATTAAAATTGCCATCTTTTTTCT
The DNA here is from genome assembly GCA_905475405.1 of Schrankia costaestrigalis. NCBI lineage: Eukaryota > Metazoa > Arthropoda > Insecta > Lepidoptera > Erebidae > Schrankia > Schrankia costaestrigalis. Next base: position 12,882,119 of record FR997826.1, read on the forward strand.
CGAGTTCACATAAAACATTAAGTAGCTCTATAACAGTGATACAGCGTATTTATGAAATTTAAGCAAGAAAAAAAAATTAAGTCATTAAATTAATTAAGTATGTGTTTTAGCTATAAGTACAAGTAAGTAAGTAAGTTGTTAATCAAGCAAAAAGTGACTCATTATATTGGATTGGATTGGACTATGTGGGGAGAATACATACCATAGCGTCAGTTTAGACCAAACTTGCCACAGACTATGACAGTATTTTATGACATACCTGCAAACAAAAGAAAATACATGTTGAAAGCATTTATAAAGCATCCATAGTACAACAACAACTATAATTAGATCCACACAATGATAGAACCCGCATATTACGGTCAATTAGTTCATGAAGCAGTTAACTATTATTACCTAATCCTATACAATCACGAGGTTTTTAGAAACACTGCTGTGACAAGCAATAAAATGTCCATTTTATCAAACGATCTCAATTAATTTAAAACTAAACAAAACTTTTCTAAATAACTAATCAAATCTCTTACCCTTACCTTACCCTACGTTTTTATTTGCAGACGTTCAGATCCTTTATAAAATTTATCTATGTGTTATGTTTTTGAGTCTACGTCAAATATTAAAAAAATAACAGTACCTATGTTTTTATAAAATATTTCGCTAAAATGAGCGAAGCAGTAATGACTATTCTATACAGAGTTTCAGGCGTCAAAAATAATTTTCTAAACATTTTTTTCTATTCTACCGCAGACGTCTCATCTATGGTCTTTTTAAACTGTATTGATTTTCGACTTGATGAATATTATACACTAATTCTATTTTTGGTTTCACCTTCAATAATTTGTTATTCAAAACAAACACCATCTAATGAAACCTCCCAAAACTTTTAACTAGTTGTACCTACAAAAATAAACTCCTTTCGTAAAATTCGACTAAACGACGCTCCTTAAAATTACATCTTTTGAAAACAAAAGCATGATTTTGTTTTAAATTTCCCGTCTTGAAATTTATACGTGTAATAAAATTGTTAAGCAGTATTCGTGAAATGAAATCGCGTTTCTAGGAGTGTCCTCTCTACTGTGTTTTCTCTCAAAATGCACAGAACTACAATAAAATTGTTTTGCACAAAACACGTTGTACTCTGTGTTTGTTTCGTGATAAGTGCAGATGTTCTTGGTAACGCCTGGTGGAGACGTGACTTGGCTGTTACGTTATTCGGGTGTTGTGTACGCCTTGTGCTTGACATACACAAATGCAGTATTAAATTAAATTCTTATACGAAACTAGTTTCTTACCAATTATGCTGTGATACTTTCATGATCAGGTAGAGGGAGTGATATTTAATGATTGAGAAACAGGTAGCTAATATTTTTGTTTCTAAACGTAGATATTCAGAGCTTTTATAAGGTGATATGAGGACGAGACTTTTTATTTGCCGATGGCTAAGGACACAGGACTGCGCAAGGACCAAATATTTGGAGAAGAGATCCATCAGTGGACCTCTATAGGCTGACATGACGACTTATAAATTATTGAGTTTTTAGACCGTTGCGTTGATAAGCGTTTTGATCAACCACCAGATTGCCTTCTCTATTCAAGACTATAACCATATCCTTATTTTGTGACCTCACTAAGTAAATTAAGGCACCTAGTACTAACAATGTTTAGAGTGATGTGTAGCTACTTACAAGGCTTGTTTGCAAAGATGCCCCACCCTACCCTCAGGGGAGTAAAACTTTCTTATACCTCGAGGTAGACAGCTAGTATCCACTTCGTAATGAACTTAACGGTAAAGGTTAAAACTCTCCTCTTGTACTCATAATAAAGTTACGCCTACTTCAATATATTTCAATTATCTTTATAAGGATAGAGAGATTTTATTATACACAATAGAACTATAGCAAAACACTTCATCATCTGAGTACTCCAAAAAGAGATAGAAAATATTATATAAAAGTAGAAGGCACTCATAGATACAGAGAAATGCTATGGCTTTAAGAGCGTTTATAGGGCTCACTAGCGCCGCCAATTGAAAAAAATCATTATTTAACTAAGACATTGAGAACTTGAGAAACATTTAAAGTGTAAAGAGTGTGTTGTACAAATACTTTATTGGCTTTTCTCAAGACTTTGTTAAGAACATTTTACATTATTTTAGGCGATGTGGTCGCTAAGCGACAAAGCCTATAAGAATAAATAAAAAAAAAACATTTTACATTATTTTATCCAATTTGCTAATTACGATTTTGTTTCTATTGGCGGCGCTAGTGAGCCACGTAAAGGCCCGATTCATGTGATAATGCGATATCTAATAGTACAAAGTTATTGTAACCTAACAAGTGCTTACATTTTGTCTCGTTGCAATTTAATCTCTTAAAATGACATGTGAAAACATGGCACCTAATTCAAAAATAACCAATTTTCTGAACATATTTCATTTAATTTTCGTAAATAATTTACACGAAATGGAAAGGAGATGATTTCATTTTTTTCATTTTCATTCCCGGATTAGCTAGAGAATAAATTGCGAGAGGTATTCGTGTTTTCTTATTAGGAAAGTAAAAATAAAATGTGTTATTCTTTGTAACAAGATTTATATTAGTTTGATATTTGACGCCCTCTTTAGCGTAGTGGTAACATAACATGACTGCTATGCAAATATCTCAGGTTCGATTCCCGCTCAATTTAAAACTGTGTGTGCTTGAACATGAATGTTCGCATTTGTCTAATTGTTGTGCATGCATAATGCATATTATCATGTCTGTATTTACAACATAAAAAGTGTATAAGTATCATTATCCGTTATCTAAGATTAACCTTAATTAGGGATTATAAGGCGTTGTGTAATTATGTAAGGCAATATTATGTTATTTATATACTTATACTTCATGCTTTGTTTACATAAAACATGTTTAAAACTGTAACATAGTGAAATTATAACCTACATATTAGTCATTGTCGTTTGTCGTCTTTAAAAAAATACAAACACGCAAGTTGTCGTGACTGCAACTTTTTAATTGGTATTTGTCACATTAACAGAAAGCCTCTTTAAGTCTTTACATATTACGTTTGCTTTCATAATACTTTCGTTAATGAATATTTTTAATTAAAACCGAATGATAATTTAAAAACGACATCAAATCAGTCTCTGGGTCGGACTGGATGCGGAAGACGTAAGACCGTGTTATGTGACACGTGCTGGGAAATGTATATGTCCAACAGTGGACTGCGATAGGCTAATTGATTGACTTGGTGCTCAATAGGTTTTTCCTACCCCCATAGGAATATGCCTTGAACCTATGTATTATGTAAGTATATTTTTCCCCAAATAAACATGCAAAAAAGGCAGTTAAAATTTGTATACTATTTGTAGAAACAATACGAACGTAATAAATTCATGTTACAAACCGAGACATGAAAATTGATAGTGGTTCATCCTACAAATTTAAGGTCGTCCAGGGAGACACGGGTACTGTTGCCTCTTTTATACAGTTTCGCGTTACAAATGTGTAATATTAGTAGATATCATTTATGTCAGAACATGAAACTAGTGGTATTTATGTAACTCTATTTTGGGATTTTCTGTGTGATTTTCATGTTGCTAAAAATACTTAAATATTTTATATTTTTTAATAATAGAGTTAATTAAAAGTCATACGAGTATCACTTCAATATTTTTATTTCTGCGCTCAATAAACATTTTTTGTTCGGAGTTCTAACACAAATGTGTATGTATTTAGTTAGGTACTTAACTAGGTATACACAGGTTACAACGGCACTAATTAGGACTCTCAATAAAAACAATATAGGTATTCTGCATTGGCAATTTTTTTGACATTCCTTTACGTCATAGCGTGATATTTATGCCTTTAGACAAGTTATCAAAGATCTTCCTAAGCAAAAGAACTAAGTACGTGGTAAAATATAATTTTAAAGTTCAGTGCCCTCTAGTTACAGGAGACAAAATCAAACCTTAGCAAAAGATTGAGAGTATAAACAGAATGAGGACAATGTTCTTAGCAAAACAGATAACATAGCTATCATTACAGAACACTGGCTGTAAAAAGAAAATTATTCGAATTTGTTTGGTCGCATCTAATTACATAGCTCATCTACTTTGACGTACGTGAGGGAAGTAAACAAATCTACACAAATAATTTGATGGCGGAATACGCTTTCCCGTCGCCACAAACCTCAACCCGACCTAGAATAAAGCGTGATGGTAAAACCACATTCGACCTTTTTTATAGAAAAGGGTAAAAGGCTTACAGCTTAGTCTGTGGAAAGTAGTATCGATTTAAAGTTCGCTTTTGGCAATCTGCTATCTTAACTCAATGTCCGAGTAGATAAATGAGTTTTGTTTGAAAGTCTTCTAAGGCTTTTGTTTGTGAAGCACATTCATTTTTATTTAGAATTAAGTACGTATCGGTAAAGTAGACAAACATTTCCTGGAAAACAAAAGCAAGATTTATAACGAAAGTATTTATAAGATAAAAATACAATACATTTTGTAGTAACAATCGGGTGTTAATTTCAAACAGAGAATTAAGTGAACAAGATGAAAATGTGCATAATGCCAGATGTTTTGTGTAGGAGTCGACGTAGAAACGTGCCGACAGAATACTGTCCGAACTCAATGATTCTGAATTCAGAACAGATTCAGTGTATCACAGCTTATGCACCGATGCACTCTTTAAATTTGGAACAGTGCCGCCATGACAGAGGCCGTGCTAACTTGGATATTTATCCAAGTTAGCACGGCCAAGGAGTATTTACTCCTTTTACGATTCAGGACTATTATAATCCTGAAAACTAAAGGAGTATTTATCCAATATACTGTATGCTAGTGATTGAAGCTTTAAATGTAACCTATCAAGTGACGATGTTATCAGATTAAAAGGGAACTAAAGGAGCCCTTACAGGGTATCAAAGATACTCCAGAAAATATCAATCACTGTAAATAAATCTCGCTTGGCACTATGTATTTACGCGCTCGGATAGTTCGTGCCCAAAATGATAGATGGAGCTATCTATCGCCGTTATCTCAGATGGTTCTCGCGCTTTCTTTGCGTAAAGGGACACATCTCTTAAATGCTCCCGGCATATATTTTTCAAAAGTCCTTTTACTGAGTTCTAAAAATATGTGATCGACACCATTGTAGGAGGCTTATCTCTAGAGAAAAACAAGGTTTGCTACAGAAAGACTTCATTCATAATTCTGGTGATAACATACTAATAAATCTGTAAGTGTTAAATTTAATAGATGCAAATTAGCTGAGGGTTTCGAACCTCCTCCGTTGAGGAGTTACAAGGTATAGATGACGTCAGAAGAAGTTACAAATAGTATTACACGGGTAGAGGTGTATATTCTGTTTAATTATGAGGTAGATTTGATTCTCTTTGAAGTTTACCCTTTGTATGTACGTATTACTAACACAGTGTAAGACATTCATAAGCTTGCCCTATTTCCATTCTCCTTGAATTGTGTGTAATTGTGCGTGTTATGTGGCTATTAATTTCTATTATGAGGCTTATTAATACATTTTTCTACAACATGAAACTGTATGTGAATCGATGGTCGGTCGGCTGTCACCTTGGCAAGCGAAAAGCGCATATTGATTTTTTGCCAGCGACTAATCTTTTAGATTGATTTATAATTAAGTAAGTGACCCAAATATGCTTCGTTATGGCTAACTCTGTGTTACGTCATACCTGTGACTGTTACCTGTCATATAAGTAAAAAATGATGATAATGTCACTTTTAAATATTCTAATGCAAGGACTTACTTACTCCAGTGATGGAGGAAAACTTTAGCTACTATACCACGCTGATGTAGCTGGTGGATAGCGATTTTGTCAAGTGAAAACTTATTTTGTTTTAGTAAAGATAATGTCTGCGAACTTTCTTTATGTAAAATTTTACGAGACTGTGGTAATGGAGAATTGAGTATTAAATGGGATGGTGACACTGTATTCTTACTCCGTCACTACGCGGTTTGACATACTAATTTTACTCTGGTATGGTGAAAATTTAACACCTGAAAAATGTGTTCTTTATTTCTTAGTAGTAATAATGAGGTGAGAGAGGAGTTTACCTGTACTTCATTCTGAAGCTCCTCATTTTCTCTAAAGGAATAGAGGTGCCTTCTCCATTCAAGGCAAACATTTTTTTTTTGGTTTTTTGTTTAAAGTGAAAAAAGTTAAGTGTGACAAATAACACTAAATGTATTATACGATACAGTTATTGCTATCGAATATTTTGTAAAATATAATAATACCTACTTTTATTATTATAAGTTATATTATTTGACAAAATGGGTCAGTGTCTTTAGTCCGAGTTTACTAATTCAAAAAAAGTTTTCGAATACTGTCTTAAACCTGTCAAAACAATGAGTTGAAATACAAAACACAATCTAAAATTAATTTACCCATTTTGTTTGCAACTTTTATTTAATTCTATTTTTAGTATTTTGTTTTTTTTTTAAGAATTTTTTGATTGGCACAAAGTACCCAGTACTGAAAATACATTTTTACTTTTTCGAGTTCTTTCGAATTCATAAACTTTTCCCAAATTGATAAACTCGGATTAAGAGTAGGTACCTGTGCTAAGAATAGTGAAAGTACGTGGCCTAAAGTGATTAATGTGATGGTAGCAAGGTAGCAAAAAGGTTTCTCGTTTTTCATGACCCATGAACCGTACACTCCTGGACTTCCATTTTTTCCCAATGAACTGTACGTCTATCATTAGATTTATCAAAAAGTCGGTTCACTGTGTGAGAGGTCTTCTCTCTCTCTGTACTAAATGACAAGCTGGACATTTTCTGTCCAACGGTTGTGAATTCTGATTGTAATATTATGATCATCTAATCTTGAATCGGAACGAGTATTGCTTCTATCAAAATTAAATGCCGGATTGGATAATATTCACTACAAATCTTGATTAGATAAAGTACCAGGCAGAAATACTCGTTCTAAGCCCGGTAAACAGATCGTAGCATCTATTCTTTCGAAGGCTTAGTGCCCTTATACGGCAACTAAAAAGAACACTATTTGTATTTAGTCGGTTTATGTCCGATATACCCACCTTCTATGACATAAATATAATTCCGGATTACCACATCTTAAAAAAAGAACATAATACTTATAGAATACTAATCATAAATAAACTTTTTACGTTTCGATTGTCAGTTCTGACATGCCAGTAAAACGCTATGAACTTACAATTCTTTTTACGAGCCCTTTTTCAATTTCGTTTTGTTGTACATTTTATTGCTACGCTGACAGAACAAGGGTACTTGAATCTATTTCTAGTTTTTTGGAATTCTTTTTTCAATAAAATTTTGTTGATTATTTCGTTGATCATGCTTTATTGTCGGTGCTTGTTTTTGATACGAGTTTTAAGAGCATCAATATTTTGTATAGTTTTTCTACAATGAATAAATTATCAATTTATGAATGTAAGTACGAAAGTAAAATCACACTAAATCGTGGTTAATTAAGGAAAAAAATAAACCTTTTAGTAAAATAAGGAATATGAACACATAAATGATTAAAAAAGTGTTTTTATTTATATTCAGTATTATACATTTTCTTAGTTACTTACTGAATAATATAACAGCTATTACGGATTTAAATTTTACTTTATCATTACATTTCAAATAGCAACGAAAGATGAAAGAATTTCAGCAAAAATTTACTCATTCAGACATTATTTTCTCGTGGAGTATTTTCGGTGCCGGCACTCCTATGCTTTTCAATATTGAAAGTTGAGAGGTGGCGATAGTGGAAAATCCCGTCCGGATTGGGAAGTTCGGTTCTATTCGACGCTCTGAGAGAATACGTTAAAATCTCTATTTTTTTTTGCTTACTAGTAAGTAATGTAAAATTAGTTTTTCTATAATATTCTGAAAAAGGGTACATAAAATTATAAATGAGTAATCTGTATTTTTGTATACTTTTTGTTGTAGTATAAAGATTATCGTAATACTTACAACACCACCTTTTTTAATTTCCTATGAAAAGAATAATGTAAATGATAAAAACCAAAGTGTGCACGTAAACGCATGGTCTTTGTAAAATAATGTGCGTTCCATGTAGGTATATGGAGTATCCCACAGAAAGTTATGCTACCAAAATATTCAGCTTTCTGATATAAAATATACCTACTTCTTCTAAGGTACCAAAATGGACATGGCAGCTTAAATATTCTACAAATTAGTACGACACTGATACATTAGGTGTTTCTCCCATAGCTTTTTAAGTCTTAGTAATTAGAAGCTAGAAATGCAGCCAAATTTGGGGAAAACGTTTACGGACAAATTCTTCCCGAATTGCCCAAGCAAAATAGTGGCCGATTGAACATAGCTTACAGAGCTCTAAGCCTATTAATGTTTGTTGATACTTATGTAACCGATGCACTTATAGATATTAATGTCTATGTCTATTAGAAAGCAATGTTGGAATTGGAATTTAGTGATGTGTATTTGAAAAATATTTTGTCTATTTTTGTAGGGTTGCCCGGTTAAAGTGGCGGTGCGCAGGGCACATAGCGCGGAGAACCGATAGCCGTTGGGGCAGAAAAGTTCTGGAACGGCGACCGTGCACCGGAAGGCGCAGGGTGGGGAGAGCCCTTACACGGTGGACCGACGACTTTATTAGGACGGCGGGAAGCCGATGGATGAGGGAGGTGCAAGACCGCACTGGGTGGAAGCGTTTGGAGGAGGCCTATGTCCAACAGCGGACGTCCATAGGCTGATATGAACGAATAAGCTGTTAAGTCACATAGCCGTGTTTCTATCTAGCTACTTAAACCTTCCCTAATTGACATAATATTTACTCTGGACAGTGACATTTATATTGAATCAGCAACCGTATTGTTAGAAATGTACAAGTACAAGCAAACTACAATTCGTTTGCACTACAAATAAACTAAGAATTTCTAATAATCTCCAAGTTTCGTGTTTTCAAGCTGTAACATCCGAACCGTTTCTTTTCTTTACAATTTTATAACTTAATCTTACATTTATAATGTTAATGTTGCCAGTATAATGTATACCAAAACTAAATTTTCTACAAAGCGTCCTTGAAATCGTGGGCACACGTGAATAGGCGGTTCGTAGACGGTAGCATTGGACTACAAAACGAGGTCAAGGCGAATAAAGCATTCGATTAACGTTTCCTTATTCAAACACGATTTCTTTCACAACCCCTGGCTTATGTTTATTTTTAGTGTTTGTGACTGACGTCAAACATGAAACTTTTCTGGTTACTTGTAGATACTCTATTTGAAGTTGTGATGAAACCTTTTTGGAATATTGGTTCTAATACAATTGGTTAGAAGAGGGAGTAAGAATATGACGTCACAGCTTATCTCGTAAAATTCAACTAGGTATAGGAAAGATCTGAGACTTTTTTGTTAAATAATCTCTAAAGACTAAAATCTATATATATAAAACTCAAAGGTGACTGACATAGTGATCTATCAACGCACAGCCCAAACCACTGGAGGGATCTGGCTGAAATTTGGCGTGTAGGTAGATATTATGACGTAGGCATCCGCTAAGAAAGGATTTCGATAAATTCTACTCCTAAAGGGATAAAATAGGGGATGAAAGTTTGTATAAAACTTTGTCAATTTTATTTGATCGGGTTGAGGCTTTGCATGCAAATAGTTACTATGACGTAGGCATTCCCTTAGAAAGATCTTTATTAAATTCAACCCCTATAGGGATAAAATAGGGAACGAAAGTTAGTTTAAAATTGTGTCAAATTCAAACCGATCAGGCTAAGGCTTTGCATGCATAGAGTTACTATGACGTAGGCATCTGCTAAGAAAGGATTTTGACATATTCTACCCCCAAGGAGATAAAATAGGGGATGAAAGTTTGTATTAAACTTTGTCAATTTTAAACCGATCGGGTTGAGGCTTTGCATGCAAATAGTTACTATGACGTAGGCATCCCCTTAGAAAAGATTTTATTACATTCAACCCCTATAGGGATAAAATAGGGAACGAAAGATAATTTGAAATGTTGTCAAATTCAAACTGATCGGGCTGAGGCTTTGCATACATATAGTTACTATGACGTAGGCATCCTCTTAGAAAGGATATTTACAAATTCTACCACCAAGGGGATAAAATAGGGGATTAAAGTTTTTATGAAACTTTGTCGATTTAAAACCAATTGGACTGAGACTTTGCATGCATATAGTTACTATGACGTAGGCATCCCTACAGAAATGATTTTGATAAATTCTACCCCTATGGGATCAAATAGGGGATGAAAGTTTGTAAGAAACTTTGTCAGTTTTAAACCAAAAAAAAAATTCCCTCTAAAATTCTATGACGTCACGTATTTTCTGTCAGAATTTCTAAGACGTCACGACTTAGCTCTCAAAGATCTATGACGTCATGTCTCATCAGTCAAATTTCTATGACGTTACGACTCAACTGTCAAAATTATGTCGCGTGACGAAGTAGCTGTAAAAAAAGAATTCCGGCCTAAATTCTATGACGTCACAACTCAGCTGTCATAAAAATAAAATTCCTTCAAAATTTTATAACGTCACGACTCAGCGGTCACAATTCCATGACGTCAAGACGTAGCTGTAAAAAAAATCACGCCATAATTGTATGACGTCACAACGTAGTTGTAAAAAAAAATCCCGCCTAAACTTTATGACGTCACGACGTACGTAGCTGTATAAAACAAAAATTTCGCGCCATAATTTTATGACGTCACGACGTAGCTGTAAAAAAAAACCTGCCAAAACTTTATGACGTCACGACGTAGCTGTAAAAAGAAATCCTACCCAAATTTAATGAAGTCACGATGTAGCTGTCAAAAAAAAATTCCCGTCAGAATTTTATGACGTCACGAATCATCTGTCAAAGACGTCACAGCTGTCAAGAATTCAATGACGTTACGACTTAGCCATCAAAATTACATGACGTCACGACGTAGCTGTCAAAAGAAATTCCCACCCAAGGTCATGACGTAGCTGTAAAAATCAAATTTTCCCGCCATAATTTTATGACGTTACGACGTACGTAGCTGTCAATAAATGAAATCCCGCCATAATTCTATGACGTCACGTCTCATCTGTCAGAATTTTTATGACGTCACGACTTACCTGTCAAAAATTCTATGACGCCACGAATCATCTTTCCAAAATTTTATGACATTACGACTTAGCTACTCCACGTCCACGCATTCCTTAGAAAAATGGTTTTGACATACAGGCAGCCAGACAGACAACAAAGTGATCTCTTAAGGGTTCCGTTTTTTTTAAACATAATTTATAATAATACTTTTTAACGCGAGCGAAGCCGCGAGCAAAAGCTAGTTTGTCATAAAACCAGATACCAATCGTCGTCGTTTGACTGGTGACGTAAAAATAGGCCAAGTTTCAGTGGCACATTGATGGACTGATGTTATGATACTACCCATTTTTTATTCAATAGAATTTGTTTTACTATTTAGCTCCCCTGCGCTATGTCAGTCACTGTGGTTCTCCAGCGGATCTCCTCGTTTCTAATACGATCACGCAGGGAAAATCCCAACAAATGACAGCTTATGTCTAGGGAAAAATAACGGCTTGGCAAAAAAAAAAAAATGGGACACAGAGTACTAATATGTGTCCCTAAGTGTTACAAGAAGCTTAACATAGCGCAACTGCAATAGTTACCTACAGCACAATCGTATTAAGCGGCTCACTTCCATAGTATTGGGAATGTCCGTTTAAGTAAACGTGGCGGTGAGAGAGGCTTAGAATCGCACTCCTAGAACACACTAAATGGATGACCAAGGCTTTATTGCTTGGACAACGGCAATAGGTACGTTATATACTTATATAGATTCAATGGGAAAATTATTATTAATGAATTACATTACATTAACCAACGCTTTATTCAGTAATATTATGCAGTTCTTCCTTTACCTATAAAAAAATGTACTGGAATTCTCTACTAAGTAATGCAACGCAACAAAATTTAAAAATTGTGATTCTCTTCTTGTTAACTATTTAAATTTATTATTATTTATTTAATTATTTAAAGATTTGTTAACTATTTAAGTCTAGCAATTCACTATGATTATTTACAAGTTAAAAGAGATTTGAGCATCCATCAATATTAGGAGCGTAAGCAGGTAACAGTGACCGCTATCGAGTTTTTGTCCATCAATGGAAAATGCTCATTGCTGTGATTTATCACTGTAGCAACAAGGGTTTACTGCAGCAATTAGCCTGTTAACATTACTGTATAATGAGTTGGTAAAAGGCTGCAAAGTTGCTTGTGCTATAATTTAATCTATTTATACCCAAGCCTAAAAATAGGGTACAAACGCAATAATAATCATGGCTGACTTAGATATAAATTTGGTGTCATATTCAGTAACTCCTATTAATTTACGTATTTTTGGTGAATAATTTGACTTGAATGACAGGTTTCATAAACCGAATTTAATAAACATTGTTTTTATTTAATTATTTAGCTCAGACAATATTTACGCAAAAAATCAAAGCTTATCTTAATAAGTATAAATATTACTTTAGGCGTCTTAGTTTAATACTTACTTTGAAATGTAAACAAAGTTTTAGTTAATATTATTCACTGAATTTTGAGATCCTTCATATAAATGAGTGAACATTTATGTATTAAATCTATCTACATAAAAGGTATTCGAGTGAAATTCTCACAAACTTGTTAAGTTGCGAATAAAATTGTGCTCTAGTAATAATAGCTCGGTTATAAACTTGAATATTAATTTAATGTAATGCAATATTACTTTATTTCTTTCTGTTTTGAGAAAATCAACACTTGCAATAGAAATTAATTTCTGTGAGACTGGGAGTTAACTAACACGCATTTAATAATGATTTGAATTTGAAATTGGTTGCACAAATGATTTGCCCGCGATGATTCTATATTAATTATGCGGATCCTAGATTATCCTTTATCTATATTATAAATATTATGTATGTTTGTTAAATTGTATTTTTTCCATAGAGCTTAACTTTGGTAGGTTATTATTATATGTATATACATTTTGTAACCAGACCGTAAAAACGTCATGTTTTAAATTTTTCCGGCAAGTTCTTCTCAATGCCGAAATATCAGATATCATGAAATCTAGCAGTAGCTACAATTTGTTCTTTTCATGGCTGATATTTTTTATCGTTATTATTATGTATTTGGGCACATATAACCACAGCGTGATTAGTCCCCTACAGTGAGGTTGCGTCACGAAAACAAGTCTATTAAAGTGCGTGTGTTTCATCAAAGCTAGTGTGGCGAGTAACATGTATTGTATGTAGACACGTAAAAATCGTGGCTTTTTTACTGTTTTCTAATTTTTTTGCTCGAAAAAGAAAAAAGTAACTTCACCCCGTCGCAATCATTTTGCAGGTCTGGGTAAATGCTTTACACTACGTTTAAAACTGACGACGCGACGTTTGTTAGATTTTTTAGACAGTCTTTTCTGAATATGACATGAAAGATTCATTTGTATTTTGAAAATATTGTACTAGGAATGAGTAAAATAATTACAATGGTGTAATAAGTATAATTCTATTTAGTAATTCAATAAATCAACAGTAGGTACAATAATCTGTTAGCTAATGTAAGTAATTAATTAATAAATATTTAAAAAGATCTTGTAAATAAATTAGAATTAAATTAAATAGTATAACTATTATTGCGATGTCCAAGCACTATAACTGTGGTTATCCGTTTAGTGTGTTCTAGGAGTACGTTTCTAAGCCTCTCTCACCGCCACGTTTACTTAAACGAACATTCCCAATACTATGAAGTGAGCCGCTTAATACGATTGTGCTGTAGGTAACTATAGCAGTTGCGCTACGTTAAGCTTCTTGTAACACTTAGGGACACATCTTAGTACTCTGTGTCCGAATTATTCAAAACTAGAAAAGTACAGACAGAAAAGTAAGACAGTACTTTGGCCATATCTCTAGACGTAATAACGGTTCTATAGAACGGCTAGTTGTGCAAGGAAAGGCGGAGGGAATCAGATCACGCGGCAGAACACCTATGCGTTGGACTGATCAGGTTAAATCCGCAGTGTGGAGCGACGTGTCAGACTGCGCCAGACAGTCTGCGAACAGAGAGAGATGGCAAGAGATCGTGAAAAAAGCTGGGTCCGCTCCTAACATCAAGGCGGACGCCTCATCTTGACCACGGCCGCTCTGTCAAGAGCGAAACGGCTTAGAAGAAGAGAAACTAAATGAATACCAGGAAAGCTAAACTGCTTTTTCGTGATTAAAATTTATTGCAATACGAACCTTTCACACAGACACGTGATCGGAAAGTTACAAAAATATACAAAACGGCATCAACCAAAAACAATGAATAAAACATTATTACACGAATAATAAGAACACAACCATCATGTCAAAAATGATTCCTTCATAAAATATTTTACACATTTCCGAACGTGTGTCATAATAGTTGTCAGCTGTAACTACGGTTGGTATAATTTTGTAATTCGAACGAGTACGAAATTAAAGCCGGTCGTAAAATTCATATTATTAGGCTTTTACTGCGTTGCCTTAATGTTTACAGTGATTTTAGTAAAAAGTTTTAACGTCAATTCTGTGAGCGTTGGTCGTTTACGTTCATTTGGTAGAACGGCGGGTAAGTGGGTAAACAATGTGATTGTTAACTCATTTCCCCCATCTCTCCGGAGCTTTTTGTTTCGAATTTATACCTACCGTCGTGTTTGTCTACATTTCTTGTGTCTGTTTTAATTGTTCTTCTATTTTAAGTTCTATTTTACAAAGTGTTTGGTGAGAATCATATTAAAAATAAAATTAGTGAATTAAGAATGGTGTAACCAATTCAATTTATCTGGTCCTTATATATTGAGCTCTAAGTACATACATTTGTATGTCGCGACGACAACGCCTCTCTCGTAGCGTGTCAAGATTCGTAGCGCGTCCATTACAACTGTCAAATGTTACTTATCATAATATTAGACCCAGTATACGTTCAGAAAACTTTATACGTACTATCTATTTACTTACACAAATCCATATTAAGTTAGGACAGTCATAAATAAAAGAAAACAAATAGTTCTAATATATTTTCGTAAATAGGTTTGTTCTTAAGTTAAATTCCTACCATATTTCATACGACACTTGTTATTCCAACTGATAATATATTAGAATAAAAAAGCCCCAAAGTACGAGTCAGACTCGCCCCTGAAGGGTTCCGTACTGTTATGTCTTATTAAAAATCCACTTACTAGACTTGTTTAAATTAATTTTCGGTGGAAGTTTGCATGGTAATGTACTTAATTTAAATTGAAAAGGCAAATTTATTTAATATTTATAATAATAAATAAATTATTAATCCTCACACATTCACACAAAGCCATCTAGTCCCAAACTAAGCAGAGCTTGTACTATTGGTACTAGACAACGGATAAACATACTTATATACTTAAAAATACATAAAAATGTGTATCAAATTAACCCAATATTGGGTTTCGTTTTTTGCCATTTTACAACGGAACCCTAAAAAGTATTGGTATAACTATGAACACAGACAAATACGAGATAGTGTAAGGTAGAAAATGTATGTTATGTAATAACAAGAACGGGGAAACGGTATTCCATATTACACTGTACCTTCCTTAGTCAGGTACTTGGGTAAATTAATGAGAATGTTTTTACCTAACTTTCTATAGATAGAAGTACTTGTAAAGTTAGGTCAATGTACGGATTTGAAGTGGTTTTATTAAGTTCATTTTACCATAATACGAAACATAAAAACAACTGTTGCAATATTATACATCACTAGCTGAGCCGTGCGCACTTCGTTGGGCGGCAAAAAAACGCGTCCCTTATTTAAAAATATTTCATTACTGCTCCAGTCCTGTCAGTCATAGCGTGATACTATGTAGCCACAGAAATATTTTTTAAAATCTGTTCATTATATTTTTTTTTATATGATGGGAGGCAAATGAGCCAGCAGGTCAACTGATGGTAAGTGATCACCGCCCCCCATGGACACCCGTAACACCAGAGGAATCACAGATGCGTTGCCGACCTTTTAAAAGGGAAGTAAAGGGAGGGGGAAATAGGCTACCGGATTCTCACTCACCGGACGAAACACAGCAGTGACAAGCACTACTATTTTACGCCGATTTTCTGTGAGAGGGTGGTATTTCCCCGGACGAGCCTGCAAATGCGTGCCGCAGCCAAAGACTGACGACATGGCTCTACCACTCTAAAATCGAGAAAAAAGATCCAGAGATTACCCTCTACAACGTCACAAACACACAAACTTTACCTCTTTATAATATTAGTATAGATTATTATAACAACTTTAATCATTAAATAAGTTTTATAACGACTACCGACACAAATCATCGCAACTTTACCTAGTAGGTAGTGCCAGAAGTGGGCGTCCACTTGACCAGATAGGCTAATATGATGATAAATGTCATACTTAACTAAGAAATGGGTAAGTTCTGAAATAACATGCATTAAAAGAGTTACAACAGAATTGTGTTAGAGTCAAATTAAAACATAATTATACAGGGTGGCTCATTCAAAAGGGTCAGTATGGGAAAGTCTTAAACTATAAGTCATACGAAGATTTGTTCTTAGGAACCATGTCACCGATTTTGATAAAAAGAAAAACTGCATTCATACATTTGAAAAAGATACTGCGCCCAGCTGGGGAAACGAACCCGGTTGTTTTGCAAAAATAAACTTATACTTTTTCTATTTAAATATCGATTCTGTAGGTCTTAAGCAGTAAATATCTCTATGAAACATTATGTCTTAAATGAATAAAATGCATTGTTTTCACATAGGTACTTTAATTTATCATAGTAGGTGTTCGAAGTGCTCTTAACCATTCAATCAACTAGCCTATCGCAGTCCACTGCTGGGCATAGGCCTCTCCCAACATGCGACACAGAACTCGGTCCTGCGCCTTCCGTATCCAGTCCGACCTAGAGATCTTTATGAGGTTGTCGGTCCACATAGCTGGGGGGCGTCCTACACTACGTTTGCCGAGTCGCGGTCTCCACTCTAGGACACGTTCTTACCATTATCTCAGCCAAACTAGGACATACAGCTCCTTCAAACGTCTCCACTTTATAGTCTCGTGATCTTTATAGTACTACTAAGTATATTAACTTAATAGTTTACTAGCCCTTACATCGTACAACTTATAAACATAGCTAATGTGATTACATAATACCACTCCACATATCAGAACTAAACTTTGCTCACTATAATAATATTTTTCTACCGAAAATATTGGCAGAAAAGTTTTTATACTCGAAGTTACAGTATTTTATGACTTTCCCGTCAAGGTACGCTTGCACAACTTTCCTTATATAGGTGTATTCACTTGTAACGTATACAGGCGTTACATTCAGAACTTGTGTTTACGACTATAATGATGACGATTTCTACAAACAATAATCGTCCTTACTCACATATTTATTGAGTTTAATTCTATTTGTAAGTTGATTAATTAGCTGTACTATTACGTTAAAAATAAGGTCTAATTTACATAAAGCAGAGGGTAAAGAGAATAATTAAGCAAATCTCACAGGCGACGGATTGCACTGTGTAGTGAGCGTGGAGCGAGAACACGTCTCTGTCTAATTAATTTCATAAAAGAACGAATGTACACATTCTATTTAAAATACCTTATTTAATGCATACAATATGAGTTAGTAAAAACTAAGTAGGTATTAAGGAATAGTAAGTACCATAAGTCGAAATGAAAATAATAAGCTAAAGGTTTGTTACGTAACAGAACATTGCCGCACTAGGAATTGAACATTCGAGCCAACAGTCGTGTACTATGCGTTTCAAATAAGAATGGACGCGTCAATGGCCTTTATCTGTGAAAGTTCGATTAAAAAGTATGGACGCCTTACTTCCTTTTTTTTCTATTCTTTGTATGACGTCATAATATGGCGCATGGTCATGCACATTCTTATTTGAAGCAAGTAGTACAAAATCACATATTTGTTTCCCACGCAGGATATACGAGTAAAAAGAATAAAGTGCCTACTTATTATTATGTATGATAGCGAGATTTGGGTATGGCAGAAAAAGCATGAAAGTAGAATAAATGCGGTAGAAATGCGTTCACCGAGAATGGATTAAGACTGATAGATAGAGTAAGGAATGATGAGATAAGAATACGTTGTGCCCTGAAAGATCAAATATAGTGACCAAAATCGAGAAAAAATGTTGCGTTGCGTTGGTGTGGTCACATTGAGATAATGAACGATGAGCGTGAAACAATAAACAAGGCTAGTGTGAAAGAGTTAGTCGGTACGGGTAGGCCCCGGAAAACATATGTTGACCAGATAGGTTGCATATTGGAGAAGGGCCAAAATAAAGAGCACTCATAACCGATGTCATGTATGACTCGCTTAATGAATGTGTCTGTCTGTTATGTCGTCTCTACCTACCCCGGACGGGATAAGGCGTGAGTTTATGTACCTATGTATCTACATAAATATAATCCTAGGTGGTGTTTTAAACTCCTTTTTGTCATCCACAAATTTTGTCGTAAGGCTTGATGCCTGGTCTTTATTTCCGTTACAGAGATCATTACAAAAGTCTCCGATACTTACATCCCTAGTGTGGGAATCGCCTACCTGAAAATCGAGATAAGAACCTGCTTATTTTAGATTTTGTGTATAGTTTAATATTCACAACAGATAATATCCACCTTATTACCACAGAAAATTAATATAATATTTGGATTGCATTACCCTTATTAGGCACGTCTTATATTTTTTTATTATCTGTACATAACAGCATAGAACCTTTTCGCAAGGTTTAACAATTTTAGCTGATGAAGCAGATGTATGCTGACTTCGTGTTTACGTAAAGCCTCCGTTGTCTGACCTCCTTACACAATTAATTATGTTGGCAGTAAGAACAACAGCTTTTTCATTTTGTATTGCTTTCTTTTGTTCTGTGTATTGTTTTAGTAGATTAATAAAAGCATTAAGAAAACAAAAGATAAAAATCTTAGAGTTCTTAGTCCTATGAGTTAATTAATCTAATTTTGTTTAAGTTTTATACATTAAAAGACTGACTGGAAATTATCTATGACATGAATTTTTTTTTTCACCAACTGAACAAAATGTGTTGTTAACCGACATGAATGAATTAAATGTTTCCAAGGATGTTATTATTGCAGGGACCTGACTGTCCTCCTCCAGGACAAGTCGGGTTAGTTCCGGTAAAAGTTCCTTACCTCTCCCTCGCGATTAAGTGGTGACTGCATAATATTGATTAGATCAACATGTCCGAAAATTATCATCAATTTGCTGATTTTATCACAGAATTTGATAATTAAAGATCACACTATAACATACGTGAACTGGACAATTGGCAATTGTTCAACTAATGTTAAGCAATAAAAAGTATTCGAAATAGCCATAAACAATTAAAAGCGTAGCATAACTTGGAATTATGCATGCAGTTAAAAGTTATTGATAATGTTCGTGATATTTACATTTGTTTCTGCAACCTTAACCTTACCTTAATATTTGCTTAAGAGACCATGTATTTAAAGCGTTTTAAAGTATGGTTAAAATATACCACTGGAAAACCCCGTCGAACTGTTTCGAAGATTACCTGGAACAAACAAAGACAAACCTTGTTATAATTTTGACTTTTGGAAAATGAGTCGTGTACATAAATGTTAAGTAATATGAAACTTAATGGCGATTATATAAAATCTATAGCCTTGTATAGCAAGCAAGACAAGGCGCAAACAACGACTAGTGTATACATTACTGACTTTAGATAGTTATAGACTACATTATAAGTGACAATGAAAAATATCTTCTCTACATTATATGTGCATTATAAGTGACAATGAAAAATATCTGTAACAACCTGTATAGGTACACATGTTATCATAATCTTTTGTTCTAACCATATCGTAACTTACAGTACATAAAAGAAATTCCATTTCGTGTAGGTGTTATCACAGCTTACTACAATGTGATGCACTCTCTTATATGAAGCGCTCTCGCGTCACAGAAATAACACAACCTTAATGTTCAATCTTCGTTTCATAAAGAATAAAATTTTGTTGTGAATGACATAATATTTTTAAAAATATATCACTTTTAACTTTTAACTTAAAGGTAGATTAACTAAGCAATTGCATAGGCCGCTATTATTATACTTATTTAGTTACCGTAGCTAATGAATGTTTGCAAGTGCACCCGCGTTGGTAACCCCGTAGAAAATATTGCACTGATTTTTAAAAAGACATGGGGTCATTAAAATTCTTACAAAAGTCTTAAGGAAAAACTTCAGAAGATAGTTATTCCACAGACTAATTTTATTGTACGTAGGATTTAGGAAATTAAACCGCATGTTATGTCATAATAGTACTTTAAAGGCGTGCGAATGATTTCGCTGCCAATGCCGAGAAGTATAAGTACAGTCAAATGTAGCAGTTGGCACCGTCTTAAAATTGCTACATCATAACAGCCCATTAATGTTCCACTGCAAGGACGGGCCTCCTCCCGTGACAGAGAGATACTTGGCGTACTAATACCACGCTGGCCAAACGGATTGGTAAAGGATTTAATTTCAAGTTTTCCTTCTTTTTATTATGCAAAGATAATATTCACGTAGTCGATAGTCCCTTAGTCGGTTTTTCCGAAACCCATGGGATGAGATGGAGTGGTGACACACGTATTCTTACTCCGTCACCACACGGAGATAAAATTACTACGATTATATGTAGTAAATTAATATTTTATTGTTTAATTTAACTTCTTTTTTAATAATGTACTTAACATACATTTTAGACAAAACATACCAAAAGTCAGCTTTCAGTAGTCAACCTTACATACAAGTTACTTGTTCCTCGTAAAACAATCGAAAGTCAAATAACAATAAAAGAAACTTGGAAGCTCTTTCACTAATATAACGTTAGTTAATATACGAGCTGTACGTAAAATATTGACAAGCGTTCTTTTTTTCTTGTCTTTGCCTCATTTCTGTACTTTACTTACTGCATCAGCGATTGCGACGGGTGTAGACTATAGAGAAATTGGTTCCTCTTATGATCACAACACAAACCTTCCTCGCTTTTCTTCAATGAGCGCAGAAGAGCAAGCCGTGCGCTACACTCCTTGCTTAAAAGGCACACTGACTTTTCTTTTTCTTTATTTGATTTTTTAAACGTAGTCCATGTCAGTTCCATTGTACACTGACCTTAAATTTACTGTCAAGTGATCAAACTATTTATAAAATACGTCATAACTACAGAACTTATCTGATTGTAGGTATACTTATATTTAGCTATCACGTAAAATTAATGAACGAGGCGGAGTATCGAAGCAAATGAACGATAAATAAACTTGATTGGATATCTGAATATATTTCGACTTAATTTCCTTTGATACATCACTATTTAATATCAATAAAATCGATATAAAATGTAGGTATGCCTTAAAATAGAATGACAACACAAAACAAAGAAACAACTCACAGAAGTCAAATTGTACGTAATATGATCTGGTCTTGCGCTAGAGCAACATAATATAGAGACACCGCTAAAACGATTTAACAAGATTTCTGGGCCGGACGTAAATATTATGCTGTGTTTTGCGAATGCGGTAATACAATTCAATTTACTTTATTTGCAAATATAGGCACATGAGTTGTTAGTTTTTATACATTATACAAGTGCCACTAGTGACTGGCAGGACTCGAATTCCCGAAGTTTTTATTATAATGCTGGACTCATTTTAGCGAATCTCTCAAGGTTGTGATTCTGATTACTTGTTGTAGAGTTCTAATGTAAAGAGAATCAAGCAATTTGGGGTCGACAAAATAACAGTTCATTCTTAACACAGCAAGTCCAGTCCTTAAAAAGAGCCTCAAGAACTCGAGTATTTCTCACTAAGTACTAATATCTCGATATTTTTGTGCAAAAGCCTTCTGATTTTACTACATTGACTACTGTATTTATTTGCTTTGTGACGAAACTATCGGCAGTCGTGTCACCGTCCTTCGTAAATATCACCGCTTTTCCACTAAAAGTATTTTCGTCATACTTTATTCACGATACACTATATTGTGACGTCACTTAGGACAGAGGTTTTAGGCTTGTTGCAGACGAGCTGTGCCTTTCAGCGAAGACGTTGATAGACAGTGTAAATTATTTATGAAATTATATGTGATGAGTTTTGCTTAGGAGATTGCTTGTCGTTTGTGGGTTGGAAATCTGCTAGTCTAGTGTTTTTTTTTGTTACTTTATTACTGAATTATTACGTAAAATAATTAATATGAAATAAATCAAGTAAAGGAGGAACATGTTAAACTGGACAGCAGTCAACATCTATGGCTATTGTAGAAGATTTTCCTACACTAACTTGACTTTTAGAAATAGGTATGTTGGGTCGAAATATTATATCTCTCTACGAAATTAGTTTAGATGGTGACTCCATGCGTTTTTCCTCACTAAACAGAGGGAAAACAAACTTAAATCGCAATATTTCAACATATATCATAACTACATAAATAACATATCCAAAGAAAACATAAAAGTTATACATCACAACCTAATGATATATTATGAACAGAATACGAACGTGAGGGCATGAAGGAAGGCCACATCAACCCACAAAGACAACTAGTTAAACAACAAATTATCCTAGTTAGAAGTTAGTCACGCAAACCTTTGCCATTTATCATGACCGACTATAGGTGCGTCCACATGCTTACACAACATTAAATTAAACAACTACATACATTGTATACGTGTATGTGAATTATTTTTTACCGACTACAAAAAGACCTGCTTTAACTTTTAGCCGAAAGCATTCAGAATTCAACTCGGTTTCTTTCTCTACCACTTTGAACTTGATGGTACATCGACTAATATATTTGTTTTACGGCCATCTCTACACAGCGCCATCTGTTTCCAAAGTAAGCTAGGCTTAACCTGCTTGTGTTATGGATAACAAAACAACGGATATTAATACTTGTATACTTTTTTTTTATAAATACCTACATACATATTATACATAGAAACACTCAGACCAATGCAAATAATCATGTTCACGCCCACAAATATTTGCATTGAGCGGGAATCGAACCGGAGACCTCTGCGTAGCAGTCATGTTATTTATATAACGACTACACCACAGAGTCCGTCAAGAATGTCGCCACAAATGCGTTATTTTCAGTATTTTAATAACATGCAGTTTTATTATTTCATTCCATGATAATTTTATTAGAAACTGTTATAGAAAGTAGGGGTCAGAGAAGACCCCACGCGAGAGGCGTAGTTGGCGTATTTTCTTCATGCGAGTAACTAAGGGTAACGCATGGGTAGCGGCTATTGGATACTTAAACAAGCCCTGCGAACGATTTGCACTTGTATACTGTACTGGTGGATATCCAGCGCACATCAGTCTCCAGTGTGATCAAACCGACAAAGCGTAAGTGGAGTAAAGACTTTTCATGACTACTATGTATTCCGTGTGGTGACGGAGTAAGAATACAATATGTCACCACCCCATCTCATCCCATGGGTGTCGTAAAAACCTACTAAGCGACTATCAATCAATCAATCAATCAACTAGCCTATTGCAGTCCACTGCTGGACTCTCTCCCAAAACGCGCCACAGAACTCTGTCCTGCGCTTACCGCATCCAGTCCGACCCAGAGACCTAAGTGACTAACCTTGAATATTATCTTTACGAAATAAAAATAAATAGTAGTAACTTGAAATTAAACCCTATACCAGTCTGGCTAGCGTGGTATTAGTAGGCCAAGTATCCCTCCGTCATGGGAGGAGGCCCGTCCCTGCAGTGGGACATTAGTGGGCTGTTATGAAGTTATGATGATGTATTCCCTTCATTTCTGGAGGACTGTATTCGCGCTTTCTGTCGTCCACCAGTACAATATCAAGTTTAATCAAAATTGGTTAAAGTTATTAAAAAGAAATTTCATACTAGGTATAATACTTAGTTAGAGTTGGTTTTTTAATTAGAAAATGATAGGATTTATGAATTCTATAATCGATAAATCGATCGTATATCCATTATAACAATGAATGATAAAAGACAGCATATCTTTTAGTATCATTGTTGTGAAAATCATGGATTGTATAAAGTTACAAGAAGTGAAGCTATTATTCTGAAGGAGACTCAGAACTTGAACAAGTACAATAATTGTTTATCTATATTTTAGATAAAATGAAGTGTCCACTTCCAACAACAAGCTAATTGTTTTTTACGAACTTGATATGAATGTATAAAAGAGAATAGTACTAAAAATTTTGTCTGTCTGTTTTTTCCGGGTAATCTCAGACGCAGGAGATTGATTTTGATAGGACTTTCACTGATAGATAGCTATTTTTATGGGGTGAAATTTAAGCTAAGAATATTTATGAAGAAAATCAGTATGACGCAGAAAAAAACAAACAGTATGAAAATTTTACCTACTTGTATTTAATTTTCATAACAAAGTGGCGGATAACATCTATTGCTTCAAAATAATTTCGCACAACTTCCCCTAATTATCTTTTACAATAGAGATTATTTCTAAGTAAATAGATAGTCAATGGTTTAGATAACGTGTTATGAATACAAAATAAAATTTGAACAGTTAACATTATTATGTTAGGAGAATTTAATATACATAATTTTACTAATATTTGCATTTGAATGCGTCCCTTATGATTGAGGTTAAGAATAAACCGCCACAAATGACCGAGGGTGTCACAAAGGTGATTACGGATTCATGTTAGTACGAGGGGCAGCCATGTTGCCGTGAGCCTTTGAGATTATTATGGCGATATCTCGACGTAATTGTCAGTTCTAGTGGCCCATAGGGGTTCTTGAGTACTATACATTGTACGGTCTTATTAAATTTATAATGGAACTACTTGTTAGTGTATGTATATAAGCTTGGTTAATATTATACGTATCCAAATATAGAACGGATTAAGTTACTTCCTTTACGTAAGTTTAAGCGCTACTGTAGGAACAAGCCTGATACAGTGATGTTAACTTAGCCCACTAATATCACGTCAAGTTTCATATGTTTAGTCCTAGTATAAATATTACAACGTACGAAATTAACTTTAGTCGGCTTCTACGACACACATGAGTTAAGGTGCAATGGTAATATTATTATTAGTAAAGGTGCGTATGGTTTGCGCTTACCAGGGTACGCGTAGCTGCAGGTATGGACTAAGTGTTCCGTATGCGTACCAGGGTACGCATACGGAACACTTAGTCCATACCTGCAGCTACGCGTTTACTCATAAGGCGCGCATACCTGTCACGAACCGCCTGGCGGTCGGTCTTTGGTCGCGAGTCAAAGGGGACTCGCACGTCTTCGTACGCTTTATTTGGACGGCAATGTGGATTGATGATTGTAATTTTCATGTTAAGGCAGTAAACGCGTTCCACTATAGATCGATGGTCCTCGCGTACAGGCTCGTGGCGGTCCGTACAGGAGCTGAACGCGTATCCAATATACGCATGGACAGTGTTTCCCAACTAAGCGAAATACAGGAACGCGCAACCCGTACGCAGCTTAAGACTTTTACAATCACACTTTTCATTACATATATATTGTAAGTTATCCTTTTGTATAAAAAAAGGTTTCGAGAATTGATATCTAAAATGTATCTTTATTTATATATTCAGTATAACAGTACGAAAATAACATGTTACAATAATATTCAAATCATAGGAAAATGTTTTGACGAATCTACGACAATAATAGAAAGAAGGATATAAAAATACTTCTCGCATTCCACATGACATTATCCAAGTAAATCCGTTTGTCTGTATGATCCGTAATATTCCTAAAAATGTACAACGAAACATTGCCACGCAAAGAAATACGTAAATGTGGTATATCTTATAGATAAAATCAACTTTGTGCTACAATAAGTACCGACTATTTTAAGCTCGGTGTTGTGTGTTGTTTGCGTTGAATATTATTTCTGTACGATAATGTTTTATATATTTTTTCTATTTTTAAAAATAGTCCCTGTGGTTAGGCTTTTACCAGCATAATATTAACATAAAAATATCAAAGCTCAAGGCAATAAGTCCCTTAGTCGGTTTTTACGACACCCATGGGATGAGTTGGGGTGGTGAAATATTGTATTCTTACTTCGTCACCACACGGAGATATGATAACATAGATGATGATAATAAACATAAAAATGACAGAACATTATTTCTATTTATTTTCTATCTTAATAATTTCATGATATTGCGTTTCAGTATCACGTACATTAGAAATATTTCCGTTCTCATACATTCATTGTGTATTTATTTATTTTACGCACGGTTTATATTCGTACACAACCTTAAAAATAACTTTTCCCTTGAACGTTGAGGGAAACTGAAAGGATTTAGTTTATGTACGGGTAAGCGCATCATTCAGGGGATTCGTGAGTTATAGTTACATTTGTTTGGGACCAATTTCGTTGGTTGTGTACGAGACGATCTTGCAAAATATTGCCTTGGTCAGTTTTGTAATAAAAGTGTTAGCTAAGTAACTACGACTATAGCATTTATAGAGACAAAAACGTTGTTAATGTATAATTAATATTTTATTAAAAGGTTAAGTAATAAGGTTTGGAGACATTCATGCCTCTACAAATATTGTAGCTGGCATGGTGCTCGCCATTCTTGGACTCTATTGGATGTTCAACTACTTGAATCAGCGCCAGAGTGTGATTTGATGGGGAGTGAGTGGGGGTGTGTGTATCGTGAGTGTTTGACATTCTGTGAGCGGATGGATGATCGTTGAAATATGTGTTTATAATATTTATTTAATTTATTTATAATTCATTCGCTTTGTTTTAAGTACAAGTTTGTACCTGCGCGTACAATAAACTATGTTGTTTCACGGCGCATTGGCGCCTCGGCTTTGTCATGCCGTGAAATTTAATTTAAATAAATAAATAATAAATAAATCAGGCACCATAGAGTCTCTCTGGTAGGCCAATTTAAAAAAAAGCACAGTCGAAGTTATCAATTCGACTGTGCTTATCCTCCTTTTACATTTTCTAATCATCATCTTCACTTCAAATTTTTGTAGGACGACCCATAATCAAGCCAAATTTGTATATAGCTTTAAGTAGATTTAAGAGCTGTCATTGTCTTTGCGATAACTTATATTATTAATGTAAGCTTTATTGTTAATTAATGTAATTAAAGTTCATCGTCACGTCAATTACTTCCATTACAAGCAAGTTGGTGTGACAAGCAACAGTATCAAGTTGCTATAGCTACTAAACCGCAATCCCAAATGGGAATACATTAAAATGGCGGCGACGCAACAACGTTGAATTTCACTGTTCAAAATCAACACTCAGATTACAAACTTTTTCTTTTAAGAGAAATATGAGTTTTCTCTCAGGACTTCAACGTTATTGTTTCAAAAGAAACAAAAATAATGTTTTAATTAACTAACTTTAATACAAACGTTCCTAATACTCTTGAGGAAGCAACATTTGAAAATTTACGGTTTTTGCGGTCGACGAAACAGTTTATGTCCACTTTGTTTAAAGTTATTTAACTAATACAGTTCATAAACTATTCTCAAAGTATTATAACATGTTTTATTAAATAACAAAGTGGTTTTGAACAGTTATATTTTGATTTTAGGGCAAATTAACCCTTTTGAGATAACAGTGATTAATGAAAAAAACACTTGTCTCTAAATTAGAGCTTAAGCATTGTGAGTGATGAGTTACTGTACTTTGGGCGACCACTCCATTTTATCCCTATGCTAAATTCGAATAAGGGTAAATTTTGAGGTAATATCTCGATGAACACTAGAGAAGTTCTCTATATAGGTACGCAGAGAAACTTATAGCTGCTACGCCTGGCCTGACGCATTGAATTCACATTTTTTGATTTACAAAAACAAATACAATAAGTACTGTATTTGCTTAGTTTGGAGCTAGAGGGAGTTTTTTTAATGTGTGAGGACTACTAGGTACATTAGCGAAGCAATTTGATATATTTTAGCATAGTTGTAACTATTTAAATCTCTCTGTCGCACTGAAATATTTTATAACTTTATAGTTTTGGCTCACCCCTACGCCTGCGTGAGTGCTAACACATTAAATGTACCTAGCCTTATTTTATTTTATGATCTCTGCATCTGACGACAATGAATTTGAAATAAGACTAGTTTGAGAGAGAGGCGATAATAAAACTTGTATATAATTGATCGTATATCAGAATAATTAGAGAACAAAAATGAATTAGATCCTATTTCCCAACGAAGTTACAATTAAGATGAGGCAATGTTGCCATAAAAATGCGTGCGGTTACACAGGGTAGTAAACTTGATAATTGTAATTTAACGCGTCCGCCCCCTCAATATTAAAACCCCGTTTATCCAGCAGTGCGTTTGCATCAAACCATTACATGTTCGAGTCACAGAGTTAAAGGCCCCTCACCAAATTCTCTACATTTTAATTAAAATGCTTTACTCTTCTTGTATCCGTGATGTCACCCGTATTGTTTGAGTACCGTACTCATTATGTTATGTGTTATCTAAGCTAAAGGCTACTTAAAATTCTATAGGCGCTCAGCTATTTTTGAACCCTGTATTAGAAAAGACAAATAGCACACTCGGTATCGAGCTGTCTATATGCTTATGCTATTGTCGCATGGTCTTAACTCAGCACTGCCAGGGCACAGCCAGGCTGCTTTGCCCTCCCCTGCACCGTCACATACTCTATCTTTGGGTATAGTTGAGCCTTTGTTACTTTACATCACCCAACGAAATATTGCAATATACAGAACTACTACTTTAAGTCGGTTTTCTATGAAAGTGTGGTACCGCCCCAGTACCAGTCGGGCAATTCAAAATATGTGAAATTTTACGATATTCGGATTTCAGATACATCCGAACTCATTACAATAATTTGTGGATCGGACAAATATAATTTTACGGAGCACCCGACCTTAAAACCAGACCTTGTCAAAAAACAGTTTTTTGTCTACGAATATTTGAGTTGCGTTCTCTTACATTTCAAGCACACAGAACGCCATCTAGTCGTCAAATTAAAATACGAAAATATTTAACCATTTTTATTTTAATACTAAGTGCGCTCTACTGGCTTAAGTGTAGAAGTAATCAAGGAAGTTATAAAACTGATTTGAGAATTTCAAAGGTAACTAAGGAACCTATACAAACTGGGTCCGGCGGAGTTTACGTGACATTTCAATTAAACCTCGGATTTCGCTAATGAACTCGCCGTCTCTGAGTGAACTTCGTAAAACTCCTTTGACCTTTGAATTCAAATGATTTTTGTTATTTCTTTACTGTCAATACATTAACTGTGTCTGGAAAATTAAAAAGAATTTTATAAGTATTTTTGCAATGCTATTAGGCACGTAGCTGAAACGGGTTCCAATAGGGTGATTCGAATAATGCTTTTGTATTTCTTCTACCCTACGTTTCTGGTTTGGTTTAGATTAGATTTCGATTATACACTTTTATTTGGACGTAGTAATCTGGCGTTAAGTTTTATTTTTTCAATTGGCAAAAGCATACAACGCAATAAACACATTCGTGTTTTTTTACGTTTATAGGTAGTGTTGAAAATTGTGATTCTTTAGTTAAATAAAAGTTCTTTAGTCAAATTACAGTAGCATTGACCGGTTTTACGAGAATCAGTAATATTACATACGTCAAAACTGCTCAATGAACATACTCTTATCTCATAATATCCATCGGCCTCTCGAATTAAATCAGATCGTAAGACCACCGCAAGATGTTTTTGCTGCCTTTCAGCACACTACAATGTTACTTAAAACTAAACTCGCTAAGAATATAATACATTATGTCACAATTCCTTTTAACCTTTACAAGGTTAAAAGGAATTGTCGACTAAGTGCAAAGTTACGCAAGTAGCACAACTGCAATGGAAAATTCAAAATAGAATAACCCGATTGGCTCGCTAGGTATAGTTGCAATATAGTTGCAAAACTTACAAGAGACGTTATCGTGACTAAACTAACCATAACTAAAGCTAATAATTATGTAGTATGAATTTATATTTTAGTTTTTTGTCTAGGATTAAAAACTAATTTTGTACTTAATATTTTTTAAATGATTTCGTTGCTTTTTATACAAAATTACTTACTTCCTTTGCCATTCTCAGTACCACATTTGACTAGGACCTACTCTTGCACCTATAAACGTTTAGCATGGACATTGTAACTAAGTAATGGTTTACAGTTTTGTATGATGATATGATATGCTTTTATCTTTTCAGTAAGTAATTATACCTGGATGTTTGCCCTTAAGCGACTTTTACCACTCCCGTAGGACAAGATGAGGTGCTGACATTTATAAAGCTGTTCTTACTCCGTCACCAGAGGTCAAACAAATGATCTTTTAAAACGAATGTCACAGGAAACATCTAACAGACTGCTTATCTAGAATTGATAACTAAATACATAAAATAAACATAAAAAAATATATATACTTCTTTGTTATTCGTTCACGTTTCGATGGACAATTTCGTCGATATCGTAATTTTATCATAACTCAACTTTAAATTTATGCTAATGAAGTCGCAGGCCCCTGATTCAGTGAGTCGTTACAAAAATACTGATGGAGACTATTGACTGGCGAAAAGGTTAAAATAATTCAACGTTCAGATTAGGTACATACATATTTTTAACCGTTTGCTCTTATTTTTATGTGTGACCGTTGCTTGCTTTAATTTAGAACTTGAATAAAATTTCACTCGAATAACCATGACTCTCGAATCGAATTTGAACTAACTCGAGTTACTGTCACAAATGATGCTAAACAGAAATTGTCGAAGAGTCTCTCTTGTCCAAATTTGTCAACACACGAATAAAATTAGATGCAATTACAGACGTAAATTATGCTTTTGCGTTTATACGTTTAATTAAATACGAGTTTGTGAAATATTCGACGTAAACGGCTAACACAACCAGTATACATAGGACTGACGTCATACACATAAATGTCCTCGTAGTTTGCTGAACAAAGCAAAATTTTCAAATAACTGAATACCATAGAATAGATAAATCTATTCCATGTTGATTACTAGGAAAATTTAATCAAGTATTCCCAGTAATCAATACCTACATTAATTAATTATCAAAGTCTAAAACAGTTCCCAATTGTGTTTATACCAGTTTATACTACAAACACAAATTATTACTACTGATTATAAATAAATAAATAGACAAAATAAATATTCCTCACACATTCACACAACGCCATCTAGTCCCAAACTAAACAAAGCTTGTACTTTGGGTACTAGACAACGGATAAAGATAAAGACTTTTTTCTGTAAATTCATAATTAATACATAGAAAACACCAAGACCACAATGCAACCCGAGACCTCTGCGAAGTAGTCATGTTATTATAACCACTACGCAACAGAGGTCATCAAAGTAAAAGGTATAACAATGAAAAGTATTTAAAGAAAGTGTAGCGTCATGAAACGAGTTAAATTATTCTGCTCACAGCATGCTATGATGCAAATGACAAGGAACATCCTAGGACACATTCGATGCGTCAAATAGATTCAAATAGAGAAGGCGAGTATCATTTAGTACTGGCCGGCTTTTAAGAAGATATTTATGAGTTTTGATGAAGCATACTTTGCTTCATCAAAACTCATCAGTTTGAATAGATCGTATTATTTGGAGTTCTGTAGTATCCGCCTGCTCTCATGGGAATAAGCCGTGTAGTTAAATTTTCATGTATCTATGTACTCAATAGTATAGGCAATAAATTCCCGACGCATGTCATACTCGTATATGACGTAGATCAACCTAATGTTTTGTCATCCCTATGGATTTGCTTAATTATTTACCATTGAATAACTTGTAAGTGAAAGTGAAAAGAAATTCATCTTGAAATTAAACCCTATACCAATCCATCTGGCCAGCGTGGTATTAGTAGGTCAAGTATCCCTCCGTCACGGAAGGAGGCCTGTATGTGCATTGGGACATTAATGGGCTGTTATGATTAACTGGTAAGTGAAAGTGTTTCTATTGTTTCTATTCTCTTTTTTTAATATAAAGACTCGGCAATGTGAACATATCGAACCTGATAGAAAGCTGTCCAGAAATGAAGCCAACGAATGCTAGTCTAAAGATAACATCACTCCATCGTCATCACCTTACCATTTTATCTAGCTGATTAGCAACTTATTATGAATAAAACCTTTTTAAAAAGAACTTAAAGTTAATATCATATTTAAAGAAAAGCTACTCATTTTAACTACAAGCCGTAAATTCAAGTGTTGTAACAAAATCCCAGAGTAAAGACGACGCAGAAACTTTGTAATACGGGCTATGAGCATAATGAACTTGAACACGTTGAAGTACGTTAACGAACCTCAACTCTGTGGTTGGAAGATTAACAAACTCCGCATCAAGTTTATATTAAAAATGTTCGATCATCCTTCTAATTTATGTGTACATACTTGGAAATCGAGCTAATATCGAAACTTTATAACGATATCTACCTACTTAAATAGGGTACGCATTACTTAAGAATTGTTTTGAATTTCTAAGAATGTCGGTACTTTTCATAAAGTCAAAAATCTATCTCATAATATCGGCATAAAATAATAATATGTTCATTGTATATTTCACTCTGCTTTTGTTAGTCCAAAAGATCTTCTAAGTACTCGGAAGTGGAGAATATGAGTTTATTATTAAGTCATTTTTACACGTTATTAAGTCCATTCGCCTAAAAATCAAAAGCCTATTCTAAAAAATTGCTTATTGAATAAAAAAAAAATAATAAAAATCTAGCAAAAAGTTCTTAGTTTTCAATAATTTGTTATATTGAAAATCTGCTAAAATTTACTTTACAGTATCTGAGGATTTTTAGGATCAAAGGTACACTTAGTAATAGGTATCATACTACCCTGAACGAACGTACCCCTAGTTCACTACCTATAAAAACAACAAAGGGGTTTCAGTCCCGGCTTATACTCACCAGAATCAACGTCTAGCTAAGAAAACTACACAGTGTAGATGCTTTCGATCGATTAACTTAATCAGCTTACGAGACACTGAATCACAAGCCCTCAGGCGATCGAGCTTATGGCTTTCCTTCAAGTCACGTACTCGTACGGTAAGGTTGTGCTCAAGAAACTCGTGTGTGATCACTCTCTCTTTCTGATTGCCATGTACTTTGTTCTAATTTAATTATCTCTATTTGCTTTTGATAATATGAGCTTCGTGCTGAATATATGAGTGTCATAATTGTTTTATTCTACATAACAAAAGAGGCCTGAGCTACCGCTTTGATATCGCTGGGTAAGCAATGTCAGCAAAGTTATTTATGGTCATAGATGGGTGACTGTTTAGTGGTGTTTCATCTGAACGTCTCCGTGCTTTGGAAATGGTCCCGACTGTTCTCCTAGAGA
The DNA here is from genome assembly GCA_905475405.1 of Schrankia costaestrigalis. Classification (NCBI taxonomy): domain Eukaryota; kingdom Metazoa; phylum Arthropoda; class Insecta; order Lepidoptera; family Erebidae; genus Schrankia; species Schrankia costaestrigalis. Next base: position 12,915,584 of record FR997826.1, read on the forward strand.
CAATATTTTGTCTTTTTAATGAATTAAACATTATCTAAGACAATCAAAATTAATCAGCTTACGAGACACTGAGTCATAAGCCCTTAGGCGATCGAGCTTATGCCTTTCCTACAAGTCACGTACTCGTACGGTAAGGTTGTGCTCAAGTAACTCGTGTGTGATCACTCTCTCTCTCTGATTGTCAATGTACTTTATACTAATTTAGTTATCTGTACTTGCTTTTTTTATGATGAGCGTGTTGTGATATTAGTGTTATCATTTTTTTGTTATGTGTAAATATGAAACTGTTTATTGTATTGGACGTTTCTTCAGCCATCAGCTTTAGGTACTCACGGAAAAAAAACGAATTAGCCCCAGAATATAAAATATCTTTTATACTTACTGTATATTTTTATTCTACCCAGTTCAACGTTTTCATATTACTTATAAAACGACTGTTGCCCATCGCTGTTTTGGTCATTTGGGTGGTTTTCTCTACAATAAAATACACAAATTATTAATTATCTTTAGTCTAACCAAAAATAAATGTAAGGATAAGGTAACTGAATGGTTGTTGAGTCTAAATTATGATGAAACCGAGGGTCTGCTTACTAGTGCGATATAAATCTAGTAAACATAACACAAAGTCAAATACACACGCACACTCATATACACACGCATACACATATACACGCACACACATACATACCTTTATACAATATCACTAATTTTAATTTTTAATCTAAAATATACATGTTTTCTGCATATTTTATTGTTAAATTGTTTGTTACTACTTTACTAGGAAAATGTAGAAGCTAGGGGTGGGAACCTGGTGTCCTGAAACACAGGCCTAAAGCCTATCTTAGGCACCAGTCTCCTACAATATATTTATTAATTTAGTTAAGTAAAATTGTAAAAAAACTGTGTGTAATATGTATATTGTAGAGAAAATAAAGTATTTGATTTGATTTGATTTGATTCTGTGTACTATTTTTCTCTTTAACCTATCCTTGAAATTTTTAATCTACAAATCATAGTGAAAGGGACAATAAGTTTGACCTTGAGACTGCTATGTATGTATTTATAAAACAATGTCGAAATTAAAATTAAAATACAATTAGACGTCAACAATTACTTCCAAACTATGATTGTATTTCATCTTACATTACGGCTATCAATGAGTGACATTTAATTAGAGCAAGCATTGTTGGAAATTCAAAACCAAATCAATTCGGTAACTTAAATCCAGGTTGGGCGAGGTTGAAATGCCGATAGTGTAATTAACTATAATTCAGGCCACCAGAACCAGAGCGGCCCAGACCACAATTTGTGATTTTTTTAGTTAGGCACGGCAATGCCCCCTTAAAACCCCTAAGTTTATAGTCAAAATGATTTTAAGTTAATTTTAAAATAAAATCATAAATGGCGTTATAAAAAAGAGTTTTGCCATTTCGAATTTTAAAGTAATAGCGATAGAGCACAGTGACCCAGATCACTTGGGTCACTATGGTTTTCGGCGCCATTTTGGCTCATGTGACATGAGTTACTCTGGTTTTGAAACTTATGTTTTTACGAGTAGAGATTATTATTTTTGTACTTTTTATTAACTGAATAGTGTTTTTTAGAATTAAGTGTGTATTAATTTGTTATTATTTTATGTAAGCGTGCGAGAAGTTTGCAGTACTGCAATAAGTTTAAAGGGAAGAATATCAATTTATTAGTCAATATTTTTTTGTTTTTTGGCGGCAACTAATTCATACTTATAAATTACCATAATTTATAGTATTTTTGTTTAGGATAGATCTAACTGGAGTTACAATGAGTGTAATTAGGAATGAATCCACTGACTTAAATGGCAAGTTTATCTTTCAAGAGTTCCGTAGTAAAACAATGTAGGTAAGTATGAAGTTTTTCGCGGGTCTTGGATAGTTAATTTGAAAAAACTTTTTAAATGTAGGGTCGTTACAGACGGGTAAGAGGCTTACTATAATATATGATCTTAAGATTATAAATTATATATTAGGCCATCACAGACTACAATGATATGATATACTTATCACTACAAAGTAATTATTACATACTTGTAATAATTACTTTGTAGTTTTCCCTCATCAAATTCCTGTAACTAAGTTTTTCTTTTTATCCGACTCCATATGAGGAGAGGTTCTCAGTCCGTCTGTATTTTTTTCATGTTTATAACTTCATAACTCAGTCAATTATAAACCGATAAGAGAGAAAGAAAGAGAAAGAGTTTTCATTTCGATTAGTAATTTAGTTCTTGGTATTACATAGTAATACCAAGAACTAAATTACTAATCGAAATATTACATAGTAATACCAAGAACACTGTACCATTATAAAAAACCGACTTAAGCTAAAGCTTAAGTCGGTTTTTTAACTGGAAATTAATAATAAAAAAAACCGTGTGGTGACGGATTAAGAATACATTATGTTACCACCCCATCTCATTCCATGGATGTCGTAAAAAGCGACTAAGAGACTTTCCGTGAATAATATTTTTACGAAATAAAAATAATGAAAACTTAAAATTAACGGCAAGACGGATTGATGGTATAGGGTATACAACCCGTCTGGCCAGCGCCAGCAGCTTGCAAACTTTCATGTTCATGCTAACAAAGTTTAAGAGGGAATCAAACCAGAGTTTTAAATGTTTTGTTATTATTCACAATTGCTTTATTTAATACGAGACAAATGTAAACATTTGTAAATTGAAATGTAAAATGGAAACTAGACATCTGAAAAATGCAGTAATAGAGTTTGTAGTAAGTATCCCTTCTTCTTTATTACCTAGACAGCGGTGGCAAAGTTTAGTAATTTTTAAATGTGTAAACTTAGATTAAGTAGAATAAAATTAAAGTCAATAAGTTAATGAAATGAATTGAGTGGAGACGTCTGCTTAGCAGCCATGAACTATACCTCGTCACAGAAATCGTTTATTTATCTTTTAATCTGTGTTGGTATGGGATCTTGACACGCTAGTCTTATATGATGTTAGGTAGGTATCCTTCGGAATATTAACTACGTGCGTCGGTCTAATTATTCGATATTGAGCCAATTTTCCAAAATAAATCAAGCGTATGAGTCATAGAAAAGAAAAACTTGTATAACTTACTCCAATAGTTTGGCTAATAAAAGCTTTAATATTTTCATTCGATTATTGGCACTTTTTATCCATTATTTTGTATATAAACCTAAAAATTACCAAAAGTGCGATGATATCATTAGAAGCCTTATTCATTTAGTTTATTATAATGTTCTGACATTCAAAAATAGTCTAGTATAAGTATTAATGGCATTGGAAACGATTCGAAACTAGTTGTCTAAGTGCAGTGTTTACGTGTTATTCAATGTAAGGTTTTGCCCACGTAAATGAAATGTTATTTTTTATTTTAAATGGCTAAACTAAACTTATTTATTAAATAAATAACCATACCAGGTTGTCCTAAGACGCACTAAGTGTTTATAAATAAGCTAAAATGAATATTGTCTTAAGTTAAAATTAAACTAAGATTAAAAAATTAAGATGAAACATAAATTTAATAAAAATTACATATTAAATAAGTTAGTTTTAATTTTAATTTATCCCATTTAAGTTTAAAAACGCCAACTTGCATTTAAATCAAAAGAAAAGGTTATAAGTTTCATACCTAGTGGCCCATCCCACTACACTATTTTTAAATTTATTGTCAATGCTAAATGCCATAGTGGCCCATGCCCAAATAAAATGGCAAATAAGTAAAATACCAATTGTTTTAATAGTTTATCTAAATTTTAACAATAACTACATCATATTTTCACAAATAATAAACATACTGTCCATATATTTTTTTTAAGTTACATTAACTTAAAATTTCGCATAAACTCTTTTGGCAGATATCCACATAATTGTATTTTGGGTCTGGGCCACTCTGGTTCTGGTGGCCTCAATTCTAGTTACAATAAACCTTACTACGTTTTGTTCTCAGTAAATAATATCTTCATCATAACAGCCCATTAATGTCCCTCTGCAGGGATGGGCCTCCTTCCGGGACGGAGGGAGACCTACTAATACCACGCTGGCCAGACGGATTGGTATAGGGTTTAATTTCAAGTTCTCCTTCTTTTTATTTCGTAACATTCACAGATAGTCTCTTAGTCGGTTTTTACGACACGCTTGGGATGAGATGGGGTGGTGACATATTGTATTCTTACTCCGTCACCACACGGAGAAATATATAATATCTTACTTAATTGCTACTGAACTTTGCTCTCTAGTACTCAAACGATCACTTTATGGTCGACATTTTATGACATTATCATAGCAAAACTACGTCTACAGCTGTTGGACTTAGGCCTCCAAATATCTTCACCTTGCACGGCCCTGTGCCTCCCTCATCCATCGGTATCCCACCGTACTAACAAGTTCGTTGGGCCACCGTGTGAGTCTCCTAAATGTTCTTAGTAAATAATAGGAGGAAAAAGAAAGTATAAAATAAATTAAAATTGGCTAACCTACGTTATATTTAGACTTGGTACAACCTCGTTTCGAGTGTTTGAATTTGAATATTATATACCGAAAATCTCAATTTCTTTGACTATATCGAATATGTCACTCAAGAAATTGCTTTTTATATTACCTACATGGTTTCCCGAGGATCGATTAATCATGTTACACTTTTCCTACCTAAGATGAATGAACATCTACATCACTTAAGGCGTTTGCTAGCTTACGTTAGGTAAGAACACAGGAAGATGCAAGATGCACCAAGGCAGTCAGCACCTGTATACTAAACTGTGTTGTAGAGTCAAAAGTCTGTAAAACAGTCATCATCATCATCATAACAGCCCATTAATGTCCCTCTGCAGGGATGGGCCTCCTTCCATGACGGAGGGATACTTGGCCTACTGATACCTTTTTATTTCTTAAGTAAAGATAATATACATGGATAGTCCCTTGGTCGGTTTTTACGACACCCATGGGATGAAATGGGGTGGTGACATATTGTATTCTTACTCCGTCACCACACGGAGAAAACAGTAAAAAGCTAGAACTCGCACGGGTTAATTTTTTTTCTTACGATACTGTGTCCTTCAGAAGGGATGAAAACGCATAGAAGATACCACTGCATTATGTTTCTGTGATGTTACAAGTATGTATTATGTATGTATTAGTGCAACTGGCATGGTAATTTCTATTCAGGGACTCCACTGACTGTTACCATAAAAAGAATACAATTATTCAGGTTGTCAAATTTAAAAAAAGAACATTAATTATCAATTTTACAATACATGACATATTATTCAATGTCAAATCAGTTTGGCTGATACGTGTAAAAAACTTGTCTTCTAATATTCGAAAAAAAAAAAAATAACAGAATACGTAAAATTTCTTCAAGCAAGCAATCTGGTATAACTATAGATAATATTCATAAGTTGTTTTAGTTATTTGGGTATTCACATAACAGGTGCTTGGAGAAGTTACGAGTGTAATTTCACTTTATTGGGTTGATAGTGGTAACACCTGTACTGACTATGAATACAGGTCACGCAAATAAACGTTTTTATTGAAAATGGAATGGATGATTCGGTAAATTATGGACCAGGAAATTAATTAAAAAGTTACTGTTTTTCTTCTTTTTCTTTTTATGGCCAGTTAGGAGATACTTAAGCTAAATAAATAACTGCATGACTAAATAAAAGATATTTTAATTCGGCTTGTGCATGAGATTTTTTTGTTTGCAATAAATTTTGAATTGGTTTATGAAGTGTCCTATGTAAAAAAACGCGTCCGTTTTTTAATCACATTTCATAACTGCTCCATCCCTATTAGTCATAGCGTGATACTATATAGATGACACTCCCCGATAAATGGACTATTTAACACAGATTTTTTTTTTTAAATCGGTTCATTAGATCCAGAGATTACCCCCTACAACGTCACAACCACACAATCACACAAAATTTACATCTATAAAATATTAGTATAGATGACAGATTATGTATGTGTATGTACACTTCTCATCAAAAAAATCGAAACAGTTGCAAGTTTGTGTTTTATAAGTATTATCTGAAAAATGTGTATTTTTAGGAATATGTGTTATATGTCATTTAATAGGGAATTTAATGAGGTTTTCAAATAATGATGTTAATGTTCTAAATTCAAATTAAATTTTCATAGATTTCGTATTTTGTTTAACAAGTCGTATTTGCCCTGTACGTAGTTTGACGGAAAATGATAAAATTAGGCACGTAAATGAAAAAAAAGCTAGAAAACGTTTATTTATTGACCCGTTTCGCGCACCCAGAGTTCCTCGCTCCTCTTATTACTGCGTCCATGCGATGTTTACCCGCAAAAACCGCCAAGTGGTGGCATTGCTGAATTCTGGACTTAGTCAGGTTATTACGGCTGAAAGATTGCATCTTAGCCTCTCGTATTTTCATAGAATCTGCAAACGCTATCAAGAGACTGGTTTGTTCACGCACCGTTAGAGATCTGGCAGAAAACAGGTAACTTCTGACCGAGTAGATCGATTTATAGTAACACCTTTCTTACAAAATCTACGCCTTAATGTCTTTCAACTGCAGCAGCAGCTTCATGATGAACCTATGGTGGCTGTAAGTGACTCTACAATTAGAAGAAGGTTGAAGAAACGTGGACTTGTACCGTACAAGCCAGCAAATAGGGCGGAACTACCTGCAGATCATCGAAAAGCGCGCCTTAACTTTTTACGTAATTACCTAAATTTGTCATACATCTAGTGGAGCAAGTTCCTCCTTTCTGATGAGTGTAACATTGTATTGTATGGTAACGATGGAAGGACTAAGGTCTACAGAAGTGATGGAGAACGCTTTGCACCATGCAGGATTAAAAGAAAAGGCCATCCATGGTGGCGGTTCACGGACTGCTTGAGGAGAAATTCGTGGCAACGACAAGACCGAGTTTGTCTTTGTGTTGGGTCCCGTCTGCCCTTTTTTAACAGTCATAGGTACATCGAACAGTGTCTTGAACCTCTTGTGATGCCCTATGCACATTTATTTGACCTCAGTTAAACATTTATGGACGAGGATGCTAGGACAAACACCGCGAGCGTCGTAAGAAATTATGTTACTGAAGTCGATATCTCTATTATTGATTGGCCAGCAAGAAGCCCGGACATGAATCCGATTAAACATCTATGGGATGAATAAAAAAGACGAATTAGTGTAAAAGATCATGCCTCAAAAACACTTAGCCTTTAAAATGCAATCCAAGAGGAATGGAATAGAGCGCCACTGTTTTTGATCGTGACTCTCACCAGATCGATAAAAAACCGTACAGAAGCAGTAATGAGAAGTCGGGAATGGTATCCGAGTTATTAAATAAACGTTTCCTAGCTTTTTTTTTCATTTACGTGCCTAATTTTATCATTTTCCGTCAAACTACGTACAGGGTAAAAACGACTTGTTAAACAAAATACGAAATCTATGAAAATTTAATTTGAATTTAGAACATTAACATCATTATTTGAAAACCTCATTAAATTCCCTATTAAATGATATATAACACATATTCCTAAATATACACATTTTTCAGATAATCCTTATAAAACACAAACTTGCAACTGTTTCGATTTTTTTGATGAGAAGTGTATTTACAAAATAAAGCCTACATTAAGTATGTTTATCCTGTATCTACTACAAACGCATAATACAAGCTCATCTAAGTTATGGACTAAATAACGTTGTGTGAATGTATGTTATGATTATATAACAATTATGTTTAACATTTTAATTAATTTTATTTTAATTTAAACTATTTCCAAATAAAAGGAAGCCAATTAATGAACTTCATTCTTTTATTACTAAAACAACTACTAAACCCTATGTTGATTAACTATTTGAACAACAAAACGCGACTTCCAGCGATGCTATCAAATCAGAAAGCAATTTAAAATAGCAGTTTCGTAAATTAAACGCCACAAATTTCAAATAACGAACGGTTGTATAGAAAACAGCTTGTTCTCTATGAAAGGCTGTCTATTTAGTAAAGCACTTGCGATATAGCAGCTGGTGTACAATGAAAACGCTAATTTATGAAACAAACTTAGAAAGGTTAACGATGTTCGTATTATTGTTGAAGAAATAATGGTTTATAAAGCTATTAGCATGACTTTAGCTTCCTTTTATTAAAGTATATAATGAGGTGGTATGAAAAATTGCAAGAATGTTAATAGTGTAGCATTTTAATGAAGCTATCAATATAGAAAAATGGTTTGATTTGTTTTTACATTTTATAAAACTAGACACGTTTTATGAACAAAACACTATTCCTAACATTACTGAACTAGCTTGTTGTTCCTTTTATTACTCAACTAATTAGGGCGTTGGTTTAAAAAAGTACTAGACAACGAAGAATGAGCATATATCTATAATTTATATACTTTTTTTTTAAATAAACATAGATAATAAAACCCATTCAAAAATGCATTGAGCGAGAACTGCGCTTTTTTCGTACCACTACACACTTAGCAACCACTATAATTACTACGCCAAACACGCTAAAAATACAAACCTATAATTATGTCATGGACCCTTAATACAAGCTCTGCTTAGTTTGGGAGTTTGCGTCGTATGAATGTGTAAAGCTTATTATATTTTATATTACATTTCATCAAAATTTTCTTCCTTATTACTCTCACAACTAGAATTTCTACTTTCGTTCTCGTAAAAAACCTTTAGATGGGCTATTCACAAATATTTCAATTCGTGAAATGTCGAGAATTAGAAAATTGCTGTCCAATCGTCCCGAAAATTGTCGAGCCTCAAAACACGGGCCCTTGTTAAAGTAATTGTACAGGTTGAAAACGTTGAAATGGAAGGGTGTGGTCGTTTTTGTATTTTGAAAGAATTATTTACCAAATAGGGTAAATAAATAACGTAGGTACGTAAGCTTTGGGGAAGGCTCCATTATACAATTCAATTACTAAATACAATTTTATCGCAGGATATATTTAATATGAGTTTATATAAATGTACCTACTAAAAAAATACATATGATAGTAGTACTGATTGAGTTCGCGGCTGTATGGAAACTAATATCCATATCCCTAAAGACCATGCACTAATGTCATTCATATACGACACAATAGACAATAATACTATTTGTCTATTTGTATATATCTATTGATATTGAACTATTAAAATAGCCAGTTGCTATCGCCGATTTATAAACGATAAAGCTGATTAAATAACGTTAGGTCATTCCATAGATGGGTGACCACTTAGTAGTATTCGCTTTGAGCGTCATCGTGCGTCGGAGAGCATATAAAACCTCGGATCACGGGTGTCGTCGTAGTAACACAGTACTATAGTGTGACCACAGGAGCTGTGCACCCCCTGAGGTATGCGCGGCGAGGTGGGGGACGAAGAAAAAATAGGTGTCCGTTATGGTAGCATACACGTGATAGTTCTGATAGAAAGGGAACTTTTCTTTTGATAAATTCTTTAAGTAAAAATAATGCGTGAAATTCTGACTGAATTAGTGTAGGTAAATGCTTTATGCGAATTCACAGTGGAATATGTCAAAAATCCATGTTAATTTATGTTCATAGTACTGGTACAGATAATATGCTCACAAGTGATTTGAATATCTCGAGAACTACAAATTATAGGTACAGGAATTCTGTTAATACAGGAAATATGTAACCGTGAAATAACGCCTGTGTAACACTTTATTTCAATACAAAATTCAATGTTATCGGAGATATTAACGGTTCTTAGGGGCCGGGCTGGAATTATTTCATTACGCTATAATATTAAAACTACAACAACTATTTTTCTTAAATGTAGGTACAGTCTGTCTATAAAGTCCTGACAAAAAATTAAACAAACAAACAAACAAAAAATAATTTATTCACTTAAGATATAACGATACCGCTTGAGAAAGTCGTTTTATAGTGATCACGTAATATGCTCGTCTAACTTAACGGCTAAGTTTACTGAGGGTTCGGAACACGACCATGTCAGAGAAGGCACCCACAAGAAACTCTGCTGGGTTCCTATCGCTCTTTTGATGATCACTTCACAAATATTATTTTATTTAGTAAACAGGACAATTCAGATCCTAGCATTTTTATCGTTTAAGTAATCCTTTACACTATAATATGATTTCGATATTAACTTATGTTTATTAAAAGATTTAAATTTATTGACTGAAAATTCTTTAACTTCCCTAGGGAGCTTATTATAAAAACGAATACCATTACCAGCGAAAGAATTACTTATTTTATAAAGCCTAGTGTGGAGAACAGCAGGTTTATTTATATTTCTAGTGTTAACATTATGTATATCACTCATTTTTTGATATTTGTTAATATTTTGTGTACGTTCATTAAATTATCAAATATATACTAGCAATGCACAGTCATAATCTTAATTATTTTAAATTTATCTCTAAGAGACTCTCTTGGGCCCATATTATATATACAACGTATCGCTCTTTTTTGCAAAACAAATATTGTGTTAATATCAGCCGCACTATTCCACAACAGAATACCATACGACATTATGCTATGAAAATAACTAAAATAAACTAGCCTAGCTGTGTCTATATCTGCAGTTGACTGACGTATTTTTTTAATGCGTATGCTGCTGAAGTAAGCCTACCTGACAACTTTTCAATATGGGGGCCCCATTGTAATTTGCTGTCTAAAGTAATGCCTAGAAATACTGTAGTGTTAATTATTTCTAGTTCCTCATCATTGATCTTAAGGATTGGTTTTATATCAAGAACGTTTGGCATGGTAAATTTTATGCATTTTGTCTTTGTTTTATTTAGAGACAAATTATTTTAACTGAACCATTATACTATTTCCAAAAGAGAATTATTTATGTAGTCCGCAGGTTGTCGTCAATTTAGTCGGTTTAGTTATTAATATCAACCGTAATATAGACATTAAGCAATTAATTCAAATTGGGATTACTCATTGTTTACATTGTTCTTCGTAAGTCAGTATTAGTTTATTGTAGATTAATGAACTAATGAAAATCACAAATTTGACGACTTTATAGACATATCTGTTATATATTACATTTACTTAGTTGATCACAATGTAACCCAAATATACTCATATTTTATTAAAAATATGCAGGTGATAAATAAGAACTCACCCCTTACTCATAAACGCCTCATAAATTTATTCACTGTTTAGCGAGATTATTATTTGTAAAATCAAACATATACCAAACAAAACCGTAAGAATTTGAGGTAATCAATTAACTAAAATTTAAGAGGCGTTTATGAGTAAGAGGGTAATCTGTATATCTGATTTCTAATTCCTCATCATTAACCTTAACAATTGGATTTTTTTTAATTTTTATTTAAGCAGAGTTTTTTGCCATAGTAACCAACTCGATATAGTTCTTGTGTATGCTACCATAACGGACACCTACCTGCCGTCACGAATTTTGACAGCAGTGTCATAACAATTCGAACATTATATAACTTTAAGAATTTCATGTTCTTAGAGTGTTTGATACATTCCGCTAGATAAATTTATTCACTGTTTAGCGAGATTATTATTTGTAAAATCAAACATATACCAAACAAAGTGTATTTATTTTACAGAAAAGAGCTATCCGTGCCATTTATCGGCTTGGAGCACGAGAATCGCTTAGAGAATTATTTAAGGAAATAGGTATCTTAACCGTCGCTTCCCAATTTATTTATAACAGTATATTGCATGTAAGACAGAATATACATTTATATACCAAAAGAAGCGATATTCATACGGTAAATACTAGAAATAAACATAAACTGTGTGTCCCTCATTACCGTTTACACAAAGTACATCAATCGTTTATGGCACTTAGTATACGCCTTTATAACAAAGTACCTGTAAAGATATTAGAATTACCGATTACTTCATTTAAAGAAAAAATTAAAAGTTGTTTAGTAGCCAAAGGATATTACACTCTTGAGAATTATGTTAGTGACCGGGATGCCTGGATTTAAAATAGGTCTATGAATTAGGACTCGCAGAAAAATTTACTTTGGTCGATGTGAAGTAAGCGCGTCCCTCTGCCATTTGTATCTCCCCTAATTGTAGTTTTTTTTGTTGCTCTTATTGTCAGGACTCGTCATGCTCACTATAATGTCATTGCTTGTGGTGGCGTGGAGGCCGGGTCAATCCCTTCCCTACAATATGGCGAGGGGGTTGATGGCTGACCTTTGCGTTATACTCGTGAACGGGTGCTACTTGGGGTGACTGGTCGACCCTGACATTAATAAATTTACATTGTAATACACTTCTGAGTTTTTATTCAAGGGGTCATTTGGCTGAGCGACGTCTTTACTACTGGATAGTTATTTATGAATATGATTTGGTGCTCCCACTTTCATGTACTACCTACATCACGACGCTACCTTTATAATTGAATAATCCTTGGTTATGGTTATGTATGGTATACAATGGTTGCAGCGCCTAATTACAGTGATCTCCTATGTAAAAATTATGACGTCAAGAAAATGCAGCAGTAGAGTTTGTTGCGCCGCTTCTTCTCTACTAGCGCTTTGGAGGCGGTGGTAAAGTTTTCTAAACTTTGAAATGTTTTTAAATTTAGATTAAGTAATGTTAGATGACGTCAAAAAGATACAATATTATTGTACTACTTTGAATAAATGAATGAAACTGAAACTGAAACCGTAAGAATTTGAGGTAATCAATTAACTAAAATTTAAGAGGCGTTTATGAGTAAGAGGGTAATCTGTATATCTGATTTCTAATTCCTCATCATTAACCTTAACAATTGGATTTTTTTAAATTTTTATTTAAGCAGAGTTTTTTGCCATAGTAAACAACTCGATATAGTTCTTGTGTATGCTACCATAACGGACACCTACCTGCCGTCACGAGTTTTGACAGCAGTGTCATAACAATTCGAACATTATATTTAACTTTAAGAATTTCATGTTCTTAGAGTGTTTGATACATTCCGCTAGATGTAATTTTTCTCAAAGTTAAATTATAAAAACACAAATAATGTTCCTATTTACCCTTAAAACCATACAATAATGTAAATACTTTCTTGTAGTTTTTAAAAATGACTGTCTTTAATAGAAAACTGCTACAGCCGCTCGTGTAGCGACCCGTACCAGCCAAATAACTTAAGTATATTGCGTCAGATGTCGCTAGTAGCTACATCATAGACTGTTTATTCTATACCAGTGTATAACATGTACTCTATATGTCCACCCCCCTCTCGCCGCGCGCATACCTCAGGAGGTGCACAGCTCCTGTGGTCACACTATAATGCCCCGGCTTGAATAACTTTCGATACTGGCCACTAACAAAACAATAAAAAAGAAGAACTAAGAAAAATAGTAGTACATCAATCACTTTCTGAGAATCTTCTTTAAAAAAAGAAATAAGTAAATAAAAAAAGTCCGTCTGCCGCTCAAGAGACCATTAGTTATTTAAATCTATTTATTACATTGTTCATAAACAAACCACTTGGCCGTCGTCTGAGAGTACTGTAATCCATTTGTCTTAATTCAACTTAGAATTTCACCAACATTTACTAAGATCTCCGTTCATAATATAATTCATTAGAGACAAACAGATACACCGCCGCTCCAAGCCATCGAAATAATGCGCTGGATTTTCCAGTTATCATCATCTTAGTAGCTAATTAATGGGCCCACTACTTTATTTATCTATTTTAATCTATAACATTTTAAAAAAATATATGAAAGAGCGGAGTCTCCTACCACAGACATTGTTTGTCTGAAAGGAGGCTCCAAACACAATGCATTGTAAAGAAAACCTTATAGAACAGATAAACTATTTTTCATTTTCATTTTTTTCACTGTCCAGTGACGGAATGGCCTTAGTTATATTAAAACCACGTGCTGGTCAAAAGGGTTGATAGATAATAGGGGTTTAGACAAGTTTTCATTTAAATCTGTTTTCTTAGAGATATTTCCTTTTACAATGCGATTTTAATAATGCAATAACTTCCTATACAATGACGTTCTTAGAATGTAATTTATTAAAACAATTTTAATTTCTTAGAAATTTTAATGACGCATTTATAAATGCCACCCTTAAAATCAAAATAGGGTTCGTTTCATTTTATTTCTAACGTGACTTTCATTTGGCATTTTTAAGTTCTTAAGCGATGTTCAAAAATAAATTAGCGTCGAGTCGACTTAAATATCTGAAAGCCAGCAGTGGAACATTACATTGATGAAAAAGTTATGGTGTAATAACAATAAATAATTACATGGCTAATTATTCCATATTACTCCTCTCATCAACTGTCATCTGTACTACACTAACAACTCTATTCTAAATGGTGTCATAAAAACCTCACATTAACGAATGCCTAGTTACAAACGTCTTGGATTCTAAATCCCATTCATAAAGTTACAGACGTGAGTTTGCTCATAAAACAAACACTATGTTAGCTTAGTTAGCAAACAAGTATACTGGTAATTTACAGTTTCATGTAATCAAAACATGAGCTTGATAAATTTAAACTTTTCTGCACAATTAGAGCAAGAATAAACTTTGTGAGCTTACACTAACAGCTTCGTATGTTGTTGACATTCAACTACCTATACGTTGCAATTAACCACAAGCGTAAACTATTCAATGCAGGAAATTAGATTTAGGTAGAACATAATGTAATCACCGGTCAGTTATTTCTGAAAGTCCTATTACGAAACGTCTATTATAGCAGAATATTTGGAAAGCAGTTCAGTGTCGTATGTTTATTTAGTCGTATCAAAGCAATGTGTTCCCAAAATTGGACGTGCAATTCAAAACAAGGTTTTTGGAGCGTAATTGCTTCGATCAACAGTTCAATAGAGTTCTTTCACTTGCCGTTTCGAGCAGTTTTCCCAAGGGGATGCCGGTTTGCTACTTATTTACGTTGTTTCTCTCTTACATGTAGGGCAAATAAAATGCGACGGCAACTGACAGTGCCCTTTCTATAATTCTTTATTCAGATTTATTTTATCTTTTTATTTAAGGCAGACGACTATACTCGAAAAGATGTTAAAAAAAATGATACTATTTCAATTATAACATGCGGTTTTCCAAGCTAATAATTTTATTGGTACTAACTGTATATAAGTTATATAATAACTTGTATTTAAAAGACGCAGTATTGTATTATCTTTCCCTTCCTTATAGATTCTTGAAGCGTGGTGAATGAGCATGTCCTCATCGTTTTTGGACTATAATTGTGCGGCTAATTATCCTGAAACTGGTTCCATTTTCAAAGATTCATCGTTACATAATTATTACATAAAACGACTAAAACGTAAAAAGAACTACCGCGTGTACATAACCACCGCCACAATTTGAATGCATCATTAAGTTTATGTCTAGCTAACAAATTTGTGAACATTCACTTGACCTTTTCGGCTTGGCTTAATTTGTTAGCCCCATAGCGAATGAAAATAGAATTTTCCAGAAAATTAACACACGAGATTGAATCTGTGAGAATATTGGAAAGATATATACATATGTATAAATATACAGGTATGAAATATATATGAAATACGTGATAACCGATGAACTTTTAACGCGAAGTTAACGAACGGATGCTGAACGCGACGAGGAAAATGATTGATTGATTATAACCTTGATTGTAATAAAAATAAGTCCGCACGAGTACCAGGTTATCGACGCGTGTGTTAATGTACAGCGGATACTGTAATTAATATTAATTTACAATAACTTCATCATAAACTTCGATATGAAATGTACACTTTTGAAGAATTGATAATATTCTATCCTTTTTATAAGGTTTTAGTTTAACAACGTAAGCAGTTATAGAAATGATTTAGCCGACTTTAAAAAGATGTGGGAATATCATAGTTGAACTATTTCTTGACCAATATAAAACTAGTTCCATAGACATTACAATAAATTGTGTGGTTGGGTTAACAGGCATTGTGTTGGTAAGCTAATTCTCTTTCACGCAGCAATTTAGGAAACAGAATGACATTAAATTTATGACCTATAAATAAATACACCGGGTTCTGTGGCACGTGTTGGAGAGGCCTATGTCCAGCAGTGGACTGCGATAGGCTAGTTGATTGGTTAATTAAAACACGCCAAAATTAACGTAAAATTACAACCATTACTTCACTGAACATAATCGGCCTTATTACAAAATACGGTCTAACTATAAACCACGATTTATTACGTCACAAAACCACTGTTTTTGAAATTTGTTATTGCAAAATCAGTCTTAACGTTAAAGTATTAAAACTGATTTTGTATTAACGAATACAAAATCATAAATTTGTTAATACAAAATCTGTTTTAACACTTTAGCGTTAAGACTGATTTTGCAATAACAATTTTCAAAAACAGTGGTTTTGTGACGTAATAAATCGTGGTTTATAGTTAGACCGTATTTTGTAATAAGGCCGAATGACTTGACTTGACTTCTTCGTGAATGGCCTCATGTGAAACGTCACATATTTTGCCAGTGTCTTGTCGAGGGGCTCGTAATGTCATTAATCAAGAAGTGTCATGATCCATGCTATTAACCAAATAAATGGTAAACCAAAACAAATCACAAACAATTGTTCAGGATGATTATTTTCACTGAACATAATATTTCATAAATAATATTTGACAGACAATGTCTCTAATGCAACAAACTGTCATAGTAGAGATTACGACAATCAAACGTTATAATCTGTGGAGATCCATAGTCCACCCGACTGCAATGTCAGCTCTGAATATTTATGGACACATACGATGACACAGATTGTCAAATTTATAGCCTGCCGTTCGGCCATTACGTAGGTACGTCGTAATCCAGTAAAACATATTATAGAAGTATGAAAAAGATACGAGATTGCAGAAATAAAGGCAAGTATTGATTGGTACAGATATTTGTATTTCTTTGTATGTGCCATTTTATAAAAATATATATTTACGTTACACTATTACATAACACTGGCAACATTTATTTGTCGAGTGCCTGGTGAGCGGTTGCACGATAATCACAAAGTAGTATCCGAACTCGACGAATCAGCTTATCCAGATGATGACCTCTGTGGCGTAGTGGTTATATTACATGGCTGCTACGCAGAGGTCTCAGGTTCGATTCCCGCTCAATGCAAATCTTTGTGTGCATAAAGATTATTGTTTGCATTGGTCTCAGTGTTCCTATGTATAATATATATATGTTTTTACAAAAAAAAAGTATATAAGTATTAATATCCGTTGTTCAGTTACCCATAACACCAGCAGGTTAAGCCTAGCTTACTTTGGGAACAGATGGCGCTGTGTAGAGATGTCTGTGAATATTTAATATTTATTTATAATCAGCGTCTCAGCAAACCACGTTAGAGAAAGCGTGATGAGATAGACAAGGCACAGAAACACTGACCTTCATTGACCATGGACCGAGACATGTGGAAGTCACATAAAAAGCCTTTGCCCAGCAGTGAGATAATATAGGGCAACAGTTACAGTAACAATCCTTACTAATATTATAAATGGAAAGTGTGTCTAGTCTTTCTTTCACGGCAAAACGGAGCGACGAATTGACGTGATTTTTAAGTTGAGATAGTTGATGGGATGTACTTTTTCTTCTTTCTTCTGACTCCAGGAAAGGGGAACAGTGCTAGCCCGAATTTAAAGCGAGCGAAGCCACGGGGCAAAAGCTACATACATTGTAATGTAAGTATATGAGATATACTGAGGTGTAAAGCAGTGCTATACTGAGCTTCAGTCGGTTTGTGCCGTTACAGAGTATTTATTATGTTTAAAGTCGTAATAGTTCTGTTAATGTACCCGTGTAGGGATGGCCCACTTTCAAGCAAAACTTGCCGTTGTAAACACTAAACAGAAAAGACAATTCATAAGGTGATCCTTTTCTTTTCCACTGAGGTAATATCGAAATTACTTCTGTATTGTCTTTCCATAGAATACAAAGATAAACCATAAAAGGGTACCACCTGGCATTGTGTCATCATATTAATAACTAAGCAGAGCTTGTACTATAGGTACTGGACAACGGATAAACATACTTAAATACTTTTTTTTTGTAAATCATGCATATTTGGTCATAGAAAACACATAGAATCGAACCGGAGACCTCTGCGTCAGTCATGTTATATAACCACTACGCCACAGAGGTCGTCAATCATCATATCATAACACCTCATTAATGTCCTACTGCAGGGACGGGCCTCCTCCCGTGACGGAAGGATACTAAGCCTACTAATACCACGCTGATCAGACGGATTGGTAAAGGGTTTAATTTCAAGTTTTTCTTCCTTTTATTTCGTAAAAATAATATTTACGGTCATCATAGGTAACACTAAAATAATAGAAAGGCGTTAAGTCTACCAATTTTTGCAAAGAGTGCAAATTAGATAGTAAGGTTATGTAATTATGCTTCCGACAGATTCACAGATAAGAGCAGAGGCATTATTAAACCTATCTGATCATTATCCTTTCATCGTAATAGTAAAGGTATTCTGGTAACTTTATATAAAGATTTTCCTTTAGCAAGATATACCTATTCTTACTCCGTAACTGCACGGACGACACACCAACTAATAAACAAATCAGAGCATTTACTAAGACATGTGTTTAAAATTATGTCGGAGAAACCAAAGAGTCAGATTGATTGTTGTTTGCAAATTAATTGTCACAATATTATTTGTTTACTTTTATAACTACTTTTAAAATTCATTATTTAATTTAATTTGATTTGTTAAATTAATTTACTATTTAAAAAGCTTATTTATCTAATTAAAGTTACGAATATTGTAATTCACATAACGTCCAATCAGAGCAGAGCATTGGCGCGAGCGGGGTCGAGACGCCATCTTGTTTTACTATGAAGCGGGAAACAGTGTTTTTCCTAGGATTGTGAAAACTGGGGTCGATCAGGTTGGATCGTGGAATTATGGTAGAAAGAATGTAGAGTAAAGTAGGATCGGTGTCCTGAACCCGCTGCTCAGTCTTAACTATTGATTTCTTTTGAATATTAACTATTGTAAAGTTATAGTTTGTTATTTTAATTCAAATAAAATAGTGTAAAATCAGTGTTCGTTGTTTTGTGCTCGCATTCTACCCAAATGACGCCCACCAAATCTACAACCAATAATGACTATTTTGAAGAGAATGATGCTTCTCCGACATCAGAAGTGGGATAGAATGATCATTCTCCGACATCAGAAGTGGGATAGAATGATCATTCTCCGACATCAGAAGTGGGATCGATGCAAGCGCAAAACGTGCGTACGACGGCGAATGACGGATGGCGTGCGTTATTCAAAGCGCAAAAGAAAATCTAATATGAGGAGATACCAACGCGACGACGACGCCGACGCCAGGGCTTGGCTAGCAACAGCGGACAACTGGCTGTCAAATAGTAATAAACAGGGAAGTTAATTATTTTTTTTATACTTAGTAAGGCTATGAAAGGTTCGGCCGCAACGTAGTTTTCTCAGATTGCTTTTTCTAATATGAAGTGAATAGAGTTTATGGAAATATTTCTTCCTTGTTTTGTGCGTTTTTACGTTATTTTATGTTCCAATTGTATTTTCTGAAGAAATGTCTACTCGTTATAAAATGTAACGTAAAGTAATGGCTTTTTTCTTATCGCAAAAGGAGTTACCAAGAGATAACAAATTATTGTTGGCAGCACTATTTAAGATAATAAACTTCCCAGGCTTAGTTCTGTATCTAAAAAAAATGTTATGGATGTGGAAAGCTTGGCTATTTATTTTGAATGTTTCAGTTGAACGCATTACAAGCAGCACACAACTCTGATCTCTGAACGTCCCCACATGGCCGTTGCTATGCGGGCCCCTGCACGTGCTATAAATGTGATGGTGCTCAGGGTCATAGTGGCATCGCAGTACTCAAAAACATGGCCAGTTGCGAGCAGCATCACTTAGCCCGACGCGACGCCGCCGCATCCAGCATTGTGAAGCGAGTGAACTGTGGTGTGTGGTATAAAACCTTTCACCTATGAAGATTTATGGAATTTGGTGAGCAGTTTTCAGTTTGTTTCGATTCTGGTGTTGATTGTTCTTTCATTAAAGAAAGCGTCTCTCGTAGGCTGTGTATCTGTCTGTGTGATGAATAAAGTCTCTTTATAAGATATCGTAACGAGGTGGTTGTTAAGGTGTAGTTAGGTTGCTGTTAAAGATAGCGTGTCCTAACGGCGGATGACTGTTAAGGATACTTGAGTAACGTGTCCTAACGGCGGATGACTGTTAAGGATATTTAAGTAGCGTGTCCTAACGGCTGATGACTGTTATGGATACTTGAGTAGCGTGTCCTAACGGCGGATGACTGTTAAGGATACTTGAGTAGCGTGTCCTAACGGCGGATGACTGTTAAGGATACTTGAGTAGCGTGTCCTAACGGCGGATGACTGTTAAGGATACTTGAGTAGCGTGTCCTAACGGCGGATGACTGTTAAGGATACTTGAGTAGCGTGTCCTAACGGCGGATGACTGTTGAGGATATCTGTTCAATGTTCTAACGGCGGATGACTGTTGAGAACATGTGCGTTGAACGTCTGAAAGGCGAGGTGGCCAATCAGATTGTGTAGGTAGAGAGTCTGAAGGCGAGGTGGCCAATCAGATTGTGTAGAGAGTCTGAAGGCGAGGTGGCCAATCAGATTGTGTAGAGAGTCTGGAGGCGAGGTGGCCACTTATAAGGCGAGGTGTAGTTAGGCTTTGTCAGAGGCGAGGTGGCCATTGATAAGGCGAGGTGTAGTTAGGCTTTGTTAGGGGCGAGGTGGCCACTGATAAGGCGAGGCGTAGTTAGGCTTTGTCAGAGGCGAGGTGGCCACTGATAAGGCGAGGCGTAGTTAGGCTTTGTCAGAGGCGAGGTGGCCACTGATAAGGCAATGAGTAGTTAGGCTTTGTCAGAGGCGAGGTGGCCACTGATAAGGCAAGGCATAGTTAGACTTTGTGATGATATCACATAATATGAACTTGTTGGTTAAAAGATGAAATGTAGAGATAAGATCTTTGGTCAGGAGTGGCCGAGCTGTACAGAAAAATCTCTTTCATTTTTGCAGATATACCGATGATGCGCTGTCTTCAACATCACACGAGGGCGTGTGCTACGTCAGGAAGGCCGTGTCGGAGGAACCAAAGAGTCAGATTGATTGTTGTTTGCAAATTAATTGTCACAATATTATTTGTTTACTTTTATAACTACTTTTAAAATTCATTATTTAATTTAATTTGATTTGTTAAATTAATTTACTATTTAAAAAGCTTATTTCTCTAATTAAAGTTACGAATATTGTAATTCACATAACGACCAATCAGAGCAGAGCATTGGCGCGAGCGGGGTCGAGACGCCATCTTGTTTTACTATGAAGCGGGAAACAATGTTTTTCCTAGGATTGTGAAAACTGGGGTCGATCAGGTTGGATCGTGGAATTATGGTAGAAAGAATGTAGAGTAAAGTAGGATCGGTGTCCTGAACCCGCTGCTCAGTCTTAACTATTGATTTCTTTTGAATATTAACTATTGTAAAGTTATAGTTTGTTATTTAAATTCAAATAAAATAGTGTAAAATCAGTGTTCGTTGTTTTGTGCTCGCATTCTACCCAAATGACGCCCACCAAATCTACAACCAATAATGACTATTTTGAAGAGAATGATGCTTCTCCGACATCAGAAGTGGGATAGAATGATCATTCTCCGACATCAGAAGTGGGATAGAATGATCATTCTCCGACATATATATTATTATGCACAAAAAAAAACACCCACACTAAAATCGGCGTGGTAATCATTTACTATAACCACTTTGCCCAAGAGTACATTATTTTACACCAAATAATATTTTATAATTAGAAAATGTTATAAAAAATGTAAGTAATACCTTTTAGTAAAATAATTTCGCGTAGTTACAAAGTCAGACACAAATATGCTTATATGCAAAGAATTCGTGTAACTGAATTTGTAAATATAAATACAAAGGGTTCCCTACATACCCTGGGCTCTGTGACGTAAAGAAATGCCGCATTGAGAGTAAATTATTGTGGCGAGGGAACATATAAAAGAGGCGCTAGCTGTTACAATTTAAATTATATGTATACCTATGTTAGGTTGTTAAAGTAGGGAGTTGTGTGTTATGTTACTGGCCATGTCATCTTCCGTGAAAGTAATAGTAAAAGGTTAAATGCTTCTAGATAATAAGTCTTTACCTATGAAATTGCCGTTTTGTATTAAGATTTAATCAGAAGTTAGATTTTTCAAAAATTATTAAACACAACACAATGAAATTTCGTATAAGTAATGACGCACATTTAAACTAACTATTGTGTTTAAAACTAAGAAAAAAAAGTATCAGGAAAGAAGTTCCAATAAAACTAGTGGGAAAATCCGCTGTTTTAAATTGGACCCATGTTTACACGCTAATCATCAATACAAATAATAATTATTTTTATTTATTATCTTTTGTTAGATGTTGGTAATATTCTATATTTCCTTAATAACAAAAAATATTTAAACAATATATGTTTTTAAAGAAAATACTTAGAGTCTAAAGACTGCGCATAAATAAAACGGCAATTTTATAGGTAAAAGCTATTTTATGGAGTAGATTTTTCTTGCAAAGAAGGAAAACGAAATTCTAGGTTTTACTTTTCTGGCCAGTATGCTTTAAGAACATGACGGTCTTTTTAAAATATTGAAAATATTTTGTCGTGGCAGAGAACTGCTAGTGTGCTTTCATAGCCCAATCGTGTATACCTAATATACGCAATTATAGTTTATCATCGTACCCGTAGATTTATTATCACATATTATAATATAGTTTAAGGTATGATAATTTAATATGATATTGACATGTGTTGATCATATTCATCACACAATGCTTGTTAGTATAATGTACTAAAACAATTATAAATGTAACAATTATTTTACGTCATCGATGTCCCTTAATTGGCACATATTATTTTCTCGCATTGACATTTTCACGTTTTGTTTTAATAGTCTGTTAGTACTGGAATTAAATTAATTTGGTATTTCAATGATCGTTTGCATGTTATCATTCACAACAGTTGCACTGACAAAACAAATTTTAACGATACCAGTAACGTATGACAATTTTGCGATTATTCAACTTGTATAGAATTAAATAACGACTATTTATATAAATAAACATAATTATGTATAAAATTCAAAATAATGTGTTAATATTTTTCAAAAATTCGGAAGTTTAAAACAAATAAGTCATCGATAAAATAAAGACTTATGAGTACAGAATAAGTAAATATTTAATTTAAGTATAAAAATAATTTCTTTACTGTTAAAAATCAAGTACTTAGTAATCCATTGAAAACATTTGTCTTCAAAAAAAGGATCGCTCCCCTAAGAAATGTCACAGTTCCATTGACAACGTTAAAGCATTTTCAATTTACTTGTAAATGTCTTTTCTGTGCTACATTTTTATGTCTACGCATGCTACGCCGCGTAGCAAAATAGATATTGGCTACGGGTATTACTCGTATTAAACTCAGTAGTGTGATTTTATCGACGACCTTTGTGGCGTAGTAGTTTTATAAGATGACTGCTACGCAGAGATCTCGGGTTCGATTCCCGCTCAATGCAAATCTTTGTGTGCATGAACATGATTGTTTGCATTGGTCTGGGTGTTTTCTATGTATAATAATATGTATGTTTAGGACTAGATGGCGTTGTGTGAAAGTGTGAGAAATATTTATTTATTTATGTAAATACATGCCTTTTAACTATAGTAAATACCCTGACCAATGCAAGTTTATTTTCATGCAGATAAAGACTTGAATGGGGCTCGAAACCGCGATTAAAAACCGTGGCTTAAAATCACTCACCGAAGATGCCATAAGCATTTACCTAATCACCGAATCTACAAATCCCTGTCAAAATTATACAAAACCGTGTAAAATTTCCGTGTCTTCAATACACATGAGCTCATCTCTCCCCTTCCACATAAGGTAAGGTAAAGCATGCATGAAATATAGCGATATAGAAAGGTCAACGCGATATATAATAAATATTCTGTTAAATCAGCTGCTTAATCTAACGTATTGGCAATCGTACCTTCGATATAATGTTTGTAGAGCCATGCGACGCGAAATTGTCAAGATGGATTTTGTTCGGTTGGTAAGAGCAGCTTAATTTCGGTTTAGTTATTTTACCTCGTGGTGCTTCTGCTTGTAAGATTTAAGACAAGACAAATGTAAACCTCAATGGTATGATATGTCGTCCCGTATTTGGTTTTACAGAATTATTTATTGCAAATTGACGTCAAAAATGCTGCAGTGAAGTTTGTTCATGGTTCATGGGTTCCTTTTCTATTAGCGGTTAAAAAATATCTGGAAAGCTTCAACGGTGTATAACTTAAGTTAAATAGAAGAAATAATACGACAAACATTATAAATACACACAGTCTATAGACGTCACTTTCCAGTAAACCATGTTGCTCTCAAAACATTCTGGCACTAATATTCCCAGAAACCTTTCCTTTTACGTCTAAGCCGAAACGTGCATCGCACCGTAACTCAAGCGTAATTGAATTTACGAAAGATCCAATAACAGAAGTCTGCAGAGTCACATTCTCATGAAAAATACGATCAAACATACCGACGTGATGGATTACAGCTAGCTTCACGTATATGTATCGACAAAATAACCTTTGACACTGTATATATAGATATAACAATAGTGCAAGAGCACTCTGTGGCCAGTTCAGGCACTAGTATCTACCGCGCAATGTTTTGTTATTCAACACACAACAACAAACTAGTGCCCAACCATTTTTCAATTCACACGTGACTGGAAAGTAAATTAAATAGTCGAACGACGACGCCCCCAAATGGATAAACCGCTAGTCAGCGTTTCATGTTGTAAAGTGTTCACTGCTCGGCGGTTGTCAGGGAAGTCCGCTGCAATTTTATTCATAAGTGTAGGAGCTCGCGAGGGAACTAAACATCTCATTTTACATGCGTAAGTCAGACTTGTGACATATTTATTGCAGTGCGTTCAACTCTGCACTGTATTTGCCCTGGGATTTTTTTTTAGCCGTAATTTGTGTTTCGTATTACAAATCTATGTCATATCCAAAGATACGATTTACCATTTAAAGTGCTAAGTAATAGTGAGTTTTTCCTTTCTTTAGTTCATCAGCAGGAATTTGCAAACATTTCTGGTACTCAATTCAATCCAACGTTACACTAATGTGAAAATATCTACAGTACAAAAACGAAATAACTCATGTAATTTACCTTCGTAATACCTAAAATAATTTGGTTCTACGAAAGAAACCGCCAAGAAGAATAAGTCCGCTTGTCCTTTCATAAAATAGGATATTATTTTGTCAAATTAATGTATATAATTAAACAAGGTTTACAAAAAAGACGTAATTAAAGTAAAATTATTAATTACTTTTACATTGTGTTCTCAGAAATACCTGAATACTGGCTGACAAATTTAAATTAAGGCAGCAATACGTTCTGAGTTACCACAATTTAAGTACCAACATAATCAAGTAAAAAGAAGGATAAATAAATGTTAGTTAATATAAAATTGTTCATATGTTATCTAAACATGAGTGTAAGCCTGTATTTCCCTGTTCGGCTGCTATAGTATTGATTTACAGGGGAGACATTAACTTGTCTGGCAGAACACATTGTTTCAATCTTTATGGTGCTGTTATATAAAGCCGTATCAATAAATTCCGATGTATATTTGTATTTTTTTGTGCGAAAGGTTACTTTTTCTTGAATGTTTTTTACGTAATGAATTCTGTGGTGTTGCTTTTACATTTGCAGTGGTTTTTTTGTTCATTATTTTGTTAAATGAGACAGATTAACGTTGTTTTCTGTATGTCGAATAGAGGCCTACTTTTTAGACACTAAAATATGTCAGTGTATGTGTTTCACTTGACACGCGGGGCCATCATCGCTCTGCGGCTGAAGCCGTTCACCTCGCCGCTGATTTAAATATGCAGACGCTTGTATTGATTGTCTCCAAGAATAACGCCCCTTCCGACGTGAGCCATGTAGCGAGCCGCGCATCGACGCTCGCGCCTCCACACTCAATACTGCATCTACTTCTCAAAGTTTTGTTAATTATAATTAGCAGACTTTCATCCATAAATCACCACTAAGAATCACAAATGAGATGGTTACACTGAATACCAAAATGAACCATTCATTATTCTCTAACTACTCTTTTACTTGAATTGCTACCCTCGGGCGTGTATCTATATTGTTCCGAGGCAATTAACGCTACCTACTCCTAATACTTTGCGTGAAGCGCTTACAATAGATCGTTTTGTACAAACGAGTGTATTGCCTGTAAATAATAGGCCCGTGGAAATTGGTAAACTTATTAACAAGATCATTTAGTTCAAAAGCAACTTTGAAACTGACTAAAAGGCCTCTAACGATCTGATATTAAATTTAATTAAAAAGTTTTTAATTGCAGTTCATGAAAGTTTGGTGTGTCCTTCTGTAATATGTGAAGGTTGGAAGATAACAAGACAATCGAAAGGGAAAGGGACCAATCGACGTGTTATTATCTTCTTGATCTCTTATGTGCTTAACTCTAATACAATAGAACAAGCTTTACAGATAATTGGATGTATACAGCGGTTCTATAAATATGTGAATATAAATAAAGGGGATTTTTCAGTCAATAACTTACACGCTTCCTTTCTACGCCAAGGTATTCCGCAGATACCGAATACCTGTCGACTGAATCCCAATGACATGTACAAGAAAATGCATCCCTATCTTGCATGCCTTCAGAAATGTCGATGCTAACTCTATCCTAGAATCCCCCTAGATTTTGTGGGCTAACATATTATTAGCATTATTTTTCATGCCAACGTTTTACGTATGGAAACATTCTCGTCATAGTTTGAATGAAAATTCGATAGCCGTTGAACTACCTACATCGAATAAAATCAATATCTGGTGGCTATTTTTGTTTCCATCATCGTGAATAGAATTAAATACTGTGGCGTTAATAATTAATATGCAACTTAATACTTATTCAGTCAGTTATGTGTTATATTTTCGTATGACGTATTGTTTCCAACATATAATTTATTCATTAAGAGCGACTTAAGCTATAAAATGGAAATCAGAGTTAAAATTTCAAAAGTCTATTCTCACTCTTCAGGGTCTGCTCCAGTGAGAAATACTTGACCAACTAATACTAACAATAAAAGCTAAGCTAAGTGCCTTGGCTTATAGAAATAGGCCGCATGAGTAAGAATAACGACTTTGGAAAAGGCTATTTGCTATGCTATTACATGCACAAACACACAAAAGGTAAATTATTTAGTAATAAAGCCGAGTATTAGATAACGTTAAGAAGACCTGATTGAAAAGGAAGGCACTTTAAATCCACTGTTAATAAATGTCTTCAACATACCTAAGACACATTCTAAAAAAAAAACTTTGTATAAACAACATTAAATTTTGCGTATTGTGATCAAAGAGACTCTTGTTTTTCAAAAACCGAACACTTTTTGATTAATAAGGTCACAAATGAAAATTTCGACACCTATAAAACTGAAATCCATGAAATCGGGGTACGTAACCCATATTCATTTTCTTTCCATAAAATAAACATAACCGTTTAGCGACGAATTAAATAAAAAATAATTGTTCTCGCCATTCCCATTTCGCCGAAGGCTATGATCAGCCAAAATCAGTATGGTACTCGTAATAGATATAATCGCTAAAAACGGTCCTTTGCCATAAAATAAAAATCCTATTCACACATTGCAGTGTTATACTTTAGTAGGTTTGCTAAGGGGTAAGGTATGGGTAAGGCTCTAATATATCAGTTAGAGAGTGATACTCGATAAGAAAAACAACATACACTTCCATGTTACGCTAAACACATGATTTGCGTAAGGGAAAAACAAACTATAAAAAAAAGTATTTAAGTATGTTTATCCGTTGTCTAGTATCCATAGTACAAGCTTTGCTTAGTTTGGGACTAGATGGCGTGATGTGAATGTGTAAGGAATATTTATTTATATACAGTCGTACAGTGTGTATAAATATACACACTGTACGACTCCAAGTCCTAAAACTCGATAACTAAAAGAATAAGTATGACCAGCGAAATACGTAGAGTAGCCTAAATTCATTCCTGAGAGTAGGAGGTGTGCCCAGTTGAGCCAAGTAACTTGGGCTGCTATGAATTTTGAACATTCAAACAATCCTTACATAAACCAAAGAATAACTTCGTGAATCATCATAACAGCCCATTAATGTCCCACTGCATGGACGGGCCTCCTCTGCTGACGGAGGGATACTTGGCCTACTAATACCACGCTGGCCAAACGGATAGGTATAGGGTTTAATTTCAAGTTTTCCTTCTTTTTATTACGTAAAGATAATATTCACGGATGGGATGAGACGGGGTGGTGACACACTGTATTCTTTCTCCGTCACCACACTTTGTGAATATTTATATCTAAACCATCGCGACGCAGTTTGCCAGACTTGAGTCCATTTCTGTAAATGTTTATAGATATCTAAATCAACCTGCTTTCAGACGACAGGTGAACTATAAAATATAAATAAAATTGCCTATTTCGATATCAGGCCTTAGAAATGTGACGTCGAGAATGGCCTACTAAAGGTATCCACTAGACTGTACAAATATTCTAGCTTTAATTAGTTTAGTTTGGCTGGGCTTTTTCCGCACTTAGCCCCCTAAATAGGACATTCTGCGGCATTAAATTTTTATATTCTTCTTAGAGTAAAAAAAGGCCTGATCACTTCCCAAAAATTAACAATTAATAAAACAAATGAACATACTCCCTACAACATTTCAGAGGTTAATATAAAATTGCAGAGCTGTTATCCAAAGGCCTCTTGCACCCCTGCAAGCAGGTTTCACCCACATAGCCAACTTTTAAGTACTTTTCCGCTGATATTAAACAATGAACTTTACTTTTCCAATTGCCGTAGCTTTAAAAACCTATTTTGAATCAACTCTTTTCTCGGCTACCGGGATTAAAGCCACGGTTGGGTATTATCTTTAGTAGTTTTCCGAGAATCCATTTTTAAAAAAGCGCTGAAAGTTATCGTATCCTGACCAGACCTTTCATAGAGAAAAAAAGCTGTTATCGTGAATACTACTCGCATTTAGTAAATTTGCTATATTTGTTTGTTGATTTTACATCTATAAACTAGAAAAAGAAGTAGAAGACTTTTAAAAATACATAGTAAGCTCGTCTGTAATTTATTATCTTAGATTATTGGAGATTTATGGAGTACCTAATTTAAAAAAATTAAAATAAAATACAAATAAGGGCTGCATAGTCAATATAAGCTTAATTTAGAAAATTAATGTTTCTCCAAGATTTATATTGAACTAACATTCACGACATTCATTCAACGCCATCTAGTCTAGTTATCTAATATTTAAAGAAGGTAATAACTTTTTCTAACATTAATGTTTATAAAAGAATCAAAAGCGTGGCTTTTGACGTACCTAGACTCCACCCGCTCCAGCGCATAGCGCAATGCTATCTCTGAACAAAATTGCAAAGAAGCTAAAGTAAACCTAAGAAACAAAACTATTTTAATTTATGAACTAGTTGTTATGCTCAAAGTAATTTTACTTCATTTACCTACTACTAATGTTTTTATAGAGCACTTTTTTCTAGATATAACACGCGTGTCAAACCAACGTTTCATGTATGTACATGCCATTAATACACTACAGCAAACGATTGAATTGAGAAATATTATGAATATTTTATACAGCAATTATATTATAATTACGTTACTTCAACACGACACTGTATTCGTCATCCATCAATAGACGCCATGTAGTTTGCCCTACATAAATCATTACCTATATTATTTATTTATATGTAAACCTTCACGAAATATGGGTTATTATTTGAAATTAATATTTTTTCCGAAAGGAGTTTTTTAGTAGGTATGGTGACGGAGTTAGATTGGTGTCACTGCGTGTCAAGTGAAAACGAATACCAATACGTCGGGCAGTGTGGTTTGAGTAGACTGAATCACTGCATCACTCACGGCAGGACACCAACCAGAGCAATGTCGGCTATTTAAAAATATTTTCTAAAACTTAGACTTTCATCAAATATTTTGTGATATAACTATAACTAGTTTTGGACTGATACGATAATATTTTGTACTGATACGGGTATTTCTCTGATCTTGTGTGCCAGTTCAAACGAAGCAACGCTACCATTTTACATCAGAGTGTAGTACAGTTCAGCTTCGTTTGCTTTGTAGCTTCATAATTCACTTTGCCTATCGACACCCAGATTGGTACTGTTCCCACAATTGAGCAAAAGGGTTTTAAACAAAAGGTTAACAAAACAAGTTCTTTAATAATACAACAATGTATATCAATTTCATAGGTATTTATGTCTGTTTACAATTATAGTTTGAATTCATTGATTCAACGAATTGTAGATAGTATTTGATTTGGTATTTATTGGTTTTGAACCACTCTAAGACCCTAGTGGCATGGCCAATAGATCACAGAAGGTAAATACATTGACGCTATTCTTTTTATTTGTCGTTTTTCCTTAAATCAGGATCATCCATAATTTAGCATGGGCTTTCCCAGCTCTAGCCTACTTGTTAGTTGTGTCAAGTTTACTCTTTTTCGTTGATTAAGTCTACAGAAAATAACAGCGTCTTTAGTTTCTTCGCCAGGAAGGACATTATATTTTTAGTCTGCCTTTATAATAATTTTCAACTCTTTCAGTAGTAGTAAAACCAAGTTTTTAGTGATAACATTGAATACTCTAAGAAAAACTCTTAAGAAAACCTACGCTAGTTAGTTCTAAAAGTACTTAAACAGGTAGTTAAAACTTTGACTGCATTTAAAATTCACTTTACTTTATCATAGTTACTTGAATTTTATATGACTTGTAAGCTAGGCTGATAATGACTAATGGCTTTTGTGAAAGTGATGTTGAAAATTAGGGTAAAACATCAGATACGAAGTTTGGCAACGTTTATCTAAGCAACGCCATCGTAAAGTTTGTCTATGTCATTAGTTAAAATGTTGTTATCATTAATTTACATAAGTTACAGTCTGTGTTTTGAGCATAAATTCAATAGAGGTATACTGTATTGATTAAACTAAAATTTAGTTGCAATTTCAACTTTGTCATCTCTAAAATTAATGATCTAAGCCTAGTTGATTGTGAAGGAACATAATAGTGGTTATTAGCTATGTGAACTATTACAAACTAGGAGTAAGTTGTAGTTGTATTACCGTTTAAAAGTGTCTTTGCTAGCATTTTCCTGGAAAATGAAGAAATTGGAAAATCATTCTTTTGGTAATGCCTTTGCATACCTATAGGCTAAACGCCAAAACTCTCAATAATTCTTTCTAGATGACATCAGGTCTTCATAATATACGATTTGGACATAATTATATTAATTCTATAATACTTAACTTATGTTAATTTTGCCAAATAAATAAGTAGTTAATTGTCAAATCTACAACAACTTATCTATGAAAACATCCATCAATATTAAATGAGGTACGATATATCTCATGTTAAAATTTCATTATCGTCATAACAACGCACTATTGGATACGGCTCTCCTCTAAATTGAGTTTGCTTCAGGATGCAGTTTTGCCTGCCAATATGAATTTCATAGGCATAGATGCCTAAGTATGTCAGTAATATTGAACTACCTGTTTTTAATTAAATTCAATTTTAATGTTAAGTAGAAAGTTCATGTATAGAAGATAAAGATTATATGGGGAGACATCAATATGTGGCCCGGCTGCACAGATAGTTATAAGTTTCTAATATTTTAATATAATATTAAGTTTCTATAAGTTACATAGGTACAGTTCTAAAAAGCTGTACCTATACGAGATATTAATTTACCTTTCGCATTTATAAATATTCACGGACATTTCTACACAGCGCCATCTGTTCCCAAAGTAAGCTAGGCTTATCTTGCTTGTGTTATGGGTAACAGAACAACGGATATTAATACTTATATATTTTTCTTTTGTAAATACTCAGAAACACTTTGAAACACTCAGACCAATGCAAACTATCATGTGCATGCACACAAAGATTTGCATTGAGCGGGAATCGAACCCGAGACAGAGGTCTCGGGTCTACGCAAAGGCGTAGCAGTCATGTAATAAAACCACTTCGCCACAGAGGTCGTCGAAATTCGTCGCATTTTCCTTTCTTAACATTTTGATTTTCATCAGTTTATCATTACAGCCCATGACCGATACACTTCCCATTTTAATTAAATTTCTTATTGATTGCTGTTTTCAATTAAGACCTCATTGCATCATCAGAATTATAAAAACAACAGAAACAGTTATAAAAAGAACAGAAACAATTTTGAAGACGAAAATTAAAATAATTGAAATAAATTTAATTGTTCTGATACTTATATGAATGGTACCAAACATTAAGAAACTAAAGTTGATTTTACCTATTGTTGTCTTTTAATAAAACTAATACATAATTCTTTAGTTACAGAGAAAAATGTCGACCAAATTATTGGTTCGGATTAAATTTTAGAACAATTACTTATCCTAAAACGTTACAAAATCCTCAAACATATAAAAATAATCCTTCCATCAACTTAAGTACATACACAATATCAAGCTACTACGTCTTTATACCCTTCATCAAGGAAGGTGTAATGAAAACAAAGCTAACCACTGAAATCGGAATCAAGTACAATGTAATTTAAATTAAAATTTAACTCTAAAGCCCGATTTACACATCGACAAGTACAGTAGCGAGTTAAGTAGTAAGTTGTTGATTAAGTTGATTTGAATAGAACTCCATCCAATTTTTTGGCGAGTTAAGTACGAAGAAGCCCCCTCTCTCGCGTCTCGCCAAATCAACAACTTACTACTTAACTCGCTACTGTACGTGTCGATGTGTAAATCGGGCTTAAGACATCTGATGCTTTGCGTCTGTATAATTTCATTAGGCGTACAGAAGTGTATCTTAATTCCCATACGTATTTTCCTTATGCCTAAAACCACTCGTAAGTTCTATGTAGATTTAGGCTTCAAATGTTAATGAAAGTATTACGATGTTTGAGACGGCTGTCTTCAAATGAAGACTAGATATGCCGTATAATTGTGCTTACGGTACGATATTTCGGTATAATTCTACACAGGGACATTTGCCTAAATGTTAATAGATCTAGTAAGATATTGTTGAGATTTGTTCACGCTGTTAGTAGTTTCAGGCCAGTATTTGTAAGCAAAATTGGTATTATGATAGATGGAAAGACAATAATTTGTTCCTAGACATAACTTGAGATTTTTGCATAGGTTACATGGTTACACTGTCCTATGTTCGTTATATAATATAGTCAGCTAGAGACCACCGTTGACCGAAATTAGTAAATTGTATTCCGCGTTAAGTAGTTCCCTTTTACATTTAACGTTTTATTCAATAAATATTATAAAGCTATTTTTTAAATAAAAACAAAACCACAATACAAAACACCAAAGTCTAAATTATTTACAATGTGAATCGTAGAAATAAATCAGAATTTAAAACGTTAAGGAAACAAGTGGGCCACCTGATCTCGGCACATGTAACGAGTTCAAAGATTAGATACATTGTGCCAACAAAATGTCGTACCATGCCGCGCCATACCTATTTACGTTTCTTTTTAGAGCTTCTTCTTGTATTATTGGGATACGAAATAAGGCCAAACCTACTTTTTGTAAGAATTTTTTTCTTGAAATCTTAGAAAAATAGTAATCTATCCAATGGTATAAATATGATTAAATAACGAATAAAATACGAATGCTACAGTACGTGTGTGACAAAATTAAGTAAAGTTGGAAGAAGCCTAAAAATCATAAATCGCTTTTGTAAGACAAAAGTGGACAAGTTGTTCAAAGTGTGTTTTTTTGACAAAGTAGAGTCGCAAAGGGGATAAAGAACATATGGTCATTTATGAATAACTATATCAAAACTTATATCTAAAAACACAACATAGAATTGTCACACATAAAGTAAAAATAGAAAATTACGTTTATATAGAAACATAAAACTAACAGCATTAGTTTCGTGTAACCAAATAAATCATTGTAAAATATTGGGAAATTCCCAACCCAGAGATATGACACGGTATTATTGTACCCATGTCTACTGAATTCCACTGACCTTTAAAAGTGACACTCACAACAAATATATCACAGCTACTACCTACAAGTATAACTGTAGTCATGTGGTATTTATAATAATCTCCGAAATATAATATCTGACGACCTCTGTGGCGTAGTCGGTATATAACATGGCTGCTACGCAGAGATCTCGGGTTCGATTCCCGCTCAATGCAATTTTTTGTGTGCATGAACATGATTGTTTGCATGGGTCTGAGTGTTTTCTATGTAGATCTCCATCCTATTTTTTGGCGAGTTAAGTACGAAGTAGCCCCCTCGCTCGCGTCTCGCCAACTTAACTCGCCAAAAAATAGGATGGAGATCTATTTAAATCAACTTAATCAACCACTCGCTACGGTACTTGTCGATGTGTTAATCAGGTTAATTTAAAGTTATAAAAAGCCTGCGTGATCAAGCTGCTTTTACATATGCGCAGCAAAATTTAGACAATCACATTTATTAGAAATAATTTTAGGTAAGTATGCTTTAGTAAGTTTCGAATTTCTCTTTGTCAATCCAAGGGATATTACTTAATAACCAACATCTCACATTTGTGAAATGTCATAATGCCCCGCCTAATAATTTCAATATCTTAAGATTCCTATAAAAATTTGCAATCAATTTACAAAACTGATACAACGAAACCTTTTCTTAACTTTATAAACCAACTAACTATTTATTTCTAAATATTGTAATACTTAAGCTTAATCAAGCCAATATATTCCAATGTCTACGCGAGTAGACAATTTGTTTCATATTCCATTTATTGTCTGCAACACGAAATATAATGTTAGAGGTGCGTTCGGTTATAACAGTTTGATATTTAGTACGGTAGACTGGTGTGCACACCTAATCCTCCCTGAGCCTCTGTGAGCACGAAGCCAAATTCAACACTCGATATAACCGCCACCCGGGGATTTTTGTTTGACATGCCAGACTAGCATGTGAAACTTAGACGCAAATACTAGTACGCTACAAGTAGCAGTTTCGTTTTTAAATTGCTCGTATTGAGTAGTGAAATACATAATGTTATTACAATGTTATAACATGGTAACTATTAAACTATGCCTTGGTGTCGCGATTAGAATCTCATGCAGAGCGATTGGTTGTGCGATCGACGAATTGTTAAGTCTGGATAGTTTTGTGTCCAGTAATTGTTAGTTGCAAAGCGTGGGAACCATGACATAAGCAGCCTACATAGTATTTTCAAAAAAAAAAAACAAGTAACATTTTGTTTTAGTAAGAAATAGAATTATGACTGTATATAAAATTTAACCTCAATGTACCACGTTAGCCGACAAAACGGCAAAGCGATGAAAATATTTGTATCTTACTGAAGGAAACTAAATGTGCGGTGTAATGTGCTTCTGGTAACGTGCCTGTTGCGATTTAACACACATTTAGTATTAGAAACCGGTGCCGGCGTCGAGTTTCTATTTCTACATTGTAAGAAATTTAGTTATGTCTGCTAAAAATACGTATTATTGCATTTTAATACTGAATAAATAATTTAAAAGTAAGAGTTTCTAGAGTCAGTATCTTGCGTCAACCAAATGTTTTCGTTAAAGTCCTCGATCTGTGGCAGTCAAATTACGCAACCCTTTACTTAATGCAGTGAGCCCATCCCTGAGTGAACACGAAAGGACTTATGTGAATAGAGTACTAGTCATTGCAATTAACACTTACGTTAGCAAATTAAACATCGTGCGTCTTCCATTCCATTTCAATCCGGTACTAAGAGCGACGGACAGAAACTCATCATGTAATGCTGAGTTAAGCGCCTTTTCTGTCTTTGCACAGGGTAATCCTTTAGGTTTTACTATTTTATACATTTGTTTTAGTTGATTGTGTCTTGAAATTAACGATAACACATTAAATTACGCCTCTACGGTTATTTTATAGAGTAATCTCTGTTATTCGGACTTTGAATAGCACGTAGTTAAGGTCACTTTTGGGCGCGTTTACTCTGCTAGAGGTAAAAGAAGGCCTAGATATGTTATAGGCGTAGAATAACTCTCAATACCAGTATAGTTACTTACCAATAAGGTATAATTGTATTTGTAAACCGCAGTATGTTATGGTGTGTGTCCGAAAGCTGTATATCTGTCTAATACTGATAGAGTGCTTCCATCTATACTAATATTATAAAGAGGTAAAGTTTGTGTGTTTGTGTGATTGTGTGTTTGTATGTTTGTGACGTTGTAGGGGGTAATCTCTGGATCTACTGAACCGATTTCAAAAATTCTTTCTGTGTTTGATAGTCCATTTATCGGGGAGTGTCATAGGCTATATAGTATCACGCTATGACTAATAGGAGAGGAGCAGTAATGAAATATGTTTATAAAAGGGACGCTTAAAAATGTTTATTTTGCTTCTGCTGCTTAAACATCTGGAGATATACTGAAATGATGTATTAGAGAATTGTACCTTTAAAAAAGTTTTACAATTAAGTCAGCGATAGCATATATCTATCTTCTAAGGTTGACTCACTACGACCTTTTTTATAATAATCAAATTTGATTTAAAGAAATGCATTGTTTGTAAAGGTATTTTGTGTATATGGTATCGACCCTTATCAAAATAAATACGTTAATCATTTTATTTATTTTATTTTAAACATAATTGACCTTTACAGCGATGAGATCCGATTATTAGTTTGAAAGATATCTCAGTTTTAAAATAATGCGCGAATAACGTAATATATCTGTCTAACGCGATGTTAGTATAGATGAATTTTCTTAGTATCAACATTTTGGTCGGAGTAAGATTTTTATTTTAATTTGAAATACCTGTCATCATCATAACAGCCCATTAATGTCCCACTGCAGGGAAGTGCCTCCTCCCGTAACGGAGTGATACTTGGCCTACTAATACCACGCTGGCCAGACGGATTGGTAAAGGGTTTAATTTCAAGTTTTCCTTCTTTTTATTTCGTAAAGATAATATTCACGGATAGTCCCTTAGTCGGTTTTTACGACACCCATGGGATGAGAAGGGGTGTCGACATATTATATTCTTACTCTGTTACCACACGCAGTTAAATACCTGTAAGTACTATAAATTAATTCTACCTCAAAAAGATCGCTTGGTCGGACTAAATTCGGAGGGCGGAGGACCCTGTTCTGTGGCGTTTGTTGAGAGAGGCATTTTGTCCAGCAGTGGACTGCGATAGGCTAATTGGTTTATTGATTAATACCATGTATTCTTAATCCATTTTTACATGGTTAATACTCTATACCAATATTATAAAGAGGTAAAGTTTGTGTGTTTGTAAGTTTGTGACGTTGTAAGGGGTAATCTCTGGATCTACAGAACCGATTTTTAAAATTCTTTTTGTCTTAAATAGACCATTTATCGGGGAGTGCCATAGGCTATATAGTATCACGCTATGACTAATAAGAGAGGAGCAGTAATGAAATATGTTTAAAAAAGGAAAGCGTTTTTTCGCCGCCCAACGAAGTGGGCACGGGTCAGCTAGTTATTTATATTTGAATTAATTTCAATTTTTATGCAGTTAAAAGCTAACTATAAACAAAGCTATAGCAAACTGTGGGTTGAATATAAAATAAATCTTTTGGGAACCAATGTACCAATATGACTTGAAATTCACAAACAAACATTGCAACGAAATAGTGAATTTTGCACCCAGATTTCCACTACTTACGTATATATATATGTTCATTCCTCTAATGCATTTAGCATGTTGTGAGATACGAGTATAGTCTATATTATGTTGGTACACATGCATATACTATAGGTAAAGGTAAAACAGAAAATGGAATTAAAAAGTAATTCTACTAACAGTTGCTAGCTCAGATAATGGACTGTATGAGAACTTTTTGGAGCTGACAAAACCGTCTATTATCGCCAATGGAATAATCCACATATTCAGAGAAATAAGTTGAGCATACTCTCTGATATCTTAGATTCAATGCTGTCTCAGCTATACTCGGAACTGCAAAAAGCTGTCTCTATTGGATGGCCGAAATTTGACTGTTCGGACGCGGCGGTCACAGTAGCGGCTGCCATGCACGATGTCAATTTCAATGCTCATAACAAAACTTCCACATTTAGGTAGGTATCATATCGCCATTGCTTGTGTGAAGAGTTCGGCATCCCTAAAAGATTAAGAGAAATTATGCTTCACTAACAACAGCGCTGGTACCACCAGGAGAGTTATTAGGTTTATCCCTAGTTTTTTTTCTTGTGTAAGAATATTAAGATTTTCAAATATGTATTAGTTAGTATTAAATACTTAGTAGATAAGCATCCATTTGAAATAAGAAGGCGTGGTGACATTTTATTCCATTAGTCCGTTAGGTCACATGACCTATAACACTAAAATCTCAATAAATGTATGTTAGCTATAGTACTTAATACATAAGAATATTATACTGAGATTTAGGATAATATGACCAATATGTGCGTATAGGTTTCAATATAATTGCGTAAAATAAATAATAGACTCAACTTTACCAATGACGTATTTTCTTAAATAAAAATGTGTCATAAATTATGTTCTACTTAGATAGTAATACGTTATTATTTTTGGAGAAGGTCCAGGATAGACGCATTTTAGCCTAAAATAATAATATGATGATAATGCTAAAGACACTCCTTATCCAGCGATTGTCGTAAAAGTCGACTACCTTTATAGTTCTACTTACTTACTACATAACAGATATTATCTAAGCAAAAGATTAAAAATATTTTTTGCTTGATACAAGAATTGGTATAGGACCAACGAGTGTTATTACTGTACCCTGCCTTTTAATACTACACTGCCCAGGAAGATCAGGCACTATCAGTAAATACATGTAAGTATTGTATTCCAAGAGCTAATTTTATACTAAATACTGTACTAAATTTTGAACTAAATAAACAGATCACACCCCTTAAAAATTGGTCGTAATTTTACCAACATAACACAAACATAAAAAAACACTGCTAAAATTAAATATCCCGAGAAGGTTAGCTATATTATTTTCAATTTTTTAATTTAAATTATTGTAATAACGATATTATTTATTCCGTACAAAAATAATTAATAAATATTTAAAAAACAATTTGAAACGAAATGTCAAAATTGTTTTGCTGCTAGAGTAGAAATGTGGAGCCCAACGTGGGACTTGAGCGCAGTCCTCCCGTTTTATAGAAAACCTTTATTATTTGAGCCACGACCTTAATACGAACTGTAACTATTAATATAAATACCTGTCATACCTTTATTGAGCCTCAAACATCATGGTTTCAGCTCTACAATGTTCCAAAAATATCGATTCACAACGAATCCAGCATGTCGGCCGCCCTCTAGGGCAGACGGCTCCTCTCGCTCTACGTACACATAGGACACAACACGTCAAGCGAGATATCAAAACGGTTTCCCGCCACTGGTATTTTAACACATTATACGGCCATTGTTAAAATTTTAGGTCACGTTAATTTATTATAAAATTAAAATCACTGTTTATAAGTTTTTTAGAGTATTTAGTACAATATTTTAAAGGAAAATGGACTTAAAGTTTCACTAAGCCGTTAAATTTACAGGCATACAACGTACCGTCCTGCCACGCTCACTCGACCCGACTGACTGAATTTCCTACATTTCCCGGCGCAAGCCTTCACCCCTTGTAATCGAGCACGTTCGCAAAGATATAACGGCAAATGTCTAGATGTACCTTTGATTAAATATCTTGCTGAACGCCTTAGAAATAACTTTATATAATTCTTATTTTTTGACTGACATGTCCTGCGACATGCTGCCGGAAAAGTTTAGAGTACTTCATCATCATAACAGCCCATTGATGTCCCACTGCAGGGACGGGCCTCCTAATACCACGCTGGCCATGGATTGGTATAGGGTTTAATTTCAAGTTTTCCTACTTTTTATTTCGTAAAGATAATATTCACGGATAGTCCTTTAGTCGGTTTTTACGACACCGGTATGAGATGGGGTGGTGACATATTTTGTATTCTTACTCCGTAACCACACGGAGAATTTATTGTAGGTAGGTATGCACTTGTTTTTTTTATTTCCAATTTATCTACTTTAACTTGTATTTAAAGTTTGTAACTACAGAGATAATATTAAATATTTTAATGGGTTAAATTACCATGATATAAGAATAGTAACAGTAAACCAAAACAAAATTATTAAAAATATTAAAACTTCATAATAGAAAAGGTGCTTGTGGTGTGGAAAGTTCATGCGTAATTATCTCCACTGTTCTATTTGATTTGAATTTTCATAAGCTTTTAAAAGCTTTTAAAAAATAAGTTTTTACTTTTTTAGTCGAATAATATGATTTCTTTTTTGTTAAACTTAGGCACATATTCCTTTACTTTATAGTGGTTTAAGTAAGTACATAATATACAAAAATCTATTTTTTTAATAAAATTGTTATAAATAGTAATTAGGTGATTATGCTGATATATGTTAAGGTTTAATTCACGCATTATGTAATAAAAAAATTGCTGGATAAATTATAAAAATATAATTAAATATTTTCTTCCTCTTAGGTATAAAAAGATTGTAGTAGTTAAACAGTGTACTGAATATCAATACCTTGTTCTTTTGAATTTTTCTTATAATGTGGTGTAGGCGATAATAAAGTAAAAAGGCACTATCAACTAGCTATATAGCTATTGCAGTCCACTGCTAGACATAGGCCTCTCCCAACACACGCCACAGAACTCGGTCCTGCGCCTTCCGCATCCAGTCCGACCCAGAGACCATATTATTTTTCTTACCTTTCTTTTTTTAAAAAGACACCCTAACCATAGTACAGAGATATATTTTAACCATCATTATCATTATAATTATTATTATCAGCCAATGTATGTCCACCGGAAGACGCAGGGCTGGAAGATCCCTCACACAGCTTCTATTATAGCTATACTAATATCTACGTATAATGAACGTATGTCTAACCCACGAACGTATATAGTATACGTCCGTGGTCTAACCAAATAAACAGGCCAAATTATTACTTTTTAAAAATTGATATCGTTCATTCGGTAAGTGCAATTCGGTCTTAGGTAAATATAAAAACATATTTAGGTTTTTTACCCATAATCGACCTTTACTTCTGTTTTGTTTTTTCTTATTTATAATGTATCAACCTGAATATGAAACAAGAAAATTAAGTAAAAATGCTATGTAATAATATAAATTGTCAGTAAGTACTTTAAATTTAAAATAATAGTCATAAATATAATATACCTACTACAATTTTCAAATATTGGTTGTAAATTTTTAATTTGTAGTTATGAATAAAAGATAATGCATTATGATGTTTCATCAATAACAATATTTGCTTTATATTTTCGCAAGAAAGATAAATAAGTAAACACCAATTCATTTCAGAACGATAACTCTAATAATCATTTTGACTGCCACTAGTGTCACTTCTACTGACGTCACTCAAATCAATTTGATTGAATTGATGCGTTTTGTTTGTGTTTGTACTCGAGAATAATCGAATAAAATTATAACATTAAAGTTTAGTGTACCGTTTTAAATAATCCTAATGGAGATGTTAAAAATTTGAACGCAGTGAATATTGGTTTATCGGTATGGGTGGGTGATTCAAGTGAAGTAAAAGACCCCTTGCTTGTGTTGTTTAGTAATGTTTGGATTACAATTGAGAG
The DNA here is from genome assembly GCA_905475405.1 of Schrankia costaestrigalis. NCBI lineage: Eukaryota > Metazoa > Arthropoda > Insecta > Lepidoptera > Erebidae > Schrankia > Schrankia costaestrigalis. Next base: position 12,957,399 of record FR997826.1, read on the forward strand.
TAAAAGAACAAATATACGGAATAATAAACTGAAATATATAGTTATTTTGTACTTTTTACATAGCAAAATATTTCAATCAACTAAAATCTCATAAAATGGCACAAACCGAAGACACAGAACTCAGAGATTTAGTCATCGAAGCATTGGAAAGAAATGGCTCGTTAGCTAAAATACGCGCATTGTTAAGAGCAAATATATTTATGGCTTTTGAAGATGATTGTGAGAATATGAAACAGAACATTAACTTGGACAATATTCTTAAAATACCTGAAGGTACATTAGCTCTTTCTGTGATACATGAGTTCCTAGAATTCTGTTGTTTGAAAAACACTTTATTTGTTTATGTGTCTGAATCTCGCCAAGGAAATGAGTATAACTATGAAGGAAAGAAGTCATTGACAGAAAAGTTTAATATTCCTAAAAGTGAAGCATTAAAAGAGCCATTGCTGTTGTCTCTCATTAAAAATGTGACCAAACTGCATCACACAACACCTTTTGACTCAAATATATTAAACAACAAGAATCATGATAATCTAGCTAAAAAAAATTATACCGAACAACAAAATTGTACTTACATACTCCATGAAGACTCTCAAAGCAGTACTATCAGTAATTCTACTTCAGATACATCATCAGATGAGAAAAATAAGTTACATTTACGGTTACAATTGGACAACTCAGATACCGATACCTCGAGTGACTCTGGGAGAGATAAATCCAGTTCCGAATATATTCCTGCCGATCACATACTCAAACCAACCAGTGACAATAACCATATAATCACACAAAAGTCTATTGACTGTGTTGATTCAAGAAGTTCAAGTAATTTTATTTCTCAAGATCAATTAGATAGAAACATATCACTATTAAAAAATAGTAGTAGTGAATCTACATCATACTTGGAAATAAAACCATTTAACTCCTTAGATGAAAAAATGCTTAACACAGCAGGTCTACCAGTTGTTGAAGAGGATACAAGTCCCGTAAGTCCAAATGTAAGACTTGAAACAAATATGGACAATGTTATCCTCACACCAAATACTGGTACTTTAAGCAGTACTTCAACTTCATCTCATATGAAAGGAAATGATAGTAAAGTTAGTAAAGAAAGTAGTAAAAGAGGATCTGTTAAAATTGATGGTGAGATGGGTGACTTTAGCTATGGTGACGATTTCTCATCATCACCGGTATCTAAACTTAAACCACCTGAAAAACATTCAGTACTACAAGATAATATTGGCAGAAATCCAAACCTAAATTCCTCAATAGAAAGTCCACACCAGACATCTCAAAGTTCACAGAGCTCTGTTTCTTTATCAGATGTGGCTGATTTGTTAAGTGATAAAAATTCACTCAGTAATAGTAATGATAAGTTACCGCAATCACCTCACAATCACTTTAAAGAGAAAGTAGATGTTAAGTCAAGTAAAATTAACAGTGATGATTCTGGAGATTTTACTGAGTCTCCTATAGCATCACTGTCCAATCTGAGTCTTGATATTCACAGTGATTGAAATTCCTCTTTGCATTAAACAGCATACAATATTTTCTTGTATACCTTAAAGGTACCTAATTTGCTTACTAATATTATAAGTTATTATTAATAACTACACGGGTATTAACATGATCAAATTGTGGTAATAAATTATTTACCGAAACGTTTAGAGCCTCAACGTTTCGGCCAGGTTGCACCAGCCATGGTCACGAGATGACTCGTGTAGTTATTAATAATAAGTTATAATGAAACACAAAAGTTTTAAAGTTAATAATATTATAAGTTGTTGTTTCTCATTTCTGTTATGAGTTAAACAGCTGTGTTTATTATGCAATACAGAGGTAATGTTACTAACCTAGACTAAATTAGACTTATAATTTGTCTGCATTTAACAAGTTGTATTTATTTGTCAATGTATTTGTGATCTATTTTAGGATATTATACAGAGTGGTGTTAAAAATTAAAGCAATAAAGTGTAGATACTAAGGTTCCTGTTAGTACACAAATTAATTGTACCTACAATGTTTAAAAAAATAATGTTCAGTATTTGATGTATTTAAAAAATGTCTTGTATAATTTTATTTTCTGATTATATGACAGATGACAATTACTTTTCTATTATAAATCTTCACAAAATAATAGAATAGGCTTATCTTATGAGTAAATTTTGCCTTGCATGCATAATGTTTTAAAATATTTTAAACTGCATTTACTACTAACGAATGACATATAGTTACTATGCTGAAACTTGCAAATCTGTGTTCAATGCTTATATTATAATGTTAATTGAACTCACTAATTTTAAATAATGCTATATTGTACACAAATGTCAGTGACAGATGAAACTTTGACAAAATGGTTGTGCCTTATTTATACTTGATTCATAATGATGCAATGTTCCTTTTAGTACTCATTAATAGTAATTCTAGTCTTAAATGAAATAAAACCGGTTCCGTCCAAATTGCTCCAAGATCATGTGTCTGTTTCTGGCATAAGTTTAATAAAAACTTATTGTTAATACATACTTCAATAAAAAACTTAGTTATGTATCACTTGTTTTATTTATCTTTGATTGATCAATTAATTTTGTCTATTGTAGTCCACTGTTTGACATCAGCATCTTCCTTGAGCATAGACTTAAATGTGTGAGGCTTAAATAGGATGATTATGTAGCATTTTAAAACAAACAATAGGTGTTGTAGTAAGGTAATATTTAGCTTTACTAAAATAAATCTTCTAAATATCAACATCTAACTGAAAGATCACACAATCAAACTACCTCTCTACTAGAACCCAAGTAGGTGCACTAAAACTTGTATGTCGCAAGCCTACTACCCACAATGTAAAGTCTGTACGGAAAAAATATTAAGAGCATTATGTTCTTCTCAAAGGACTCAAACTACAATTTATCTCGATGTAAAGGTAGATTGTGACATAAATAATAATAATTGTGTGTACATATATGGTAGCATTGTATTTGTGATATGTGGATAGCTAGGGTCCATATTGGCTCACCTAAAGTTATTCATCCGAAAATGTTCTTCCTAACGATTTGTAATCCTAATGATCACTCTTCCTAAAATTAAAATCCTAAAGTTTTCATTCATAAAATTTGTATTGCTACCGGCGCGATGTTCATAAGACTCATATTTCCGAAAATCGTTATTAATAATATCGTTATGTAAATATATTTAAACTCTTAATGTTTTTTATCATAACGCTTTTATCCCTAAACATTTTCACCATAATATTATTATTTTCTCTCATACTCAGAAAGAAATATTTACCAAGTGAAAGTAATAAAAAGGTTTGTTTTTATACTATTTCTTATGATTACAAAACAACTTTTTACATTAAACCATTTTTTTTTTAAATTATTGTTTATTAAAATTATTAGAATATTTTTGTCTTCATCATTTCATTCAGCCAATCGACGTCCACTGCTGAACATAGGCCTCCTCCAAGCATTGCCACCTTGTGCGGTCCTGTGCCTCCCTCATCCATCGGCTTAAATGAATGAAATCCATAAAACAGGACTCGTTCACGGTTATGCTTATGGCCTGAGAGTTTACCGTAACCGTAACTAAACCATTATGTAAAGGACCAATTCGGTTCTGTCTGGCACTTCGCCGGCCGCTGCCGCGGCACGCTCGCTGCGCTCGCTCGGCTCGTGCGTTGGGGTCACAGTTTTACCATAACCTAAACCAATCATTATAAATAGGACCCATTTCTTTTCTGGATCTTGACTGAATGATTGGAGAGAGATTCTGGTTTTGCTCTGGTCTTTGGTATATTATGTTATACCTACATGTTGTCAACAAAGTTACACAAAATTAATGTATATAATATTGATTATTATGAATAGAAAGAAATCTAAACAAAAAAGATGACTTTAAATTATAGTATAAACGATGGTTATGTTGAGAAAATATAGGAAAACAAATAATAGTAATAATTAATAGATGTTTATTGCTACTGAAATTATGAAGTTGAATGCTTCGAATTATTAATATTAGAGACAAAAAAATTAGGAATTGCGATTGTTAGGATGAAAAATGTTAGGAAGAACATTTTCGGACTTCCAATTTTATGAGTTGAAATTTTAGGTTAGCTGTCACGCCGCTGGTCATGGATACGATTCTCGTGACAAGACAAACTTAGGTTCTCACCACAAAGGAGACGGTTTTTTAAGGGCCCACCTTAAATGGTAATGTTTATTACTCATTTTATACATGAAAATATATTATCTTGTGATAAATTAACAGCTAGGCGATTCCGTAACGTCTCACTTTCGAACTCGCTTCTGAATCCGCAGTGAAAACTATTTTGTATTCCATAACACAGGTGAAAACTACAGTGGCGCCACAAGTGAAAACGTAAGTGAAACGAACTAAATTTGAGTGAGAACTCTGGTTTCTGCGCTAAAATGGCATTCTGTAACAGATTTCGGATCTAACTTACGAATGTAACTGTCAAAAATCTCACTTCTTATGTCAAATTAAAAGTTAGTCTATTAAAGTGTGTGAAAACTCAAGTGAAAACTTTTAGAACAATACTTTTGTACTAAAAAGACTTTAAACAACAATAAACAAGATCAAAAAGTAAGTAATTCGTAATTTAAAGATACTTATTATAGGCCGACCGTTTAACTCAGACCCCGCCTGCGGTAATAGGGGTGCGCGGGGGACGAGGACAAAGGAGAGAGCTATCTCTTGATTTTTTGACAAAACGGCGCCATCTAGATACTGTGACCCGAACTACATCACATCACAAGACAGCTCTAATTTTTAGCTAGCTTATTTTTATGAAATAAAAAGAAGGAAATATTGAAATTATACCCTAAACCAATCGAAATACCTGGAGAGGTTTTTTTATTTTTCTGGTCAGGCTTTAAATTGTGTAATAATTTAGATTGCATATTTTCTCTAAGAAAGTACGAGTATAAATGGCAAGATGACGCCACCGTCTTTGAAATTTGTAAATTGTCTAAAAGACGGACTAGCTTACTGCACTAGTGTCATACTGACATACTGACTAGGTGTCCGTTATGGTAGTGTGTAAAAATAAAAAAGCTCTTATTATTGTTCATAGTATCTGTAAATATTTTCTAAGATTGATTCGTACAAATTAATATGTTTAAATCATACGTGTTTTAATGTACCTACAAAGTCATATAATTTCAAAACCCCCTAAAGTGATTTTTCTTAAATGTCGACAACTCATGAAAAACGTCTTAAACTTACTAACAACCTTAATTCTGTACGATTTTTAACATTATATTATAATTGTAATCTAGCAATCCCAACAAACATCTTTCTTTAATAAAAACAATTTGAAAAACGAGGTTATTTGCAAAAATAGATTCGTTTTAGGGGACTTATAGAAGTTAACTTTAGGTTTTAGTGAAATTTGAAAGTAACCGATACCGTTTTAGAGGGTTTTGAAGCAATCACTATTTTGAACTAGGAAGGTGTTATGCAATAAAATTGTAAATGAGACACAAAATAAAAAAGGCAATTATTTTTAAAATTATTTTACTTCAAAAGAAATGGTTTTTCATTTTTACGTAATAATGAAATAATAATTATGTAATATTATTTTTGGAGTCGGTGTCAGCCAACGAAATACGATAATACTTAAGCAAATTATGGAATGGCGGCCACGAATTACAAATTATATTATTATATGACTTCGACATTATGACATAAAGTTGTTGATTGTTTTTTTTTTTTTTTTTTTTAAATCTTTATTTAATAAAAGGACTTGGTTCACAAAACGAAGCGACCATGTCGTCCTCGTAATACTACGCTACAATACTACCGTATTTACATTTCACTTAATAACTATACTTACTACTACTTACTGAATACTTATCTAACTTTCAAGCCAAACTTAACTAATTTATACAAAGCCTTAGCAGGGCTTGAAACAGGATCAGACAATATTGTATTGCAGCTACCGACATTGAATGCCATCTCATTTATTGTATTAAATGTTTCTCGTCTTAATGTTTCATTTCGAACACACTCCACTAAAATATGATATATATCCTCTATAGTGTCACACTCAGTACAATTTGGAGACGTCACTTTCTTCATCAAGAATGCAAACTTGTTTAGTGGAATGTGACCGGAACGAATTCTAAACGCTGTTATCAATGTACTCCTATCCAAAGTACTAGTCTCAAACCACGGACAATGAAAAGGCTTAGATCTTATTGTTTTATACCACACCCCTTTAGATGTTGATTCTTTATTTAAATACTCTTGCCATTTTAAATACATCTGTTCCTTTACCAAAGGTATTACATCAGTGTAATAGGGTACAACGCTGTATGGTATACCGTCTGTTATTGCGGTCTTTGCCAGTCGGTCCGCCTCTTCATTGCCATAAATGCCGACATGTGATGGAATCCATTGAAAAACAACGTTTTTGTTGGAAAACATAAGCTCCCTTATGGTCTCTAATATACAGTATGCTATCGGAAGCCCTCGAAAGGTCGAGGTGCACCGAGCTACATGTTGTAGAGCGCTTCTCGCGTCCGTTAAAATGACAAAATTATTATGACAAATAGTTTTAATATAAGAAAGGGCCTCAGAGAGTGCAATTAATTCACAATTCATAATAGAAATATTACCTTCAATTTTATATTTAATCTTAGTTTGAGACTGAGGGTCAAACATAGCAGCCCCTACACCAGTGTTGTCTTTCGACCCATCAGTGTAAATTTTATAAAAATATTGGTACTTATTTACTAATAATTCACAACATTTGTCCTTAAAATATGATTTATCTAGTTCTTTTTTAGAGCCAACAGCGCCCTCTATAGTAAATAACAAGTTATCATGTACATTAATATTTTGGACCCAAGTATCCAACCGAAACATTTCCAGCTTTGCAGAAGAATAAATGTTAATATTTTTTAACCACTCATCAATTTCTACCAATAGTGGAGTTTTCTTTCTCGTCCAGTATCCTGGATTTTTACATTGATTAGAAAGTTGCTTTAAAGAGTTCATAATATTATCATTTTGTAAACTAAAATTTTTTAACCAGAATTTACTACCTAGATAGTACCTTCTTATGTAAAGGGGCTGGAGACATAATTCATTCTGCATAACATGAATTGGAGAGCTTTTAATAAAACCCCCTATAACACGCATACATTGATTTTGTACCTTATCGAGTTTGCTTAGGTGACTCTTAACACTCGAATCATAAATGAAACTCCCATAATCTAATCTACTACGTATTATTGATATGTATAACCTCCGTAAATGTTTCGGGTGGATACCCCAGTCCCCACCTGCTAATATTTTGAGAACATTTATAAATTTTAGGGTTTTACTAGTGGTTTCATTAATATGCCTACCCCATTTTAATGAACGATCAAACCATACACCCATGTATTTGACGCTGTCTACTAATTGGATTTTTGTACCATTAAGATAAACATTGATATCTTGCCTATTAATACCCTTTTTAAATAAACAAATTTTAGTTTTCTTCTCAGATACGTGTAAGCCTATATCCTCAACTAGCTCACAAAATTTATTTAATGCCGATTGTAAACTCGAGATTCCCTCTCCTATAGATTTATAAGAACCATATAAAACGAAATCGTCGGCATACTGAGTTATGCCGATATTGGCGATTTCATGGCAAATATGCATAGTTACAACATTGAACAAAATTGGAGACAGAGGGTCACCCTGTGCTAGACCACGACCAGTCACTCTTTGTAATTTAGTGCTACCGCAATTCATATTTAACTCCCTAGATCTTAAAAAATTCCACAAGTAATTACAAATATTAGAACCTACTCCAATTTTGTCCAAGGCTTTTAGCAAAACTGTTATATCCACATTGTTATAAGCGCTTTCGATATCTAGAAAACACCCTAACGTTATAAGGTTATTACCGAATCCTAATTCAATTTGTGACACTAATTGATAAATGTTATCTAGACACGATCGAGCTTTTCTGAAACCAACTGTATTATCTGAGAAAAAATTACCCCTTTCTAAAAACCATTCTAACCTATGTTTAACAATTGTGTGAAAAATTTTGCATAGACAAGATAACAAGGCTATAGGACGAACTGAATTGCTTGATTGTGATTGGTCTACCTTAGGTATAGGCACCAGTTTGACATTTCTCCATTGCTCAGGCACGAAACCAGTTTCTAAGGATTTGTTAAATAATATTATCAACATTTGCTTACCAATGTAAGGAAGGTTTTTTATCATCAAAAATGAAATACCATCCTCTCCTGGTGAAGTGTCTGAGTTTTTAATGGCTTGATTTAACTCACGAACTGATACCTCTTTTTCTATTTCTTGGTTAGCCGAAACAAAGATTGGAGGCCTAGGATTAACATAATCTGGTGCCAGGCTATGCAATAGGTTACTTGCTGTAATCTCGTCTACATTAGTTTTTGTAAAACGATACCCCTTCAACCATCTCATACGTCGCCACATTTCACTAGCAGATGTAGCTAAATCAACGCTACTACAAAACTCGCGCCAGGCTTTTCGTTTTGCTTGCCGCATTATTCGTTGTGCAGTTGCAATTTTAGTTTGAAGAACGATTAAGTTTTGAGGGGTAGGATTACCTCTAAAGATAGAGAGTGCACGTCTTCGCTCTGCTACTGCTCTTGTAGTATCTGTATTCCAGTAAGGTTTTGGAGTAAACTTATTACATCGTAAAGGGTCTTGACATGTTTTCACTACAGGTATGTGTTTATCTGCAGCAGTGTTAATTGCATTAATTAATTGATTATATGCAACTCGTGGTTCTACAGCTACTGTCAAGTTTGATAGGGAGTCCTGAAGTGTACTGGTATACTGAGCCCAATCAGCTTTCTTATAATGCCTTTTTGTATCAAAAGTAAATGTTGGAGGTGACAGTGTTGTAAGTTTAATGACAAGGTGGTCACTACCAAGACTTTCATTAGTAACATTCCATTGGAATCTCAAGGCAATGTCGCTTGTTACTGCAGTGATATCTGGTGATGATCGTTGTAGACATCTATTTACTAGTCTAATTCTGGTTGGAGAACCATCATTCAGTGTCACATAATTGGTATCCAACATTGTATCAAAAATTTGTTCACCCCTTGAATCGGTCTTATAGGACCACGTGGTGTGATGGCCATTAAAGTCCCCAGCAACCAGAGTACGATGTTGACAACGACTGAAAATTTGATTCCAATCGTTTAGTGACGTTTGAACAGAAGATGGACAATAAAGTGAAAAAATGTTTTCTATAGTGAAGCAGTTAAAAATCTTAATTTGGATTATCTGTATCCCAGGATTAGCACTTTGAAAGTGACAATGTTGAAATTTAATACTTGAATGGATGATTATTGCAACTCCTCCATAGCCGTCATGCCTGTCTTGTCGTACTACCCGGTATCCACTTAATATCAATTCATCAGTAGATTCCAGCCAAGTTTCACTTAAAATTGCTATATGTATTTTCTCTTGTGATAAAAGTTGTTCTAGTTCTGTCCGTTTAGGTAAAATACTCTGACAGTTCCATTGTATTACATTAATATTATAATAGGTTTGATAATCCATTTTGAACAATTGAGTACAGAACAGGCCACTCAGATAACAAATTTCCCAACAAATGTATAAACCAATCACATATTAAACGCCCGCATGTCTTTATTTTCTCACAAAATTCATCCTTTTCATAAAAATAACATTTTTTATTTCTTCTTTTAAATTACTAAAATTGATTCCCTTACTCTTCTCTTTTTGTTCTTTTCCTTCTAAGTTCTCTGTATTGCTGTGCTGTTTATAATTGTAACTCACTTCACCTTCATTTAGTAACTCACTCTGGTTTTCCTGTCTATTATTGGACTTTTTCTTTTTTGGTTTATGCGGCACAAAGTCTACATGAGAGTTTAAGCCTCGTTCCTGTAACTCTTCTCGTCTTACCATATCAGCATATGTAGGACTACCACGGGAGCTTGTCTGCCCTACTTCTACAACCTCTGTGTCAACATAAATTTCTGTTTGAACTGGCTTTGGAGAAGGTGGAACGTACATTGTCAATGCCCTTTTGTAAGTACAATTAAATTCTGCCATCAACTCCCGTAGTCTATGTTCTTTACGGTACACTGGACATGTTTTTGACAGTGGCATATGTTTCCCGCCACAATTTGCACATTTGAAATTTGTTGTTTCACAATTCACATGGTCTTTACTACATTTTGGGCAAGTATTCATGTGTTTTGAACAAGTTTTATAGAAATGACCAAATTTCCAACACTTTGAGCATTGTGTGACCGGAAAAATGTAGGGATCTACTGTAATGCGCAATCCATAACTATATAGGTATATGCGACGGCAATGATGAACCCTTAAAACCTAATTTAACAGCTTCACTGTCTTCGAAAAGACCATTTTCGAAATTGCGACGTGCCATACGTTTTGCACTAATCACGGGAATGTCACACTGTAGTTGGTTTAATATGTCCTCTTCACTTAAATCCTGATCAATATTTCTTATTACCCCGTAAGACACGCCCACCTCGAAAGTTTTTTGGCATTTATACTCTTTTTCAATAAAGTATTTGCAACTTATTAACTTCTCCGCACATTCATTATTGTTACATCTCAATATAACCTTATACGCATTTATATATTTTATACTAGTAATATCTAATATGTTCTCACTTTTTAATATGCGCGCCAACCCTATTTGTTTAGGTAGTTTCTCCTTTCTTGAAACTATACTAATTTCTATTTGTTCTTCAGGCAGTCTAGTCATACTATCTTCTGTAAGGCTGCGAGCCATAATCTTTCCTCTTCTTCCCACCTCCTTCCAGATTTCCTCTCCATCCATATCCCGAGCCCTCTTTTCAGGTCGCCTACTTCGCATTTCTTCTAACATATTTTCTACACTATTAGTTGATAACAACCTATTCTCCTCGATTATAATATTATTTACACTATCTCGCTCATCGTCCGTTAACTGCATATCACTATCCATATTCAGTAGGTATAAAAAACATTACGATCAAAACAACAATTAGCCGCGTTGAATACAATAGCAAATAGCTCAGAAACCGGTTATGATGTCCGAACGTCTTGCCACAGCGAGCGCGCGTGAGTCAATTTGTTGATTGTTTATGGGTTGGTTTAAAAATTAAACAAATATCAAATAACTATTTTTATCATATTTAAATAAATATATTTTAAAATACCTGTGTCACGTTCAAACGTTTTAATATACTATTTAGTAACTGATTAAAGCTTTCCATAACTTTGGGCGTTTAACCAGCACCGTCAATTGAAAAAAATCGTAATTCGCAAATAGGATCAATAATGCAAAATGTTGTCTACAAAGTCGTTAGAAAAGGCAATAAAGTTCTGTATAACACATTCTGATCACTTTAAATGGTTTTTAATTTTAAGTAATTGTCTTTGATTCGTAGTACTTTCTCATCTTAGTCTTTAGTCTGTGTATAACACGACGCCATATTACTTTAAATTTCAAGTCAGGAATATAAAATAGAATATAATTATCGTGGCTGAAACCGACTCCAAAAATAACAATAATATTACATTATTTGTAATAATTTGAATAAATTTTAAAGAATCTACAAATAAATAAATTTGTAGACTCTTCAAGAAATATCCTTAACAATACCTTTTACAATAATTAAAAGAACCTATTCTTTAGATTATAATTAAGTAAAAAGAATGTCTGATTTAATGTTGCAAAACCAAAATACAACTAATTTTTTTTTAATTTTTAGTGCAATTTTTGTCTTTGAAGTCGGTTTTTTTTGTAAAAACTATTTTTTGGCATAGCAACCAACTCGATATTATTATAGCTCTTGTTTACGCTACCATAACGGACACCGCTACCCCGCCCCCTCGTCCCTTTCATACCGCAGGCGGGGACTGAGATAAACGGTCGGCCTATAGACATTGATGTTTTTGTAATTAAATATACCTAATTTGTAATAATCTCACAAAGCATTTTATGCGTATTCTTAATGAAATTATGTGTTTTTCAGATAGTTGATGCCGATTTAAATATTTTGCAAGTGGATGTGTCTCTTATAAGTTAAACACAGATACTTAAGTAGTTTTATTTTCAACAACTCTTGTTATTAAAGAACATAAGTACCTACCCTACAACTAAACACATTCTGGAGTTACTAGGTAATATACAACTTCCTCTGTAACTGTCATATAAATGGTCTCTTAGATCTCAGTTTTTAAACACACTTTTTATAAGATACAACTGGGACTGCCAAAAAAATATTTCTGTTTTAAGTGTAATAATTAAAGTTATCTTATTTTCAGGTGATTTTGGTTATTCCCACAGTCAACATTGTTTCATAAGAGATTGGTTAAGGTTACTATTATAATTAAAGTACTATTGGTAATTAAAGTACTTTTAGTGTCGCTGTTACTACTTCTTTGTTGAAAGGATTAAGATGTTAATCAAACTCCGTAATTATCACGTAAGTTAGTAAGTTTAATGTTCTTTAATTTAACAATGTATCACACCTTATATATATTCTTAAATAACTCTGAACACTTATTAAAAGACACTACTAACAATAGTAAATTACTTTGAAGTTATTAGAATAGAAATATCGTTCACTTATACTTTTGGCGCGTAGCAACTGACTGGCGAGAGGCGAGGCGACGGCGACGCCGACGCCGACCGCGCATGCGCGCTCGCACACCGACCACCGCGCATGCGCGACCGCACACCGAGCGTGGCGCTCGCGTCGGCGGCCAGTCATTGGCCGCCCGAACCCCTCGCAGATTTGAAATATTATTATGTCTTTATTATAGTTGCAAAGATACATTACATTTTTAACTTACATTAATCCTTAAATCTAAATGCAGAAAACTATTCATTTTTAAGTACATACATCTTCTAATGATATGAAATAATTAATATCCATAAAGGTATTTGGTTACTGTCTTACAGGATAAACTTTACATTATTAAGTGGCGTACGAAGTAGGCCACATACTCAAATACTTTGGTACACCGAGTGCTACATTACCATTCAGACATAGCTGGAAAGTTCATTATTACATGTTGTTCTTCAATAAATCTTCAATATTTGAAATCATGCAGGCTTTACCTCTCCAACATTAGGTGAAGAAAGGAATAGTCTTTGTTGGAATAGGGTGTAAGGCTTTTGTCGGATCTTGGCCTTCAGTCCGTCGCCCTCAGGCAAGCTGCCACGGGCGCGCGGCTGTTTGAGGTGGCTGGTGCCGCGAGCGGCAGTGCTGAGAAGGCGGACGCCCTGGCCGCCAAACTGAGAGAGGTCCTCAACCCTGAGGATGTCCGGGTCTCTAGGCCAATGAAAACCGCAGAGGTGCGGATTGCTGGCCTGGATGATTCAGTGACCTCTAAGGAGGTGGTGGCGGCCGTTGCCCGAAGCGGTGAGTGTCCGCCGGACAAGGTGCGGGCCGGCGACATACGCGCAGACGCTACCGGACTAGGCGTAGTCTGGGTTCGGTGCCCTGTAGCGTCGGCGAAAAAGATCGCCGATAGTGGCAGATTGCTGGTGGGTTGGGTTGCAGCGAGGGTCGAACTCCTGCAGCCCCGGGCTTTGCGGTGTTTCCGGTGCCTGGAGAAAGGGCACGTCCGGGCAAGATGCACCGCCGAGGTTGACCGCAGTGACCTTTGTTATCGCTGCGGTCAGTCTGGCCATAAGCCGGCTCAGTGTTCCGCGGCGCTCAACTGCAGCTTGTGTTCGGCTGCAGGCAAGCCGGCGGGACACAAAGTGGGTGGAGGGGCCTGTGGCGCGACTGCCAGCAAGGCCAAGAAGAAAAAGAAGAGGAGCCTGCCGGGGAGATCTCGACCCCCCCGCAGGCTGGTAGCTCCGCGGCCGACTCCCGGCCCAGGACCGCTGCCGAGGGAATGGAATGTCAATAATGGCACAACTCCATTTCCTCCAGGGCAACATCAACCACTGTACCAGAGCTCAGGATCTCCTTCTCCAGAGCATGGCAGAGTGGTCGATACACGTGGCTGTGGTCGCCGAGCCGTATTGCATCCCCACCCGTGACAACTGGCTGGGGTGCGCTGCCGGTTTGGTGGCCATTATTGGCGAGACCCTGATCGACCCGTCTCGGGGCCGCGGCTGGGTTGCTGCGATCTCGGGCGGCATCGTCGTTGTAGGGGTGTATTTCTCCCCCAACAAGAGTCTCGCCGACTTTGAGGGTTTCCTTGTCGAGTTGGGCGCCGTCGTAGGCCGCCATCATCCTTGTCCCGTTCTGGTGCTCGGGGATCTCAACGCCAAGTCATCGGCGTGGGGATCTCCGGTCACTGAACCTCGGGGCGAGGTGCTGGAAGAGTAGGTGGTGACGGCCGGTCTGTTCGTCCTAAATCGGGGTTCGGAATACACGTGCGTGCGGCAGCGGGGCGGTTGGAATATAGGTAGTTTATGGTGTAAAATAACAATTAAGCGAGTAATACCGCGGGCATCAGCTAGTCTAACCATATAAATCAAGGGTCCTAGTTTACTTTAAAAGAATTAAGTCTTCGTTCTGATGAGCCAATTAAATCATGGTCACTTGCCAATACCTATAGTTAGCGGGTTTGTCTTTGCACTTTTATTCACACAACAGGCAATTATTTTTCAGCTCAGTTTATGTGAAACTGATTCCCTGTTAATTTTGGGTATAGATTGTACCTTAACAACACGTACCACGTACCTAAACCTGGAGGACTGGCCTCAGCAATTGTAACTTATTAGGTACCTTTAAATAAAACGATTAGGATGGGTACCTAATAAAATTAACACGTTATAAAATTACAAATAGACACCAAACTAATACACGACAATTAAACTTTTTACTAGTTTGACTTTGTTATTTACCAATTAATAATGAATTCCTTTTAAAATATTAACGAAACAGTTGGTATAATTACGAGTTCCCACAGATGCAAGGGTACTTTCATCGTTTCATATGACAGTCTAATTAGCTTACGTCACACTATTGTTTGTGGTATTTATTATTTCTATTGCAATAAGTTATTGTAACACTTTTGCTTTCAACGAACACGACTAGGTAAATTAGGAATGAATAATCTAACCACACAAAAATTTCTCAACCTGACGTTTAAAAAAATCGATAATTCTTGACACTAAGCAATTAAATATCAAATTAAATTACACGCACGAACAAAAATCAACGCTCTGTTATAGAATACACTTAGTAGGTATACAAACTATACTAAATGTGGTTCATTAGGTCACAATAAAACGTTTCCTAATTTAAAAATCACAATATTGTAGTGTAGTAGGTAAGTGACACATAAATACTTTCTTTCAATAGAGAACATAAAATAGTACAATTAACTTCCGATTGTCTTAAGAACCGGTATTAAAAATCGACCAATCACATCGTCTTTAACTTATTACGTCACGTCTTAATCAAATTAAATTATTTCTTATCTGTTTTCTTTAAATTTAACGACTTTTATGTTTACTACATGGACATCAAATTATTGTTTTTATTTTTCATTTCTTTAACCAAATTATTTTTGAATAATCTAAACATAAATCACTAAAGTAAGGTGCAAATTTGAAAAGGAATCCTAGCTAACGCAACGCTCTAATGTTAACCGACCTACGACGGTGTATATTATAGCTCAACAAAATACGATTCCTTTTATCACCATCATTTTTATTGTCACCGTATCAAAGTTAGGGCTTAAGAGCGTTTATAGGGCTCACTAGCGCCGCCAATTGAAAAAAAATCATAATTCGCAAATAGGATAAATAATGGTAAATGTTGATAACAAAGTCTTGAGAAAAGGCAATAAAGTATTTAAATAACACACTATTAACACTTTAAATGTTTTTCAATCAAATAAATATTACATTATAAACAAAAACGGCCGTTTTTTTTTCAAATGCGAAATTTAACAAATTGAAAAACATTTAAAGTGTTGAGAGTGTGTTGTACAAATTCGTTATTGCCTTTTCTCAAGACTTTGTTATCAGCATTTAACATTATTTATCTTATTTGCGAATTATGATTTTTTTTCTGTTGGCGGCACTAGTGAGCCATGTAAAGGCCCTTAAAGGTCCTTTAGGTTGGATTGTACAAAACGGGACACTTTGAAAAAAAAATATTTTTTTTTATCTCGAAATATGATAAAACGTCGCTTTTAAAAACAGATAGTGTACGGGTCAATCACCGTACTATAAAGTAGGACTTGCGGTGTCAGCACTATTGCGACACCGAGCTTGTGACGAGTCATTATAGTATCATAATTATAATATGTTAATTAGTATGTATTTCGACGTCGTACCGTGCGCGATTCATATTCATCCCATTTTATCTTAAAATTAGATCGTGTTCTGAAATATACTTTTAATATCTTTTATACCTTTGTTTAATCTCATCTCTTTATCTTATTCAACCTCGAACATTGGTCCTTCGAGCCGGATAGGCGGGACTGTTACGCGTGTGCTAAAGACATAGTGCTGTGTACGTGTTTCCCTAGACAATATAACCAGAACTTGGAAGACAGTGTGTGAACATTATACCCTCGTAATCCTAATGTACATCTCATCTCTTTGAGCATATGACCTCGGTACCTATCTCAATCTCATCCTATTGAATTATATTGACCTCGGTTCTCCTAAAAATCATAAAGAGTGCCACAAGAAAAGACCTACATCTCATCGAAACTGCTCCTCGATAAAACCCGGTCGAGTAGCCAACCAGGTTTGTGCCGATCATCTTCAAAGAAGCTTTCACAAGTAAGGTTTTTTTTTCTATATTATCTTTACAATGACGCAAATGGAAGATATCTTATCTACTCAGCAACAAATCATTGAAGCGGTTGACAAATTATACTCCAACTTTAAAAAGGATGGAGTGGAGCGGAAAACTCCGGATTACTTACGCCGTCGGCTAGAAACTCTGGAGCAATACTTCACGGAGTTTCACAATAACCATATGAATTTATTATCATTTGGCGATCATTCTCATGTATATTTCAGTACTAATCAATACGATCAACTCAAACTTAAATATAATAACATTAAAACTACCATTCAAAACTATAAATCTCCCTCCGAAAGACCGCAAAGTCCAGCATTGAAACCTCCTACCTTTCAACCAACATCAAAACTTCAGCCTTCTACTTCTATTTCTCAACCTACATCTCACAAGGAAATTTCTTCTCCGAACAAAACCGACGAATTATTAAAGAAACAAGCAACCAACTTTAAAGCTTTCTTAAGAACTACTAAATATATCGATTTAAAAACTATCTCGGAGAAATGGGAGTTCGAAGACATACTTAAAACTCTAAAATCTCGTTGGGATGCCATTGATTCACTTCATTGGGAGCTGGACAATGAGTTAAGTGGCTCTAACAGCGAGTACGAAGAACAATTTACTCAGTATGAACTGCATTACAATCAAATTAAGAAGGACATTAATAAAAAGATGTGGTCTGTGGCTCACATTGAGAAGTCTACACCAAAAATGGAAATAGCTACATTTGACGGAAATTATAATAAATGGATTTCATTTAAGGACCTTTTTACTGAGGCAGTTCATAACAATCCATCTCTTTCTAATGCACAAAAGATGCAATTTCTTAAGAGCAAGCTCAAAGGAGAACCCGAAAAGCTGATACAGCACCTACAAATAAGTACGGATAATTATCTGGTTAGTTGGAATATCCTAAACCATCGTTACGACAACAAACGACTGATCTTCTCATCTCATCTCAACAATCTTTTGAATTTACCTGTCATTCAACAACAATCATTAAATCACGTAAAACGTATTCACGACACAACTTACGAAAGCGTGAATGCCATAAAAAACCTGGGAATTGATGTTTCTACATGGGACCCCTTTCTTGTTTGCATATTATCCCAGAAACTAGATGCCGACACGTATGACGATTATCAGCAATCCTTAAAATCTCCGAGGGAGTTACCTGTGTTAGATGATTTTCTACAATTTTTAGAAACTAAGTTTATGACACTTGAGACGTCGAGAAAGAAACAAGATAATTTAGTGCAAAAATCCTTTCAATCCTACAATCAATTACCATCATCTTCAAGAAATTACCAAGCGAAAAATATCAATAATTATCATCCTAAATTTCAACATAATTATCAGAATCCTAAGCGCGTGTATTCATCAAACCAGGTCATTTCGCAATCAAGAAATCTTAACAGCAAATTTAATGAAAAACAAAAATTATGCGCCGTGTGCAACGCAAGCGATCATCGTATATATGTATGCCCGAAGTTAATGAAAATGCAACCTTATGCACGCAGAAATGCAATAGCGAATTTGAACCTTTGTGTTAACTGTTTACATTACCATGAAGGTCGAAAATGTTTTTCTACATTAAGATGCAAGGAATGTAATAAAGATCATAATACTCTATTACATGATTGTTTTACGTCAAAGAGCTCAACACCGGATGCGTCTCGATCGGATACTAACATGGCCATAGTTACGCAACCTTCTTATCAACAAAGTAACCTCACATCATTAAACAACGACCATTCACAAATATTGCTTGCTACCGCTATTATTAAGGTACAGGCCGCTGATGGATCTTACCAAAAGCTTAGAGCTCTGTTAGATCAAGGTTCACAAACATCTATCATAAGCGAAAGCGCTGCCCAGTTATTAAAATTACCGAGAAGAAAATGTAATAGCTATATCACGGGAGTAGGAAATAAAGGAAACAATTGTAAAGGCATGATCACGTTACAATGTGCGTCATTAATAAACGACTTTACCTTTTATACAGACGTACTTATAATGAATAAACTTGTAAATAATTTACCTACTTTCACCTTATCTAAGCCTAACTGGTCTACTCTAAACCAAATCACCCTAGCCGATCCCGAGTTTTACAAAAGTAGGCCTATTGATATATTGTTTGGGGCGGATATATTTTCAATTATTCTTATGGATGGTGTTTGTAGATCAGAACAATCGTTACCCGTAGCCCAGCAAACGCAATTGGGTTGGATTTTAAGCGGTAACTGCAACCCCATCCAATGTAATGTTATACTATCTAATATTGAAGATATACAGCAATTTTGGGAAACCGAAGATATTCAAGAAACTTCATCGTTGTCTGAGGAAGATCAAAATTGTATTAATTATTTTCAATCGACAACGACTAGAGACAAGGATGGTTCTTACGTTGTTAGAATACCTTTTAAAGAAAACTATCAAGAGAAACTAGGAGATTCGAGAACAAAGTCCATTGCACAATATTTCCAAATAGAAAAACAATTAATTAAGCGGCCGGACTTGGCACGTGACTATAAGTTGTTTATGTCTGAGTACATAGATCTCGGACATATGATACCCGTTAGTAATTCTACCGACGGATCGGGTTGCTATTTGTCACATCATGGTGTTCATAAAATAGATTCATCTACTACTAAATTGCGAGTTGTATTTAATGCTTCTGCTAAAACCTCAAGTGGCTATAGTCTGAATGATCTCATGTGCAGGGGACCAAATCTACAACAGGACCTCCAAACCCTTATTCTTAAATGGAGAAAATTTAAGTACGCGTCTACTGCAGATATAGAGAAAATGTTCCGTTTCATTAAAATTCATCCCTTAGATCAAAATTATCATAGAATAATCTGGAGATCACAGCAATCACAACCCTTACAGGAATATAAACTAACAACGGTAACATATGGTACAAAGTCGGCACCTTTCCTGGCTATGATGACTCTAAAGCAATTAGCTGTGGATGAAAAGTCAAACTTTGTTAATAGTACAGCGCCATCGATCTTAGAAAACTCATTTTTTATGGATGATCTTGTTCATGGGGCTCACAGGAAGGATTCGGCTATACAACTAAAAATAGATATGATTAAGCTACTTAAGTCTGGTGGGTTTAACTTAAGAAAATGGCGATCTAACTTACCTGAACTTTGTGAATCTAACGAGTATTTAAAAGACGATTTTAATTTCAAAATGTCGGAGACCTCAAAAACCCTAGGCTTGCGATGGGACCCCAGGGAAGATAAATTTTTCTTTGAACCAATACAATTTATTTCAATTGATATTCCCACAAGAAGACAATTTTTATCAGAAATTTCTAAAATATTTGATCCCTTAGGCTGGCTGACCCCGGTCTTAACTAAACTAAAACTATTATTTCAAGAAACTTGGACAACTGGATTAACCTGGGATGAACCCGTACCATTACATATTGCTTCAGAGTGGAATAAGATACGAAATGACATACCATATATCTCGCAAATTAAAATACCGCGTTGGTTACAAACAAGAGAAAACGACACCATAGAATTACATGGTTTTTGTGATTCAAGTATAAAAGCTTATGCTTGCGTTGTGTTTTGTAGGATACAGCGAGAAGGTTCCACTACTACTTTATTGGTAGCAGGAAAATCTAAAGTAGCACCCTTGAATAAAAAGCAGACTATACCCCGCCTAGAGCTTTGTGGAGCCCTGTTACTGTCAAAGCTCATGAAGAAAATAATTTTATCTTTCTCCAATTTTTTCATACGCACTTATGGTTGGACTGACTCAATGGCAGTGCTGGGATGGTTACACGGGGAACCGGAAAAATGGAAACCCTTTGTGGCCAACCGTGTGAGATCGATATGTGCAATAATCCCGAAGGAAAACTGGAGATACGTCAACACAAAGGAAAACCCTGCGGATTGTGCCACCCGCAGTTTGACAGCAGCTCAATTAGCTAACTATAACCTCTGGTGGCAAGGTCCTAGCTGGCTGGCTCATTTTAAACACGAAGAAAATAAAGAAACCTTTGTTTATTGTATGGAGGAAGATATCAAGAAACCGAAGCTTGTTAACACGGTTTTATCTCTATCTACTAATGGAATGCTAAATGCATTATTAGAAAAATATAGTACGTATAGAAAAGTAATTAGAATTATAGCTTATATTAGTAAATTTATACAAATAGTCGTTTACAAGAAGAAATGTAAACGTTATCTTAGCTTAGAGGATCTTAAACGAGCCAGGAATATTTTAATTAAATGTGTACAGGAAGAATACTTTTCAATAGAAATAGCTAATATTAGAAATAGTGAGCCTATAAAGAGAAATAGTCGTATTTTAAATCTCAACCCTATCTTAGACGCCGATGGAGTCCTTCGTGTTGGAGGTCGGCTCAAACATTCGAGTTTAAGCCCTGAAACGAAACATCCGATTATCATCCCTAATAAGTCAAAACTAGCGGACCTTATTATAGACGAATCCCATAACTTAGTATTCCATGGTGGAGCAAAAATGACAATGGGATTCATAAGGCAAAAATACTGGATTCTTGGTGGGAATCGAGTAACTAAGAAAAGACTACGAATGTGCGTTATTTGTAGAAAAAATAACCCTATAATGCAACATCAAATCATGGGTGATTTACCCTCATCTCGTTTATCTCCAAGTCGACCTTTCTATCACACCGGGGTGGATTACACCGGGCATGTAATGGTCAAAGCAAATAAAGGACGCGGCATTAGAACTACAAAGGGATATGTCGCTGTCTTCGTATGTATGGCTACCAAAGCAGTACATCTCGAAATTGTATCAGATCTCACAGCATCTGCCTTTATCGCAGCTCTGCGTCGAATGGCAGCGAGACGAGGCGTACCTGGACATATATACAGTGACCAGGGAACTAACTTCATAGGAGCTAATACCATTCTTAAACAAGAGTTATTAGAAATCTGTAACATCTTAGAAAGTTCCGAACTTACCGCAACGCTTACGGAAATGAACATCCAGTGGCATTTTAATGCCCCTTCATGGCCCTCTGCTGGAGGATTGTGGGAAGCCGCAGTAAAGAGCCTAAAGCATCATCTAAAGCGAGTTGTTGGTGAGCAAAGATTAACCTATGAAGAATATAACACTCTTTTATCTCAGCTCGAAGCTTGCCTAAATTCAAGACCGCTGTGCCCATTGACTGAAGATCCTGATGATATTGACTTTTTAACTCCATCTCACTTCTTGGCCAGCGGACCTAATCTTACAATCTATGAGACTGAACATGATCTTAGAACTCGTTGGTATTTAACACAAAAAATTTACCAAGACATTTGGGCAAAGTGGAAAAATGAATATCTTTCTCAGTTATGTACTAGAGCAAAATGGAAACATCTTCAACCTAATCTTAACCTTAACGACATTGTCATCATAAGGGACGAAAACCTGCCACCAGGAAAGTGGGCCTTAGGTCGTGTAGTAGAACGTCACCCAGGAAGTGACGGTCAAGTGCGCGTCGTCACTCTTAAAACCAAGAACGGTTTTGTAAAACGACCTGTAGTTAAGCTAGCATTATTACCTATTAACAAAGAAGAATCTTACGAACACAAGAAGGTGCAGAAAAAACCAATCATGGCTAAAAAGATGCCTTTGTCTGCAGTGGTTTTATCTCTAACCTTGTTCTTCTTATCAATTATAAGCTCATCTCATGCTACATTCAGTTCAACTCCATTAAAAAATAATAGTATATATTTTGATAAAATCTCAAACATGCATCTTATTAGAGACGACTGGCGCTTAATAGTTTATTATGACACATACCCGTACATAGAAGGCATTTCTGCACTTAATAAATACATAAAATATCTTAGTAACATATGTGCCGCAATACAAGACCACACACCGTGCGACGGCATCATGTTACAACTCGGGCACGAGTTCGAAGAAATAAATCATTATAATAATATAATTACAATGAATGACTCATTAGTAACCGGAGACATAAATCGACACCGGGAGCGTCGCGGCTTAATAGACGGAGTGGGATATCTGGCAAACAGCTTATTCGGAGTACTAGATCAACGATTTGCCGAAAAGTATGAACAAGATATTGATATTTTAAGAGATAATGAGAGTCATTTATTCAATCTATGGAAGAACCAAACATCAGTCGTTGAAGCCGAATATAATATCATAAAAAGGATGGAAAATACCATAAACAAACATCACAAGCTAGTAAATCAAAAACTAAATAATTTAAAGGAGTCGTATCAAAACCTCTATCAGCAAGTACATAATATTTCATATATAACCGATTTTTTGACCTCTGCTTTAACAGCCAATAATCTCATAAATAATCTACGTAGAATACAAGATTATATCTTGGATACTGTGACCGATATATATAATGGAAAATTAGATTTTCATTTAATTTCACCAAGACAGTTGAGGACCGAATTAAACTTAATATCAGCTCAAATACCGAACGATTTGGCCATACCTGTCGACAATTTTCATCTTACAGACCTGTTTAGCTTGTTAAATGTAAAGGCTAAATATTCTACTAAATATTTAATTATAGAAATTCGGATCCCATTAATGGAAAGAGACCTTTATGAGATATTCAATCTGATACCAATCCCACGAGTAATCAAAGGAAAGATGATTAGCGTCAACCCAGTGTCTCAGTTTATAGCACTTAATATTAAAAAGGACTCTTACTTACGTATAACAATGACCGAGATACAGGAATGTATACGAAAGGACTCATTGACGATTCTGTGTCATGTAAAATCGCCAATTTACGCATTAAAACATGACCATAACTTGTGCGAAACCATCCCGGACACAAATATATGCAAAACTTATGGAACATCTTGTAAGGATATCTGGAAAAGGTTGACCGCCGAAAACAAATATTATTACTTTTGTTGTAATGAATGCAACGTAAAGCTTTTATGTGAAAGTGAAGTTACCGCTGTAAAGTTAGAGGGCAGTGGACTTTTGCGCGTTGGGGAAGATTGTGTAGTAAAAACAAACGATTTTCTTGTATATTCGTACAAAGAAATGACTAGTAAAATTAGAACTTCATTTAAAATAACTGCTCCGGAAATATCTCCTATTAATCACATTGTAAATATTTCATTTCCTGAAACTCCCTATGAGAATGATCCCGATGATAACCAGAACTTTCGTCAATTACAAGAAATAAAAGAAAACATCGAGATAATGAAAAAGAGCGAACCCTTAAATAATAAAATTTCATACCACAATGTGCATCACTATGTCACAATTTACATCATGGTATTTGTAATTCTTATAATAGTAGCTATTTACCTATGGAAGAGATGGCGAAGGACGAGATCACGTCATAGCCCTGCGACGACAGGAGTGGAAGTGGCAATGACGGACCTCCCTCAGTCGAACATACCATCCCTTAAGACAGCATCGCGTAGTGTTGTGAATCAGTGTAGTGAGTTTAGGGAAAAAAGGCAATCTTTAGCTAGAAAAAGTGATCGTGTTAGTGAGTATAATCCTAATATAACCAAGTCAAGTGATTATATTCACAAGAGTGATAAGGCTTCGTCGCCTATTTTTCGCGTGTTTTCCTTACCAGATTTAAACTGTAGTGAATCTGTGTAGACTATATTTACTATAAGTTTTACCTATACTTAAGTATATCTTAAAATGTTATTCATTTCGGTACTAACCTATAAATCCCATTTACTATTTAAGAATAATATTGTGCTCATCTTGTTAGATTAATCATATTACCCATCAATCTCATTTTTAACGAATTTTACTAACCCTGTTTTTTTTCCTCCCCCGGGAGCATGTACGGGTCAATCACCGTACTATAAAGTAGGACTTGCGGTGTCAGCACTATTGCGACACCGAGCTTGTGACGAGTCATTATAGTATCATAATTATAATATGTTAATTAGTATGTATTTCGACGTCGTACCGTGCGCGATTCATATTCATCCCATTTTATCTTAAAATTAGATCGTGTTCTGAAATATACTTTTAATATCTTTTATACCTTTGTTTAATCTCATCTCTTTATCTTATTCAACCTCGAACAGATAGAAACATCATATTTCGAGATAAAATAAAAATAAAAAATTTTAATGTGTCCCGTTTCGTACTATCTGACCGTCCTTTAATTATATCCTATCTTTTTACCAATTATAGTCAGCAGGCCAATTCTCGAAACATAGTATTTAATTTAACTTAATTTTTAATTTTTTTAAATTTTATTTTTAATTAATCCAAAGTGGTATTCTTGTCCGGTAAAGAAAAAGTTAAAATTAAGATAGATGGCAAAAAAAGAGTTTAATAACAGAGTTGCCAGTTTACGGTTTACAATTTAAAAGATTGGAAATTTTAATAGATTTTCTAAGACTCCATATACAGAAATAAAACATTAATATATAAATCAACTACAGGAAATTATCTTCGGTAAATTAAAATATTATAAGTTCCGTAAACTTCTATTCTAAGAAAAAAATATATGAAAATCAGGGTCTTTTAATGTAATAATGCGATATCCCTAACTTGTTTTTCCCGCTCGTTACGCTTCCCTCGCGCATGCGCACGCCGCTCCAAAAATAAACGCAAAGGTTTTGACGTTTCATAATGCCAAAAATACTCATTTTAGCGCGAAAATTACAAGATTTTAAAAAGATTTTAAATTATAAATACAAGAAAGAATACCTATTGTGTCACAATTTGACAACTAAAAGTTAAATTAACTTTATTTTTAACGTTTTTAAGGAACGAGAATTGACATGCTGATTAAAAAAGTAAAAAGATGCAAAAGCCTACTCGTAAATTTAAATAAAAGCCAAAATTTAAAAACTAGACACAAAACCATCATAAATATGGACACTATACAACCAGAACAATTTAATACATAGCAGGTAATAAAATACTGTACTACTAAAAATATCAGCAGTAGGTACCTTTAAACAGTGAGCACTCTGCTCAAAGCTCATTATAGTGGAAAGATCTTACTTGATCGGTACAGAATACCAGGAAGCTCGTTGACTACGCAGCCTGTGGGCTGGCTGGCGTTCATCCCAATTCTGATGTCGGCGTTAGCTTATGGTGGACCGTTCTACGATAGATCGGTCGACTCGAAATAACACTACTCAAACAAAACGGGTAACGGTTCCTAGTAAGGAGCACCGATCACGACCGAGCGAAGTCAAACCGTAACTGACTGGCGTCTCCCTCCGGCGCGCCCTACCTAGGCTCCGTTGTAGCACGAAGCTAGCTATACACGTATAGACGTCATTGCGACAGTGTCGCCTCTACATGCATTCGTGCTACGCTTTGTTTATGAATCAAATTAAGTACAGTATGAGGACATTGATAATAAGATTGGTTTTTATAGAAAGACAGACAACAATGAGGAAGCGAGAAAGTGAGATTATAATAGTGTTGTATTATCAAAACCCGCTAAAACGTCTTTATAGAAATTTTTAGATAAGACCTACTTTAAAAATGGTTTATTGATAGGTTCTATTAGCGCTGATCGTTTAACTTCTAATGCCACTCTAACCCGACTAAAAATTAATTATAAAATCGAGTTTAGTTTCAAAAGACCCTAAAAGACTGCTTGTGTGTTTCAAAATCCTCTAAAACGGTATCGGTTACTTTCAAATGTCACTAAACTTCAAAGTCCCATAGAACAAATCTATTTTTGCAAATAACCTCGTTTTTCAAATTGTTTTTATTATAGAAAGATGTTTGTTGGGATTGCTAGATTACAATAATAATATAATGTTAAAAATCGTACAGAATTAAAGTTGTTAGTAAGTTTAAGACGTTTTTCATGAATTGTCGACATTTATGAAAAAGCACTTTAGGGGGTTTTGAAATTATATGACTCTTATTGATGATTTTGAAAATGTATATTATGATGTTAACAATAAGTGCTATATTTTGTTGCACTGCAATGACTTTTTATCGAAGTGCAATGTTTGAATGTTTCCGTCACACCAGTGTCACTTAGTAAGACATGATGAAACATACAATGTCAAATAGAAGTAAGTAGAGATTCAATCTTTTATAATTTCAACCTTATGCCGAACGCCTTAAGATACATTTTAATGTGATAATTTTTAAAACTTATGCTAAAATTATTCAGCTATTTTCGGTAATCGGATGTACGTTTCCTAATCATTGATTTGCTGTCTTTCTTTAAAAGCCATTCACATCACATTATCAAAGTCCCCATACTGTACCGTTTCCGACATCATTTATATTCCGTTTTATTATAAATAAGAGATAAAAATTTAGGTTTTATTTTTCAAATATAATTTTTGTCAACTGCATAATGGCGTATTTCGTTTTATTTTAAATTAGACATATAGGTTGTCTATAAAGTCAAGAAACTAAAGTTTGAGGAACTAAATTGTTCATGTGTCTGGCAACACTGAAATTCAAAATAGACTTGTACATGAGCTGTCATCGAGTAGAAGTTCCGGACCGTTTTTCATTTTGGGATTTTTATTATGTTATTAATCTACAATAAACTAATACTGACTTACGAAGAACAACATAAACGATGAGTAAAGTAAATCAAAGTGGCACGCGGGAAGTGATTTTTAAAGTTAGAAGGTGATGTTTGACGAAGCACGAAGCTGGTCAAATTATATGTGATTTGGCTAATGTTTATGGGCGAACTGCAACTTTGATGGGTATGTAATCGTGTTACTGTGTTTTGTAATCTGTCTCAAGTAATATATTCACTCCGTTTGCGATTTAGAGACCAAAAACAGGCATTGCGTACATAGCATATTTTTAGGTAAGATTGTCATTGAAAGTAAGAAATATTGTAGTACGACCTATTCTGTTGATACATTATCAGTTGCATTAGTATAATTCAGTCAAGATTTATCCCAATTTTGAATTTGAATTAATTGCTTTATGTCTATATTACGGTTGATAACTAAACTAAGTATGTCACTTTCGCATCAACTGGTCTGTCGACAATGAATAATTAATTGCAATATTTTATTAATTCTTTTATTATTTAGTTCTTAGTAACTCCATGTTAAATGATATCTTGTTAGTTAATATTTAACACTGAATAAATTTTAGTTAGGTATTGCAGTTATTCTTTCCATCCCATTCTTTGCCTGTATTTTGTGTCTAGGTATGTCTAAATTTATTGTAAAAGTATAATCAAATGTTCAATCAACATAACTTTTGTAAAATTTCAGGCTCCAACCAACCCTCAGATAGTTGCAGGTGCTAGCTAGAACTGTGATGGATTTTAATTGTAGTCTTGAAGTTCTACGCAAAATTTTAAATGCAATAGGCCTACAAGAAATAGTAATATAAAAATCGAGATTTGCCTGAAGAACTAAGGGAAGACATTATTTATCATCAGAGGTCGGAATTAGGTAGAGTTATTCATGTACTTACACTGATTTCATACAGCGAAAGAATAAAGTGGATATGCTACAAATCCCGGGATTAATTAAAAAAATAGAAAAATATCCCACGATTTAAATAAAAAGTTACATATTTACTTTTACACACTTTAAACTACTTACTGCACGCGCGACGTTGCCACACTTACATCAATGACATCGGATGCTCGAAGTTGCAAAATTTGAACAAAAGGAAACAATAGCGGTAATGCGGAACACTGAGATTGTATCTCTTTCTAACGCATTCAAACTATATCTTAGCAATAAATCGGTTTATTGACACAGCTCATTCGCTTACCTCGGTTCGTCGAATGCGCACACGTGTTTACTATTGTGTTTTGTGTGGTGAATCCTGTTTGACCCTGGATTGTTTACTGGATTCTGGACTCTACTTAATACGACTATTTCGGCATGCATTAACGGACTTTGATTTGGCCTTACTGTATTGGACGATTGGATATTTGAAGTTGGTGATATACTTGGTAAGTTTATTGTTCATATTTATATTAAATGTCCTTTACATTAGATTTTCCCAATGTAGAATGTTTGTTATATTGTCATAAAATCGGTGTTGTTTAACTCAAGATGTTCTTTGATACAATTAAAATAAAGTAGCAATGATTTCAAATGCTACTGAAGAAGCTTAACATACGGGACTCTTTTTTTAATTGCTTTAATTGACTATATGGTTAACGATTGGAATTAATTTTTCTGGTAATCTTTTACAGATTTTCTTTTTAGGTTTAAACTGATTAATTATTAATTAATGTGTTTATGTGATTATTACGGAAACCTGTCCTACTCGAGCGTTCTTGTATGTACTTCTGGAACAAGCGTTTATAGTATTTATATTAAATAGTGACAATTACTACATATCGAATGGGAAAAAACGTTTATAATAGGACGAATATCCCTTTGACCACTTACATTAAGGTGAAGAGTACGCAGAACTAGCGTCACTAATTTATTTCTTTACGTAACTCCTAAATCAGCTCAATTTTCAGTAATTGAAAGCCCAGTGGCACCAGAAAACATATCTAAAGTTTAATAAAACTCTATATACAATTTTTCTATTTGTATTTTATCCACAAAACAGGTTTACGCCCAAAGTAGCTTCTTTCCCCAAAGACTGAGCGAAAAGGAGTGTACAGTGAATCAATAAGCATTATTTATCGGTGTTTTTTAGTGCCCTTGCGCTTACTAAGTAGAAGCAGACACTTTAAATTTATACGTAATGTATGTTACTATAGTTGCTATAACAATAAATCTATATCTAAATATATAAAAATGAAACCCGTTTTCCGTTTTCACGGCATCACGCGTGAACGGCTGGACCGATTTCACTAATTCTTTTTTTGTTGTATTTGTACTTATTATTAGGAGAAGGTTCTTAGGTAGGTGTAGGGTAGGTTGTTGGGTAAGGGTAGGACAACGCGTGAACGAAGTCGCGCCGGGCCAACTAGTATAGTATAAAACAAAGTACCTACGCTTCCCGCCGTCTGTCTCTTTGTATGAATTTATGCACGCTTAGATCTTTTAAACTACGCAACTGTTGTGACCTATCTCTCACATACTTACAAACACATGCATACGGTTTTCTAAGATTGACTATTATTTTGCTCCAGATTAAAAATATTACCATGGCGAACTCTGGTTGAATCAAAGAAGCCACCATCAACAAGTGGATCAAAGATAATCCGGAGCTATTTTACGACCATGCAAGTGGATTAATTTACTGTTCCAAATGCGAAGCACATTTGAGTGCGACTCGTCAGAGTAACGTCAAAAGACATGTAGAAGGAGCAGTACATAAAGGCACGAAGAAAGAGCGCCACATTCCTTTAGAATTTTACTTCGACTTAATCGAATTTATGATTCTTTGTAACATACCGTGGTCCCAACTGAGCAACAACGCATTTAAAACATTTTTTCAAAAGTACATTTGTTGCAATTGCAAAAATATTACTCTACCTAGTGAATCCTTATTGAGAAAAGTTTACCTGGATCAGCTTTTTAAAATCAAAATACAAGAGATGCAAAGTAAGATTGTAGATAAAAAGCTATGGCTTTCAGTAGACGAAACTACGGATTTCTTAGGACGAGCTGTGGTACATTTGTTGGTGAGACCATTAGAACTTAGTAGGAACCATCGGCCTTACTTAGTGGCATGTAAAATGCTAGACACTGTAAATGGAACAACGATATCACAATTTGTTCAAGATTCTTTAAAAAATATGTGGGGAAGTTCATTTGAGAGCAAACTAGATAACGTTAGAATGTTATGTACAGACAGTGTGGCATACATGATATCAGCTGGTAGAATGTTAAAATCAACTTTTCCTAAAATGTTGCATTTCACATGTTTAGCCCATGCTCTAAATCTTGTTGCGGGGCAGATTAGAAAGGAGAATCCTAATGTCGATAGTTTAATTTCAAATTTGAAAAAAGTTTTTTTGAAGGCACCAAAAAGAATTAAAATCTTTAAAGAAATGTGTCCGGATTTACCTTTACCTCCTGCACCTGTAATTACCAGATGGGGTACTTGGCTTGATGCAGCATTTTATTACGCTAAGCATTTCGATGAAATTAAATCTGTATTGTCGGTGCTGAATGGTCAAGAGGCAAAATCAATAGAGAATAGTTTAAACATTTTTAATAATAACGACAACATTAAAGATGATTTGTCTCGTATTTACGAAAATTTTTCAATTATACCAACAGCTTTGACATCTCTTCAGAAATCCGATCTTTCTCTAATGGAATCATTTGAAATATTTGATGCAGTGAGATTAGCTTTGATATGGGCAAATTGCGAGAGCTTAAAAGATAAAATGGAAAAAGTCATGGATAGGAATCCTGATTTGGACATTATCAGAAATATAGCAGAAAAAATTTCTTCCTGCACTAATGATGACGAGGAGGAGGAATTGTATAAATTTGCTAACCTCACCTCAGTTGACGTAGAGCGATCTTTTTCAATGTACAAATGGATTTTAGACGTTCGGAGAAATTCATTGAAGCCAGAAAATATTGAAAAGCTAATGGTCATATATTTTAATTCTCACAAAAGTTATACAGAGTCGGAAGCGAACACTTCAAATTTTACTGGTAATGAATCTGACAAGGAAAATGATTCCGATGGGCCGTTTGAATAAGGAAAACTTCCCGAAATAGGCTTATGAGAATTTGCTTAAGACTATTAATAATTTGTATTGTAAATTAATGTAAACTAATAAAAACTGTATGTTAATAAATTATCTTTGTTTTATTGGTCTAATTCTGAGGTTTTTATTATTATTTATTTGTTTGTTGGCCTCACGGGATTGTCCATTAGAAATCCCGGGATTATTCATCAGAAATCCCGGGAAGGTCCACATTAATATCAACATTTCGATGCAAGTACATAAATAACTCTACCTAATTCCGACCTCTGTTTATCATTCTTCATACAAGGTAACCTGTATAATAAAGCATATTCTTTTGTATAGTAATTTTTCTCATTATTAACAGAACTGTATAAAATAAAAATAATAGTGTTTAGCCTATTTTCCCTTTCTACTCCTCTTTGCCCCCTGTACGCCCCTCCAAATAAACCAATAATCAAATCTTTTTTAATAATAATATTAGTATAGTTAGTAAATCAGTAGTTTCCGTGTAGTGACGAAGGAAGAATACAATATATCACCACCCCATCTCATCCCATGAGTGTCGTAAAAACCGACTAAGGGACTGTCCGTGAATATTATCTTTATGAAATAAAAAGAAAGAAAACTTGAAATAAAACCCTATACCAATACGTCTGGCCAGCGTGGTACCAGTAGGCCAAGTATTATGATGATGATGAATTGATATATAAAATAACAGAATATTTTATAAAATTATCACTAACAAGTAACTATTTATGTTCCCGCA
This sequence comes from Schrankia costaestrigalis, assembly GCA_905475405.1. Classification (NCBI taxonomy): domain Eukaryota; kingdom Metazoa; phylum Arthropoda; class Insecta; order Lepidoptera; family Erebidae; genus Schrankia; species Schrankia costaestrigalis. Next base: position 12,989,521 of record FR997826.1, read on the forward strand.
GGTCACAAAATGTTGGCAATTTCTAAAAAGGGCCTTCAGCAGCATCACAGCTGAAACTTGGAAAAACAGTTGCCATCGCGTCGAGAAGCTCCAATCAGAATACTACAAGAGAGGACGTCGCCTGTGGGCAAATACTGACGATAATAGCAGCAGCAAATAAAGCTTTAGTGATGACGATGAAGGTGGCAACGAAAGTTATCTTAACATCGAATATTTAAAAAATCCTATGATGAAAGCGATGAATAAATCTCCTTGTTAACTGTGTACATGCGTTTTTATTACTCTGATTCAATCCGTTCTTTTATTCTAATACCCATACCATTCTAATAGGTGAATTTTTACCCATGTAGTTTAGGGTTGGTGTATGAAATCGATTAACGGCGGATCCTAATATCGAATCCCTAATCGAAAGATTCTTCTAATCTAAGATAGACCTCAATCAGCCGATCGATCTTCTATCTGCATCCCAATTACAAGAGAAAGCAATCGTCAATTGTTTTTAGTAAAAGATTGGAGATCGATCCATTCCCTCTCATGCGTTTCGTTTGAAGCAGTCTCTGTTATAAAACTTCTGTAAGTATTATAACAGCTTACTTTGAGAGTAGTTACCTAAAACATTAGTCTAATATAGGTTTTATGCATAGTAACATTATTATCTTTAAAAATAACATTTATTCACAAATAAATAAATAACGTTTTAAACATTATAATAATTACACCATACCACGTACCAACTTTATAAGAACGGAACACAGTGTAACTGTCAAGGTGTCGCCCGCCAAACAAACAAAAAACAAACAAGAAAGAAGACTTGAATATTTTTGTTTTGAATTGAAGTGCGTGAATTCAAAATCAGTGAGGGTTTTTGTATGGTTAATCCTGCAGTAAATGTTACGATGTGCCACTACATTCTCGTCGTCGGTATTTCAGTCGGAAAGTTGCTCCAAGGCTTCTAAATCACTGTCACTATCATCAAATATTATATTGCGACTCATTCTAGTACCTAAATACCTATTATTTTTATCTATATTATAATAACAATACAATTTAACTTTAAAAGATTGCACGTAATCCACCAATATTCTGGGATTGCCAAAACTAATCTAAGATTCATGTAAACAGATCTGTCAAAAACGTAAAAACCGTTATTGAAACCCAGCTCTTGTCATTTTCAAAGAGAGGTCGATCCAATAGATCTCTAAAAATGGATTACACTCCTCTCACCGATCGATTAAATTTTTGGATTGATATTACGATCTTTGGATTGGTTATTGCAACACCTCTTGTCACAAACGGATTAAAATCTCCATCCAAGATCGGTCAAAATGGATTGAGATCGGATATTAGGACCGGCCGTAAGAGATTTATCGATTTAGATAACAAGCGATTAATCGATAATCAATTATTATTTATAGTTTAGTTTTTTAAGTTTGGTATACATGTGGCAGCAGCCATATAGTAGCAGCACTAAAATTAAAACCATAGAACATAATTGTTTTGCAGAAGTGAAAAAATACGGTATGGCACTAAATTATGTTACATTCTATGGCTCAAAACAACTGTCAAAATTTAAAATGGCTTGACTTTAATGCTAAGAAAACAGAAATAAAACATCGTCATCTAAAATGTTTAAAAGGCTAACACTACTTTACTTCCATACAGGGCATGTTATAACAATTATTCAAATTTCTCAATCACTTAGGGTTTCAACCAATGAAATGAATTATCTCATTATGAGTTGTGTGAATTTCTTACTTGAGTATTAGATATGTGTTTCAAAATTACATATTTTATTTCAATAAATTACTAGTATGAAAACTATTTTCTCAGACTAAATAGGGTTGCTACGTGTAGCACAGTGGCGGCCTCATTTATTTTCAGGACTTTATAGACAGAGTGTACAGTCACGAGCAATAATATGTACACATTTTCAAATTTTCTAAACTATCTGCACGTTTATCTAGACATTACAATATCAAAATGAATTCGTAATTTAGAAGAGGTTCCGTACAGTTTTGAATTAATCTTCGAATTTTCAATTTTGGATTGGCAGAACTTTAGATAACTGGTTTACAAAATGCGAAAATGTGTACATATTATTGCTCGTGACTGTACCTAACAATTATAAGATTTTTTTTCAAATGTTACTTTCGTTACCCTCTATAATAGCTTATTTCGTTTTAATTAATAATAGTTATATTTTATGATTTTAGGGATTTTTTCTTCATAATGCTTGGAAGGCTAAAGAAATTATAATGCAACTGTAAATTGTATAACTACTAATAGAAATTATGTACTTTCAACAATTCAATCTTATTTTAGTACTTGAATAAGCTAATAAACGTTATCTATGTACGTTAAGTTATTCGTAATACTCTGGCATAGCAGATGCTCTGTTGCAGTTTGCAGTACAACAATCTTATATGCAACCATTTATGGACTAACACTATCATTACTTTACTCTATGATATGTACAATCAGTCTGACACTGACAGACAACATTATTGATTTTTCTGGCCTCATGAACATTTCATATTAATTGCCAGTGTCAAGTGGGTTTAATTAAATAAATAAGTAAGTTTACCTTTACAAATTAAAAAAAAACAACTTAATAAGTCAATGCTTAACTTTTTATTGTCGTGAGAACTTCACGGGAACGCGTATAGTCGAGACAGGAACAGCCGCACCTCGATGCCACCAATCACTTGCTTATTTAATCATATTTATTTACTAACGACGAACTTGCAAAACAAAACCGCATCACTTCTGCATCACAAAATCTTCGAAAAATCAATTTGTAAAATAAATATGTAGGTAAATGACATGAAATGAAATTAGAGGTATAGCTCTCGTCATGGCGTCTAGCTAGTCAAATAAATTCCTGACAGACAACATAGTTATTGTTTCCCATTTTACTAGACAAATAAGTACATTATTTTTTTGCACTTTTATATTTAATAAAAATGCCATTATAAAGAGTGCATAATACACATTAGAGCTGGTCTTGGTGGATATTTACTCATGTAATTGCTTACTGAGCAGAGGCACTGTTGGCTGCTGTGCACATGTTGTGATGTGTAATGTGTGATTTTTATCTTGGTACTTTGAGCTTGAGACACCTGAGTCTATTTTAGATGAAACACTGCTGAGACGACTTTGTCTATGATTGTGAACAGTAAAATACTTATTTTTTTGATCTTACTTAAAGTGTTTTTTTTTCTCCTTAGAAAACCAACTTAAAACACTTACCTACCATATAGATTTACAAGCAAAAGCTGTTCTATTTCGAAAGGTCTTCGTTTATATTATTAATATATAAATGTTTTAATTATAAGTTGGGTTAAATAAACTGAAAAACAATTGCCTGCCTTGGTGGGAAAATTACTGTGTAAATATAAATATGTACAGTATGGGGACATTGATAATGTGATTGGCTTTTAAAGAAAGACAGACAACAATGAGGAAGCAAGAAAGTGAGATTATAATTTATTGATGATTTTGAAATTGTATTTTAGGACGTTAACAATAAGTGCTGTATTTTGTTGCACTGCAACGACTTTTTATCTAAGTGCAATGTTTCCGTCACCCATGCCAAACATGACGTCATAAAGAGTTGATACAGAGCTGTTAATTCATTAAAAGGTAATATTTAACATATTTTATTCTTTTCATTATTTGATAAAAATACTTCATGTAATGTAAAAAATTATTTTAGATTTAAAGAATTAACAAAATCGTTGTCCTAGTAGCCACAAAACATAAATATCAAAGAATAAAGAACATATAAAACCTCTTTTCTTAACGTATGAACATGCTCATTTCAGATTATTATCAATGGCGCCTACCAAGCGAGGTAAGCCTTTGAAATCACAAGCACGAGCTGTCGTATATAGTGTTTACTTGTACTTCCTTATGGAGTCGAAGCTGTTTCCAAAACTGAAGACCGACGAAGATCAAAAGTATTTCCAACGGGTTCAAGAACGTGTTGCAAAGGCTACTGGCGTTTCAAAAGGAACAGTTACCAAAATCATAAATGAAGGTCGGAGTGTTTCAGGAACTTTCAGTTCACCCAAAAAGGGAGGCAAAAAAAAGGAATATCGGTTAAATCTCAATAATTTTGATTACAGCGTAATAAGAAATATGATATATGACTTTCATATAAGATTTAAAGAAGTGTTGACTTTAAAAAGTTTGAAATTGAAACTTACTCAGGCTATATGTTTTCATGGATGCTTAAAAACATTAAGACGAATAGTAACAGATATGGGTTTTTATTTTGCAAAAACAGAAACAAATAGAAAAATATTAATAGAAAAGCATGAAGTTCGTTTAAAAAGAATAAAATACCTAAAAGAAATAAAAGCTCTTAGGGATGCTGGAAGAAACATAGTATATATGAATGAATCTTATATCCACACATCCCATACAGAAAATAAATGCTGGACAGACACGAATAAAAAAGGTGTAAAACAACAAATATCAAAGGATCAACGTCTAATAATTGTACACGCGGGCAATGAAAAGGGGTTTGTGCCAGGTGCTCTAATATTAAATAAGTGCATGGATTCTGAAGGAGATTATCACAAGGAATTGAATTCCGACCTGTATCAAACTTGGCTCAGAACTCAACTTATTCCAAATCTTCCTGCAAATAGTGTCTTAGTCATAGATAATGCACCTTATCACAAGACTCTTTTAACAAAACCACCTAATTCTAACACAAGAACAGCTGATATGATCACTTGGTTGAGAACACATGATATTCCTTGCAACAGCACTTTAACAAAACCTGAAATTTATGAGATTGTCAAACAAAACAAACCACAACATACAAAATATATCATTGATGAAATACTAAAAGAGCATGGACACACCACTGTAAGATTACCCCCATATCACCCGGATTTTAACCCAATTGAAAACATTTGGTCCCAAATAAAAGGATATGTAGCAAAAAAAAATGTGGCAATGAATCTGACTTCCATAACAACTTTGATCAAAGAAAAAATTGATATGATCGGTTCAGAAGAGTGGACGGCAGTATGCAATCACGCTATAAAATGTGAAGATAAATACCGACTGGATGAAGGACTTTTAGATAACCATATTGACAATAATTTTATAATTCATGAAGGTTCCAGTGAAGATAGCGACACAGACATCTCCATCGGCAATCCGAGTTCCTCTGATAGTGACACAGACACCTCCATTGGCAATCCGAGTTCGTCTTATATGTATGTAGAAATGTTAAGCGATTAAGTTCTTTTAGCATTTATTTTTTGTATGGGATGTGTGGATATAAGATTCATCCATTTATACTATGTTTCTTCCAACATCCCTAAGAGCTTTCATTTCTTTTAGGTATTTTATTCTTTTTAAATGAACTGATCGGGCCGAGGCTTTGCATACATATAGTTACTATGACGTAGGCGTCCTTTTACAAAGGATATTTACAAATTCTACCGACAACGGGATAAAATAGATGATTAAAGTTTGTATGAAACTTTGTCGATTTTAAACCGATCAGGCTGAGACCTTCATGCAGATAGCTACTATAAAGTAGGCATTACCCTAAAAAGTATTTTGAAAAATTCTACCCATAAAAGGGTAAAATAGGATGAAAGTTTGTATAAATCTTCTTACATTTTCGAATGATTGAACTGAAATTAAAGATTGGAGCTACTATGATGAAGACGTCCGCTAATATAGGATTTTGATCAATTCAGTCTCTATTGGGACTCCACGTCTCAGTTTTCAAAAATTCTAAGACGTCACGACTCATCTTTCCAAAATTCTGTGTCATTACGACTTAGCTACTCCACGCATTCCTTAGAAAAATGGTTTTGACATACAGGCAGACAGACGGACAACAAAGTGATCTCATAAGGGTTCCGGTTTTTTCTTAAACATAAATTATAATAATACTTTTAACGCGAGCGAAGCCGCGGGCAAAAGCTATTATAAAATAAATAAATATGGTTTTAATTAATATACCTAGCTTATTATAATATACAGGGTGTTTGGTACAACTAGCGACCCGCCCCGGCTTCGCGTTTGTGAGATTGTTGTTATACAAATATCATATTATACAGGGTGTTTGGTACATCGTTTGCCAAATTGAAACAGCTGATAGAAGAGGTCATTACCCGTCTTTTCTCACTCACCTAGCCGGTTTTAACCTCAACATATTTTATATATCGATGTAAAGCTATTTTTAAAAGAAAAACCCAATATTTACCATGAACACTTAAATTTAAAAAAAAAATTCTTCCGTGAGTCCTCATAATTATGTTTTTTTGTAGAGTTTAATACTAGGAGCATCAAATAAATTCATAATAGCTCACCAAAAACGTCAACTTTTTGTTTATTGACTTATTATAACTATAGACAGGTAAAATTTAAAGGTATGATCATCTTGACAGTACAATAAAAAAATAAATAAAAGAGAGAAAGTTCTTCCATTTTCTGAATAAATGCCTTACTTTATCCTCTTTCCATTGGTATACAACATGTTATAAAATAGTTAATAGTTTTTGTGCAAAACATGTGTAATACATAATTCGAAGTTGAGAAAACACGTTTTATGAATGAGCAAAGGTAAATTTACTAGCTTTAATTGCTATAATTGATTCTTTCTAGCGTACTTACCTAGTTACTTTAGCTTTTTTTGTCACTGCAGTGGGTCTACCTTATCACATTAGAGTTAATTTTAATATAATAAAAGAAAAAAAAAATTCATCATTTACTATAGCGTCAATAATTACGATAAATGTTATGCATCAAACGTGTTTTCTTTACTTCGAATTATGTATTACACATGTTTTGTAGAAAAACTATTTACTATTTTATAATATGTTGTTTAGCAATGGAAAGAGGATAAAGTAAGGCATTTATTCAGAAAATGGAAGAACTTTCTCTCTTTTTTTTATTTTTTTATTGTACTGTGAAGTTGATCATACCTTTAAATTTTACCTGTCTCTATAGTTATAATAAGTCAATAAACAAAAGTTAACGTTTTTGGTGAGCTATTATGAATTTCTTTGATGCTCCTAGTATTAAACTTTAAAACAAAACATAATTATGAGGACTCAAGAAGAAATGTTTATAAAATTTAAGTGTTCATGGTAAATATTGGGTTTTTGTTTTAAAAATAGCTTTACATCGATATCTAGAATATGTTGAGGTTAAAACCGGCTAGGTGAGTGAGGAAAGACGGGTAATGACCTCTTCTATCAGCTGTTTCAATTTGGCAAACGATGTACCAAACACCCTGTATAATATGATATTTGTATAACAACAATCTCACAAACGCGAAGCCGGGGCGGGTCGCTAGTTGTATTATAAAGTGATGCTCTGTCATGCCGTGAAATTTAATTTAAATAATAAATCAATGCTTATGAAGTTACATGTCTTGCATCAATTAAAAAAAAATGGGTGGGTGTAATAACAGCTCTAAATAAATCCTTAGTAAGATGTGATGAAACATACAATGTCAAATAGAAGTTGGGATTCAATCTTTTATAATTTCAACCTTAATGCCGAACGCCATAAGATACATTTTAATGTGATAATTTTCAAAACTTATGCTATAAATTATTCAGCTATTTTCGGAAATCGGATATACTCTTCTTACTCATTGATTTGCTGTCTTTCTTTAAAAGCCAATCATATTATCAATGTCCTCATACTGTATATCTTTGTTCATTATTTATTTATGGTATAAAAAACAAACTTTCTTGGCTTTTGGCGTGCTAGCACATGTAAAAAGAACTGGACATGGGGTTTATTTTGACTTCAATAAATATTTTATGTAGGAACTAATTTGCTTCCATAACTTAAGAAAATACTAATGTAAAAATACCTGTCTGTCAATTTTTTTTATTTTTATAATATTTATGTATGTATAATATATTATTTAATTGTATTGATGATTAAAAACTAAGTATAATAGTTATAATATTTCTGCTTGAATTCTAGATAAGTACCAGTGTAATAGAATGTAACACAAAGAATCAACGTCAGAAGCCACAATCAACTTAAAGAAGAACACAACATCAGCAATATTCCTCGTGTCGGCGCTGCCTTTTTCGCCGAGCGGGTTCGCTCCGCTCAGCGAAAAAAACAGCGCTGAAGCGATGGAGTTATCATCATGAACATCTACGTTACAGAGCTTATCATGAAGACAATAGAAGAGAAAATAATGGAAGTAAATTGTTATTGTAATCTATATTAATAAGTATTATAAAGAGGTAAAGTTTGTGACGTTCTAGGGGGTTCTCTGAATCTACAGAACCGATTTTAAAAATTCTTAATGTGTTAAATAGTCTATTTATCTGTGCTGTGTAATATGATGGCTATTTAATATCACGCTATGACTAATAGGAGTTAAGCAGTACAGAAATGTCTTAAAAACGCTTTAACACATTTTTTTTTGCTTTTCCTGCTTAAACGGCTGGAGATATACAAAAATTATGTACCTACTTATTACAGAATTGTACCTTTAAAATAGTTTTACAATTAAGTCAACAATACCATAGGTATATCTATCTTCTAACATAGACTCATTACGACCTTCATAATGATCATCAATTTAATTTTTTTTTTAAATGGGTTGTTGGTAAAGATATTTTGTGTATAAGTTACCTATGGTATTAACCCTTAACAAAATAAATACATTAATCATTAATATTTATTTAATTTTAACCAAATTTGCCCTTTACAGCGATGAGAGTTCCGATTTGTTGCTCAGTTTTTAAATAAGGTAGTGTCGCCGAAGATAGCCCGGCTCCTAAGATAGCCCACTTTATGAAAAATACGTTTATGATTTTTCGAAACATTTGAAATTTCGCGGGTTTATGCTACTAACACCATAGACAAAAGTGCAAGTGTGTTTCATTACCTGTGCGCCGCCATTTTGAAGACAGATGACAGTTCGATTGATGTCGTCAAAACGGTACACGTTTTATAACCTTCACTGTCTCAATTTTTTGAATTTACTTAATTAAAATCAACACTCTTTGGTGTAAAGCGTGAAAAATCATACTTGATCTATTAACTAACGAATCACAGGTGAGTGTTATTATTTTATTACCTTTTTTGTATTTTTACGGGATTGTACTAAAACTAGGTGTAATTTCCTATCATGGCCCATAACATAATCCCCAAACATAGCCACATTTGATTCTTTGTTTAATTGATTTTTTAGTATTCCTAAGATAGCCCACCTAGTAAAACAAAAATGTTTAATTAAAAAGAACTGATTTGTTTACGTTGATAAGTTTCTTTGAAAGTTAATTTAAAAGTAAGATTTTATTTAATTTATTAGTTTGTTTTTATTTTATAGTTGATTTACATTTTGATAGATTTAAGATAGCCCACATTTGATTCTTTGTTTAATTTTTTTTTCTTTTTATGAATATTTTTATGAGAAGATGTTTTTTTATTTTAATATTTTATGTTAAAAGTATTAAAGGGTTTATAATTCATATATTTCGATTAATATTTTTCGGGCCATCTTCAGCAACCAGCTTCCCAAGATAGCCCAATACCAAGTTCATAAAAAGTGTTAATCTTTGTATTAAAATACCAAAAGCTGTATTACTTTTTTAAATATCTTGTTTCCCAAATAAATATATTCTAATTTCCATTATGTGTTTTCTTTACTTTACACAACTACAAGGTTTTACAAGGTTTTGAAATTTAAGTGGGCCTTCATCGGCGCCCGTACCGACCTTAATAGTAAATATTTGTCTAACACGATATTATGACAATGAACGCATCGCGACGTCCGTCGGTATGGGAGATGGGGTGTGGCCTATTACGTCTACCTAAATTAATTGAAAGTTGCCATTCTGATAATGCTTCTAAGAAACTTAAAGTCCCCCCAACATGAGCTACGGTACAAGGTTACATAGGGGTTCTTCCTTTGTGGTCAAACTATAGCGACCATTCTAACTGGGCCAGCAGTTGGACAACTGGTATATATCGATAGAAAATGAAAACCATCTGTTAAAGAATTATTATTTACTCAAAAAATTATTCCATCCTTGGAAACAAAATAAAATAATTCTATTCTTAGGAACAAAAAACTTGATTGTCTGTTGAATTAGCAATGACTGCTTTCATAAAAAAAAAACAACCGAATTGAGAACCACCTATTTAAAGTCGGTTGAAATCTTATACCAAACAATTGCTAGGTACTTCAGTGTAATTAAAGATATCACTTTTTTTTTAATAGAGTAATTCTGATATCAGGATGGTTGAACAAAGTTCATATTTTGCTAAAGACGCATATAGGGATTTTCTCTTGTTCTCTACTAACCAATATTTGTGCTATCTAAATTGTGTCCAGTTCGACCGCGCGGCCATAGCGTTTTTTTTTTAAAAAAACCATGTCAATTTTTTGTAAAAATTTGTAGAAGTTGATTCCCAAAACCATAAATTTGTCAAAGATACGGTTAAAAAGTTATAAGGGTTTAAACATGGCCGCGCCATTGAAACGCGGCGAACCGCGCGGCCACTGAGATCTTTAAAACTAAGCCTTGTAGAGACCTGAAATTTACGCAAATGCAAGATTTAATTTGTAAAAAATTTGTAAAAATATAAAAAAAATACTCAGGTTTATAGTTTAAGAGCTATAACACTAAAACCGAATGGCCGCGCCATTGAAACGGTGGAGAAAACGCTATCGCCTGTATCTCGCTGAAAAAAAATCGCAGAGGTGTGTAGTTTATTGTAATTACCCAGATTTGAATTTGTCGAAACTAGGAAAAATACAACAAAAATTCCTAGGTTTATATTTCAGGAGCTATAAGACTAAAACGATACGGCCACGCCATCGAAACGGTGAATAAAACGTTATTTCGCCTGTATCTCGCTGAAAAAGCATCGCAGAGGTCTGGAGTTTTTTGTAATACCTAGATTTTAATTTGTCAAAACTAGTAAAAATACAATAAAAATTCTTAAGGTTATATTTCAGAAGCTGTAGAACATTATCAGTATGTGGTGCGATAGGGTGACCATGTCTTATTGTTTACAGAATACTTTCTACTTATTGTTACAGAAATTATAATTCAAGGATTCTAAATAAAATTAAAATGAAACCATAAATATAAAAACAATTATGTTTATTGCTTGAAAAGTCAATAATACAGTTACAGTCCGTGTGGACTTACGAAAAACTAGCCCTAAGATTGGTTTAAATGACGCAACTCCGCCCCTAAGCTATGTGATTAGTAATGCACACTATTGCATCTCACACGCGCCACCCCCGCGCGCCTCCGCAGGTCAGTGCGACGCGTACAGCCGTTAGTACTTATTTTCTGTGGTACAGCGACGTAAGCGTAAGAGTTTCGTTATCAGTGTGTCGTTGTGATGTTAACACGATAAAAAAGTGATCTACTGATTATTAAAATGTTCAGTTCGTGTGTAATTACGATTAAGTGTTGTACTGTGGTGTAACGTCAGTTCGGTAAATTATGTAAACAATTCAGCAGAAGTGATTAAGGTATGTTGCATTTAAATATTTTATGATTATGTTAGAGCTCTCTCTTTATTTGTATGGATGACCGTGTAGTTAAGATATTTTACTATGAAATATTTACAATCTTATGTATATGAACTTATATGAAATACTAAAAACTATCTAATAACTAACAAAAATAATAATAATATATAATGTTTGCCCTGCAGTGGGACAATAATAGGCTGGATTATTATTATTTAATGTTTTATTAAATCATATAGGTAATTAGAACTTAACTTAGAACATTTGAAATGATTGTAAATCATTTTGATTCCACATTTTTAAATAAGTACAATCATAACTAGCAGGGATGTAGATATATGTTTTTACTTTAAGCGTAATATTATATGAATGGAAAAATTACTAAAAAAACTAAAGTCAATCATTTGAAAGATATACACTTCCAAAGTCGTAAAATGAGCCCCCCCCCCCGCCTCTAACTTTTGAAATAATAAAGTTGGAAAAAAAATTGATGTAAATGTCAATAAAAACTTTCAATGAAAACTGGTTTGAACAAGATACAATCATAAGTTTTTGAGATATAGCACAATTTCAAAAACCGCACACGTTACTTTGTAATTCATACAAACACTATGAAAAACAAAGTTAAGAGCAAAACTTTGCTTGTTACTACGGAACACTTCATGGGCGAGTCCGACTCGTACTTCCCCAGTTTTTTTTTGTAACTCCACTGGTAAAATCTCTCTTCCTTTTCCTCTCACTCATTATTTTTTACAAAACCAGAAGTACAATATTATTATTGTTTGTTGTATTACAATTTAAAAATACACCATTAAAATAAATAAAATAATTTCTGTAACAATAAGTAGAAAGTATTTTGTAAACAATAAGACATGGTCACCCTATCGCACCACATACTGATAATGTTCTACAGCTTCTGAAATATAACCTTAAGAATTTTTATTGTATTTTTACTAGTTTTGACAAATTAAAATCTAGGTATTACAAAAAACTCCAGACCTCTGCGATGCTTTTTCAGCGAGATACAGGCGAAATAACGTTTTATTCACCGTTTCGATGGCGTGGCCATATCGTTTTAGTCTTATAGCTCCTGAAATATAAACCTAGGAATTTTTGTTGTATTTTTCCTAGTTTCGACAAATTCAAATCTGGGTAATTACAATAAACTACACACCTCTGCGATTTTTTTTCAGCGAGATACAGGCGATAGCGTTTTCTCCACCGTTTCAATGGCGCGGCCATTCGGTTTTAGTGTTATAGCTCTTAAACTATAAACCTGAGTATTTTTTTTATATTTTTACAAATTTTTTACAAATTAAATCTTGCATTTGCGTAAATTTCAGGTCTCTACAAGGCTTAGTTTTAAAGATCTCAGTGGCCGCGCGGTTCGCCGCGTTTCAATGGCGCGGCCATGTTTAAACCCTTATAACTTTTTAACCGTATCTTTGACAAATTTATGGTTTTGGGAATCAACTTCTACAAATTTTTACAAAAAATTGACATGGTTTTTTTTAAAAAAAAACGCTATGGCCGCGCGGTCGAACTGGACACATCTAAATTTAGCCTAATCAACTCTGCAGCGTTAAAGATCAAACAGTTTCGCGTATAATAATTTTTTGAACTGCATACAACGGAAATTGACCGTGTGTTGACGGAGTAAGAATACAATATGTCACCACCCCATTATATCATCCCATGGGTGGCGTAAAACCGACTGAGGGACATAGTCCGTAAATATTATCTTTACGAAGTAAAAAGAAGGAAAACTTGAAATTAAACCCTATCAATCCGTCTGGCCAGCGTGATATTAATAGGCAAAGTATCCCTCCGTCACGGGAGGAGGCCCGTCCTCAGTGGGACATTAATGGGCTGTAAGAAGATACAACAGGAACGCCTGTGCTTATCAGCAGAGCAATGAAAGTATGTGGTGTACTTAATATTATGTTTGTGTTAGGCGCTTTCTATAAGGTTTTTTGGTTATAGTCCTGTCGTATATAATTAATATAAATATAAAATCAACTAACGATTTACTAAATAAATACGGACTTTTATTTATATAGATAAAATATTATGAGTTAGGTACTTTCAACACAAGCAAGACATTGTTGACCTGAAAAAGTAGTGTTTTTTTCCATGGAAAGTTATATGTTGCCTTATCCATGGTTGGTGCCCACAGAACAATTATACTCAAAGGAGAAGAATGTCAACTTCATATAAAATTCGTGAGGAAACTTTTCCTAAGCGTGCGGCGCCATCTATCGGGAGCCAAAACTGCGGTTAAAATCAGCAGCGCGGGAAATTGTATTATTTTTTTTATTTAATAAAAACAAAGAGATATATTATATTACGCCCTACATTATTAGGGCGTTATATAATATATCTATTTGTTTATTTTGTTGAAGGTTTAAATTAGGATGACTGTATTTAGAGTTGGATTTGATAATAAAAAACTTCATTTCTTTTACAATTTATTTATGTAAATAATATTCATAATAAAAAATATTCACATTCTTTATTGAAACATTCTTCTCTACATTGAAACTCATTGTAACATAAAAACCCTATAGGAGTCACTTTCTCAGAACTGGAGTCAATAACGTTCAATTTCACAAAAACACTTCAACTAAGGAATAGGATGCAATTTCACAAAAACACTTCAACTAAGGAATAGGATGCTCGTGCAACGTTTTTAATTCAGGATAAACTTGTTATTTATCGAGATTTTTTATTTATTTACAAGATATTTAGGAATTTACAAAATAAACGGTTTCTTTTCTTGTAGTGTTGACTATTGACAGCTCCATATAAACAAGTATTAGGTGGTTGCTAGGAAATGACATAACATTTTCTATTTCATCTTTTCTCTCTGTCGTGACTAACAGCCCTTATAGAAACATTGTGTAGAACAGAGTTGACTCCCCCTGTTGGTGCCTCTGAAAGTCAATTAATTACTTTTGGTATCAAATAATAATATTACCTACATCTAAAAGAGTAGGTATACATACTAATTGTATCATACTCATTTCGGCGCCTAACGAAGTGCACGGGTCAGCTAGTATTATGTAAATAAATAGTTCCATGGCAGTCTCGCATCTTATTTTTTTTGTTTACAGTCGAAATTAAACGTAAGAGATAAAAAATAAAACAACAAAGTTTTTATAATCAATTTTTATTTCACATTTTCTGTAAAGCATAGATTGTAGATATCACGTTTCTTATGCACACGAGTCAATCCATACCGAACACTGTAACACATTTGTTACGTATTTGCTATACAAAAGTAACGCTGTTTATGGCATAATAGATAGCTGTTAGTGTAATCGCATACAAAATGAAAAATTATATATTAAACATATTTACACTTAAAAATATTAATAGTTACATGATTTTAATATGAAAATGGTATAAAAATTACACTTTCATATGTTACAGTAATACAAATGCGGTTCATATCCTAAATTTGAAAAAATATAACAATAGTAAAAGCCATAATGCTTCATATAAACAGTATTATTTCTACATTGTTCATATTACATTATTACAAAATGGAAAATTATCGCTCCAGGCACTGTCACTCATGTCTTATTCACATAGGATTGTGGATAGGTATTTATTAACTTTTTAATTTATATATCTTTGTTAACAAATTATTTTGAAAACAAAAAATAAAATTTTATCAATCACCATACTTAATTATGCTTTACGCAGTCAGGTTTAAAGGAGTAGATACTCTTGTAATCGATATTTGCTGATTCGCAAATACTGCAGAGCAAATTCCTTTTAACATTTAAATATACAGAATATTTCAAATACTTATAATCTCTCACAGATATTTATTGTGGGTAGTCAAATATTTATTTATTAGTTACTGTGAAGTCATTCAATCATTACATTAATTTTGTAGGGATGAAAATGTTTTATTACTATTAAAATTGAAAAGTGTGATAAAAATAGTTATACTTTTTACTAATTATTTTTAAGCATTATTGATACTGCATGAGAGATTACAAGTATTTACAAATTAACTATAATATAATGTATTAAATATCGCATTTTCAAACGACGAAAAAAATTTAAAATGAAAAAAAAAATCAACTAGAAATAATATAGATTCAAAACTAAAGTAACACTTACGAGTAAGTAAATAATAAATATCAATAATGTACATAATGGCAAATATTTGGCTTTATATATCATATAATCCACATGTTAAGGAACGTCTGCTTATTATATAGTTCTCATGGAATATCAGAATCTGTTGGTATAACAACAATACGTCGAAAATTTTTTATTATCACTGAGTACCAACATTTAGTATAAAAACTTTTTCACAACACTGTAGGGATGTCTTGTTAAAGCTCGTTGCCCATAGAGCTGTCGTGAGTGAGATTTGAATCCATACTCGCGTTGTCCGAGTCTTGACTTTGGTTACCACTGTAGTTCGCCGCCTCTTGGAGCCGCATCAACATATTTAGCTATAGGAACAAACAAATTATACATTAGTATTATGCAAAAAATAAATTTGATTTCGCTTAGGTTTGCTTTTATTTATCAAAAAAATGGATAGATAAATTTTGAATATTTGATACTTGTAAAATTAGTTTTTTAATTAATTTTATATTCTACTTAGCTGAAGTAAAAACTAAATATTCCTTTAATTAATTAACTCTTTCGCTATTAAGCCTGATCTATTATTACTTATTACTGTTATTAACTATTAGGTAAAGCGACAAGCCCTCATAATATTACTGGCTAAATATCCCACACACAGTAATGGCTTATTAAAATTATAATACAATAAAATCACTATAAAAATATTTATTTAATAAAACAGCTGATACTCACCAAAGGATCCTGATTGTTATTTGTATTGGGATCTTGATTCGCCTCGTCGATACCAATCTCTTCTACTGTTATCGCTCTTAGCGTCTGGAATAATACAAACATTATTTTGGGTAAATTTTTCTATGATTTTGAATTTTGATAGTTTTACTACAACCATGGAATAGGAAGATATTGCGACATTTTGTATTCTGATCTCCTCAATTTTAAGATTGTCAATTTGTCACTATGTGGTTATTATTTTAACGTAGGTATACTAGTAGGTACCTAGTCATTTGTTGACCAATAAAAAAAAAGTTTGTATTTCGTGCGACGAGATGATGCTCTACGAAGACGAAATTGGCCGATTGTCTTTTTACAAGTCGATGTGCAATATTTACGGCCGGGTATGCTATGAGCGGCTGATCAACTCTCGATATCAGGTTGGCCATACCATACCCCAACCATACTACAAAGTAAATACATAACTCAAATACTTCGACCTCGGTGGCGCGCCGGTAAAGCCAGCGGCTGCCGCGCATGAGGTTGTGGGTTCGATCCCCACGCAGGACAATAATTTGTGAGATCCACAAATTATTGTCCTGAGTCTGGGTGTTCTTTGTGTCCGTTAATTGATGTTTGTAAAAGTCCCCGCGACACAGGGCATGATCCCTAGTGCGGGAGTTGTCTTTTATAAAAAAAAAAAAAAAAAAAAACTTACGTGAGAGTGATTAGGTTCTCTCCACGGGTAGGTAGATTTGATATGCTGCAGCGGATCGATGGCCGCGTGTCTTCTTCTACCGTATAACGCGATACCTTCGCGCACCGCCTCCGACGCGTACGGTACTATGCTGTAGTTCCATACGTCTGCGAACCATGCCTGGTGGGAAAATATTACTTTTATATTATATTCGGTAAACTAGACGTAAATAAAATATTTACATTTCAAAATTACATAGGTAAAGTAATTTAATTATTAAATGTTAATCAATATAATTTGATTTTACAATAGTAAACATTGCTAATTCGAGTAGGTACGTAATACTAGTGATACTTTAATATAAGTTTAAATTAAATTTCAAATTTCATCTTACCTAAGAGAAGTTAAATTACCTTTGACGTTAAGAGACACGAGTTATACCTAGATGTAATTTTACCCCCTTACTCATAAACGCTTCATAAATTTTAGTCAATTAATTAGCTTAAATTCTTACGGTTTTACTAATAAAAATCTCTCTAAACAGTGATTAAATTTAAGAGGCGTTTATGAGTAAGGGGGTTAGAATACAACACTACCTCATACATTGTACAACAGTAATAAATATAAAACAATAACAATGATAACATCTTCTCGCAGTAGTTACTCTTTTATTATAATCATGTCAAGCGCTGCAACGTAGATGTTCATGATGATAACTCCATCGCTCCAGCGCTGCCTTTTTCGCTGAGCGGAGCGAACCCGCTCGGCGAAGAAGGTAGCGCCGGCGCGAGGAATATTTGATGATGATGGGTTTCTCTATTTGGAAGGTGATGCTAGCTTCTCATGTTTTTTCATTGTGTTATAATCTAATACATTTGAATTAATACAAAAATATTAAGTAAACGAGTACCTATTGTAAGAAAAAGATTACAAACACGTGCCTACATACTCGCATACAGTTACATTTTTATAATGGTGGCCATACACGATCCTTCCTATCGTCCAATCGGCATTATACTGCAGATTTGATCCAATCTGCAGTTCGTCCACATTGGGCATACACGATCCTTCCTATCGTCCAATCGGCATGATACTGCAGGCTTGATCCAATCTGCTAGCTATAGACATCTTTCTAATGGTGGCCATACACGATCCTTCCTATCGTCCAATCGGCATGATACTGCAGATTTGATCCAATCTCAATCAAAAGAAACGAAATTCGATCCTGCCATCCATTCTAACTGTCATGCCGATCCACTCCCACACACGTTCAATTCTAACTGATCCAATCGGTAGCGTCATGCCGATTGGACGATAGGAAGGATCGTGTATGGCTACCATAATTTTAAATGTACAATAAATAATTAAAAAACATCTACTTAGGTGTTCTTTTACATTCGATATTTTGTTTTAAAAGATGAAGAAATGCAAGAATCTAATCTGTACAGTTTATTCAAAGTCTAAATAAAAAAACCTAAAGTCTGTTCCTATAAACCACCTACATAATATATCTAGTACATTTTGTGTATTTTTTTATCAAATTAATATACATTTACAAGTTAGAAAAGCTGAGTCCACAAGGATTTGTGTCCGCTAAATTTGTCTTAATTAAATAACAAAGGTAAATAAAACATAACACAGCAACACATACAAAACAGAAAACTGTATATTAATGAAATGTCGACATCATAATCTTACTACACTTAATTATATGTCATAAACATTGAGAGTAAGCTTAGTCACAAGTGTATACCACTCCTTTTCTCGAGGAAAAAAAAGTGTATACCATTGACAACTTAATTAAAATATAGCGTTACCTGACTAGCTTCCAAATCCATAGGGCAAGCAAGGAACAGCCGTGGTCCAACAGTGACGTCACTAGAAGAGTGCGCTTCAAGGAAGGCGTTGAGCGTCGACCAGACTGCTGGCAGCCATTCTAGTACTGCGGCTAGTGCTGGCTCACGACGCGACAGTCTGAGTTCTAGCGTGAATAACTTGCGCCGGAGGTACCTGTCGAAGATAATTGACACTTTAAGATAGATAATCATAACAGCCCATTAATGTCCCACTGCAGGGACGGGCCTCCGTCCGTGATGGAGGGATACTTGGCCTACTAATACCACGCTGGCCAGACGGATTAGTATAAGGTTTAATTTCAAGTTTTCCTTCTTTTTATTTCGTAAAGGTAATATTCACGTATAGTCCCTTAGTCGGTTTTTACGACACCCATAGGATAAGATGGAGTGTTGACACATTGTATTCTTACTCCGTCAACTCTATCTAGATAAATATACATATTTTATTCAAATAAACTAATATGCAACTTGCAACTGGCAATACTATAATATATTTTCCCTGCAGTTGGACTTTAATGTTCTCTATCACTAGGAAATAAAGGTTTGTCACTGATTATGTCAAAATTCAATACAAAAACCAAAAGATGGCGTCCTACATAACCACTGTGCTAAAAACCCACGCAAGGAAAATAAAAAAATATATTTTAACTACACAAAAATGCTATAGAGTTTAATCTTTTTTTATCTACTTTTTTCTTATTTTTCTTTTTTAATACAGTATCGTAACTTTTTCATTATTTTTTTCTCGTAGTATATGTATTTACTTACTTCAATAAGAACATTCTAAAAGTTTAATTGTTTAAAACTTACCTAGCTAAGAATCCTTTCACAGGTTCCATATGATTAGCAGTTAGAAGCCACCTGAAGTTGTGGTGTAGCTGCAAATTTGTTGTGTTGCACGTAGCTTGGGACATTGTACCTAGAATAGAAAGGAAATTTATTAACTATTGGATATTACAATATCTACTGAAGGGGCTTTCAGAATACCAGCGCTGGTGCTACATAAACTATGTCGTACCAGCATCACAGCTGAGGCAGAGCCCTTTTAGCCATTCAGACTTTTTGTATTTCTCTCTTTCTTCTTGTATTTTTTTTCTCTTTGTTGTGTGTCTTTATGGCCAATAAACGTTTTTTTTCTTCCTTCTTTCTTTCTTACTGAAAAATCAATTAGTCGACTTCGATCAATTGATTGATCTAGACAAACGTCGGGCGATGCCATCAATCGACATTCTATCGATCGATGTAGTTATTCCCTAAGACTAATTAAATAGTGTAAGTATAATAAAATGTAGTTACCAATAATGACAGGCATGTTTCTATTGTCTGGCGGCAGTAGCCCCGCGAAGGCGTCTCCTAACGCGGAGGCGTGCTGCAAGTTGTCCAGTATGACGACAGATGGCAGTGCCGCCTCGTCGGCGCCGCACTGCTCCGCGATGTTGGCTAGGTACGCTCGCAGTTCGTTACAGGATTTGCGGTCAACACTGACAAATATAAAATTTATTAGATTACAAGTTGCTACGAAACAAAACAAGTAAAATATTAGATAATAATCCGCAATTAAATTGTCGTAAAAAATAAATGCACAAATTTTCACTGATTAGAATGCTGCTGAGCTATATAAAATAACGCAGTAACCAAATCATTTCACTATGGATTGAACGGAAAACTGTTTCAAGAAAAAATAAACTATAATAACTAAAATCATGTAGAACATTTATCCGAATGGTGACGGAGTAAGAATATAACATGTCACCACCCCATCTCATCCCATGGGTGTCGTAAAAACCGACTAAGGGACTATCCGTGAATTTTATCTTTACGAAATAAAAAGAAGGAAAACTTGAAATTAAACCCTATACCAATCCGTCTGCCCAGCGTGGTATTAGTAGGCTAAGTACCCGTATAGTAGTACGGGAGGACGCCCGTCCTTGCAGGACATTAATGGGTTGTTATGATGATGATGTAGAACACTTGTCGCGTGTAGCATCGCGTCGCTTTCGTCGCCCACGTAGGACACCGCGTTAGACCTAATTCGCTTCCATTACTTAACAAAAGCTTCACTATGACCCTAACTCTTAACATCTGTTAGTTGTACTTACTTGAAAGTCGCTACAGCTTCAGCGGTGTTCCCTCTACGTTGTGTTTTTTGTACATAAAACTCCGCTAATTTCGCCGCTAAATATGACTTCCCCGTGCCACTCGGTCCGCACAGAATTATTCTCCGGTGTTCCGATAACAGTGATACATATCTGCAAGAAAAATAATTAGGTTATACTAAATCTTTGAAAGTTAACTAAGTAGGTAATAAAATAATACAGTTAAGAAAGGCAAAATTAACATGAAAAATTAATTTGAACAATTTACCAACAGTAAGTACTTTTTTCCAAAGTAATAAATAATAAAATGATTCTTTCAATAAAGCTCAAAAATAACCATATTTAAATAGCTTTAATATTATACTGTTATAATAAAAGTTATGTGTCAATACGTACCTATATACAATATTTTTTGGTATAAGACTATCGAACGCCAGGCTTCCAACTCCTTCCAAGCAAATATACAGCGTATTGACAGTGCCAATAATATAACCACAAGGCAACAACTCCGGGAAACCAATCTCCGGCCCTCTAGTCGCTTCACCTAAATGGTAAGACGTTATAGAATCCGTATTCAAACCAAGATTAGTTCCCAAGTCTATTCTAGACAAATAATCTTTAAATGTCTTCCTAACTATATAATCTAAGTTCTGCCAAGTTGTCTTGCCAGATATATAAGTGTAAGCTATGGTGAATTCGTTACAGTTTATTGTCGAATCACTATTATAAACATTCTTATACGAATTACTGTGCGTAGACTTATTGCTTTTAAGGCTATTCGTGTTAGACTTATTAATATGTGTGTAGTCTTGTGTCTCAGTTTCAGGGCTCCGATTCTGCGGCATACGAGGCGAATCAAAACTCGATTGTTTCTCATAATGATTATTGTATGCACTAGCTGATTGCTTAGCGTAAAATCTGCATTCTGACTCCGTGAGAGTGTCTTGTACTTCTTCGAAATATCTTTGGAATGTCTCCGGTTGACCTAGATATACTGCTATAGCTATTTTCTTGCCATCTGTTGTGTCTCCTTGACTTTCGGCTACACCTGTGAGAACAATGAGTCATTAAGAAATGCTTAGCGAACAAACATTACTAAACTATTACTGCATTATAGAAAGTAAAGCTTACCGATATCTGAATAGCTTTCCCCTATAGCTAGTTCTCTAGTCTTAGGAGGAGGCAATACAGTATTGATGTCGTAGTCGCCACTCAGTCGCTCGGAACTATTAAGTCCATTCGCGAATAAATCAGTGCTACCATTGAGTGTCCCCAATAGCGTCTCACTGTTTTCATTAAGCTCGCATGTGGCCTTATTGCCGTATATGGGCTCTATGCTCGATTTAGGCGAACCTTTTTTGGAGAAGTCCATGGTTGGGGTTGATGTCATGCAGTTGAAGTCTAGATCTAAAGGCTGCGAGTGCATGTCCATTGTTTGCTGAAATAGAATGTCGTGATTCATAAAGTTAAATTAATAATAACATTGTTTTAGAATACTTCGCCGTGTGGTCGTTAAGTTAGAATATGGTGTGGTTAACTCGATCTCAGAGCAGGTGTACTAAAAGCCGCCTTATGGAAAGTTCAGACATACTATCTCGACGTAATATATCGTCAGCGCTGTAAGTCGGTCGTGTAAATAGTTATTAATTAATTAATAATAGTTTAGCGCGGCGCGAGCCGACGCATGTGTCAATTTTTACCATGAGTGATAAACTTGTGGAGAATGAGGTGCTGGCTTTTGTACAACAGAAGCTAGACGTCATAGGCGAAGTATCTGCGCTCCAGATTTGTGTCTCGAATTTCAGCGAGGAAGAAATCGCGGCTGCCAAGTTGTTGGTTTTTCGATCGCTGAATAAAGAAGACCAGATGGTGTCACGTAGACGTGACGGACCTATGAAAAGTATGCAGGACATCCTCACACTGCTCAAGACGACTGATCCCGTAAACGTGCCAAGATTTGTAGCTAGGGACTTGAAAAAGTTACCCCTGGTTACTTTAGACCACGTCGACGTAGCAAGTCTTTTAAAGGACATGGTATACTTGAAGACAAGTCTGGCGGATGTCAAGAAGAAGTTGGAGACATCCGAAAGAAACGTGACAGAGTTGCGCACCGAACTAGAAGAGTTGCGTAATTCGGTCAAAGTATCTGTGTCACCGATGTCGGCGCGTGTAAGCGCACGTCACGGTGCATCGTCTACAACAAGTTACGCGTCAGCGGTCTTGTTGTCAACACCGTCTACAGCTGACAAGGCAGAGTGTGTCGCACGAAGCTACGCGCGCCCCGCTCCCGTCAAGCAGGCTATTCACTGCCCGCCTTCTCGAGCTCCTTTAGATAATGAGCCCAAGGCCATTGTTTTAAAGAAGCCATTGCAAGATCGGACTAATGATGATGGTTTCGTGACTGTGCAAAGGAAAAAACCCCGCCAGCGAAGCATTAAGAACTGCTGCGGCACAGCACCTAGGGAGCCAAGTGTCAATGTCCGTGCTGCAAAACCGAACACTCCGGTGTACATTTCACGCCTGCATTACACCACAAAGGCTGAAGACATCGTCGAGTACGTTCGCCATAGGTTGAAGTACACGGCGAGAGTGCAGTTGTTGGAGTCGCGTCGCAACGTTAATTTCAAGGCGTTCGTGGTTCGGGTCCCAACATGTTACCTGCATCTCGTCATGGAGGAAACCTTTTGGCCGCAGGGCGTGGTGTTCCGTCGTTTTCGCGGACAAGTGCCACCTGATCGAGCCGTGACGTAATTTATTTATTATTTATGTGTTTATAAAGTTCATATGTTTTTATTTATTATGTCACGTATTATATAAGTTGTAGGAATAAATAATTATAAATATAAGTATGTATGGCTGTTGTCTGGTACCCATAGTACAAGCTCTGCTTAGTTTGGGACCAGTCCGCATTGATATATTATGTATTATTATATTATACATTATATTGTTATAATTAGTATGTAAGATGGAAAACCTAACCTAAAACCCTATACCAATGTGACTAGCCAGCATGGTATTACTAGCTTAAGTATCTCTTTGTGGCTGTAAGAGGCCTATCCTTGCAGAGAAACAAAAACAGGACTGTTAAAAGAGAGAGTAGTCATTATTGTTCCGCGTCCATAGAGCCAAATCGTTTTACAAATTGTCATATTCAAAATTTACATTTAATTTTGATTGTACGAAACTCCATGGACTTGTTAGCTTGTGCAGTCAACTGTTGTCGTGTTCGTGAAATGTCTGTCATTAGAGTAAATAAATGTATTTGTACATAATATGACAAATTGGGTTAGATTAGATAAAAATTGTTTGTAGTATAAATAAAATGTAGAATTGTTGTATTGTCTGGCTAATTAAATGGTTATATGTATTTTTACCTAACTGTCTCGCATTTAATCTCGTTAAAAGTTGACATTAAAGTCATATAAACGTGTCTTTTCATAGAGATGGCTCCATTGTAAATTTAGTCAAAGCTCTTCCGGGATGGTATAGGGTTTAAAGTGTCATGTTTTGCTTCTTTGCTAGAAACTTGACTGTTACCTAAGTAGGACGGAGGGATACTTGGCCTACTAATACCACGCTGGCCAAACGGATTGGTATAGGGTTTAATTTCAAGTTATCCTTCTTTTTATTTCGTTAAGAGAATATTCACGAATAGTCCCTTAGTCGGTTTGGGGTGGTGACATATTGTATTCTTACTCCGTCACCACACAAACCACTTAGTAAACTAACATGGAAAAGTTGGTATACAAATGGATAAAATAACAACTTGTCAAATAACATAATAAAAATTATTTACCTGATGCATTGTCGCTTGATCAGCCAAACTAAATCTTCTAGGATCTTCAACAGCTGATCCGCCGGTACCTAATGAACTCTGACTGCCAGCTAGGGATCGTGACGTCACTAGTCGTTGAAGCCGCTCGTTGTTTTGTTTCAGATTCAACATCTCGTTCTGAAAATAAGACTTTATTTAAACCAAATACACTGTGTTCAAGGTATTAACGTCCCAGAGTAGCGAGGGTTTCCTTTATAGGAGACGATAGTTGCGAAACCTAAGAGGTAATTTTGTGTAAAGTTTTCCTTCTTTGCTTGATATATTGACATTAAAATTGTAGTCCCGTAGCTGTCTTTTTATGGCATCATTTAAATGTGATGTGTTCACGTGAATAATATAGATTTTTTAAAACAATTTTTTTTCTTTCTCTGTTATTAAGACAATTGATTAAATAATAGCTGTATTCTATTTTCCATTAATTATTTAAAAAAAATACTTTAGGTAAATCATCGTAATTTCTGGATTCATTAAATAATTACTAGAAAAAGTTTTAAACCAAAATTCCTCTAACCAATTACCAATACAATCTAAGCGACATACACCTGTACTCATACAATGTATTAAACATGTCACAAGGCACACTACTCCCTTAATTATACTTCCCAGCCAGGTGTACTCATAACAGTGAAAATTGATGTTATCCGACGGAAACTAATTGTTATTATCGAGACATAACGTGTTATTATTAGTTAGAGGATAATGGGTTATAAAAGAAGGGGTGTAGTAGTGTTTAGAAGTAGTAATTACTATATTAATAATTGTATGTATTTGTAATAGTGTGTAATGTTGGATGTATTACACGTAGACGAAGGAAAACTGGTTTGTAAGGATACTAGTAAATGGCGCCATGTAGTCTCTGCATATCCCTGTGAGTTTATACTTTTGACTAGCTGACCCGTCCCCACTTCGTTGGGCGGCGAAAAAATCGTCTCTTTTTTAAACATATTTCATTACTGCTCATAGGTACTACTTTCATAGCTTATGACACTCCCCGATAAATGGACTATTCAACACGGAAATATTTTTTAAAATCGATTTATTAGATCCAGAGATTACCCCCTACAACGTCACAAACTCACAACCTTTACCTCTTTATCATATTAGTACCTATAGACGATTACTTTTTTTCTTGTAATTTTCTTTTTGGCAGTAGGTTGGCAAAATACGTATAAAACCGCAACGAATACCAACATCTAAATAAAACTTTGAATATTCTTTAACTATCAATACTTTTAAATTTTATTGACATATCTAAAGTTGGAACTTAATATTCAAATAAATGAACCATAACAAACTAATATTTTGTTTAAATCGATAGATCGATTTGTTTCTTTACAAACGTGTACATCACTTGATGAGCTATTATAAAATTTGCATTAAAATAACATTTAAAAAGGTTATGGTATATTTTATTTATTAGCGACCTATTGATCTTTAACAGTATTATTTTTATAATGACAAATAATAAAACATTGAACATAGTAATATAATGAAACTACAAAATTGCCTTTAAAATTATTGCTACCACATTTAACATAAATACTACGATTTTATTCAGTCATTCATCTCAGATGCTATGTCCTTTTAAGGAAAGCTTGAAATCAGCTGTCAAATGAATGGTACTTATAAAAAGCCTATGTGAAACACATGTCTCCATTGATCAAGTTCAACAGGTATTTACTTCTTAGTTATTTTACACTACATATTAACCGCGGCTCCGATCACGTAAGTCTTAGTAAACGCTACGCTTTATTATGCATGTTTTATTTTGGTGCCTAAACTTTATTGTAAGCATTGCTATCAGCCTGGAAGTTTTCTACTACTACATTCTACGTTTACTCTCAGAAAGTTTCTTCTAAAGAATGGCAGTAAGATAATTACATGCATCCAAACCCATGAATCAATAAGACTGCATATTAAAAACAACAATATCTTACTCTCATTTTGATGACAGTATCCTTCAAGCTTTCCAGTTGATGCGCCGAACTCAGAGCTTCCAACCGTATATCTGTTAGCACCAAATCCTTCTCCCTCAATTGCCTCTTCAACTCATCTACTAAACCAGAATCGTCCGGTTTATCTGTAAATAAACGAAACTCAATCACAAAGACGTAATGAGTAACCCATAATTCGTTTTATGGAGCCATAAAACGTAAGTTGAAGATTAATTGTACACCTTGACCCTAAAAGAAAAGTTTACCTTCGAACTCGACAGTGAAATAAGTGATCAAAAATGCATAAAAACTGTGATGAGTAATGCTTTTTCATAGCTTTCACATAATATATGGAATACATTTGGCCCGCTACAAGTACATATATGGGTTATAAAATAATAATTGACTAAATCAATTTACTTGATCTGTTCCAAAAGATATTTCCATGAGAATGATATAGAAACTTTTTACATGATCATATCAGCTGTAAATAATATACCAGCCATCTTTTAGCCCTATAGGTAAAATATATGTAGGTAGTTGTAATCGCACTACTGGCAATGCATATTGCAAAGGCAGCGTCTTTTATAAAACACTGACTTTTAAAAGTAAAAATTGAAACTAACAGGTTCAAAATAGAATTCATAAAATCTATGATAGATTTTATGAATTATATTTTGAACCTGTTGTTAGCGTTAGCGGCTATTGTTTACATTGTTCAACAAAATGTGTTACTTCACCTTTCTGTTCTTCCGTGGTGGCCGCGGGGCACTTGTCCTTAACGTCGAGGGTTTCGTGAGAATGTTCCAGACTGTTCTCGTTGCTTCCTTCGCGGATCGTGTGTGGGTCATCGTAGTGGTGGGAACCCGATGAGCTGTCTTGTGACGACAGCTGCCCCAGGGACGAATGCTTCGCCGTCTTAGATATCTTCGCGTTCCGCGAGAAAGCTTTCGTGAACGACGATCGTAACTGTTGTGTAACAAAGTGTAAAAACTTTTACTCTATTTGTTTTGTATAAATTATAGTTTAATGTACTAATAAATTATGTTTTCGATCAGCAATGAATATCAGTTTAGAATGTCTAAATCTATTGCACGCTGGATATAGCGTTTAAAGGTATTATTAATATGATGCCTATGCATAGGCATTAAACGTAGGCATAGGCCTACGTCCAGCAGTGGGCGTTATTTGGCTGATATGATGATGATGACATTAGGGTAAGATTATTGAAAGAAATCTGTTTCTATTTTGATCATTGAAATCGGCTTGAAGTTGGACAAAAAATAATGTGTAAAAAATTGTTTGCCAACACAATTTTAACACAAAAAGAGACAGTATTGTTTCAAAAGATTCCTGAATATTGGATATCAAGAATGGCGTGGGATTTTATGCACACGATAAACCAAAATCATAGCATAGTAATCATTTGACGAATCATATACCTACGACCACTATGCTCAAGAGATGGTTCTTCAATTCAATTGCATAATATACTACAGTTATATTTTATATTGTGATCAAAATAATTTTAAACTGCCACTTGAAACATCTTAACGGTAGAGTATAACATGAATATATCATTTCGTAACGTCCTAGTTCGTTACGAAATTCACGTTTTGTATATAGGTCAAGTAGTTTATATTATGTATGTATTACATTTGATACAGTGTGAAGATGTTTCGACACCAAACATCATGTCAACGAAGACATAAAAAACTGTTTCCTATGCATTTCCTAAAGTTTGAGACATTTATTGGCAGTGTATCGTTGTCAGTTCATTAGCAGGTCAGTGATCGCAGTTCTTTTTTTATAGTTCTTGTACTATATTAGATAATATTATTAAGTTGTGTAATTAATCGTAAGAAACGTTTAGTTCATCAATTGTATGGCGATCTCGGTATGTGGCTAGTGCGTGCGGCTAGTTCGTGCCAAAGGTCTTAATGAGGTTTTAATCGGACACATAAGTACAAGTAAGAAGCGGTATTAAACCATAGAAAATAATGCCCCTGAATGGAAGCCAATGCTGTAGCTTCAGAATGAATGAAAAGGTTTATAGTCAACTAATTAGTAGCAGTACTTTGATAAGACTCGTTTTAATTCAGGAACTTAATCAGTTTTATCGACCTGTAAACTATTCATCAGATACATCGGAATTAAATTGCTTGTTCCATGTTAATTTAATGACGAATTTAAAGAATTCCCTTAATATGTAAATTAAGCTAAAAAGAACTTTAATTTAACTTACCCAACCCTTCTTTTTGTGTTTCTTATCGTGTGGCGCAGAAGAGCCGCTACTTAAACTGTTGATACTTGAAACGCTATCGGTAGACAGATGCCTCGTAATAGCACCATTACCCGTTTGTATACCACGTTGAGGAGATGACTGCAATTGAGTATTGGGTGGTTCCTGTTAAAAAAATAATTTAATTTAGTACAACAGTAGTAGGTAAAGTACCTATATTTTCTTTATTTATGCCTTCATATTTACGGTCATGTGTGGTAAGCCGATCTCAGGTTCACAATCGTGTGAACGTGTTTTACTACTTCCCTAATAAGTAGATAATTCCAATTCTATCTAGGTATTCCGCTAAACTTAAGGTATGGAAGGAGATCCATACAACTTATACTTAAAGGTTAGAGCAGAACACTGTAACAGATTCCTGGTCGGACAGAGAGGTGAGGGTGAAAAATCTCTCAAGGGCTCCCATCTAAGTAAAACATTTGCAACATTAACAGACTGAAGTTATGAATTTTTAATAGTATACATTAGAAGATTTTCTTTAAAGATAGCAAGCAATACTGACTCAAAAACCATTATACTAGAACCGTAATAATCCTCTGAACGACTGAGACAAAAGATTAACGAATTTCATTAAGCTTTTCGTGCGTGAATAATGACCACACTAGCACCATATGCCAAGGTTACGATAAAAATCTGAGAACGAACTTGAGTGAAAGTCATATCGTAAAAAATATACAATTTTTCATGGGAATTTTTAAAGCAATCAAAAGTTTAGCATGATTTATTTATCTTATATAACGGAACCTTTCTTTCAATACAAAATATAGCTTGGGCTATATTTTGTATAGCCCAATAAATCAAACATACCACACTAATGTATGGACGTTTCGAAACAATATTGATTCAGAAAAAGCAAAGACGATATTATACGATGATGATAATTAAACGGCTCGTATAGCAAACATTCAAATACGTTTTTAGATTTAGAGTATGCATGTTATATTTATCTTTTTACCTAATTTACATTATGGGGAAATATGAATTTCTTCGACGGTATAACAAAGATTATATGCAACGTGAAAATATAATTTTAAGATATACGAAGTCTCATTCCTGCAGAACGCAATCATATTATAACTAACCGATGATATAGAAGAGAGTAGAATTATAAAGAACAAGTATATTCATACATACTAATAAATATGGTTCAAAAAATCTCTTGTAAACATAAAGAAAAGTGCCTAATTTGAGTTCAGCCAGCGAAAGGGTCGAAAAAAGGTCTCTAACTGTTATCTTAACTAAACAAAACGCATGACAAAGCTGCTTCAGATCAACATTACGAGATCCCTCTACGGTGCCTTCACATGACGTTTATTAAACTCAATTTAATAGACAAAATATTACAACAAGACATTTCCAAGACACGTGATTCGTTTATTATCGGAGAATTTGAAATGTAGAACAGGGACGTATCTATTGATGGCCAATTTAATGTAAATTTACAGATTGCCAGCATTATTGGTAGGATTGTTATAGGCTTATAGGATTTCAAGCATCCCTTTAATATCAATACTCCGTTAAAGAAGGCGTGCCTACGAATAGTTGAGCATTATTATGTAGGTAAAGTAAATGGGTACGGTATACAATATGCTAATTCTAATCTCGTTGCAAAGCGTATACACAATGTGATTGATAGATGACATTGGACTACGTACAAAGTTTCAACATTGGAATACAAATGTAAATGAAGATGTTGCGACATTATAGCGAATGCTATTAGAATTATTTATTTGTTTATTGATATAAAATCTGCGTCTCTTAGTCATAGTAGCTCATAAATGTACCATGGCAGACCTACTTTATTTATGGAAGTTCTAGGTACTGATCTAATCACTTTTAGGACTCCCTCAGGATGAAATATCTGGTGATTCATTGATCAAATCAACCTACCCACGCAAGACATTTAATATTAGCTAATAATTATAATATATGACTGTTCTTATGTAATAATTCTCTGGTTCTTAATGCTAGTCTGTCTTTTAGACTGATAAACTGAGTGTTTTTGACAGATGAAATGCTCGCTGACTTTGAACTTTTGAACGAGAATTATATAAAAAATCTTTATACGTGTAGATATGGAATGGTGAAAGAGTAACTAACGTAGCTATCTTTTTCAACACTTTTTTTCATTCTCATCGTACCCTAAGGGTAGGGGTTGGGGAAATTGTTAGCGAGTAAAGCAAATATTGTCAGCCAAACTTGCTTTTTAAAAAGTGGTTTTATTGCACCAAGTTTTCCTCTTTTTTTTCAATTGGCCTACCAGAATTACTCTATGGTGCCTGATGTTAAGCATCCAATAGAGTCAAAGAATGGCGAGCACCATGCCAGCTACAATATTTGAAGAGGCATGAACGTCTCCACTAAGGCGGCTTAAGAAGATGCTTTTCCCTTTACCAATAGAGGAATTTAGTATGGAATATCTTTAAAAAAATTGTACTACATTTTATACCAATCCGTCTACAGGTAGGTCAAGTATTTCATTGTTACTGGAAGAGGATCGTTACAGCAGTTGGACATTATTAAACTGTTATGAATAAAAATTTGTACACGTCAAAGATCAAACAATGTTCCACTTAGTAGCAGTTCTAAGTATTATCTTTCCTAAGAAAGAAAGCAACGGAAGTCTTGAAATCTATTTCTGATTAAATTCGTTTTGGCTTTCAATATGATATTGCTTTCTCTGATACTAAATGCCATGATCAATGTTTCCGTCCTGTATAGATATGTTAAGACACATGTCAATCAAAATATTATCCCTTATCAAATCTTATAAGTATGACGTAAGTATTTTGGTGTTAAAACGTACTTATAGTTTTTCCAAGTATCGGAGTTTTGTATCGAACAGGAATTTTTTTGTCTCAAAACAATATTTTCTGCTTAGTGTGTTTTCATCGCCCCCGAAATAAATCCGTTATTTGACAAATATAACATCTATTTCATTACATGTGCCATTTTAATTTTCTTTGGTAACCAAGAAGTAGACCTGCTATATCAATTCAGTTACAACGATATACCTATTATTACGGTCGACTACAGTCGGCTGATATAAGCCCCATTCCCTTTCCTACAGAGTTGTATATGAGTACTTACATGTATGTATTTGTTATTGACTTGGTGATTCATCGGGGCAATACCGTTTTAAAATGCCCGGGCAATTGAATATTATGACTTAAATCCGGTTACACAGGTTTTGTTCCCCAGCCCTTATAATATATTCCATTGCAGGAGTAGCCTACAAGAAAACTTTGCCTACTATTACCACACTTGACTAGAGGGATATTGGAGTTTTTCGGGTATCCCTACTTTCGCAACAAAAATAATGTTTGTCAGTGACTTTTTATGACATTTCCAAGACGATTCAAATTTTGATGTGCCGTCACGCGGTTCACAGTATTTATTTATTTGGAAGACCAACAGCAGTTTGACAATATGGTTAGAAGAATTAAGAAACATAGAGCCAATTATAGGTCCTCACAAATAGCAGAACATAAGTCAACAAGTATACACAAACATAAGTCTATAAAATAGTTACAAAGAACAATGGGCAAAACGTCCCCACCCTTGTAACACTTTCAGCTATATATCAAATGAAAGCCCTTGAAAAGTGAAGCATTTTATTGTATGACAGCAAATCTGTCAGTCATGGGAGAACAGAGTTATTGAGGAGAAGAAAATAAAAATAATGAACGATAATATTACATAATTTATGCTAATGTTTCCTATGTAAGCACGATAGAGTCAAAGGCTATCTTACTAGTAGAGGGACCATACATGTAGAACATCCTACATCATCCAGAAAACCATGAATTTCGCTTTTCAAATAAAAAACATACAGCTTTCATAAATATAGAAACTCGTATATCATATCAGCCAATTGATGTCCACTGCTGAACATAGGCCTCCTCCAAACATTGCCATCCTCTTCCATCGGTTTCCTGCCGTCCTAACTAGGTCGTGGGACCACCGTGTGAGGGGTCTCTCCACCCTGCGCTTTCTGATAGGCGGTCGCCATTCCAGAACCTTTCAACCCCAACGGCTGTCGGTTCTCCGCGCTATGTCCCCTGCCCACCGCCACTTTAACCGGTCAATTCTGAGCGCTATGTTCATATGCACAGTTGGGTATATTAGAAAGATAACTGGACCTGACGCAGCTACTACTTCCAATGCAACAATAACGAGCTAATGCTAATCATTAATGAAAACCACGCACCTATTTATTATTTATTGCATGAAACTGATGCATTACCACTCCGACACCGACTCCAGTCATATCCCCACAAAGGTGATCACTGATTGGAAGAGGCTCGAGGAGAAACTCGCGTCTGTCGAATCCGCCCAACTAGATAGTAGTCCCTACAGTTCGGATACTGTAGTGGACACTGAGGCGGAGATCGGTGCCCTGACAGGTCGTGTCATTAATTAACAATTTCTCTTAGACAGTGGCTATGCTGGAAGACCTCCGCATGCAATTACCTGGAGAACTGCGTGACCTGTTGAGCCGCAAGATCCCTGCCACACGTGCCTACGACAGGGCCCTCAGCGAGTCCAATAGGGTTAGAATTAGACAGCTCCAATGGCCTGTTAAAGTACGCATAAATGAGTTTCGTCAGTCACGATGGTATGCGCAATTGAGTGAGATCGAACCTTTTTATCTCGCTTTCTAGCAGTTATCCCGTTCATTAAAGAAGGACGTATACTCTACTATGCCTCCTTTGGTAGGCCTGATAGGAGGCTAGCGTTCGAGTATGATGACAACGCCGAATGCCTGGCCAAGAGCCTCGAGGCCCAATACGCAGCTCTCCTCAGGGTAACAATCACGATATAATATCAATCACATACACCAATTTCAAATATTTGTCAACAGCGAAGTAAAACGGTGAACTTCTCTCCAGGAGTCACCGCTCAAGGCAGACAACGACGATATACCGTTAGTCACACCTACCGAGTGGAACCGTTAAATAAACTTCTCGCCCCTAAAAAGGCACCAGGCTCAGAAAGAATAACAAAAATAGTCATTAATTTATTCCCCGAACGTCTTTTGGTCCTTGACATGCATCTTCAATGTCGCAATATCAAATTGTGTCTTCCCACAACAGTGGAAAGACGCCGTGGTTATCGGAATACCGAAACCCGACAAAAAAATTCCGACCTGTTAGTATAAATTCTGTCGTTTACTATTTCTGCAATGGTTGCTGAATAAAGAACATGTCCTAATGGTTCTCTAAATGCTTATATTAGCAAAGCTAGCTATCCGAAAGTCAGGAAAATGCTGTAGATGATTTTCTGGATGATGTAGAATGAGCTAGATGTATAGTCCGTCTACTAGTAAGATAGCCTATCTTTAGTTTAGCAAAGCTAGCTATCCAAAAGTCAGGAAAATTCTGTGGATGATATTCTGGATGATTTAGGATGAGCTAGATGTATAGTTCGTCTACTAGTAAGATAGCCTATGTTTAGTTTAGCAAAGCTAGCTATTCGAAAGTCAGGAAAATGCTGTGGATGATTTTCTGGATGATGTAGGATGAGCTAGATGTATAAACCGTTTACTAGTAAGATAGCCTGTGACTTTATCGTGCTTATATAGTAAATATTAACATAAAGTATGAAATATTATCGTTTATTATTTTTATTCTCTTATCCTCAATAACTCTGTTCTCCCATGACTGACAGATTAGTTTCATACAGTAAAATGCTTCACTTTTCAAGGGCTTTCATTTGATGTATAGGTGTAAGTGTTACAAGGGTGGGGACGGCTTCCATACAAAAATGCCCATTCTTCTTTAGTTTCATAACGTACAAGAGGACATTCATACTCATTTATAAATAAAGCACATTCATAAAATCAATATCTATTTACCTGTCCAGTGACATTAACACCATCTGCCCGAATTCCCATGGACTGCATATGCGCCGTCGTAAGACCGGCCTGAATTGATTGCTTCCTCAGTAGCTCGATCGTTTGACGTAACTCCGTTAGCTCAGAGTCCTAAAAAGATAAATAAAGTCACGGACCTCGTTCGATGCAACAAAACAATAAAACATATAATTAAAAGAAAGTAAATATGTATCCGCTCGGACCGGTTTGTGTGAAGAGAACAGCGTAATGCAAATAAATAACAATTTAAATGTTCGAATCTTTGCTTATTGGGAGCTCCTTTAAACATGTCAAGTTTGACAGTCAGCTCTTTCCTCTGGTAGCTCTAGATTAGTGAGAGTACGCATACTAATGATTGTTAAACAATGGATTAAACAATCAAGTAACAACTATCAGTGAAAGAGAAAACGCATAACAAGGTGGTGTTCAACGACTTAAAAGGCGTTGTCCCATACCAACGCAAGAGTCGGCAGATCGTTATTTTAACTGATAACTAGAAATCGTGTAGAATCGAATAGAAATCTTACAAAATAGATAGAAGTTAAGTTAAACTTTGCGTTTATGGTAACTCCCGAACTAATGTTCAAGCAATACATTCATTTTGGAGACTAAAGCGCGAATTGTCGAACCGACGAATCATTTCCAGCACTCTTATAAATACTATTATTTATTATAAATTCCTTGTCATTGTTGTTGTGGTATGCAAACAAACAATGCATGTTGTATCAATGGAAGCATCAATTTATTAATTACCTTTCTTTCAGCGGTCGCAGTGAGCTGTTGTAGCCGCTGTGTCATATTCGACAGACTCTGCTCGAAAGCTGACACCACATGGGCCTGTAACAATAACAAAATAATTTGGTTAATTCGTGTATAAGTATTACAATATATTTGATAACTGAGCATAGACAACCTTGCTGAAGATCAGCTAGAGATGGATATTCAAGTTCTAATATCAATGTAGATAACAACGCAAGAATAACTTCCAAGCTCGTTAAAGTTCTTTGTGGATCGTATTATTGTATTTTCAACTCAGCATAATTTCAATAGACATTTCGGTGGCATTTCAAACGTTGTAGGAAGCCCGAAGAAAGAAAAGCATATTTGGTAAAGCGCGTCTAGGAAACAGTATGTTAGGTAGGTACCTATAACATGCATCTAAATTACAAAATTTTAATTGGAATTGCTTTAATTCTGGAAAATTAAAATTAATTCATAAATAAATCATACAGATTAACAAAATTTGGTTAATTTATTTGATAATTATTTACCTAAATAAATATCACCAAAGTTCTGTGCCTACATTTTAAATTGGACTTAAAATACTAACCTACACGTTACATGTCAGTTCATAACCACAAATTATAATTATCAACGCGGTATACTGTAATAAAACTCGTTGTATTCCCTCTCGTTAGTTGATCCAACGTAACTGTAATTTCTATTCATTTTAGTTTGTAATCTGAGGCGACCACAAACCGACATAGATCTCTCTCAATATCTTTGGTTAGTTGCAGGGTAGCATTATTATGTATCCAGCTCGGCATCCTTAGCCCGATAATGACACCAATTGCTCTTAAGTCATAATAAACCGGTTCAATGTAGCACCTTGACGACAAGATAATTACTCACATCATTTTTCCCTTACATCGTAGTAAATATTAGACAAACATTTTGAACTGTAAAAGTGACTCATCGAAATAAATTGCTTTATAGGCCGGCTAATAGTCAACGTGGGTGTAGCTGGACACGGGACCCTTTGTTTGCTGAGGGAATGCACTCAGCAAAATTAAAAACAGGGGTATTGTCCTCGAGCCCTAATAAAAATATGGTAGGAAAGTATACAACGCTGACACCCCGCAACTTGAATTAATCATTTACAATAAAACCTTTAAAGTTTTCCACAATAATGTCCCTTACCTACGATCAACTTTATAAGGAACTGCAATTTAAACATATCTTTTTAATAGGGCAATCCACCTGCTTTAACGCATGTTGCTTATCCAATTATGGTGTCTGAACGTTTTATTGATAGATTTGCACCGGCCACCTTACGCGTGCGCGTGCTAAAAATAATGAGCTGCCATTGTTTGCTGCAGTTAAGACTCAATAAAACATACTTATTTATGAAAACAGTGCTTGTATTATTATAGTAAGAATATATCAGAGATAATAACATAAATATCTAATAGTATCTGCCGCTAAATATCTCGAACGTGTCAGCTTTCTTATGTCTAAAAGGCACTTACAATAACGCATTTGAAGGAAACCAACTTTCTTATGTTGGTACCTGTAACACTTTTCTACCATCTGTGCATATAGGGACTACATTTCTTTTAGATATACAGTACCATAAAAGTATCAATGCATTTACAGGTGGTAGCTAATTATTAGTCAACAGCTGCGGAAACAGCCGCGCTTTAAGAACTTAATGGCAAGAACAAATAGTTGATAGTCCTCTTTATGGTAAGAATTGTGCGTTGATACGCCAGTTTTTATTGAGAAATATTTTATAACCGCTTCTCGTCTACGTACCAACGTTGGACTCGAGTCATTCGCAATTGTAGGTACTAAAATAGCTTTTATAATACAGGCAGGTGTTATTTATTTACGCTAATACCTATTCTAGTTTATCAGCAGATGGTTAGGATCGCGTTAGAAAAAATAGAGTTAAGAAATTCCAGTTTAGCATGTCACAAATAATCTCTTTGTTGCTAAAGTGCTAATAGAAAACTGGTTTCGCAGATGATTCGAACGTCCTTCCTTGTTTGGAATTGTTTACAATTCATAGAAGTATTATATATACAATACAAAGAAGCATTAATACAACTTATTCTAAAAAATGTGTTTCTTGCAGCTCAATACACACAAGTACTTAATTCAGAAGCTTGCTTTAAAAATCATTGGAAACAGCTTCAAATATCAGCAAAGAATTCCTAAATGGTGTCAATCCATAAGACTACATTTATGTAGTCTTAATGTTTACATTAAGACAATGAGGATGTAAAGCCCAACATAAATACGTATTCTGTTTGTAAAGAGTGCACACTACTTACCAACAACCGATAAGATAATATACCCTCGTAGGTGTTACCTACATGATTTCCCGCTCATATTTAAGTCCCACTCTACATCCCACAAATGTCTTTTACGACAGATTGGTACATGTCGAGAGATATTATTTGTTCAAGTGCACTCTTCCTTTTTCGGCTCGGACATATCTGGGCTGCATGTCTGCGCCCAATTTATGTGAACGACCACAGTACAGAGTAACGACGACTTTGAGGTCAGATTTTAAAAAGGTTTCATTGAGAGTTGTGTTGAATCAGCCAGTTATATTTGAGCACTCAATGTTTATAATAATAATTAAAATAAATATTTTGTTATCCGTATTATTAAATAAAGTTAACACGAAATGGTCCTTGACTATTCTAGATGCCAAAGATCAATTTGCAAACAACAGTGTGATGCAAAAAAACGAGGCCTTAAATTCTTGCTTCATCGTCTTTTTTATTTATAAGATAATTTAAACGACTATTCATTAATACGCAATAAATATTAAATTTATAATTAACTTAGGCACTATGAACTCACGAGCCTGAACTTCCTTTTTAATTATGTCGTTTCGAAAACATAAACGAAACGCAACTTGAAAGAGTAATTAAAATTGAGCTCTATTAAAGGATTTGATAATGATTTAACCATAATCATGTATTTGAATAATGTAAAAGGCGAACTTTAGGCCTTTTTGACGGAAGCAACAAAACCATTCTTATGCTATCCTTCTGATCGCAAGTCGATGTTTGTAGACTTAGCAAGGTTGACTTAATCTAGTGCATTCCGATCATAAGATATGGAATCTAAAGTAAACAGCAAAACATTATTTTATACAATACGCACTTAAACAAGTCCTGAGAGAAAAGGTATAAGCGAATGCAGTAGCGTTAGGAAAGTGTGCCGTGGTCCAAGTGGCCACCACCTTTGCGTACAACATCATAGGCGACGCACAGGCGTTTGGTACGATAGTTATCTCACGCTCGATCCGAATGCACTTATACGTGATTCTATACTACAGACCTTTACCAGCATTGCTCATTAATATTAATGTAGGTATACCGTGATCTAGTGATCTGACTAATATAAGATTAATCTGATTTTCTCTTCGAGCTTTCAGCTGATAATATTGTACTTGTTATTGGATGAAAGCTTTGTAAAATTATGTTTTGTGAACGTAATATTTTGAAAATCACACAAAAGATGTACTGTTGAGAACATATACCTAACATGGTCTTTAATTTACAAGTAAAATAGAATAATAGGCAGTAATAATATCAAATATTTAGCAATAGCTTCCACATTGACGTAAACTTTTTCTCGGTCAAGTAAAATTTCCCAATACGATAAAAAAATAAAATATCAAATTACTAGACAATTGCGAAACAGATCTATTTGCTGTTCTAGTGAACAACGAACGAACGTGTAAAAACT
Source organism: Schrankia costaestrigalis (assembly GCA_905475405.1). Lineage (NCBI taxonomy): Eukaryota > Metazoa > Arthropoda > Insecta > Lepidoptera > Erebidae > Schrankia > Schrankia costaestrigalis. The sequence goes on from FR997826.1 coordinate 13,028,934, forward strand.
ACTAACTACAAACGAATCATGCGATTCAAATTCAGTATAGCACTATATCATATTTTTATTTCTGTCATAAAATTGTGAGAATCCTACAAAAAATCTGACCTTACATGACAAGATTACTTTAGTTCCGTGGGAAGAAATCTTGTGAGCTCGATGAATAGGATTTGGGACCTATTAAGTCAACACCTGACCGTCAGAGTGTATAAAAGAGATCCTTTTTTTATAATTTCAGTAGTCAGGTAATATTTTTTTCGATAAATTTGGTATAGTCTGTATTAGTGAATGTTCACATGAGAGATGAATGCATTTTACTCAACACCTGTTCAAACGTTTTATAAAATATAAAGTACAAATTGGAAAGCGAGTCCAATTGTATGGCGGTATCATTTCATTTGTAGAACACCAAACAACATACATTAAAGAATATAGATAGTTGTTTAAAAGGTAGGAATAGAAAAGTAATATGCATTTTAAAATTGGAAAAACACGGCACTCCCTGGTTATTTAACCTTAGGGGACGGTACACCCTTCGCATGAGATGTCAGGTGAACACGCTAAGTCACTCATTAATATTCCCCCTACCTGATGTATCAAATTAATACCTTTGTACTTCCATACCCATCTATCATGCTATTAAACAGTGCTTAGGGATATCAAACCACGCCCTGGTTTTGTTGTGCTAAGGAACACGACAACTCTATGGTGCCTGAATGCATTTATAACCTAAACTTGAATAGACTTTTATTTATAAGAATAATTCAAATACAAAAAAAAATTATACATAAGTTTTATAAAAGTTTTCATGGATGGAAAAGATACAACATTCGTCTGCTCTAGCTCAGAGAAGTTGTTTCGCTATAAAAAAGTTATAATATAATGAGAAATGATATCCCTTAGATAATAATCATAGGCACCTTTTAAAAGTTGAGCTATTAAAACTCTAACTACTTAATATAATTAAAAAATAATAAAACAAATTTACCTCTTCCAAAATTGGACAACTTTTATAACGGGACTTTTTGATGGCTAGTTCCCACCACGGCACTGGCGGTTTAGCTCGTAGGATAGTTTGACAACCAATTTTTGAATCTTGTGCCTCGTACAAAGTTCCTAAAGTCCTTGCCAAGGGTTTTGATTGCTGTTCAGCTTCTTCATCCGGAGTTATACCAGTTACACACTCGCAGCATTTATGCGGCCTTCTTTGTGGTCTAATGTCAGCACTGAATGAATGTCTGTAGTTCAGTCGTTTCGAAAACCCGTTCGTCTCGCTTACAGATCTCTTAAAACCATTTCTATTATTTTGTAGTGGCATTCGTGGTATTTGGTGTGCCTCATTTAAAATACTAGGATCGCTATGTAAGCTAGTCTGTTCATCATTTAAAGGCGTGTTTGGTTCAGAATGATAACCAATTCTGTTACGTTGCAAACTTCCATATAAGGTATTTTCTTTTGAAGTCGCCAGTTTAAGATCTATGAATTTAGGCCGTCGTGAATTTAACGTAGCATACTTTTGCGGCGATCTGTGAAACTTAGATTTATTCGGCAAATCTTTTAATACATCCTCCGTGTCTGTAGATGGTATCGTGGAATTATCACTATAACTCGATATAGGCCTGTCGTTATCTGTGAAGTATGACGACGTTTCCGAGCAATTATCTCGATCGCTATGGCTCCTTCTACAGTCGACAGACGAGCCAGTAAAGTCCGTGCGTATGGAATGCTGCTCTCCGCCATCCTGGATTGCTACGTGCTGTTCATACGGCTGCCGCTCGCCGTTACTTAAGTTCGAGATTCCCATTTTTTCGCTTAAGCTTAACTCCGGTTCTGAAGGGAACTCTAAACTTTTTAATCGCCTGCGTGGCTTAGTGTCTATTGAATCATAATGAGCTTCTTGTTTACTATTTCTATTTTTCACTGGGGAACTACAGTTGGATGGGGGCGGCGATATTTTAGCGTATATAGGTTCGGTAAAACTAAGCCTAGAAGGTTTATCAATAAACGATTTGCATTTAGAGTCGTCATTAACATATACCCCACAACTACTATCTAAAAAACTATTCTTAGGCGTTCTGTTCAATGTAAAATACTCAGAATGCCTTTGAGGTAGATTAGGTACATTAATACTTTGATTAGGTTCCACTAGACTTCTAATTTTTATTCTGCTTCTTGGTGCACGAATAGTAGCGAAGCCATCATGTATTGGTGAGCCGTTATACATCGATGATGTTGTGACTGCCATGTCGGGGGTACCTCTTATCACTTCACAGAATACATTTTTATTGTTCGTAAAGTTTTTGTGAGCACAGATAACTTATAGGTAAACAACACAATGGAGTGGTTTAATACTGCTGTTATAGCTACATTTCCTTCTCCTTATTATCTGGAAAGCGTGAAATTGCAAATCACGGTTTAACTTACGTGTATCGAGCTTTGGTACTAACATAGGTGTAATGTATGTAATCGAAATCATTGACGGGCGGGAGATAATTCAAAAGGTTTTCTAGTGTACATTTTATGTCAGTATACATATACTCAAAGGTAAGATGATACTTGAACTCAATGAACGCGTTAAAAATATGAACAATGTTTATTTTGGGCATCCATTAAGGTACTTCAATATCCGGTTCAATAAGATCTATGTGGAATATTTATTTTATAGTCCAGATCGCCTGCCAAGCATATTGAAGTTGGTCCAAAGTTTAGTAGTAGTAACATTTAACCGGTAGCTGTTGGCCCAAAGTTATTTTATGAAATATTTTCAGTAAATCTTGATATAATACAGTTTTACTTTAATAGTTATACTCTTAATAAGTTTTTAGACTTACACGAACAAGACTGTATTTGCAAAATAGAAATTTTTCAATCGATCACACAGGATGTGTAATAAATATCAAAGAACAATAATAATTGATCCTTGTTTGGTTTTAATACAAGGTGCCTTGTATGATATTCTTTCTATGTCAAGTATAGCGTGCTTATAATCGGAACTTGATAAGAGGGCATTGGACGCTAGGGTTTAATGCGAAAATTTTCATCAATTTATTGTCTTCAAATTCGATATCTATCGACCTACTAAACAAGTGATAAACATTACGCACTTACGTATATTGCGTCATTGAAAATAGACAAATATAAAAAAAGAGTATTGATTGATACTAAAAAAAAATCTGATTAAAAGTAACACTACTTCTCAACCTCGAAGGCAAAACAAAAATAAATTACGTATTTGTTATAATGTAGTAAGTGCGTTTCTAATTCTATTTAAACAGTAAAATATTTTAATGATGAACTTGAACTCTACGTTGCAACATTTGTATTTGTTGATTTTAAACATAGTATCGTTGTGATTTACAGGCGTTGGGTTAGATCATAAAATGAAGAGTTACGAGTACTGCATTATTCATCTGCAGTAAAACACAATAGCATAACCGGCTGCCTACATACGGTGAATGCTTACACATATTAAATAGACGTGGTCAACAACCACGGCTTCCACGTAATTAGTAATGATAAATCATACAAGTTTAGGGCTTAGCGATAGACATCGATTGGCATATAAATGTCAGGATTATTTACTAGCTTAATGCTATAAATTACTAAAAATGTGATGGCTTAGACTGGTCATATTTCTTCCGAATTTCTCTCTCTAACTTTACAACAACGGACAAGTTTTTCGTGATCTCTACAATGAAGTTATGTGTTTATACAAGTGACGTTTGTCTGTTAAACCAGTCTTGGGGCTATATGGAATATTAAATAGGTAATATAATATACATATTATATATGTTTATTTCTTATTTGTTATCGATTTATTAATAAAGAAGATCAATTTAAGTGTTATTTTATTATAAGCAATATCAGGTTTTCCAAATTTACAAATTATGAAACTCTCAAAACATCTGTCTTTTTATTTTAAATATTCTTATATTTATTTTTATATTTAAGTTATTAAAAAAGATTAGGCATATTAGGAAAAAGTCACGGAAAAAAATGTTATCGAAAATAGAATAGCTCTACCACAACTCTACTTTCCCTAAAATGTTCCATTTAACATTTCATGGAAATTTTCTTTGAACGAAAGTTCTTTGATTTATATCTACCACACCTATCATGCTACTTACGCTATGAATACAGAACGTCAGTTAATACATCTAGTGAGAGGCAGTGAAAATATGGACACTGACAGTTTGAGTTTATTATATGAGTTCATTATAATATTACGAACAGTAAACTAACAAGGTGTTAACAGAGTAACACTTTAAAAGGGGAAAGTTGCAATTATCATCATCGTCATATCTGCAAATGGGCGTCCACTGCTGGACATAGGCCCTGTCTAAATATCTCCACTCTGCGCGGTCCTGTGCTTCCCTCATACATCGGTTTCCTCTCGCCCTAAGCAGGTAGTCAGTCCATCGTTTGAGGGTGAAAAAGTTACAGTGCCGAATAAAAACAAAGTTACCAGTTTAAAAGAAAAATAACCAGACATTAAGTTATTACATATTAATAAGACCTATACCAGAAGGGATGTTGAAACACTGCCCTGAGCTACTTGTATAAGCTTTGTTCAAATAATGATAGGTCATGTTATTATACGGGTTAAGTCGTAAATGATGTGGGGGGCGATCGCGGGCGCCAATCGAACAACCGAACGTCTCAGACGGAGGGGAGCGTAGTGTATAGCCAGAGAACTTTTGTTGCGTCTACTTTTTTTCAAGTTTCTCAAAGTTGACGCTTTTGTCAAACATAAATTAGGTAACATACATTATTCATAATGGCTAGTTGGTTTTTGGGATAGAATAACTTTTTATTAAGAGTTATTTTTTGATAATTAAGTTAGTCAAAAAAATGTACGAATGTTGTTATCGTATAAAATCTAGAGTTTGACGTCTATTTGTATGGCATTAGTTAATATTTATTATTGTTGGTATTGGTATGTTGTCCATTATTTATATATGAAATTTCGTAATACTAACAAATGAATCATGCTCCAAAAATGTAGCAGAAATTGTATTTACACGCAGGAAATTATGTATTCAACAAAACGTCTTCCAAGCGAAACTATAATTTTATTGTTATGATGTAATTGTCCGTGACTGAGCGGGTCAATTCTTTTTTCCATAACATTTTGAGAAACATCATCAAGTAGGTACACCAAAGAGCGAGTCAGTATACTGTTTATATATCTTTCTATCTAATACAACGCACGCTCGTTCGCGTATCAACGACCTGTTTGTTGTGGTGTGTAGCCTTTGCTCACCGAGGCCGTAGTAACAGCGTTCAGCACAATACTTATTTTCATTTCATGGTCATTTCGTAACATTTCAATAACCCTGCCCCAGTGTAGGTTGACTGACGTTTTGTAAATATAGTCCGTTGCACCCGTATAACAACAGACTTGATTATAGGGCTCTATAGTATTTCCGAGTTTGATAACGGTACTGTATTGATTCGATTTGCATAGAAAGTAATTTATTCGAGTAAGTAGTCACACGGGAACTCTTTGGTATAGTGTTGTAACGTCCCGTGGTTAGCAATAATAGAGCTCGCTGACATAGCTAGAGTAATCGTGTACTATTATATTACGTTACACTTAGATTGTGGAATGACCTTACTAGTTACATTTACCAAGAAACGTATATTGATATGGAATAGTGCGTTATTATTATTTAATGTGATAATATTGATTTCTAATTGACTAATATTATTAGGCGAATAAAAATAGCATGGAACTAAAAAGCGTTCTTTATGTACTTTCCATTTTATTATTGTGTATTTTACCTAATAAGGATGTTTTTTTTTAAATACGAAATTCCGATCTTGAATTTTATGTTAACTATCGTAGAGTTCAGAATCAACCCAAAAATATATTTAATATATTACTATACGTAGGTATATTCGTGTATTATGTCTATAAAATAGTTACAGTTGTTACAGTTATGACTATTTTCAACACACTCTTTTGTTAACTTCCACAACAAATAGAGTAGGTAGGTAGTTACGAAAAACACGTGTATGTACTTATAATGAGATCATATGCCTAACGGTTCTGTAACCGACATCGAGAACACACATGGGAATCGATTGTTTAGAAAAGCAATAAACTTATGATTACTTGCGAGTACAAACTCATACTGAAACCCATTATTACGTACAAAGAAAACGTAGGAATGCTATGACCTTAATGAGTGTGGGGAAATTGCGTCTATTAGATGAACAATTACATGTGGATGTAACTGCCAAAACAGTTTAAAATTTGAATAGTTAGTATTCGGAATTCAAAGTTTAAAATTAAATAACGTTTGAAGTGTAAAGACGTTAATGAACTTCGTAAAGACGTTACATATTTGAAAATCGAACTATAGAAATTTTTGTATGTTATACACCTTCCAGCGTAAGTTTAGCTTTTTGACAGTTCACGTCCATGAAGTTTCGTAATACTTCTACTTAATTTTCAAACAAATAATATTGTATTTCATGGACGTACCCATGTTTTTTTCAGTTGCCATGGTTACTTAGTGATGGACAATCATAACGATTACCACCATTATGAAACAAATTACAAATAATCGGTAGAAATAAATGCTATGAATAAACCTGAACTCTTCATAATACGTTTATAAAATGTAATATGATATTTTAGATTAGCTATAACCCGCGAATGTGTCACGGTAAATTATGTATTTTAAATAATACCTACGCTAACTATAATTTTATCATTTTAAGCTATACCTAGGCTAATTCTCTTTACATAGATAAAGAAAGAAACAGTAATAAAATGATAATGTAAGTTGATATAAGGATCCAAATGTGTAAAATAAAGTAATTTGATAAATCGAAAAATCGCTTACAATCGATTGGCATTACATTCGAGATACTGCTGAACGTCACTAACGTCAATCTGTCAAATGTCGTTAAATATAGTGGAAAGGGTATAACATTTATATTATTACGCGACGCATTATTATTACAAAACAATACACTGCGCACTAGGAGATACCTCTATCTTTAAGCATTCCTCTCAAACTGTTACATAACCAGCCAGTAATTTACGGTAATTTGACGTATGATACTACAATTTTAAACCGGAATAACTTGACATGATTCGTTACTACGCTCCATTATTTATATTTCAATTTGTTAAAAAAGATTCAGAACTTTATCTTCGTCACTGACACAAGCTTTCAATATTAAGATAACCTTAACTATGATAAAAATAATAAACTATGACGATGATAGCCTAAAGCAATATTCAAATAAAAATCAATAATAGAAAGTATGAACAGGTTTCCAATTGAATTATGTGTACAGTCACGTGTTACATAACTATAATCGATTATTATTAAAATCAAATACGATTTATAAATACCTATTAGAAAGTAATTAACGTTAAGAAATGTTAGAATTTAGTTATATCGATAATCGGAAACATATACGTTATAATCGATATAAAAAGTTGAAGTAAATCACGCGCAAAAAGAGCTTTACATAACTAGTGATGATCTCAACTGAGAACGGAACGAAGTAGTACATGTACAATCGTTTATGCCACATTTGACCTCTAAATATAATTAGTGTTTAAGAATTCCTATTTATACATTATGTCGTAAGGAAAATCATATTGATAATAATAGAATATTAAAAAAAACATCTCATTATAATTGCTTCTGCGCACAAATGTAAAATAGATTCAACATCTTAATTAGAATAAGGTGTCACAGAATCATTCATTATGAACAACGCAAAAAATCACTTGTCTTAACGTGGATTTATTCTTTTGGATTTCTTTGGGAGGACTATAAACATACGTAAAAATGAACGCATAAAGGTTATTAGGTATAAATTAACCAAGTTTCATAAGCAAATCGCAATACCGAGAGACATTATACTTAATTAGAAAAACGTGTAAGTATATAGCTTTCCTATACTTATTACGTTATTTGTATAGGTTTTAACAGATATACTTAACGTTTAAAATAATATAAATATTTAACTATCAAAACATAATAATAAAGCCGTAAATAATGAAGACGATCTTTACTTTAAGTATTCCTGCAAGACACATTGAAACAGTTTGAAGGATCAAGGAGAGCATCTGTCGCACACATGGCTTAGTCAGCAGGCCGTTATAACAGCATACTTGATGAGAAGTCATTCGATACCTACATAGGAACATCAGTGCACTATACTTGTGTAAGCCGTTTAACAGAATACGGTCAAGGATCTTTAATTAGTTAGCAAGCATAGTATTTGTGATAAGGTGTAAGAATCTCGATGTATTTGGGTTACGCAAACAAAAATTGATATGTAGGTACACACACTAATTTTAGCAAATAGGTATAGAATTTTAGCAAGCTACGGCTAATAATAACAAGTGTTTCACAACCATGATTTTTTACGGTTTTCATTAAAATTCCAATCAAAAGTGTAATAAAATATAATGTTCCAATTATCATAATTATGTTGTAGGTATCTTACACACAACAACACGGATCGCTAGCCAAAATCTTAGTGAAACGGAACGAACCTGGTTTTGTATAAAGTATGCAATATGATTCGATAGGTACCTATATACTATAATACCTAGAATGTATACGTAGGTAATACAAGAGCAAATTCACAGACGGCAGTCGTAACAAGCAAATATAAAGCGTGGGTTGGGCGCATTGTTTGCCTCTACCATTCAGTCTGTGCGTACAGAGCACTGGATTTTACGGGCGCCCTGCATGAACTCCGACCTCCATTCTTAGCTATTGTTATGCTAATCATACCTATTCTATAGATACCAATCAACTGTGACGAGAATCAACCAAATATATTTCACCGAAACAAATTTAAAGTAGAAAGTTATGTATAGATTTAGAACTGCATGACTATTGATAAATGCAAATGTATTATTCTATTTCACATTGTAGTCGGAATGATAACAGAAATACGTCATTAAGGTAAGCAACAATGAGGCTATAGTTGACTCACGGTCAACCGTAGTTATCATTCGTTGACTCCGTTATCTAAGTCTCAGATTTTTGTAGAGTCAGAATAGACCACCTTGCTATGTTTTCGTTTACAGTAAGTTACGCATAAGCATAATATTGTTTACTTAGTGGTAACATGAGCTTCAACTTTAATCCACTTTAAAGTAGATGTGCTTGTGATGCACATCCTGAATAGATACACATAGTACAATCCTGTTTTGTAGAGCTTCCTTCCGTGATTGCTAACACCCTGTTGAACTATGTACACAGGATAACGGATAAACCACTTAAGGAAGAAGCTATATTGTTAAGTTAATATTTTGCCGGTATGAACTTTATGCACAAATAGGATTAAACATGTGACGATTAAAAATCAGGGTAATCCTGGTTTCCTTAGCTAGTAAATATTTATTTACTGCTCATGCGATGTTTAAAGGTTATAGCTTCGAGTAGCTATATTAATCTTCCTATCAAGGTCGCCAGCAGTCGTTGGTAGTGACGCAACAGTCGCTCAACAAGTTTTAAAGAACGTTATTCATTGATAAAATCCCTCTACATTAAGTTAACTAACCACTCATCGATATCTTAATCCGTATTGACTTAATCGTAAAGTCAAATAAATGAACCACTTACTATTCTGTGCCCTGAAATCTTATGGCTTATAACGCATAAGTCTTGTTAATATGGCAAAATTATTCATGAAGACGGACCTATAAAAACATAGAACGATGTTACAACGGTGAAGACGTTTTAGTAATGTTTGAATTTCCGTTACACATCTTCGACAAAAATATTCCATAGCTTGTTTTGTAGTAAATTGGATAAATGTTTTATAACGCTTGCTTGCTACAATTTAAATAGGTACATACTAGTACCTATTTATAAATAAGATGTTGTAGCAATTAACAACAAAAATAAAAGAAAAGATTTCGCAGAATTTAATATCTTTAAAGAATTACTATTTATGATAATAGCAAACTAAATCCTGATAAATATAAAACACGAAAATTAAAATCTAGTTTTTAGAATTAATATTACCTTTATTTGTATCATTAATTTTACCTAATTCTTAATTATCTTTCCAATATTAGTAATATTATATGCATATTCTTACATAATTTTAAAAATTCAAAAATGTGATTAAGTCGTCTGCACATGATAAAAATAAAGAAAAAACATTTTAAATCAAGTTTTGAAAAACGAAACGGATATTTAAAAAAAAAAAAACAACATAGCTAAGTAACGAATAGAATGAAAAAAAAACATAGTGGGCTGTATAATGGTCAACATTAAATAACTAAAGTGTCGGTATGTAATTAACTTTTTTGCTCAATAAACTTGTCCTCACCATTTAATTAAAAAATTGGGATGGGAGAGCAAGACTTCCTATCATAGCTAGCACGTTGCCCAATTGAGTCTATTACTACTGAAGTATTTCTATTATCGTAGGTGTACCTACCAACATATCATTGTAGTCACTGGTGTATGTATGTAATAAGATAATTTTTAATTAAAATGTAGAGTTCGAAGATTTGGTGTGCTATGCAGATTATAAGACAGTATCTTTCTTATCATAGTATAATATTGTATATATATGGCATTCCTAATCAAAAGCCTTTACTAAACCGTCATTATGAATTTATTCTAAGCAAACGAGGAGGAGGCCTATGTCCAGCAGTAGACGTAGGTCTATTGCCTGATATTATGATGGAAAGAGATATTGCAGTAAATGATTTGCAATAAGAACATACAGTCTAACATTAGCATTTTCGTTTATGAGTCAAACGGATATGTCCAAATATTAGTAAACATATGCAAATAAATAACGATTTCTATCCTTTTTCCGTAGCTTATTGTTACTTAAATACGTTGTATTGAAACATTACACACTTACGGACGATATTAATTAAAATGCGAACAATTACGTTCTTTTGATTTATCCTTCCTGTTGCCGATATGTATCAGTTTTGTTCGTATTTCCGATAATTGTTCATGTAACTAAGATATCTTAATAGCTATAAAATAGTTATTACGAATAATAGATATATAGAAAGAATGTTTCCTGTTTTTAAACGGCTTGAGGAAATCAACTTTTTTTTTAAATAACCACGTCATGATGGATACATAGGTATGGTTAAGATTGGTACTTGATAAATACTGTCAATATTCCTTAATCTATTATGTTAGAATGACCATTGTTAAACGAGACCTCTTACACACAAAAGTTTTAAGGAGGAAAGTTAGTAAAACGTAAATTTACCTTTATTACAAAAGCTATTTACCGTTCTGACTATTGATTGATTGAAAAGGGGTACGAAGGTTTAAATAAGTCTAAAAGGGTAATAAGAAAAGGCACCTGCAAGTCCAAGTTATTTTACGTGCATTTTACGAGTTCGTTGTCTTTGTTATAAATACTATTTTAGTTTGAATGTGCCTATAAAACATTAAAGATTATGTTAACACTGACGGTCGTAAAAACATATTATATGCAAAATAATAATATTAAAAATAAACTCTATATAGGAAGACATAAAATAGCAATTTATATATTTGAAGGCAGGCTTATTTAGTGGGCTATTTAGCTTATTGAACAAATAAATAATGTAGGGGCACTATCAAGAGATCCCTGGCCAGTCTCCATACGAATTAACCTCAATTGACAGTGTCGAGAAGGCGCTTCGCTGATTGAAGACGGCGAACTGTAGTCACCGATGACTGCCGCTTTCTGTATTCTGTCCATTTGAATTTATAATACTACATTTGCAACTTGAACGTATACATTACAAATAACTTTATAATATAAATTGTATAGATTGTGTTGAAAGTGACGCGTTGTTTAAAAATTCTATCGGCTATTGATAAGATTAAATAACTGATTGTAAAAGTTGAACTCTTTATTTGTTTTGGTAATGATTTTATGATTATATAAAACCGACCAAGTCAGAAAACATATTATTATTCCCGCCAAAATTGTGCGACGAAATAATTAAAATATAATATGATGGAAGTAAAAATTTAAGGATATCATAATTTTTCCTTTACATTTACTATAAGACCTTGCTTCATGCCAAATTTTTAGACTGATACATACTGTACTTAGTATTTTTTTGGCATTTAACCTAAGAGAATCGCTGAAAAATAATAGAAAGGAAAATAAAATCTGTCCCCGGCAAGATTTGTCAGTAATTTAATTTGGAATGGAATTATTATAAAACCTGATAATGAGCCACCAACTCGCAACTTAACTGCACAAAATAAACATAGTGATAGCTTTAATAAACACATTTATAATAATGATGATCAGGTTATTAACTATCTCCGTGTGTCTATCCATCCCATCCCATGGGTGTCGTAAAAACCGACTAAGGGACTATCCGTGAATATTATCTTTACGAAATAAAGACAAGGAAAACTTGAAATTAAAACCTATACCAATCCGTCTGGCCAGCGTGGTATTAGTAGGCCAAGTATCCCTCCGTCACGGGTGGAGGCCCGCCCCTGCAGTGGGACATTAATGGGCTGTTATGATGAGGTTATTACTAAGAAATTGAAAATTCATATCTCCTTGGGCGTCATTAAATAAGTTTTCTTACTTCTACGGAAGCGCGCAATTATATTTTAACCTTATAAATTAATAAGTATAAACCAATATGAAAGATATAAAGAGAAAGTAGGAAATAAGTAATAGCACGGACACCACATTTGGAATAAAATGGTTGTTTGAGTTGTTAAGATACTTCAAACGTTTTCCGCATTAAGCTTAATAAGTAACCTTTAGAACTTTCATGACCAAAAATGTTTGTAAGGTAAATATGAATAAGCTAGAATGACAAACAAAAATGAACGTTTTAGATATAGGTTGAGGTAAAAATAATGTTAATAGTAAGCACATAAAAGATGCTTAACAACAGCCAACTATATAAATAGACCTTGTCAGAATTGAAACAAACCAGAATTAGAACACTTCTTAGCCAGTTTCTATTTTCCTTCAGAACCCTATCAACCATAAGACCAAGATTTAGCGCTTCATTTTGTCATGTTGGTCTTACATAACAATAGTCCTTCTTGTTACCGAAACTAACAAGTAGAACAAAAGAGACATGTTTGCAGAGATTACATGTTAATTACATAGTGATATTGTAGGTGACAGCAATCTTCTTTTTTACATAGCATAAAAACCGCTAGTTCAGCAGCAACAAGAAGACACGATTGATGACCATGGCTTGTGCAGTAACATTAATTTATTGTACCCATAAAAAAAGTCTAAGTGCAAACAGCCATAATAATAAAAGGTTTAGGACCAGTCAATAACAGAACAAAGAATTTTTACGTCCATTTACATAATACCAGTGAACGATTAAACTCTACTGTAGTCAGCTATGACAGAGGTTTGTTGAGGAAATATCAATATCCATTATTCAAAATACATATCGTTAAAATGGCTGGACATATTTGATGCTATTTTTTTACTTCAATGTCTCTTGTCATCAAATCTGAATTTGTTCTTCCAGAAGCAGTGGTTGAAACCAACTAGAAAGCTAGGCAACTACCGAGCATCTTAGTTTAATAAATTTAATAATACCGAGCATCTTAGTTTAATAAATTTAATAATTTGGCGACCTCGGTGGTGCGCCGGTAGAGTCAGCGGCTGCCGCGCATGAGGTTGTGCGTTTGATACCCACGCAGGACAATAATTTGTGAGATCCACAAATTATTGTCCTGAGTCTGGGTGTTCTATGTGTCCGTTAATTGATATTTGTAAAAGTCCCCGCGACACAGGGCATGATCCCTAGTGCGGGAGTTGTCTTTTTTAAGATTAAAAAAAATAAAAAATAAGTCGTATTTTTATGTGTAAAACTCTAGTCCAGGTGTGCTACACCTGCTTTAAAATTGTGCAAGTATTCACACAATTTTTATTACTTATCCCATTATTTCATAGCAAATGTTTATAAGGCTATCTTTAGCCTTATGGCATTTCTTTTAATATCGAGGTTTATCGACAAAAGAAAGATAAAAAATATAAAATATAGTCAAAAGACACCACGGATCCTGGTTAGTAAAAAATGTTTTTATGACAGGTTCATTGCTACTACATCTGGTTATTTACGAGGTAGTAAAACAATAACGGATTAAAATAATATATGTAATTAGCAAAGGCATAAAACTTTTAACGTTCTTTTAACTTTCAAATAAAAACCGTGTCTAGGAAAAGAGGGCTGCAAGTTGTAATATCACGGTAAAACACATCAAACGAGATTAATATCAAACGTTTGGCCCCAAATAAAACCAGATACATCTATAAACAGTTTCTCGGTCCTCTTTTGATGTTAACTTTTATCTTTAGCTGGGACATACGCAACTCTTCCTAATTGACAAGTTTCACGGCCATCAATACTCCGTTTATCGCTACTTTTGAGATACATATTAATAAATGTTTTCATCAAAGTGGTGAGTGACCAAATAATGCTGTATTGAATAACTGATTCCCAGAAACAAGTTGTTGTACTTTACAATTACCCCAAAAGAAAAAAACCAAGAGTAGTGGACGTAAACAAAATCATCAAAAGAATAATGTTCGCGCCAAGCAGGATCTCTCAATAGGGGTTTCACGGGGCAGTGTAAAAAAGGGACGCAGTTACCTGCTCCTTAAAGTGTATTCGTATTTTAGTGTGACTTAAAAGTAAAATGTATCACAGTAATAATTTGTACAAATATTTACGATAACTTGTAGTTTAGGAATTAAATTAATTTGTATACTATTGTAAATAATTTTACAAATGTAAAGCCACTGTCAATGATTTCCGATGATTTTAAACTAATGTAATAGATAGTGTTGATTTGAACAATAATAAAGCACAATTTATCTGTTCAACTATCAGAAACGGACAAGATACATAAGTTAGACCCGGATGTCTTGGTAACAAAACAACAAACTATAATCAAACGTGTTTCGCTCATATGGAGTTCGAAAGATGACTGAAAGTGCAATGCTCCAGCAAAAGTAAGTACCAAAACTCGTACGGTAAGCCACTGAGAGTAATAACCATTAACACTTTTCACACATATCACAGTAGTTCACAAATGTTTGTTTGTAGAGCCCGTAGTAATATGAACGTGCACTCGCGTGCGTCCGCCCTGCGACGAGGCTCAGTACACACTGGTTTCGTTTCGAGTTTGGTTCTGTTGACTGATGGTACCGTGTTGGTGACCGAGTGCATTGAAATAAATTGAGTCACGGAACCCAAGAAACCCGGATCACTGATCAAACCAGTAACACACGGTCTATTGATTACAGACAGGATGGGGACGAGGGAATGTATTTAGGGTGCAGACATTACTATGAATTTATTGTGTGAATTCAATTTTGTCGTACATTAACTTTACGACTTTAATTAGGTACGATATATTATATTATAAATAGTTTAACTATAAGTTTAATTTTATAACTACTTCATATTTATATTAGTCATTTCCTAAGCACCTTTCATGTTTGTATTATGGTGATAGTAAAGATAACGGGAGTAAAAGAGGTAGGTCGAACGTTATCTTTATACGCGAGACATTTGTTGTGCAAGCGGGTAACACTTGTAAGGATTTATGAGCAACGGGCCTGCGTTACACTTGATATGATAAGTTCTATGCACACGCCGCTAGTGATATACAAATATTTATAAATTTGATTAAAGTAAACATCGAATAATAGACTCTACAATCATAAAACCGAATCAGATTTCAACAAAGATTGATTGTTTTAAATTTAACATAGGCGATAATGAATATAAACATTTATTTAACCTCTTTATAATAGAGTTCATACATTAATGAAGGTGAATTAGAACTTAATTAGGTATACCACGTATTTTATGTACGTGAAAAACACAATTAAAGAATAGAAATCCCGAAAAATTGGAGCCAATACTCGTTTATCCAAGGTGATATTGGTTGACCAGGTTTTCTTCCAACAAAGTTGCTTGCCTATCCTTAGAATGTCATCTCTAAAGACTCGTAAAAACAATACTATGTTTCCTTTCAAAGACTATTAAGAAGAATACCGTGTAAGTCGAAGGGACTCAACACAAAAATAAAAACATTTTTATTTCGGCCTGATAATCAGTTGACTTCTGGTGGCATGCAATTGCAATTCTATTAGAATGATTCACTGTTCTAAATATCACTTGTATACAAATGGTTATCGTTTCTTGAAAGCCTATCTCGTATGTGACGTATTAATTATATATACAAGTAACATTTAAAGCGTAGACAAAAAACTTATTTATCATAGTCAATAAATCTAAGACTGTCATGTTTGTTGGATCGGGCATACTGATTGGATACAAGTACACTTAAGGGCAAATAATATACTATTATGTTCTTATATGTAGTGATATTTGGTTTGTTTTGTCGACTCATTGTAAGAAATTATTACGTGTATAAGTATTACTAACGTTTATGGTAAGCTAGGTATTTAACGGTTCCTTTATATCGTGATTACTTGTAAGAAGGCGACGTGGTAACAATTTGTTTAATTGTAAGCCTATTATTGTTAGCCTGGCCTTTTAAACTAATATGTAGAGCTAATAAATAACGTTTTTGATAACATTGGCCTTATCCTAAGAGAATAGCTTATGAAAGAGTTGCAGTAAGGATATAATTATGGCAAATAGCAAAGTAGTCAGAATTAGTCTCAAATGTTGTACTTATAGGGAAGTCCCTCCGTTAAAAAATATTTGCGTTTAATACCTATGGAGTCAGGTGATTCGAAATTTTTCCCATCTAGATTTTATTTCTGATACCTATTCCTCGTAGGTTTGAACAACGTGCTACAGTAAGATTTACAGCATATTGCACGTTCTCAGACAGCAGACTGTTCTTGTTCATAGCGTGATTTTATATGGCCTATATATACTTTTCGATAAGTGACCTATTTAACCAAAAAAAATATATACTCAATCAATTCCAACCAATAGTTGAGTCGGTTCCTAATCATTTTGTGTTAAATAAACTACTACTAATCTTTATATAGTACTAGCTTTCGCCCGCGTGAAATTAGTTTTTGTCAATCAGAATCAGAAATTGTTGTGAGTGAGAGAGAAGTGAATGTGAGTTTGGCTTTGTAGTTCCCGTTCCGAATCCGTACAGTTCGAGAATTTCGGGAATTCCGTTTGTAGAAAAAGCCTACGTACCATTATTGTCTTATCTTCAATTCAACCCCTATTTCACCCCCACATTGGTAAAAATTTCAAAATGCAAGAACATACGATTTTTTTGTAAAAAAATATATTATTTTTTTTTGCTTATAAAAAGTAGCCTATGTTCTTTCTCAGGGTCTAAAGATTGTCTGTACCAAATTTCATCAAAATCCGTTCAGCCGTTTAGACGTGAAAGAGTAACAGACAGACAGAGTTACTTTCGCATTTATAATATTAGTATATAGTATATAATGAGAATAATAGATTCATTCTTCTATTGACCTATGTATAAAGGAACCAATACCTCAATAACTTAGCAGTTGAAACAATAATATTATAATTCTTTGTACTTATACTCTAAAACATTTGACGATTGGAAATAATTAAATACCATATTGTCAGCTTTGCTATTATTTAAAAAGAACCTACAGCTGTTTACATTATCCAAATTGTCTATCGTGACATAATAAAGCTAATAGTCACTCGAAGAAGCTTTCCCAGAGGGACACGCATACATTATGACGAAATAACCGATTCGTTAACAATACCATGACCTATTCGAAAGCAGAGCATGAACGATCGATGCATCAAATTAAATAACCATTTAAACCAATTGATTCTATTTATAAAAGTCAACTTAATCTGTGTTTTGATACGAATGTAAACGAGACAGACAATAACGGCCTTATTACAGAATACGGTCTAACTATAAACCACGATTTATTACGTCACAAAACCACTGTTTTTGAAAATTGTTATTGCAAAATCAGCCTTAACGCTAAAGTGTTAAAACTGATTTTGTATTAACAAATACAAAATCATAAATTTGTTAATCCAAAATCAGTTTTAACACTTTAGCGTTAAGACTGATTTTGCAATAACAAATTTCAAAAACAGTGGTTTTGTGACGTAATAAATCTTGGTTTATAGTTAGACCGTATTTTGTAATAAGGCCGTAAGTGTTCGTTTCTCAACTAAGTTTAGCAAATAAGATTAATGGCAAAGATGTAGATGGAAGTGAGATTATGTTTTACAATATTGTAAAGTGTAAAGGAAATGGCAACATTAAAGGACACGGGATTTTGCGCATAGATAAAATATTTAAGAAATATGTTTCTATACATATTTACAAGGACATATTAAAGATATTTGTTACACACAAATCAATTACTCTTAATCCGTTGTAATAAGACAAACGTTCAATGAGAAATGTAGAGCTTGAACTTTTTTTTTATAGTCAGTAGTTAGTAAGGAAGCAAAAACTTAGAACATGAGAGGCTGTGTATGACATAATATTGTCTATTTCTTTTATGTAATGGAAAGGTACTTACGCAGTTTTTTTTTAGAGTAAAAGTCTAATGCTAAGTCTATACTTACGATAATACTAGGTCGATACATAATCTATCAATAAATAAAAAATCATACATAAGCACGAAAACAATGAAACCATAACAGATTTCATACAATTAAAATTTTCTTAAGATAAATAGTATAATAGTAAATATATAGTATTATTTACACATATGTATTACATATGCTTATAACATCCAAAGTCATTAAGGTGGCATTGAAACGTGCACTGTGATCTGATCAACAATGGTCACAAAGGAGCCACACAATGGAGCGCACAAGAACATCGGTAGACATCTTCGTATTGAATTATGTATGTCGGCAGTGCTTTATCGAGCAGTAAATTAGTTAAGACAAAAATACAGTAATAAATTCATTGATAAGTCAACTTTTCGTTTGTATAGATAAATTAAAAGAACAGATGTTGAAATATTAATGTTGGCGATATAAGTAGGTATCTACAGTTATGTAGATAATAAAAAAAAATTCTCACAACGCTATTTGCTCATAAATTTTATTTTTGTGACAATCATTAGAGTAATTTAACGACGACCTCTGTAGCGTAGTGGTTACATTCTATGGCTGGTCCGATTTCGGTCTTGATTTAGTTTGGAACATTGCTTAGTTTGGAACTAGATAGTGTAATGTAAATTTGTTAGGAATATTATGATAAGGCTTTTTTGTTGCTTACTACAAATATCATTAGAGGACTAATTAACTGCAATAACCTATTTGATACGTCAATTATTATTATCAAATCATTGTCATGATTATAACTGGTGTGACAGTTAGAGGATAACATATGTTACATAATATTATTATTTTAATGTACATTTATGAAATATTTATCAATAAAATGACTTCTAAGAAAATATTTCTTTTCGTCATTTTGTTTCGTATCTATATTATTTAATAATTACTTAACAGAAATGTGTCATTGGAATTTTTAAATCGTAACACTGATTTAATTTTATCATATTTATAAAAAAAAACCTTAGAACTCCGTATTTTAAATCATCACCATCTTCTTTTTTAATCACACAAATGATCTATCCTTTTAAGAGCAATCTTAGAACAGGCACGGCTGTTTATTTTAAACAACAATTAAACCTGCGCGAATAACCTGTGCATTGGTAAAGTTTATTTTCTATTAGATTTATATACTCGTAGTTTTACAACTGCTCTACAATAATGCTGTAATTACATTTTACGTAATACAGTCATTTATCAATGCATATTAACAATATAACCGTATTATACATACTATATTAGAGTACTCATAAAACATATATTTAAATAATAATAGTAGGTACTACTATAAACAATAGGCTAATCTTAGTACATACTTTCAAAAGTTAGTCAATCAATGCCTTTCAGTTTACAAACAAAGCTAATTAGTAAAGATTACATCATACAAATGTGTGTAATAGTAAAGATGAAAACCATCTCTATACAATGTTAATGATCGTAATACGTCTAGCAATCTATCTGCATATACAGTTGAAATAATCAGGTCGAAACGTCGATTGAACTAGAGACAAAATAGAATCATCGGTTCATTTGTAGAGGATTATTGATGCATTAAATATAGATATGTAGGTATAGTTTGTGAAGAAACGTACTATCTGTGCGATGAGTGGTGACAGTCTGAGATTTTCCTTACACTTTTAATATTTTATAAGTATTAATTTAAAAAAAAAATTTTAGGACAGTTTCCATAATAATAATATATGGTGCCTAGTGTCGTGAGGTTAAACAAACACTAATTAACGACGAAAAAAATTAGTTTAGTTTAGTGTAGCTTTGGAAAATAATTTACAGAAAGCATTATCAAATTGTTTCCTATGGGATTCGAAACCACAACCTCGTCGCAGGCGATCGAAATCTGCGCCGTCCACGTCACTAACCTAACGTTATCAATGATTGTGAACACTTTTGTCTGAGAAGACAAGACACAACCGCACGAAACTTTTGCTGTCTGCTTTATTAGAGCAACTAGCAAATACCTTCACTAGGTTTTTCCATTCTTCATTATTTCCCTATACGATTCCTGAGCAACAGACGATCTTGGTATGTGGTCCGGAAACAAGTCTAAGTATGGGATCTCGCACCTGCCCGCGAAGGTCAATGGGCAGGTGGATCGCTATTGCAGCAATTCTCACGAATGGTAAAGAGCTGTAAATAGGCTTTAATGGAGCGAGTTAAGTGAATGTGAGTATTCTTAATGCCTACAATACTTGCGACTATATAATTTTTAATTTAGCATCATGAACATATTTACATGTGATATCTTGTTATTAGTTCCTGACAATATAAGGCTTAGGGTGACTTTGGTAGGGTTCGCCGCACGTAGAGCCTATAGCCGGTGAGGTAAAATGTATTTGGAATATCGAACGCGTACCCAATAACACAAAGAGGATCGGCCCCCAAGTTACAAAAAAACTTACAATTCACCATCGGCGTTTAAATATAATTTATCATATTCCACTATCGTTAACTAGATCTACAACACACCATCAACAATGACAAAATAATATATAATTAATTCAATAAATGAACGTGGGAGTAACCATTTCAAAATGTATTTATAATTGACAGAAATCTGCCAATTTATTTTATAGGCGGGCACGTAATGGTTTAGAATTCTATACTATACTCCTTTGACTTAGACATAATGTCTCAGTGGATAGCGGTGGCAGTTGGCATTTGACATAAATTCTTAACGCCCTATAAGGAAGGGAACCGGCGAACTAGGCGTCTCACGGCTATACGGACCTCTGATATTATTTACTGACCCTTAACATGTGACATTCTGTCTCAGCTTTCTTGAAATGGGTTTAGGGGTGCTGGAGGTTATCTCTGATATTGAAACCTTATCGGGTATACAAAAAGATAGAATAAACTATGTACCTATGTAATATAACCGTAAGGGGCAGTATAAACTTTAAACTTGATAGATTTTGACCACAAAGTCAGTAATGCAATCCGAACACCTCAATCTTTTTTTTTAAAGACAGCTCCCATCTTTGGTAACCACGTATCTCGGGGACATTCATTAAAATAAATTACGGTACAGAGAACATCCAAACTCAGGGCAATTATTTGTTAATGAATTCTATTAATTTCAACGCATAAAATACCTAGAAAATAATAACTAGAACTTTGATCAAATATCTCTCTTGTAGATTACCAACTTAATATTCTCTTGTAAAAAATATGTGACAAGTTGTATTATTAAATCCATACACGAATGATTAATACATAAAAATATAATAATGGCGTGACTAAACAAAAACAATGTTGCCAACAAGCATAAGAGAGCTTATTATCTTATAGATAGCTTTAACTATGTGGTGAGTAAGCAATGTACTAGTGATATCACATTTCAATAGTGTAGGCGAACGTCGACGGTAGCAAAAACAATGTGACAACAGCCAGCCAACAATAAGAAAAAAAAACAATAGTCAGCTTTGTTGATTCATGTACTTGCGTGAGTATTGAGTTTATTCAATGAAAAATGTATTGAATGTTAAGTAGGTATGGTTTGAATTACAAGAAGGGAATGTAGGGTGCTTTCTTTGAGATAATTCTCAACCTATATTCTGTTATATTCAGACTGTACCTACCTACGTAGTAGTAGTAGCCTTAAGCAGGTATTGTAAGCATAAATATCTCGCAAACTATTCATATCGAGTTGAGTATTTCATCTCGTAAATAAATGAAGCTTTTACTTGAGTTGTTGGAGTGTCTTCTGTGACACCCCAAAGACATTTAGTTTTTTTTTTTTGCCAAGGACTCATAGAGACCTTTTTGCACAGGGATTTTTTGCGAGATCACGTTGACTGCCTAGGAGAGACAGTTGTAAGAAACTGGGTGGGATTAGAGCTATTTAAAACAAGTTGATTAATATACGGGCCCTATTGCTATCTGTCACGAGTCAAAGTCGTAATTTTATTACCATGTTTACACATAAAAATATAATCCTAAACGGCGCGTTCGATGTCATTAAATAAGCAAAACAGATGAAGTGGCTCTTAAAGGAACACAAGAACCACTTGCTAGCTTTAGCTTGCACTACCTACACAATTAATAGACAAAGTTCATTATGAAAATCAGCTTTGTTGATTAATTTTAGCACGTCTTTATGTTTTTATGCAGTATACAAAGTAGTCTAAGAGTTATTTAAGCTAATCCCTGCTTTAACACTCTCATCTATTGATTATATCCAGTCTCCATCACAATATTTACTAAGTAATAGCTATCTCTAAAGAGCCTTACTACCTTAAGCATAAATGCTTGTTAAATTAAGATCCTATTTTATGTTTTATCTACTGTTATAAAGTAATTACGTAAAGATAATATCTAATCTCAGTATACAATATTATTGTATACTGAGTATCATTAATAAAGAAACTACAATAAAATCACTGTTGTAAGGCTTGCATCAAACATAAATATCTCAATAATGACTTTTATGAGTACTTAAATATACGCGTAAAGTATTAGGAGTGTGATAACTTAAAAGATTTCATAGTCAATACACTTACAAGTTTATTACAAAAACTATTAGGCGCTACAGTATTAAAGCCACTTATGAAATAACAATTAGTTTTAAAAGGATATGAGTATATTCTATTAATAGAACAAGTGGAAGGGACCGTTATGTGTTCATTAGTTTGGTTCGTTTTAGGATTGCGTACTAAGAACTCGTAAACCTTTATCTCAGAAAAGCGTGGAGGAGCAATTTGAGACTATGATACAAGACTATTATTTAGTTTTTTATTTTGTAAGCTGTTTAGTCATATTTTATTGTTTTATAAAATGGTTTAAAATCATTTCTATAAAACAATTCAATGCAAGATATTTTTATAACAATTATTACGATATCACAATATAATTATATATACCATAGTAAGTAGTATGTAAAACACATACCGCGTAACGTATTTTCTTTTGTGAAAGCTGACCACACATAACCCGACTATCACTTTTCAGAACATTAATTAACAGCTGGAACATAATTTAATTAATGTTTATTTAATTAGGGACATTATACATAAGTAGGTACGACTCTTGATCATAATCTCTTTTTTATTCTTTCCACTATCGTTTGTTTGTTTAATTAGCTCATATATTATCATAAAGTTTCTAAACACATAACATAAAGGTTGTCTGTCGTATAAAATCATTATTAACCAATTAACATCTGTAAGAACGGACCTCATGACGTGTCGGTAGGAAAATAATATGTAGGTATTAGGATGACCAGACCTGACCACAGACAACACGGAAAATGTTCTGTCAAATAAATGAATAAGTACGTATACAATAAGAGGTACTTACATTAGTTGTCAGTTGTGTAGTCAACGTATGCACTTTTTCCTTAGCGTCCGCTAACTCCCTTCTTAATTTCCGAACCTGTGAGCAAAGGTCTTCAATGGATTATTGTTCAATGTTATTTTGCAACTACTCAAGCCGATTTTCCAAGTTATTATTATTATTGAATATTATCTAAAAGCACTGTTAATTATTATTTGAGGTTTGAACACATACACCAATATCGTGTACCTCATGCGCCTGCCTCTCTTCGGAGCCTGCGCCGGCGGCAAGGGATGAAGCCGTAGAGACCAGTGATGCTGTTGATCCGTGTACTGTTGGTAAAACAAAAAATATAGTAAGCTTAAGTTTTGATGCACTGCGTTTTATTAATAAGGACTGAAAGGTCAGAATCACATAAAATATAATATATAACGCCATTTAGTTTCACACTTTTGAAGTAATTTCAAGGCATGACTGGACTGTTTTCTGGAATCTTGGCTACCAAACCTTAGGATCAGATCGAGTGGTCCCACCAAAAATCTTCGAACTCTGATACTACGTTACTGACGTTTAATTTATTTTTAAAACTCTAAATTGAGTCTGTACAACCCATCTAAAAAGACCAAAAAAATGCTCTTTTATAAAAACGACACTGGACTTATCACTTCCCTAGGGAAGACCTAGGTCAATGGTCTCCCTTCAGTGAATTTAAAATAAAATACTGTGTATTGTTACCGTTATCATTAATAAAGTTTATTAATTAATGAGAAGCACTGAGCACATGTATATTTTAGCTACGTGAACACTAACATGTGAACATTGATCGCTCATCTAAAGGTTTTACTATTAGTTAAAATGGTATTAGAGTAGTATTTACAATAATAATTTACTGCTTTGAATTCCTAGCAATTAATTCTTTTAGTTTATTTAGAAAGGTTATCTACAAATATTTATAAGACTTAAAAGTCCTTGATCATAGGTACGCATGGTATGTCAACGCTTAAAAAGGTTAAAGGAGCTGAATATTTAAAGGATTTAAATTTATTAAAAACAGCCTTAAAAATACAATACCAATACTGCAAAGCATAACAGTAAGTACAACGCAATTGCACCATTTTTGTCCATTACAGAAGAACACACCGCTAAAGTTACTTCCTCCATACAATGTTAATCTGTAATTAGCCTGCAAATAGTCCCTAATCATTAAAATAAATTTATGTTTTCTATATACCAAGCCACATGTTTGCGGTTACGACATTAAAGCTATAGTTGTGTTGTGAGGACATCTGCTTCGTATGAAATGATACCAATGACCGGACGATTCGAAAGTTATATGGGACACTCTAGTTAAAGTATTAAGTAGCAAAGTCATCTTGAACGTTTATTCTTCCTTTATTAAAATATGGCCACCTATATTTTCTAGAATTATAGTATTGTTCTATATTATCTACATTCATTTGTTTTTAAAGAACCAAGGAGTTTAATTTACCGCGAAGTTACTGGCATCACATAATGATGTTTATTAATTCATGATTACCATTCATTGACCTATTTTTTTGCAGTTAGAAGAGGATCAATAGATCAGGTTGTATTTGTCAACTATTATTAAGAAGCAAAAATCTATTGTTGTACATAATTAAGTAATATGCTTAATTGCAACGTTTGCACCGAAGAAAACCTATTTTTTTATTTCTATGTAATAATTATTAGTCACTGCAACGCAACCTAAAGGTTTTATGACAGCACAATCAATTTCCGACAGGCGCTTTGTAAAAAGACTCATAAATTAAAAGGATACTATTGATACTATTCATTCATATTTTCGAAACGGTTACTCATTCAAAACGTACAGACCGTTACATAGACATTGCAAAGCTAATAATAAAACAGGTACTTAGTTAAAATTAGTGTATTTATTACATGACTCACCAACAATCAGAGCTAGCTAAACGTCTTTTTTAATGATAACTTACCCTCTTACTCATAAACGCATCTTAAATTTAATCACTGTTTAGCGAGATTTTTATTAGTAAAACCAACCTTATACCAAACCAAACCGTAAGAATTCAAGCTAATCAATTGACTAAAATTTAAGAGGCGTTTATGAGTCCGTACTCTATCTATCCGTACTTTATCTATTTTTTTTTAAATTACCCCCGTGGTTAAGTGTGTAATTTAAAAAAAAATATTCAAATAAAATGCCTGTTGGCTTTAACGGAAGGACATACTCCGATTTTTTTAAATAAAACACGAACATTTTACCATGTCGATTGTGACATAGCTCCTTAAACTAAGTTTTTTTTTAAAGTTACTCACCGTCATCATTTTTCTTAGGGTAGTGATGTGAATGCCTCGGCGTATGCATTACGTTTCCTGGCTGATGTGTCGGACTGAGGGCTGATCGGGGAGAAGGTGATGGTGGTTCCGATACGCCATAGTTAAGACCTATGAAGACAATCATATTATTAAAAATAATTGGATTATTTACAACCAAAACATCGTCATTTTGACTTATATTTTATATTGACGGATATCTGTTCATCCGTCATTTATCTATAATTTTTCACGCGATTGGAAAACAAGAACTTAGTTATCTACCTTTACTTCCGAGAGTACAACAGTATCGTGAATGAAATTCACGACACCACAGATACTAAACTTGCTACAAGTAAGTAACTATACCCCTTCCAGCGTAAGTTTAGCTTTTTGACAGTTCACGTCCATGAAGTTTCGTAATACTTCCGCTTATTTTTCGAACAAATTATATTGTATTTCATGGACGTACCCGTGTTTTTTCCAGTTACCATGGTTACTTAGTGATGGACACTCATAACGATTACCACCATTATGAAACAAATTACAAATAATCGGTAGAAATAAATGCTATGAATAAACCTGAACTCTTCATAATACGTTTATAAAATGTTCTATTATATTTTAGATTAGCTATAACCCGCGAATGTATCACGATAAATTACGTATTTAAAATAATACCTAAGCTAACTATAATTTTATAATTTTAAGCTATAGGCTAATTCTCTTTACATAGATAAAGATAGAAACAATTATAAAATGATAATGTAAGTTGATGTAAGGATATAAATGTGTAAAATAAAGTAATTTGAAAAAACGAAAAATCGCAAAATCGCTTACAATCGAATGGCATTACATTCGAGATAGTGCTGAACGTCACTAACGTCAAGCTGTCAAATGTTGTTAAATATATTGGAAAGGGTATAATATTTATTGCGTGAACGTCTACTACAAACATAGTTTACGGTCACGAAGAAAATTAATCCTCTGGACAATCATGAGATTTGAAAACCCAGGCTCCTGCACAGTAATAGCATAGGTACCACGGCAGAAACGATACTGATTCATGACGTATATCAATCAACTAGCCTATTGCAGTCCACTTCTGGACATAGGCCTCTTCCAGAACACGCCACAGAACTCGGTCCTGACTGTATGGCAGGCTTTTACATAATGAAATCTAAAGGCCTCTTTAAATACAACCATTACCAACAGAAATATAATAATAATTACCATTAAACATTCATAAAGGTCAAAATAAAAACGCCTTGTTATTGCAATCAATCACTACAAAATAGACAAAAAAAATTACCATTACCGACCTCCACACGCTAAGAATACGATTAATCAAAATAATGAAACGGAACTATTTAAACTATTTAACCGACAAAGAGGTATTGGCATTGCCCTGAATTCAATTAACACGAGCATATTTGACTATGTATTAAGCAAGTAAAGGGGCGACAGGTGGGAATGTTTCCGATTCATACATATTTAAAATTGTACTTCTGTTGGATTTCAATGTACTGGTAATGGAAGAAGATTTAATCGAGACCATAAGTAAGACTGACTACTGTGTGCGCAAGGTACGAAAGCGTGTCTGAGGATCTTCAAAAACCTTTTCTTTTAGATACGGCCTTTTAATAAATATACGGTTTGCTAGCGTCTTCCATTTATGGTCAACACTATTTTCTTTAGAACCATTACGAAGAAGAAGATAGACAGTTATTTTGCCGTCATTAGAAAACGACTTAGTAAGTTCGCTAGTAAATCGATTGATGGGGACAGGATAACGCAAAGACGAAATGTTTTGAGGAAATCCGTATCGAGAAAAGTACTTCTTACGGTGGAATGGTGATTGTAAGTCCATATTTATTACAAGACTCTCACGAATACTACCTACGCTATGCCTACCGGAGTAATCAAATATACATTACATATTTTTTGTGAGTTCAAATTACATTCAATTAACATCAGTAAACATTAGTGTTAATTTCGTTCTATTAATATTAATGTGAAAGTTTAGTTTTTTCTTGTTATTCTTTAACTTTGTAATCAATCATAGCTTAAAATAAAACAAATGCAATACAAATAATGTTAGACACAGCAGAGATGAACCTCGTTTAGGTTTTGTCAATTGATGCATAGCGGACTGGTTTTTTACAAATTTTCCTTCCCAGGCAATGATTCTATGGTAGGTATTAGGTATCGTTACTTTTATGACAATTACCATGAACGGTGCCCAGAAATGTTAATAATAATGTGTACCTAGTCTTAATCCGTCATAACACGGATAAGGTTCGAATTCGAAAAATTTAATGCTTTACGAATACAAAGAGTTCTTCACAATGAGTCCAAAGCTGTCAAGCCCCAAAGCCCAACAAAGTAAAATAACATAAGAAACAAATAAAATAAATGCTCTACAGGCATACCAACTTACGTAAACACCCACCTTGCCCACCTGCTCCATACTGCACAGGCAAGCAGTAGTAAGGCTCGTAATCACTCTCCGAAGAACGCTGCAGCATCGAAGGGTATAACTTCTCCGATTTTGTTGATCTGTAAAATAGATTTCTGTATAGATTTTGGGATTCGAGATTGATGAAACGATCTACTATAAGCTTTATAGTATTCATGAGCACATTGCTTAAATATAATGCGATTTCAAACTACGATTGATTTTGATAGCTGTTACTTTTAACCGACTTTTAATGTCATCGATACTACTACTGAGTTGGCCTACAACTGTGCCAAGCTAAACTGGCGAAATATTACCCAAAAATAGGCTGACACAGCATGAATAAAATGCTTAATTAATCCTAGTGTTTATTTTAATAATGTATTATTAATAATAGGATATTATAAATAATTTATTAACATTTATGCAGTTGTTTCACTCAAGAAAAATGAATCAATCGTAGTCTAAAACCAAGAACTTAGATAATATCATTTCGTAGAAGCCCTCCTTTCTCGGTTGCGCAGCATAATACACGATACATTTTAGCACAGTATACACAATACATTTCAGCAATAGTACAACAAAAGCCCTAGGCAAATTTATCTAAAGAAAGTTATATATATATTTAAATAAACTAATAACTTTTAGTCTTTATTTTCATAATAAAAATATAATGACTCAAACATTTTAATTTCATTTTTTTTTAATTTATCTTGTATACTTTTAAGCCCGATTTACACATCGACAAGTACAGTAGCGAGTTAAGTAGTAAGTTGTTGATTAAGTTGATTTGAATAGATCTCCATCCAATTTTTTGGCGAGTTAAGTACGAAAAGTACGAAGTAGCCCCCTCTCTCGCGTCTCGCCAACTTAACTCGCCAAAAAATAGGATGGAGATCTATTTAAATCAACTTACTACTTAACTCGCTACTGTACTTGTCGATGTGTAAATCGGGCTTTAGACTAAATAGTAAAACAATGTAAATTATTTGAAGCTCGAGATGAGTCTTTTAAGTATGCGCCTCAGGCCTTGGTCGGTAAAAACTAACCAAGCATTGTTGTACAAATTTAACCACTGTTTTGTAAAGACTATGGCCATTATCTTCAATATTTTTCTTTTAATCGTCTATTCTAACAATAGGAAACCTATAGCTTAATTTATTTGTAATTAGAGTAGGTACCATTATGTTATTATGGTATTACTATTTTCTAAACTTGATGATCTACAATGGTAAACAGCAGTGAAAAGTAGGTACTATTAATCAAAACATGTGAGCTTTCACTTCATTTAAAAAAACAATTTAAATATGATGTGCTTACTGAAAAACAGCGTACTTGACAAAAATCATTTCTTCTCAAGCGTAAAATATGAATGAAAAAGTAATTAAAATTATAATTAATGAGCGTATTATTAATTTATGTCTTTATGTCAATTAAAAATTAAGCCGTGCCCTGTTGAAAGTCATGCAAAAATCATTGTGAGTTAAGCGTGCCACCTTGAAGCGAAAACATGAGCAAAGTTCTGCAAGTGGCATACCTTGGAAACGTCCTATCTCTGAGGTAGCTAAAATATAATCAACAAGACTTATATCATATTGTAATATAAACCTAACCTAACAAATATATACACAGAAATGAATAAGAAGCAACAATGAATGGATAAGGTAAATAGAATAGAAGCATGAAGGTAACAATGATATTAGTGTCTGTTATGATTGTAAGAACCTATTAATCAGGTGTTATATTTTATTCTATACATTTAGATTTTCTCTATTTTTTTAACCATAAATAATGCAATTTAATTTCTTTACAATACAATTACTTACATAAAATAATATACATATAAATATTAACATAATATGATATTATCTAATTACCGTATCATTATGAAACTTATATAATTCAAATAAGGAACTATCTTTATTAGCATCTTTATTATAAAGTCTCATAAAGACCTAATAGGGTATTTATTTAAGATATTGTTAAACTTTGGGAATTTTAATAAAACGGTTCAGTTTTAGAAACAAATTACATAAATAAGTATACATACGACCTCGTTAAAGTTATACCCCTTTCCAAGTAGCTAACTAGATGTTCTAACGATAAAGTTAAAATCTCTAAACAAAGACACCATGGTATATAAAGGGGACCCACCTAATACTGTTGCTCCTGTTTAACCTGGAGCCCTGTGCGTCCCGGTGCATGATGAGCTTATTATGTGTGAGTGAACTGCGGTGGTGTGAGTTAGGGGAAGTGTGGTTGAGCGTCTGCGCCGAGTGAAGCGACGTAAGAGACTCCATCGACTCGCCTTCAGACAAGCGCCCGCTCGCAGAATATGTATTGCTGAAAGGGGAACAGTGATGACGTAACGACCAGCTGTATATTGGCACTCCCGTTAAGAAAAATAATTAACATAAGAAAATTAAAAGAATGTTTTTAAGTAAGAGTGTTATACAACTGGTCGTTGGTAAGGGTAAACATAAGCACATGAATATGAATAAGTAGATATTTTTGTGTGTCAAATTTTGTCAAAAGATCGTTAGCATTTTTTTAGAAATATTATACTTGAATTTCCTTATATAAATTGTATGTCAAACTTATAAACTAACAACACAGGAACATAAGATAATATTCAAGTTAGCTCACAATCGTGCTTTAGTTAAGTATGTTGATTGTAGGTACTTATAGTAGTTATATTTAGTGTTTATTATCGTGTAGGTATTAGATGAGTTAGATTTATCATCATTTCTATTCAGGTATCAATCTCATTTAGTAACGAAATAAAAAACGAAAATAAATTTTTGAGAATTAATTCAACTAGCAACCCTCACACAAGGTACAAACCAAATTAGTTATAAAAAAATGACACACAAAAAAGCATAAAGATATGATAGGAATAAAATGATGATGACAATGACACCAACTAATATACTTTGTAGACTTATTTTATACAACAGTAACTATAACCATGTTCTTTTTTCAAAAATCTTATTTTAAATCATAACCCAGATCCAGAAACAAACAAGTGAACATCATACAATAAATAAAAACAAATATTTTACCTGTGTCTTAGCCAAGGCGCGTACGGTATTCCGTAATCAGATTTTACTTCAGAATACGTTTGTGTATCAGAGAGACTACCATCACTGATTTTTATCCCACCCCTAGGTGCAATTCTGGAAGATAATGGGGAGAATAAATACCTAAATATAGGAAATTCGACTCGTTCCTATGAACAGCACTTTCGGTGTAGATATCGAATTCGTGTTACAATATTACTGAATAAAATATTCCCACGCATGATATGTATCAATGTAGATAAGAACTATTTGCTTACTTGTCAATATCCATGATAAACTTTAAGCACTGTTATCGCTTTTAAACTAAAACAATTTAACAACATCAAATAAGGAGCAATGATTTTTGATACAATAATAATTTAGCTTCTACCCATCACAAAAACACTACACATCTTCCTAGAGCTAACTCATTAATGGTTAAAACAGAGACATATTACATTTGAGTGGATTATCTTTAAATGAAACAAGTGTGTTGTGATCCTTTAAATAGTTAGTTACATTCTTGGATGATAATTGCCCTGTTGTTTAAATTTCTTAATTAAATATTTAAAATTTGTTATCTTGGAGTACAAAGGTACCTACTGTTGTTATTAAACAAGTAGACTTTAAATATTTACCTTATTTTAATGGAAATTAAATGTAACAATTTAGGTCTCATCACATCACTGGTTGGCAAATAAGCTTATGGCCCATCTCTATAGATATCTAATATGCAGTTTCCTATACCTATATGTACCTACTTATAATATGTTGAGTAATGTTATTGAATAAAAATATGGAGAAGAGTACATAGAGCATAGGTACTAATGATTTATTTGAGTACTTTTATTAAAATGTTGCAAGATTTCTTTGTTTAAATTATATACTAGCACTTATGACCTTTATGGTCATGTAGGTAAGAAGAATTTGATTTATCTTGCATGTAGCAAATTACTTATATCATAAACATAATTTTTAACAATCACTTATGGCATATGTGCATCAGAAATTTGATAGATTTATATTTCAGCTCTGTACATTTAAAACTAGGTTGGTATGTTTTCATCTCCTACAAAATAAAAGTAATAATACCCACTGCAGTAAAGCTATTAGCTCAACTCTTTAATTGATGATGTCAACACTATAATTGTCTAACTACAAATAGTTGATTTGTGTCAGTTGAACATCAGCTGTTAAGAGATTATGGTCTTGTCTGTTTCTTAAAATTTAGGTAGGTATATACCGGATACGGCAGGGCTTAAAAATATTTATTATTCTAAAGTAATGCATACTAGAGAACTATAGAGATTGGACAAAGCTTAATTGTTACCTAAGTATAAAGTTTGAAATTATAATGAGATTAATTAATGAACTCTGAAAAGGTAATACTGCTTTCAATTACCATTATAACTGACTTATTTAATTTTCTTTTGTGTTTTATCAAGTAGCTGAGTTCTCTAAGACTCATTCCAGATTCCACAATTCACACCTAATATCTATTTAATATTTTTGGTACTTTTCTCTACTGAGTCAATGCAATGGGGTACAACTATCTAATAGGTACCACATGTCATTATTGGAATATTTTAATTTAAATAATTACAGTACCTAGGTAATGGGCTTATCTATCTGGGTACCCAACCTCATTTCATTAATCATAATTTACTCTTTAGAATAAGTTGAATATTGTAGTCCTATAAAAGATTGATTCCATATTTAATTAAATGTATAAAATTTTAAGCACATGGTATCACCTATTTTGAACAAATTTACAGGTATTTACTGTCCCTGAAATTAATTGTAAAAGGTCTATTTCTACACAAATACATACTGGTGCCTGTTAATTGCCATATTTATAATGAGTGACAAAGACAATTAGTACTTAGTACCACAGCAAATCCATGCTTGTATATCAAAACACTCAACTCAGTGCATGTAAAATATTCTTAACTCTTATACATATTTACCTGTGATGATGGAATAGTGCTGCAAACTCATGAGTCCCAGGTTTTGGAAGTGATTGTGATCCAAGTAGCCTTTCCCGTACAGAAGCTGACAGTTGTGCTGCAGCAGTACCTCCCAGGGAGTATGACTTGGGACCAATGCCATTTTCTGTGCGATCAAAAATTAGAAAACATATATGATTCTATTGCTTAATTCAACAGTACCTAACTGTATTTAGGTATAAGTATTTACAACTGTTGTAAATACATATAGCTAAATCAAACAATCTTAGATTTGGGTAAATTGTTATATTTTCTAAAAATATATTCACAAAAGTTTTTTAAATGTTTGTAGTGCTGGCCAGATAAGTTTGAAAGAATAGAAATTTACTTTCAATATATCATCTTCTTTGGTCAATCCATAGCCTATTATTAGCCTTCTTATTTAGGATGAGAAGGGCTGCAGTCATTGTGTATCCTTAATTTATGACCACACATAGTATTAAAAAAAGTAGCTGAGTATTACGATTAATTTGAGAAATTTTACATTTATCTATCTTAAAGTTACAATAAAAATGTAGGTAAGTGTACCTACATTTTTATTAAAAACTTACTGTGTATCTGAAGATCCTGCGTGCACGTTTGCGTACCGCCTGATACTTTTACTTTCGTTCTTGGTACTGCAGAAACTTGAGCCGTCCGTCCTCCTTGAATAAATAGTAAATGGCTTGTTTATATTTTAATTATTTAAGTAATTAATATTTTCTAATAAGGTAGGTAGGTATTATAAGAGCTGGAGCTGTGGATTTTACTACATTAAATTCCAATTATTTAGAAAATGAAATTGTAATAAAAATTTACCTATCCGTACAAGCAGAAGTTAATTATAATAAAAAATTTAATCTATGAGAAAAGCCCATGCCTAATTGGTGACTATTTCAGTAGCTATTAGTGTACTTTTAGTTCAGAATATTAATGTACTTTTATGTTTAATTTAAAGAAAACAAATTCCTACAGTGATAAAATAATGTAAACAATAACAAGAATAACAACAACACGCGGAACAAGAGAAGACGTTAATTTCTGTCAAAGTGTCAATGTCATTTAATTTTGACAATGATGAAATTTTCGTACTATGTATTGTTTTTCCCATTCGTTCGGAACAGGCTTCAGTCAATGACCATACTGCCTGCATAATAATACTCCTGCGTTTAAATAAGCTGAACAAAATGTGAGTCTATTTGTCGCAGACACAGGCGTTATACGTTAGACTCGATTAAAAGAAAGTACTGCTGTGCTAAGTTAACTTGTTTACATGAGATTATAAGAACAGGCAATAGTCACTTTTAAATAGGGAAGTCAAAAGATTATTTATAAAGAAGAATAATTCATTTACCATGTTGAGGAGGGCCATTCGTTTGTTGTACAGGTTGTTGCACACCGTTTTGTCTTTTTACGTAGCCAAAGTTTTGTGGCACTTTAGCTTTCCCAGATGAGCAGTTGCTTCCATTGCCGCCACTCGACACGCTCGACGGTCGCGAAGATCCACCGCCAGGAGACTGCAGCTAATAATATTAAAATTATGTAAAATTTTAAAAGGTACTTATGTCAAAATAATGCTGTAAAATTCTATTTAATCTTGCTTACAAGGAGATATTTGAACACCACACGGTTTAAATAATTTTTGTCCTGCTTTAGAGATTGGTGAAACCGAAGCATGTTATTCAAGATAATTTATGGAACTTAGATATCTTTACTAAACGATTGATCATCAACAGGTGAGCCTGTAGTAAATAATGTAGGTAAGTAGGTACCTGCGCTCCTCCACTCCTTGAAGAATGTTGACCTGACGAATTGGAGGCTGCATACTGAAACCAAAGGAACATAAAATTATAGATTTAGTATAAATAAATATTGACAGACATCTCTACACAGCGCCATATGTTCCCAAAGTAAGCTAGGCTTAACCTGGTTGTGTTAGGGGTAACCAGATATCTGTGGGGGTAACAGAACAACGGATACTTGAATACTTTTTTTTGTAAATACATACATATTATACATAGAAACACTCAGACCAATGCAAATAATCATGTTGATGCACACAAATGTTTGCATTGAGCGGGAATCGAACCCGAGACCTCTGCGTAGCAGTCATGTTGTATAACCACTACGCCACAGAGGTATACTACTAGAGGTATAATACTGCTTGTTTTAATACATATTGAGCAATAGATATACATAAGTTTGACGACTTAAATACATTTCGCTGGCCCCGGGCAATAAAGCTGTAATCGACTATTACGCCCTTTTTAATGTTATTTCGTTTTTGAGTTCCTTGTCCTTCAATCTATGCCTCATTTTTTTTTTAGATTTTTTTGCCAATATTTAAATGTATTTAATGACATTGACAGCTTTATTGTACGGAAAATTATTAAACGATAAAGTTATGTAATATTGTCTTACTTCCTGAAAAATAAAATAAAAAATCGGCAAACAACCTTACACTATTTTCTTAAAAAAAAAAAACAATAAAACAGTTAACGGCTTTTCTCAAAATAAATATTTATAAACTTGGATGTGTAAGCACCTAATACAAAGTAATTATTCTACCATTTATTTTGCAAAAGCTATTACGCCTTTTTTCTCGTAAATTTGTTGTAGCTCTAGCGACGTAAGCCACCATTACGCTGAACACCAACTCTTTCACTCCTACGCATAAGTTAATACCCCTTTCTTTTTATTATGATGTTTATGTAAACAATTCATACAAGTATTGACATGATTCAGCGGCCGGTATCAGAGCAGCGCGTGACGTCTTACGCACATTACTTGCATAATGTAATAGTAATGTTATTATGTTGTTATTTATTAAGTTGGGCTCTAGAAGTGGAAAGGAGTGGAGAGTGGGGCTCTTTGGGTATGGACAAAGAAATCCACGGGGCCAAATGCTTGCGGACTTCATGGAGAAGGAGGGACTCTTTATTATGTACTCCTTCTTCAAGAAGCGTAGCTGCCGCAAGTGGTCCTGGCTTAGTCCTGATGGTGTCACAAAGAACGAGATTGACTTCATCATGTCGACAAAACGCCATATATTTAATGATGTCTCAGTGATCAATTCGGTGAAAACCGGAAGCGATCACCGGATGGTAAGAGGCACATTAAATATCAATCCTAGGCTGGAAAGAAGTCGGCTGATGAGGTCTAAGCTCCGGCCTACACCAGCCCAAATCCCCGAGAACTTCCAACTCCAACTGCAGAAAGCTTCGAGGGCCTCAACCAATGTGTTGATGTGGACGAATATCACGAAAGGTTTGTGGAAACTGTCCGTACAGTCGGTTCCGGTGCTTTTAAGACCCATCACCGGAGAAGATCAAAAAAGATCGCCGACCACACTCTCTCGCTCATGGAGCAAAGGCGTACGATGGCACTTCAGTCTCCAGACGACGCTGAAAAGTATAGGAGGCTCAATAGGCAGATCTCAAAGTCACTGACTCGCGACCTTCGGCACTTTAATACAGCTTGTATTAAAGAAGCCATTGAGCGAAACAAGGGCTCTAAAGTGTTCGCGATTGATGAGATCTGTCTCTAGGTCAGAGCCAACTTTCTAGGCTCAAGACTGGGGATGGTAGAATAGTGACGTCCAAGCCTGAGCTTCTAGAGGAGATTGAGAAGTTTTACGGACAGTTATATACCACAACACAGCCACCTAGTGATCTAGCCGCCGATCCAAGAGCTAGACTTACGCGACACCATACCAAAGAAATCCCGGACGTCAGTCTGTGTGAGATTAGTGATGCTCTCCGACAACTTAAGAACAACAAGGCACCAGGGTATGACGGAATCACAAACGAGCTACTGAAGGCCGGTGGAAAACCTATTCTCAAGGCTCTTCAGAGGCTATTCAATTCCGTTATACTCAAGGGAAAAACGCCACAGGCATGGCACTGAGGTGTGGTGGTACTGTTCTTCAAGAAAGGCGATAGAACGCTTCTTCAAAATTACAGACCCATCACTCTTCTGAGCCACGTCTACAAACTGTTCTCGAGAGTCATCACGAATAGTAGTCTCGAACGCAGACTGGACGACTTCCAGCCTCCCGAACAAGCCGTTTTCCGAAAAGGTTATAGTATGTACCATAGACCACATTCATACGCTGTGGCAAGTTATACAAAAATCCAACGAGTATAACCGGCCCCTATGCTTAGCGTTTGTGGACTATGAGAAAGCCTTTGATTCGATCGAGACATGGGCAGTGTTGCAGTCTCTCCCACGGTGCCAAATTGACCAACGGTATATCGAAGTGCTGCAGTGCTTATACGAAAACGCCACCATGTCGGTTCGTCTCCAGGGTGGATTATCTGGCTCTATCCAGTTGCAGCGAGGAGTAAGACAAGGTGATGTCATATCCCCGAAATTGTTTACCGCTGCACTAGAAGATGCTTTTAGGCTTTTGGACTGGGACGGACTCGGCATCAACATAAATGGCGAGTATATCACGCACCTTCGATTTTCTGACGATATCGTGGTCATGGCTGAGACCATGGACGACCTCAACACAATGCTCGATGGCTTCATTAGAGTCTCTCAACAAGTGGGTCTTAAAATGAACATGGACAAGACCAAGATCATGGCAAATGTCCATGTTGCACCCACTCTAATCATGGTTGGAGGCTCTACACTCAAAGTTGTCGACGAGTATATTTACCTGGGACAGTTAGTCCAGCTAGGTAAGTCCAACTTTGAGAAGGAGGTCACTCGTTGAATCCAACTCGGTTGGGCAGCGTTCGGGAAGCTAAAACGTATCTTCTCGTCCACATTACCGCAGTGTCTGAAGACAAAGGTCTTCGACCAGTGCGTGTTGCCAGTGATGACGTATGGCACAGAGACGTGGTCGCTAACTATGGGCCTTCTCAGAAGGCTCATGGTCACTCAGAGGGCAATGGAGAGAGCTATGTTGGGAGTTTCCCGTGATCGAATCAGAAATGAGGAGATCCGCAGGAGAACCAAAGTAAACGACATAGCGCTCAGAATTACCCGGTTAAAGTGGCGGTGTGCAGGGCACATAGCGCGGCGAACCGACAGCCGTTGGGGCAGAAAGGTTTTGGAATGGCGACCGCGTACCGGAAAGCGCAGGGTGGGGAGACCCCTCACACGGTGGACTGACGACCTAGTTAGGACGGCGGGTAGCCGATGGATGAGGGAGGCACAGGACCGCGCAAGGTGGCAATACTTGGAGGAGGCCTATGTCCAGCAGTGGACGTCAATTGGCTGATATGATGATGATGATGACATACTAGTATATAACAACTCAACTATGAAGTGCGACTTCTCCCAGTTCAAGGGAATTTTACCAACTAACCAAATTATTTTAACCAAATCATGCTTCCTCAACTAGTACCTAACCATAAAAGTATGTATTAGTGGTAATATTATATTAGAAATAATAATTATTATGAAATACAGCCTTAAATAAGAAAAAAATATAGCATATTTAATATTGTAATCAGTTTGTAATGATAGTTACATAAAAATATAAATCATTAATAGGATTTTAAAATAGCGTTTAGCGGATAATACTTCTAGAACAGTATTAAAAAAAATCCCTGAAAAAGGTGGTAACCGGCTGATACGCTCATGATTAAAAGTGAAAATGGCGTTGTATTATTTACTTACATCCCGGGCCATTATTGGAAGATCGATTTGTAAAGCAGTTAATGGTGTTACAGTTAGAACGGTACCGTAAATAATTTGTATTATACATTTTTATAATTATCTCAGCCATTATTTATGAAATACACATATTTAAAAAAAAAATAACAGATAAAAAAATTACCGTTCAATTGAGATATTAAACGCTTTATTTGAATGATTGTACACTAAAATATAGTCAAATTAGCTTTAATTATTTCTCCTGTAAAATTCGTTTTTTTATATTACCGCTTTATTGCCCGGGGCCAGCGATTTGACAAAAACTGCGCATATAATTATTAAAAAAAAAACACAATTCCGAAACCGTTAATTACCTACGTGGTCTTTTAATTAAACTGATATTCCTTATGTTATTTGTAAGAAAATTACTTTAAATAGATAAGTGTGAAATGTATACCTGAGGATGAGGCGCGATGCCAAGCTGCTGAGCCGCTGTGAGCTTCTCTCGCTTGTGATGCTGCGGCGAGTGGTGACCCGCTCGTCTCTCACCTTTGCGTCCATGTGACGGACTAGGCGGGGCTTGTGCTGGTTGATTCTGAAATTATTATTAACCGACATGTTACATATTTATGTAAACGAATAATATGAATGTAAAATCGTTTTTTAATACATACTAAGTCTTTCCAAAATTATCCTTATTGTAAGTACCTACTTACTTGAATTATACCTAACAAGCTTTATGAAATGACCGTTAAGAGAGTCGGTCGAAGTAAAGATTAGGTTCAGACAATGTTCAATTTAATTCGTAAAACCTAATAAATCATGAGTAAGTAGGTAGGTAGTTGTTATCGTATTGTAATTAAAGCGCCGACTACATAGTCTCCTACAAGATGTAGTTGACTACATGTAGTCTAGTGTAATCGGCGCTTAATGCTATGCTCTCTTACGTAAACGGATCACATCTTTACTCAACAGAGTCCGGAGTAGCACTAACAGCATCCTAAAAGTTATAGCTGATAAACAAGACAGCAATATTTTGAAAACCTTTATTGGTTTACAAATTTTGTAAGTAATGTCTTTTTGAAAAAAGTTTTTGTTATTTTTGTTTTTAATCTTTTGTTTTTATGTGTGTACAAAATGTTTGTAAAATATGGATTATGTCCGAAATAAAGATTTATTTAATTTAATTTAATTTTAATTTAATTCATAAACAACGGCGCTGACACGTTAGATCAATCTCAAAGACAAAATATATCAGTCCAAATCATATTATGCCACGTGCCGTGAGAATCTGTCAGGTTAGTTCAACGTCAAAGACAAATAAATGATTGAATCAGTTCAAAAAGAGAATTAGAATAGTCCTTACCAGCGGCGGTGCTCCAACACCAGGTGAATCAGTATACTTCTTCCACGTTGTATCCTGCCGTGGAGCTGGTGGCTGACGTTCGGTCTGTTGGCCGCAGTCTGCTTTACTACGCGTCCGCCCCACCACGCGGTACACAACGCCACTGCCACCCTCCATACCTCTACGACCGCCTCGTCTGGGAAAATGGAAATAACAAATTGTAGATCAAGAAAAAAGTAGGGATATTTTATCTAACTAGTGTTAACGTAGGCTTTGAACTCCGTTACGAAGTTTCTAATGATTCGAGAATGGTGGACGCACTAGTGTTTTTTTAAAAATCTAGTCTGGTTTATCACGACCACAGCTATAAGGTAAAAATAAGGCAAGAGATTTTTATGTAAATTTCATCACTCTTAGGTACTTGGTGAAGGGTCCTATAAGAATAGGCAAGTTCATATTATAAAAATAGCTATAAGTACCTACATAGGTAATTAATACAGCTGGATTTTTCCTTGAAATTTCAATATAAACAATAACAACTGAGAGTTGTTTGGATCAAATATTGTCAATTGAGTTTTAAGTAGCTACTTGACCAATTCAAGATAAGATATTCAAACAATTACTTATGCATACATCTCTGTACCTACTTAGGTAACGAAGACGAGGATAATGATTTATCACATTTAATAGACAGACATATTAAAGGACACTAGATAATTTAATACGCAGTTAAGTCACATAAAAAATTCTGTCATTTAACAATTTCTTATTTAAAGTAGATCTCTCCCCAATAAAAGTCAACATATTACCATTAAACAGCTATAAATAACCGTAATACCTTTAAAAATGTAAAAGATGAAAATAGCATCCGAAGGGTGGTATATCAATAAAATTCATACCTACAGTCTGCTTTATAAAGTCGCAACGTAAAAGGCAAAATGCTCAGTGCTTAGTAATCGCAGTGAAGGGTTCGCTTTTCCCCTACGAATGAGTCAGGGTTAACAGAAGAGCTTTATTACAATGGCCAAAACTTCGAGAATATTCTGACGTTGATATTAAACCAAAATTACAAGGATTTGTATAAAGAGCTGGCTTTTGTAACATCCCATCCAACATCTTATTAATGTCGTATCTTTTCTTATTAATACTTTATTGGTTACATACTTGGAGGTACACAAAGTAATATGCCAATCTATACCGCTTTTTACCCTAACCTTTTGTAATAAATTACATTTTCGAATAAAAATATGTAGCTATATAAATATGTTGCTGTGCCAACATTAATAGGCGTAATCTTGTTTCTTTCAAATACCTAGGTACTGACTGATTAGTTGAAGATCCAGCTTTATCAAAATTTCACAATTGGCATTCTTTTGTCAAAACAAATTAACCCAAATACTGTGATAGTGATATCAAACAGTTATGATGACTTTAAAATTACTAGAAATCCTGACAAGAATAAGACGGCCTCGGGGGTGCAAATGTTTCGTAAGTAAGTATTGGTACGGCATCCGTGCACGAAGTTCAAAACTCACGCAAAAAAAATAATTGTGTTGATTGAACTGAACATATATGATTGTGTCCTTTGTGTTCGTTAATTTTATGCTTAAAATTACCTAGGATTATAGATTGCTAATTATTATTGATTATTGCTATTATAATTCTTTTTTATAAATTTCTAGTGCAGTAGGTACCTATCAGTCTGTCTTTTAAAGTAAATTTTTTTTCATTGTTTTATATTATCTTCAGTTAGTAGCAATTAAGTTTTTATTATTTTTAATTTGTGAAATACTTTTCTAATTTCGTTATTTACAAAACGAAAAGTACATGATTGAAAGCACACATATATATCTAATTATCTACATTACAAAAATCTAGTAAGATTAAAACTACTGGCAGGAAATTATGAGAGTACCTACCTACGATAAAGAATTCCAGACGCACTCAATTACTAAAGGCCGACCGCTTATCTCAGTCCCCGCCTGCGGTATGAAAGGGACGAGGGGGCGGGGTAGCGGTGTACGTTATGGTAGCGTACACAAGAGCTATATCGAGTTGGTTCTATGTCAAATTAAATAAATTTTTACAAAAAAAAACTGACTTCAAAGACAAAAATTGACAACACTAAAAAGTAAAAAAATAATTAAATGCTGACCGCTTAACTCTGACCTCGCCTGCAGGGTGACTGGGGGGCGGGGAATGACGACAAAGGGGATCGCGCGGGGATTGCACGGGTGGCACAATTAACCATAACTTCCAATGAAGTTGGTAGTGATGGTATAAGTCGCAAAATGATCGCACCGATTATTGACGAGATTGCACCGATAATTTGCCATATCTTAAATTTCACTCTCATTCTTCCTTGTTATATGTATGTCATCATTCCCCTGCCTGCATCAAATAGTTTTAAAAATAAGGACAGAGAAAAACAGAAATAAACCTGACAGGAGGGCGCTTTCGTGTTTGTCAATCTTCTATCAAATTGTATGCCGAAAATTAGTTATTAAAAATACGGCATTACGGAGAGGTTTTTTATTTTTCTGGTCAGGCTTTAAATTGTTTAACGCCTTTTTTCTCTAAGAAATTACGAATTTAAGTGGCAAGATGACGCCACTGTCTTTGAAATTTGAAAATTTTATAGAAGACGGACTAGCATGTTGCACAACCAGCTGTCACACGTCAACTGTGGTTGCTTTGTTGCTACACACGAGATTATGATGAGCCGGTGTATCTTCGGACACAAAATAGGTAGCCAGGCCAAGCAAATGGCATTCAATGTGTACGAATACTTTAGAAAAAAAAAATTGGACCCAAATACTGTTGAA
Source organism: Schrankia costaestrigalis (assembly GCA_905475405.1). Taxonomy (NCBI): domain Eukaryota; kingdom Metazoa; phylum Arthropoda; class Insecta; order Lepidoptera; family Erebidae; genus Schrankia; species Schrankia costaestrigalis. The sequence goes on from FR997826.1 coordinate 13,072,353, forward strand.
TTTCAGCAAGATATTAATTTGAAAAAAACTGTAGCAGAAATTACTGGACTATCTGAAAAATCTGTCAGTAGGATTGTACAAGAAGTAAAAATTTTAATAGATAATAACGACTGTTTTAAATCACCGATAAAATCTAAGCAAAGCAGAAGGAAGCGATTAGATGTAGACGATTTTACAAAAGGGGTGGTAAGAAGGAAAATAACTCAATTTTACACATTTTACAAAAAAATACCAACTCTTAAGACGTTAAATGCTGCACTCAAAGAAGAAGGTATATTACACTGCGGCAAAGAATATTTAAGGCTGTTATTACACAATCTGCGTTTTAAATTTCGGAGATGTCAATCCAAAAGGACTTTTCTTAAAGAACAACCTAATATAACTTCTTGAAGATGGAAATATCTCAATGCCATAAAAAACTATCGTAACGAAGGAAGAACTATATTATATCTTGACGAAACGTATGTCAATTCCTCTCACAATGTGTCAAAGTGTTGGCAATCAAAGGACGAACGCAGAGTTCTTACTCATATAGGTAAAGGATCACGTTTGATCATAGTTCATTGTGGAGGTCAAACTGGCTTTGTGAATAACGCCTTATTGATTTTTAAGTCCAAATGTAAAACTGGAGATTACCACAATGATATGAATTTTGAAAATTTTAATAAATGGGTCAAAGAAAAACTTTTGCCAAATATACCGCCAAGGTCTGTGATAGTAATGGATAACGCAGCATATTATTATCATTCCGTTCGGGAGGATAAAAAGCCAAGCATGTCTTGTACCAAAGCAATGATGCTTGAGTGGCTTACACGACACAACGTACCACATGATGAAAAACTTAGAAAATGTGACTTGGTGAAGATAATTAAAATGCATAATTTTGAAGACATTTATAAAATTGACGAATTATTGAAGGCAAATGGACATGATGTGCTGCGTTTACCTCCATACCACCCAGACTTAAACCCAATTGAGTTAGTATGGGGAGAAATAAAAGGACAAAGCTCAAACAACCATCGATACCAACTTGGACGAAAAAAAAAATAATTAGAGGAACTGTTTAGCAAATACTCCGTTGAGAAATGGAGAAACTGCGTCAATCACATTATTAAGATAGAAGACGAGTATAACAAAAACGACGGTATTTTAGATGATGCCGTAGATAGGTTAATTATAAATTTCAATGAAGATTCCGATACCAGTAGTACAGATCTCGAATCAAATGAAAGTGACACAGATAATATGGATATAAGTTAATTTTAACCGGTTGCGCAAGGAGACGTTTTTAATTTATTTTATTATGATTTCTTTTAAAAGTCCAACTTTTTTTTTTTTTTATTAAACAATTACATTACAATTTTTAGAGGTTGTAGTGTTATTTAGCCATTATACTTAACAATTTATTATTCAGTAGTAAAATAAACCTATCATAATATATTTATAAAATAAAAGTTTGAATGATGTCACGTGTCTTGAGATGGGATAAGTATTATTTAAGATATCGCTTGATCTCTTTATTAGAACAGTCCAATACAAATCAGGGGTCATGAAAAATGGTTTTGGTTCAATGTTGAATGAATTTAAATTTCGTTCCTTATCTAAGTATTTGAAAGTCGTTCATAGACAAATGGTTAAAGTAGGAGCTGGGTAATGAGGTTCGTATCCCATGCCGACGAATTTTTTTTGGCAATTTTAATTTACACAATTTTTTTATTTCCAATTTACATGCGCACATTACGCAACCTTGGATGCTGCTGGTCTACCGAATATATAGTTGATATTGTATTCTGCATGACTTGACGGATTTCATTTCAAAATTATTATGAATGTATATTTATTATTATTACTTATGTCAAGGATTCTCTGCAAAGTGCGTCTATCTGATAGTTCCAAAATCGTAACATAAAGAAGTTGTTAGCACAATGGGTGGTAACAATATTGTACAATATGGATTACTTGAGCCAGTAGTCATTCCAATTCAGCCTAGACTTAACCGGGAATATATTGAAGAAACAGGATATAGTGCAGCCGAACTATCCTCAATTCTTAATAATAATATTACTAGGCTAACTGCAGAACAAAAATGTGTTTATGATACCGTAACAACAGCAGTAATAAACGAAGAGGGCATAGTATATTTTCTCGATGCTCCTGGTGGAACAGGGAAAACATTTCTTACCCGAGTGATTTTAGCGGAAATTATAAGAATGGGAAAAATTGCCTTAGCGGTGGCATCTTCAGGTATTGCAGCAACATTACTTCCTGGTGGCAATTTTTCTTGGATTTAAATTGCACTCTAACTCCCGTGTGTGGTGTGTCATGCAATAGCGAAAAAAGCCAAAGTGCTATTATATTTCTATTGGTATTTCACTTGACACTGGCAAAATATGTAACTATGTTCATGATGCCATAATAAACAAATTATATATTATTATATACATACCTACATTGTTTTAAGACTAAATGTATTTAAAATTACTGAGTAAAGTTACTAAAAAAAATTAAAATATAATAAAAAAAGTTATTTTTTTTAAATTTATACTCTAATCCATAAACAATCAAAAATTTTATGTCATAATGTCGAAGTCATTTATTAATATAATCTGTAATTCATGGGCGCCATTCCATTTGCTTTGGTATTATCTTATTTCGTTGGCTGACACCGACTCCAAAAATAACAATAATATTATATATAATTTGTAATAATTTGATTTTCTTTTAAAATCTACAAATAAATATATTTGTTATTTAAGAAATATTGTACAATAATTAAAATAACCTATTCCTTAGAATATAAGAATGGCTGATTTAAAGTATATAATAAATTAAAACTAAAGTCTTAGAAAATATTTACAAATGTACAATCATCTATATATATAAAACTCAAAGGTGACTGACAAAGTGATCTATCAACGCACAGCCCAAACCGCTGGAGAGATCTGGCTGAAATTTGGCATGCAGGTAGATGTTATGATGTAGGCATCCGCTAAGAAAGGATTTTGGTGAATTCTACCCCCAAGGGGATAAAATAGGGGATGAAAGTTAGTATGAAACCTTGTCAGTTTCAAACCGATCTGGCTGAGACTTTGCATGCATATAGCTACTAGGACGTTGGCAACCCCTTAGAAAGGACTTTTATAAATTCTACCCCCAAGGGGATAAAATAGGAGATGAAAGTTAGTATGAAACTTTGTCAGTTACAAACCGATCAGGCTGAGACTTTGCATGCATCTAGCTACTTTGACGTTGGCACCCCCTTAGAAAGGACTTTTATAAATTATACCCCCAAGGCATTGATTTATAAAAAACCCTAGATGCACATTTTCAAACAAAACTAACAGCCAAAAGTGTCACCAAATTAAACATACGCAATAAATACGTATAGTAATATCGTAAACATATTTCTTTTTTCAAATTCAATCTTACACGCATGACATAAAGTTGTATTTAAAAAGTAATGCACATAAAGCAATAAAATTTAATGATTGACGTTTGCCGGTAGAACAACGCGATACTAATTTGAAAAGAGTGCACAATGCGCCCATTTGTTGCGGACGTTTTTGGGAAGTGGAGTGTGTATCTTTGGTTTTTTGTAAATCAATGCCCCAAGGGGATAAAATAGGTGATGAAAGTTTGTATGAAACTTTGTCAGTTTCAAACCGATCGGGCCGAGACTTTGCATGCATGTAGCTATTAGGACGTTGGCAACCCCTTAGAAAGGACTTTTATATAAATTCTACCCCCAAGGGGATAAAATAAGCGATGAAAGTTTGTATGAAACTTTGTCAGTTTACAACCGATCGGGCTGAGACTTTGCTTGCATTTAGCTACTATGACTATGACGATAAAATTCATCCCCTATAGGGATAAAATAGGGAACGAAAGTAAGTTTGAAATTTTGTCAAATTCAAACCGATCAGACTGAGGCTTTGCATGCATAGAGTAACTATGACGTAGGCATCTGCTAAGAAAGGACTTTATTAAATTCACCTCCTATAGGGATAAAATAGGGAACGAAAGTTTGTATGAAACTTTGTCAATTTTAAACCGATCGGGTTGAAAGTTTGCATGCAAATAGTTACTATGACGTAGGCATCCCCTTAGAAAGGACTTTATTAAATTCAACCCCTATAGGGATAAAATAGGGAACGAAAGTTTGTATGAAACTTTGTCAATTTTAAACCGATCGGGTTGAAACTTTGCATGCAAATAGTTACTATGACGTAGGCATCCCCTTAGAAAGGACTTATTAAATTCAACCCCTATAGGGATAAAATAGGGAACGAAAGTTTGTATGAAACTTTGTCAATTTTAAACCGATCGGGTTGAAACTTTGCATGCAAATAGTTACTATGACGTAGGCATCCCCTTAGAAAGAATTTTGATCAATTCTACCCCTAAAAGAGTAAAATAGGATGAAAGTTTGTTTAAATGATCTTACATCATTTTCGAATGATTGAACTGAAATTAAAGATTAGAGCTACTATGATGAAGACGACCGCTAATATAGGATGTTAATCAATTCAGCCCGTGTTGGGACGTCACGTCTCAGCTGCCAAAAATTCTATGAAGTAACGACTCAGCTGTTAAAATTCTATGACGTAACGACAAAGTAGTCAAAAAAACCCGCTAAAATTCTATGAAGTCACGTCTTATCTGTCAAAACTTCTATGTCGTCAGGAATTATCTGTCAAAGACGTCACGTCTTTAAAAAATTCTATGACGTCACGACTTAGCTGTAAAAAAAAATCCCGCCAAAAGTTTATGACGTCACGACGCACAGAGCTGTCAAAAAAAATTCCTGCCGAAATTCTATGACGTCACGTCTCATCTGTCAGAATTTCTATGACGTCACGACTCAACTTTCAAAAATTCTATGACGTCAAGAATCATCTTTCCAAAATTCTGTGACATTACGACTTAGCTACTCCACGCATTTCTTAGAAAAATGGTTTTGGCATACAGCAGACAGACGGACAACAAAGTGATCTCATAAGGGTTCCGGTTTTGTTTAAACATAATTTATAATAACACTTTTTAACGCGAGCGAAGCCGCGGGGAAAAGCTAGTTAATTATATATTAAAATCACAGTATAATCACATTTGGTGTAATTACAATAATTTACATTAAAACAGGTATGATTTAAACATATTAATTTTTGTCTTAGAAAATATTTACATATAATAAGAACAATATGTACTAAGAGTTTTTTTTAATTTTTACACTATTTACGCTACCATAACGGACATCTAGTCAGTATGTCAGTATGACACTAGTGCGGTATCCTAGTCCGTCTTCTATACAATTTACAAATGTCAAAGATGGTGGCGTCATCTTACCAGTAAATCTCGTACTTTCTTAGAGAAAATATGCAATCTAAATTATTACACAATTTAAAGCCTGACCAGAAAAATAAAAAAACCTCTCCAGGTATTTCGATTGGTTTATGGCATAATTTCAATTTTTCCTTCTTTTTATTTCATAAAAATAAGCTAGCTAAAAATTAGAGCTGTGTTGTGATGTGATATAGTTCGGATCACAGTCTCTAGATGGCGCCGTTTTGCCAAAATATCAAGAGATCGCTCTCTCCTTTGTCCTCGCCCCCCGCGCACCCCTATTACCGCAGGCGGGGTCTGAGTTAAACGGTCTGCCTATAGTTAACTCTATTTAACTTAGTTAAGATGATACATTGATAAAATGCACTATCTTTCATCAACTACTACAGGACTATGAAAAGACCTATTGATCTAGAATTTTAATATAGGTAAATTGATACCTTTAACTAGGTTTTTGTAATTACCAAAACGCGATAGCTTGATTTTGGCTCGATCATATTTATTTTTGAAAACACCTCTACAAAAACAGTTTTTTACATATTACACGGAAAGTACACTATCATTATGCTTAGGAATTACTCAAATACATTCGTAACATCAATATTAGTATTACTGTAGAATATCATTACATAACTACAACCAATAATTTTTAATGAATCAAATAAGATTTTAGCAATTTCTAAGCGCTCCGGATCGTTGCGGGCGCATCGCAATTTCAGACCTTATACCGATTAGTTAACGATCGATACAGAATGAGTACGGTCGACGATTCAGTCGGGCGATGGCCCTCTTCGACGCCGGACCTGTGCATGTCGACTCACCGTTCGTACTAAATTTTATCGCGTAATTTTTAATCGTAGGTAAAATATATAGGTTAGGTTTAAAATATATACCTAAGTTTTTATTAATACTTTGTTCTCTTTTATAAGTAAATAATAGTATTATTTTATAATAGTTATTTCGATAACATTGGTTCGTAAAATATTTTTGTAGTTATGTCTTTTATAAAACTTAGGTAAAGTTCGCCATAACTCAACCAAGTACCTAGTTACTGTTGACCCTTTTGATAATGCAAGCGTTTGTTTATATAAGCGATTTTAGACTATATGCTCAAGTGTAATAAGTTTTATAACCGTTTTCGTCAAGATCACGTAATTGAAATGGCCTCAGTGGCGCGGGCAGTGCGGGCCGGTCGCGGTAGTGGCTTGCGTGCACGAGGTCGCGGGCTCGAATCCAACCAAAAAAGTTGTTTGAGCGATTCACAAATTACTGTCCTGAGTTCGGATGTTCTTTGTAAAAGTCTCCGCGACAGTACCTAGGAGTTGTGTGAAACTGAAAAAATCTAAGAAATAATATTACTCACCTATTTTATTTGCAAGCTTAGGTAGGTAGGTACTTACTGATAAGATCTAAATAATACTTTTTACTTTCGCGGAAACTTTTACAAACATGAAACAAACGAACACAAAGAACGTCCAGACTCAGGACAGTTGTTTGTGGATCACACAAAAAAATTGTCTTACGTGAGATTTGAACTCTCATGCACTCCACCGCGGGAACGTTTACAAACATGAAACAAACGAACACAAAGAACGTCCAGACTCAGGACAGTTGTTTGTGGATCACACAAAAAAATTTCTTACGTGATATTTGAACTCTCATGCACTCCACCGCGGGAACGTTTACAAACATGAAATAAACGAACACAAAGAACGTCCAGACTCAGGACAGTTGTTTGTGGATCACACAAAAAATTTTCTTACGTGAGATTTGAACTCATGCATTCCACCGCGGGAACGTTTACAAACATGAAACAAACGAACACAAAGAACGTCCAGACTCAGGACAGTTGTTTGTGGATCACAAAAAAAATTGTCTTACGTGAGATTTGAACTCTCATGCACTCCACTGCGGGAACGTTTACAAACATGAAACAAACGAACACAAAGAACGTCCAGACTCAGGACCGTTGTTTGTGGATCACACAAAAAAACTCTGCCTGTAGTCGTGTACGTCTGCCTTAGGCAGTGGCGGGCGCAGTAATCGGTAATCGTAAGTCAGCATGAAGAGTCCACCACAAGGGCGAGACGAGACGAGAATTGAAATCGCACCGAACTCTTTCCACCAAAAATTGACATCGCGACATGCGTGTTTCTTGTTAATGGATTTTAAACTCTATTTAAGAAAAAATACGGTTCATTTTTACACAAACAAAAAGTAGCAACAAACAACAATAGGCCTATCGCGAGAAGCGAGTGTTTTTATTACAAAGTTAATATATTATACTCTATTTCCTAAGCAATACGGTTCATTTTTACATAAAGATTTCAATTTTTGCCTCGTTTCGCCCCTCTGGTGGAAAATCACCTAGAGTTCAAATCTCACGTAAGACAATTTTATTTGTTCCATCCACTAATTATTGTCCTGAGTCTGGATGTTCTTTGAGTCAGCTAAGTAAATGTTTGTAAATACCCCGCGACACAGGACAATACATAGTGGGGCTATTGTATTTTTTTTAAAGTTCTATTGTTTTGCGTGAGATTCAAACTCGCGACCTCGTGCACTGCGACCGCTACCCCGAGGCGGTCAAATTATTTTTGTGATCCCCAAATCATTGTCCTGAATCTGGATGCGCTTTGTGCCTTCATAATACCTTGCGCGGGTGTAAATTAAAAAAAAATAGGGGCTACATGTATAAACATAATAGACCGGTAGATAGGTTTTTCTGTAACAGAATTTTCTGTTACCTACCGCGGACTGACGTCACAGTATAACCAGTAGTCAAACTGGGCCGAATATTTATTATAAATGGGTGCGCGGTACATAAACAATAGTAAACATGCGATCTACTTTGTGTTTCCATTTAGTTTTGTAATTGTATATTAATACTTTTTATTTTTCTATTTTATATTTAAATAAATAGGAAGTGTTCTGTAAAAAACGTGTTGTTTTATGATTGATACATTTAATTTAAAGAAACATGTATATGTTTGTATTTATATCCACCATGTTTGTGATATAAATAAAATACTAAATTATAATATTAAGAAGGTACTTAACAAGTCATTCAGTAAAGTAGGTACAGTACCGGGCCGTTTATATTGCATATCAACCTATAGAAAAATACAATCGGTCAATTTCGGCTTCGTAGAGCGTCAGAGAAAAAGTCGATGTGTAATATTTACGGCCGGGTACTGTATTTATTATATTGGCCATGTTTGTTTGAAATTGAATTTATCGATAACCAAAACCAAACTTTAAACAGGTCTATTAGATCTATTCTAACGTCAAAATAAAGGCATCGAGGTCACTTTATGGATGGGTGACCAATCCATTCAAAAAATGACATCGATGTCATTGCTTAAATTTACCTAGATCAAAGTGAAAGACACGCATGGGGGATTACATAAAGGGGGGCTAAATTTTCATTATTATTGACCTAAGTACAACAAACCGTTTTCGTGATAAAAAAAAAACTATATTATAATATTAAATACCTAAGTCATTTAGTAAGGTAGGTATTTATATCAGCCATGTTTGTTTGAAATTGACATATGAATAATATATTTAGTTTCAATTTATAACACACAGTCCGCTCGTTACTGCGGCACAGTAGCGACTGTTCCCTCCGCGATCGTGAGCGTGTAGGTATAAACTCACGTTTCGTCCGTTTCTATGAAGTTGAAATACTGTATATATTTGTACTATGGCACAGAGCGATAACGTGTCCTTGAGGGCCGGTGGGACGACGACGGCGCACACGGCGCGGCGGCGCGTGAGCGAGAGTATATCCGTCTCATTCGCGCGCCGACGGGCGCGCCCCTCTGGCCACGGCCGAATTCAACTCGAAAATTTTCAAAGCAGCGTCTTAAGAGCTCTGGCTAACAGTTGAGCTAACTAACAAAGTAATTTTTTTCTTCTTTTTTTCTTGTTTCTTTTATTCCGTTTTAAAAGAACCAGGCGCGAAACTAATTATGTAAGTATCTTCCAGTTGATTAGTCATTTCTTTTCTTTCCATTCTCCGCAAAGCCGTTATTACAGCGCATTCCTAGCGAGCACCCTCCAACTTACCCCACTGTGCTTACCTACTTCCACCCATCCTTTGACCTCTTCAACATAATCCTACAGAGGTCAGGTAATCTACGCTAAGCTTATGTTTATTCAGTGAACCTTTTACTAGATTCCACTAAAACAATTAATTAATGATTTTAAGTAGGAATTATAACTATGTATTTAGGTAAACTTATGTGCTTACCTACCTACGTAAATACATAGGTAGTAGGTAAATAACTAGTTTATTTAGTTTAGCTAAAATTGTGATTTTAACTGGTATCAGAATATCTAAAATAGTTATCTAAACGTTACATGTTATTGTAACAATAATTAACATTTGTGCTATAGTAGCCCGTACCTAATGTAGGTATAACAAAATAATAATCGCAATGTGAGTTTTCTAGTAGAAATAATTAGTTTAAGTATATTTAAAGCAACTATCCCTATCATAAAACATAAATGGAAAACAAAATAAACATAAAACTTGCAAATAAAATACATTTTCCAGAAACAACAGAGTGTGTTTATGTACACCATCAAAGCGGATTGAATACTCTGTTGCTGTATGTGCACGAACAAAAGGATTGAATTGATGACAACTGATAAAAGCGTGCTCTGTTTCTCTACAGAGTGAAGCAACATGTCGTTGCGACCTACTTTCAATACTTTCAAAATATAAATCATTTGCTTTTTGAAAAGAGAAACAAAACATACCCGCTAAATGTTTTTGATGAAAACGGGGGAGACAATGTATTTATTATTGAACAAGATTCTGAACTTTCTATACCTAGAAAAGATATAAAAGGACAAAGATTTTGACTTAAATAATGCTTGTTGCTTAAGTTAAACATAGGTAACGTACCTACGCTAATCATTAACTAAAACAATAATAAGAAGAAGTAAGTAGATATAAAATTATAAATGATGAGTAACTACATAATATTACTAATAAAGGCAGCTTGTATTCATCATGCCCATTAATCACTCTTTATTAAATTCATTTAGGATCAATAGAGTCTTTATGCCGAAGAATAGAGTTCGTTTATTTTTAACTCCTGTAAAGAGGTCAGTATCGACGTAGGTACCTACTTTGATAAGTGAAAGGGCAAAATATTTAATCGAAAATCGAAAACTGCTAAACAGCAGAGTTTATAAAAAGTTTGTTGTTAATATTTTGTTTTGACACAATGTTGCTTGATTAATAATAAACATCTTTTGGGTTTTAATTTGTTGTTTTCGCGACTACTATTGTTTAGATTACAACTTATTTTTTTTTAATGATTATGTCTCGGAACAATAGCACCTGTTTATACATAGTTATTATTTTAAAACGTAAATAAAAATAATACAGATAAGTTACGACAATTGTGAAAGTAAGTACCTACATCTCGCGAAGGGCTCAATGTAAAATTCAGGGGAACAAAATTTCTTATCCCGCAATAAAGATTACAATAAAAAAGCAAAGTAACTACGTCCCTACACAAACTTTTTCCTTACAACTATTTTCGTGCTCGCTTGCTGACAGTACCGAAATTGCTTGGTGTGTGATATTCATCCCTTTGGAGTGAGAAGCAAATGGTGCCGAGAAAATTATTCTTCTTTCTTGAAGGCAGGTTAAGTAAACTGTAATTTATTACAGTCAGAGCCAAGCCTTTGCGGTTACAAATACCGCAGTGTCCTAGTTTATGGTTACTGAGATGCAGTACTTAATCTGTTTTTGCATTCTATTTTTGGAAAAAATCTTGTTATTGTTCGCTCATGTTCGCTGTGTTTGTTATTTCGTAAGTATTTCATGTTTAGACGTTCCCTTTGTCGTCATGAACAAAACGTAAAACATATGGTGTGTTTCTGTATCAGATGCAAAATGAAACGTATTTAGTTAATAGTTTATTTTAAGCAAAGTTCAGTGCAAACTGTTATATAATTATGGAGTAAATTTGTTTTATAAGCAAGCAAATAACGACCTTTAATGATCTCTTAACTGCCGTAATCAAAAACAATAGATTCTTGAAATGCTATATATTTAAAGTAATACCTACCTAAAATTCAATAATAGTACCTATTCATTAGTAGTTAAAGTACTTAATCTGTCTAAAGCTCATTAAGTACTTACCTAGTGTATTTTCATTAGTAGGTATTAGCACTTTTCACAGAATAATAACCACTAATTCAAATACATATAAGTTATGCAAGCGGTAATTTTGTCATCACATGAATGAAAGATAAACGTAAAAGAACGCGATGTCGTGAACTAAACGGCTCTACTTAAGTATGTAAATGGTAACTAAGCACGATCATTTTCTTGTATTATGTATGTATGTGATCCTTTTTTTACTTAGGAAATCAATTACACGACTATATTTTTTTCAAGTAAAATACTCCTAATGCCCGATTTACACATCGACAAGTACAGTAGCGAGTTAAGTAGTATTTTAAGATTAAGTTGATTTAAATAGAGTTCCATCCTATTTTTTGGCGAGTTAAGTACGAAGTAGCCCCCTCTCTCGCGTCTCGCCAACTTAACTTGCCAAAAAATAGGATGGAGATCTATTTAAATCAACTTAATCTTAAAATAGTACTTAACTCGCTACTGTACTTGTCGATGTGTAAATCGGGCATTAGTATTAAAATATACATCCAATCTGTAGATATGTTAAGGAGAGTTTCTCTACTTAATACATTCTAGGGACGACAGAAAATGTGGTTTCTATCAACCAAGTGTTAATTGTGTGTCCAAATTTAATACCAAGATTATGCTACCCAAATGAGTAGTGCATATTATTCTTTCTTCTGCAGTGTTTTGGTAGGAAGAGCTAACGCAGCCAGTGTCGCCGAGTTTTGGCTACATCAATTTAGTCCATATAAACCTACATAGATATCGTTTTGCCATCGATACGCTAAGAAGAAGAAGGGTGTTAGTTGAGTGTATTTTTAATAAAATTACTTGCGCAGAACCAGAGATTCTTTTAATTATAAATGTTTTTTCGAATCTCCACTAATGTTAAAAAGTGCTCCTTTTGCGAAGTGCACCACATGCGTCAATTTGACGATTCATACGATATACGATTAGTAAGTAGTACTTACTAGAGTTCTCATTTATATTTTTATTTAATAGATTAAAATGTGCCTTTGTATAGTAGTGTTTGATAACGTAAAAACACAACTGCATAAAGCATACCTTTATACCTAAATGTAACTCTTGGAATTTTTAATTTATGTATTCCGCATTGAAAAACACGGTCCAAGTTTTGAAGCCTTTGCTTGTCTGGCATTAAGCCATTCATGCTACCTTGTTTACCTTTCGTAATGGGAATGGCCTAATGCCAACTTACAAACTGCGGAATAACGGAATTACTCGTTGCTTTTTGCATAAAAACAAAAACAGAAGGTCTCAAGTAAGCAAATGTGCTGCACGAGTTTTCTAACCGCAACATAAATAGTTATTTGTGCAATCCACAAATGATCGCCGTGACTGTTCTTTGTTTTTTTTTATGGTTAGGTGGTTCCCGCGATACCGACTTCATTTCTAATACTGGCGAAGACGGGGGATGAAAAACAAATTTATAATTAGATTATTGAGGAAAACTTACGAAAAACTATCTTAGGTTTATTGTTATTTTCTTGGTACAAAAAAGTACGCAGTTATTTAAAACTAATTCCAACAGTTCCCCAGAACTCTCGTGGACCAGAATCGAGAAAGTGACATTGCATAAAACAAACCGCAAACCCACATTAAGTAAAGAAGTGCACGAGAAAAAAAGCATTTTAATGTCCGAAAGCAAACTAATCAGAAGAAAAACATGTAATAAAATGTAATATTTTAGACATAATAATGAAATAAAAATTATAATTATTTAGTGTAAAAACACATACTCTCATATATTTAACACTAGTAGGTAAGAATAAATAAGTTTATAATGATAAGGTAAGTAGCAAACACATAGGTACCCAGTTATTAGGTGGAAACGTACCGAACGGTACAAGGAAGGTGTAATATCGATTCTTTTAAATTACCCACACGTTCGATATGAATTCTGTCTCGAATGTCGTTGAAAGCAATTGAAATAAACTTTCATTTTATATTCTTACTCTTTTAAAAACTGTACTTAATAAACTTTAAAATGTTACTACTACGAGACAGCTTAATCTTTTTAGCGCTTTTATTATAAAGAAATGAGCTTTTGCACTTCATAAACTAAACATAAAATATGATTCAACACTCCCTGCTTTCAAGAGGGGAAGATAAAAACGCAATCAAACATTTAGATCTCTGCGAAAAGGGAAGTTCTCTTATGACAATTAGTAGGTAGCTTGATAAATATACAGGTAGACAGTCTCGTAATAATCGTAAGATGTATTATTCCCCCTACAACCAACGCAACGTTTGGCTGTTGTCATTTCAAAACATTGGCGTCTTAATGAAAACTGAAGCGCCCGAAGCCGCGCACTAATGATGACGGATCTTCTGAATGGAACGAAAGGAACAGTCTCCTATGGTCCTCATTATCTATGAACGGAGCAGCACTTTTATTATTCTTTCCTTCCTAGCTCATCATTATTTACGTTCAAATGATGAATGTACTTTTATACTTTTGTCAATGTATTCGACTTGTGTTTTGTATTGCAAATACTAATTGTAAAGCGTTGTATTTGCGTGGTGCATTTTAACTTATATGTTATTATATCATGTGTATAAGGGTATTAGCTATCAATTTAATTTTTATACATTTTGACATTGTGATTTTAGTGTCAAATCGCGTCAAAGAAACATTTAAGGTACACAATATTACTACTGAAAACTGAAGACTAGATTATGTAAAAAGTTAACTATTTTTCGAAAAAGACTACTTATGTAAAAATATAATCAGATTAAAACCCAACATAAAAAGAACTAAGTGAGAATAATAAAAATTCTCATAGCGGTATGAAAGCAAAGGTAAAAATCTACTATATAAAAATAAGTCGGGTTTTCCTTCCTGACGCTATAACTCCAGAACGCACGAACCGATTTCCACGATTTTGCATTCGTTGGAAAGGTCTCGGGCTCCGTTAGGTTTAAAGCAAAAAAAATTGGAAAAATTTCAACGGAAAAGCGGGAAAATATTTTTTTACATACACATAATACAGCGCCATCTCTGATACATAGCATGTACTACAAACGCCGGTGCGTGATACATTGTTTGACAGCTACTCATTTTTCTCTGCTCAGTGTTAATTTCATATTATTGGTATTGTGTTCACTGTGAATTGCAGAAAAAAAAAGGTTTTCGTTTCCTTACATTTTAATTGTAAACCATCAACATTTAAATTCAAATCAATCACGTGTATTGTGCAAACTTTTATTCAATTTGACCCGTTAAATATGTTGAGTGCATGTACAATTATACTTAAAATATTATTACAATAATATCTGTGGCTACTAAAATTAAGTTAGGATGAACGGGTGCCTGAGAATGTTAAAAGAATATGGATAAAATTTATTTCTTACTAACAAACCCGGTGAACTCCGTTTCGCCACCAGATGGCTTCGTTTTATGTAATATTTCGCAAAAAAATCTAATAGTGACAAGGTACCCCAGTTTCAGATTGGCCACAGGTGTTTTCCACTGATGCACTAGGTCGCATGTATACTGTTCATCCTAGAAATGATGAATGTTTTTATTTGCGACTGCTGTTGGTAAATGTACGTGGACCAAAATCATTTGCGCATTTGAAAACTGTGAATCCAATGAATCCAGTGAACCAATGCTAAACATATTAAGAAGCGTGTAAACTATTGGGTTTGCTGGAGAACGATTCTCATTGGGATTTAACACTTGCGGATTCAGTAGTTTCATCAAATGCGTTCCAAATACGAACGCTGTTCGCAATTATCATCACCACATGTTCTTTTTCACAACTAATTCAGTTATGGAACAAATACAAAGAGGACATAATATGTGAAGATATCTTGCATCCCTTGCGGATCCAAACGAATAATCCTGACATCCAAATAACCGATGAAATCTACAATGAAGGATTGATTCTAATTGAGGATCAATGCTTTACTATTACTAACAAACAACTGATTGAAGAAATGATTGTGTCAATTCGTTCTATGCACAATGCATTAAACCAAGAATTAAATTGAGAGCTGCAATATAATATTGATACATTGCAGGAATTCGTTTGAAATAATGTGCCGTTACTAAATGAATAGGAAAAACAAGTAAACGAAACATTAATGCAAGCGGCTTGATGATATTGTTAGCAGACGATTTCAGTCAGACGTTGCCCATGGAACGCTTGCAGATGAATTGAATACTTGCCTGAAGGCATCAACTTTATGGAATAACGTAAAAACATTATCGCTGACCACTTATATGAGAGTTCAACTTCAAAATGATCAAAGCGGTGCACAATTTTCCAAACAATAGTTAACTGTTGCAAATGGAAAAGTCCCAGTTGATGCGACATGGTGGGAAGCCGATGGATGAGGCAGGCACAGGACCTTGGACTTGGAGACTTGGAGGAGGCCTATGTCCAGCAGTGGACGTCGATTAGCTGATATGATGATAATGATGATGCGACATCTGGATTAATTACTCTTACCAACGACTTTTGCCGATTTGTAGGCTCTCAATTAGCTCTTATTAAAAATGTTTTGCCAAACATTAGTTCGAATTTTCAGAATAATAATTATGCTTGGTTAAGTCAACAAGCAATTCTTGCCGCATATAGTACACGCACTGAATTTCACCATTCAATTAATAATTGCTGGTGATTTGGTGGCATACAAGTCCTTTGATTCCATAACAAATCTCGATGATGTAGTAAATTATCCAACGGAGTTTTTGAACTCTCTAGAATTATCAGGATTTCCACCACGAATTACTGTTGTGGAATGAAATAAAATTTTACCTTTTCAAATATAAAACCAAAAAAAATTCTTAATCTTTTAATGACCAAACGAAATGTTACATAAAATATGATGGCGAAACGGAGTTCGCCGGGTTTGCTAGTTGGAAATATAAAAGAATCGATAGTCAATTGGCGCCCAGGGGTAAAATAAAAGAGCCTTTTCACTTTACTTATTCAGGTGCAAAGGACTTTAACGCTTTCCCTTCGCCTTCTAAGTAGCCATTTTATAATGTCGGCGTTCAATGAACTTATAGCGTAGCATAGACCTCGAACTGTAGCGACATAGCTAAGTATTGCACAGTACCATAGTTTTTTTAAATTCCTTTCTTACCAATCCGACCTTTCTTACCAATATTTTAAAGGAAATTGTAATGAGTAAAGCACGGTAACTTTTGCTTTTGCATTTTGATAGAAACAAAATAATACTGAATCACGGATTTAACTAACACAAGGCCTTATCACTTAATCGTATTTCTCAGTTGTCGTAAAAATGACAGATATTATTATCTAATAACTATAAGCTATGCTGATTGATCGTGTCTCACTAAAAGAGTTTTTATTCCTCTTAACTCCCAGTTATAACGTACGTATTACAAACATATCCAATACAAAACAATACACAAGGTAAATATGACAACATTTTAATTAAAACATGTCAAAAGATCCCTCGCTTCAAATAACATTAAAATGTTCAGTAAATTTCATTACAGATTTTGATGTATATTACCTATATTGAAATTGCGACAGCGAAAGTCGAACAAACATTGAGTGGAACGCTGAAAGCTATTCACGCCAACCGGATTTCCTCCCAGTGTACCAATGTATTTCAACTTCAATTCACTTTGCTATCAAATGGATGTAAGCCTTTCAAACACTTCTTATATAAAATAGTTTTCAAATATAAGTATAGTGCTTTTGCAGTATATGAATACTAACGTGTCGACGGCGTAGATAGGAACATGTAGAAATATTTATGAGAGTTCCATTCAGTTCACGTAATTTTTATTTAAGGTCTGATCATCCTTGACTTTTTGTGTCTTAAATAGATTTATATGTACTTTAAATAAAATAAATCTAATAACACTTTATGATCACTGACATTAATTGATCTACTACTCCCTACCTACTCTATCGCGTGCAATTTTCATTTACAATTTTATAATTATTAGTATTGTAAAATGACATCTGCCATTTTACCAGTAAATGTTCAATACGCTTTTTAATCCGAACGACAGCTTAATACTCATTAAACTCATAACTAGAGAATGTACAATCATGTTCTTACTGCGTCGACACATGTTTTAATTACATTCTCAATTAACACGCTTAGTCTAATGCTCTTCATTTGCTTATTCGTTTACGAGCGAACTGTATTCAGCCAGGATATTGCAGCTTTAGTACGTTTAAAAATAATAGTATAATAACACTATTTCTTTTGATTACTTTCTGGATTTAAGCACTAATCTTTTAAAATTATATTTTGAACTTCTTCTTATAATTTTAACGTTATGGAGAACTTTATACCTTTTTATTGTTATTCTTTATGATTAGTTATATTATGAGTGCCATGATGTAATTTTGATGATTTTCCTTTTCGACATGTGACAGTTCTGAGGGATTTTGTTCTGTTCTCTATGTCATCTTTATTTAAAATGATAATAACAATGCCGCTTTCTACGTTTGTGCTTTTAGTAAGCTTGCTAAGGTATTAAGGACTGCCTCTTGTTCTTCAAGTAGTTTAAGCTGGAATTATCGTTGCGTTTATTTTCGTGACACAAAGAGTAACTTAAGTCACATTATTATACTTTTATGAAACCAAAATTACAGATGAGCAAACGTAACAGTAAAACTAAAGGAATATTAGGCTCATTTCTTATTTTGTTTTACAAGTAATTGAACCCTGAAAATACCTTCAGTATCGAGTGCCTCGCTTCATTAATTTCGCTCGGCACAAAGCAAGGACCCAAGACGTGGAACCCCTCTAGCTTACCTTTGTCAAACATAAGACTTGTTACATTTGTCGGATCCTAGCAACATGTGGCTTTCTTAGGTACAAATATTTAAAATATTACTAGTAGATTGCTGAAAAACATAAGGGTGTATTGATGTATTTTCATAAGGTTTGTGCTAAAGTTGTAGCGATACTCTAAAAGGGGAAACGTGCGAAATTGAAAACCATGTTTCAAAGTCAGACGGTTGTTTATGACGAAACATTAAGTTAGATAGATGCTGCTGTAAGCGGACAATTTATGCCAAATTCAGTAAAAGAACATTTTTTTCCGCGAAATGTGAAAAGTGATTTACTTTGAGTTATAGTAAATTAGGTACATTCAGTGATTTCATTTACACAAAAGTATTGATCGATTTCATTAGACAATACCAAGGGTAGATACTCTAATTGGAGTAGAATAATTAGACCAATGTGGTTGAATTGGGGTAAGATTGAATAATAAAATTGAATCCATGGTACAGCTACAAATAAACCCATGTGACATAAATCGTCGCATGAGTCCATAAAACCCTGTGTTTTATAGAGCTTATTACTTCATAAACAAACAACTTCCCTACAAAACACACATGAATAGTAAAGGCAGTTTATATCGAGCCTGTACTTCAAACCCAAATACGCTGAATAATTAATATCCTTATACCGAAGAAAAACGATTTGTAGGGTGTTAATTACGTACTTGAGAAATACCTGACGTGGAAGACAACGAGTTATATCCAGTGTGTACTCGACTTTACCTCATTAAAATTTCAAGCAGCGAAACAAACAGTAGGCCTTCGCTTTGCAATATCCGAACACGGAATTTAAAACTTTTGCAACGGGAACAATCGTATATTGTTACTGCTTTTTTTCCAGATTTTTCCGCTTCCTATTTTCCAACTGTTACGAGAGAGGACTAAATACTGCTGTTATGAATAAAACAATCATTTCTCTTTGTAACTTTGCTTGTTTTCAAAAGTTTAAAGCCATTTTTTTATGTTGGAAGCTTTTAGACGTTTGATTAACTAATTATTACATAAGACAAGTATACACAACCTAAATTGTTCAGTGTTGATTACTTTGAAAGCTGAAATATGTTAACATTTTGATACAAATATTATGACTTTATTAACAGTTTCAGCTCGTGTATTTTCAAGTTTAAAATCGGATTTATACACTTCTGACATTCAACAGCGACAACAAAATGTTAATAAGTATTAAATAAAACTGTCGAGGAAATTACATTGTAAAGTTTTAAAGCCGATTAATAAGGACTTGCCCATAAGAAGTTTCTTCCCGTTCTGGTGTCTTTCAAATCTGGTAGGTTCCTATAATACCTCTGCCTTATCTACAACTGTGACTTAAAAAAATAGAAGAATAAATAAGACTTATCCAACGACAGCTAGAAATATTTATTCATCACAAACCGCATAGATACACGATCTTATATCTATCGAATTACATAACATGATCAATCAGCCATTCAATCGACATTAACAATATATTAGATACAGTCAATCAATATCGTAGTTATAACAATAAACTCGATATTTTTTTAACCAAATATATATCAAGTGCTTAAATAAAAATACTAACTCTTTATGATTCATATACAACCTACCCCTCATTTACTCTATGAGCTTAAATAAGCATGTGAACCTAAACACTCCCTATACACGACTTATTACAAGAGTCGTGTTTTGCAGGGAAGTTCGAAGTACGTTTCTAGCATCTGAATTTAGTCGGTTAACCTTCGTTTAAATAGGGGGCCATAGTATTGTATTCAAATAATTTCGATCGGTATTAGATTATAACGCTGAACTGTAGGGTGGAAGCTCTGTACTGTAGTTGCTAAGTTTAAGTCTAAATAAATATATTTGCGGTACATTAAAAACACCACAATTTGCTTGCATGACATTATTATCAAGGTTACGTTTTGACCATGACTCATTCTTTGTGTAATGAAATAATTGATTACTTAAGTAGTTAAAATCCTTCTATATTTATCACCCTTGTAACAATAAACTGGTACTTAGTGAGCTATAGAATTTTAATACCTTAACCTGGTAAAATGTTCCGTAACGTATTACTTCGTATTTTTTAAAATATGTACTTTATAAAAAGTCAAGACAATAAGAACGAACATATCGAAATATTTTTTTACGTACATTACAGTATTATTACTTTTGATTACAAATGCTATAAGTTCGTGATAATATTGTATCAGAATTGGTGACCACATGTGACAAGCTAGTAATACATTGACTTCGCTAACCGCCAGATGTTTAATTGTGCCATGTTCCGTAACATTTCTTAAGAGCATCATAATAATAATATTGTCACTTAAAACATACAAAAATAACAATTCAAAAAATTCTTACCAAATTCGTCTCATCCATATCTGACATAGTAGTCCGTATAAAACTGCAAACTATCTCTTCTAAATCGTAATATCTATAAAGCACCGTAAGCTTACAACGTCTAACGCGAAAAGCAAAGACACATAGCAAGGCAACACTGACATTATATTAACTTAGTGTCCATGAAATTATTATCTTTATTCGGCGTACAAAATTACAGCAAATCAAATGTTTTTGACAACAAAATTTGTACACCCGCTCACCCGGAGATGAAGCGACAGAAGGCACAACGCATATGGTCCACTACATAGTCTAACGTACACTATAGTATATAAGTAACACCGAGTATAAGAGTACACGAGATTAACGAAAAGAGCGATCGGTCCCTCGCGATCCTTTGTTAAGTGCGGTCCAGTTCCATGGCGCCAGCTGTGATCAGCGTGGTCGGAGCGTGGAGCGCGCGTCTGGCGACTGAACGATCGATGCCGGCAACAGATTTACATTTTCCGTTGAGGAACTCGGGAAAGTTTGTGACGTGCGTTGAGAGCGCGGGCGGCGTGTCCGGCGCGCCCGCACGCCGATACTGCGCGGCGCCGAGTGCCGCCCGCCCTGACGGCCCTGCCGCCGCCGCCGCGCCACCAACAAGCCTCTACTACCATATCGCACCACCCACTATACACTCCTTCGAGATTCACAATACTTTACTTCAATTTACGTAGCAAATACAAGAATTATAAAACATTTAAGTACAGCTTTTTGCAAATTCTTTGTAGTTTTTTTCATGTTTAAAAAGAAAACCGTATTCGACGCTAAATTCATTATTTAGAATTTATCGTCAGTATTACATTAGAACAGAAAAACATGATAGCATCTAAACAGAATGAGATTAAAAACGTTGTATCTTATTTGCCATTTTGATGAAAGTAGAGTTTTATGTAGATATCTTTAGGGTACCGAATGGTTCGGCGCTGTTGTGGGTGGTTAGGGTCGTGGCGGTGGTAGGCAGTAGTGACGCGCGGGGTAGAGGGGGCATGAGACGTAGGAGTATCGATTTTGGTCACCCGCCCTCTCCCCTAATGTTGCGACAGTGTGAGTGCGCTGTACAAATCCTTGCTGCGAGATCGTTGGTCGGTTGTACGTGGAGAGAAGACGCGTCCAAATATTAACAAGTGCTTTGTTCACACTTACACACAACTAGCCCTTGCTTAATGTTGAGGGCAGAACGACGAATGTCAAACGTAATAAAGATCTTGACATTGAGGTTATGTTTGATATTGAGTAACACAGTACAATTATAGACATACTTAAGTTTATACGTATTGGAATGAGAAGATACGAAATCAATAATGAAAATTATATCAAGGATTGTACGACATCGAATTTATTTGAAAACTTAAAAGTTTATTTTTTGATATAAGTAATTGATAAGCAATCAGAGAAACAAAATTATTATGCTCTAATATTAGAAGAAATATAAATTATGTAGGTAGGTATAGACCATTTACATCAAAGCTATTCAAATGAAAGTAGATTAAAACGTTCAGTGATGAACCTAGATCTGAGAACGAAGCCTCAAGAGACGTTAGAATATCGTAACATTACGTCGGAGAGTGATAGAGCGGGTCGACCACTTGTGGATCTAAATCAGCCGACACTGTTGTTAAATGCATGATACATTTAGATCTTAGTTACTAAACGTTACTGACTAATCTGCGACATTTGGTATGATCAAAGAAGGTTCTCCTTCAGTAATTTAAATCAGGGTGAAAACTAAGTCTACTAATTTTACACTAATCAATATTAATACAATTTCTATCTTTCGCAGAGATATCAATGAAATCAGAAGCCTCTAAGCGTTTACAATGAATCAGCTTTATAGGTGTAAACTGCAAAATCTAAACAAATTATTTTAATCAACCTTATTTGGAATTCGATCCTTTCGAGGAAATAAAATGATACATGTTTTTGCCGCGTACTAGAAACCGCAACTACTGAGAACGATAGCCACTTTGCTGGTCCTTGAATTTTAGTTCTATTTTCTTGAAGATTTGAATTTGATAAGGTATGAATTGACATACTGATACACTTGTTTTGCAGGTATTTATAGACATAATTGCGATCCAGTTGTGCAATTTAACTGCATTGTCCATTTTAGAAGAAAATATGGCAAACTTATAGCTAGCAATACAGATTTAACTGCTATAACGTAGTAAATTTTCCTCTCGGTCCTTCCGTAGAGATAGCACCAGTACAACTTCTCTCTTGAACAATTTTATGATATCTTTAATCTATCAACATTAATTAGTAAACAAGAGTTGAATGTTAGAATATCTTGTTTAAAAGTATTATTTCAATAGTATTTATTTAAATTCAAATTATATAAATTATTTCTATAGTTTTTTTTGTTGACAGGCGTAAAATAAAATGTATTCTTGTGTAAAATAGATTGAATCACGTGCAAACTTGAATATTCCAATGATCAAATAAGTTTAATATTCTACGTAAATTCTGGTAGTTAAATAAAATATGTTTAAGAGAGGAATTTGAGTTAATATCTTATTCAAGCTCCGCCCTGAAAAACACCTAAAAAGAGCAACCATTAAGGTCGCCATTTCATCACGGCAATGAATCTTGCGCCCTCAGGGGGTCCTTTAATTTGTGTTTTACTGTCTCTCGACTGCAAGAGATTGAGATCTTACTTGACGAAATGAAAAATACCGAA
The DNA here is from genome assembly GCA_905475405.1 of Schrankia costaestrigalis. Lineage (NCBI taxonomy): Eukaryota > Metazoa > Arthropoda > Insecta > Lepidoptera > Erebidae > Schrankia > Schrankia costaestrigalis. Next base: position 13,095,715 of record FR997826.1, read on the forward strand.
GTTCATGCCCCTTATCAACAATACTTTTTTTATTTAACGTCACACAAAAAATGTGAAAATAAAAAACCAAGACCAAGCGCGCTCTGCAGTAACTCCTCAATTCACAGGACAATCAAGTAAACATTGACTTCGTTTACATTAATTCCTATCTTTAGAAAAAGAAATACTAATAAGATACAAAAGTTTTAAATCTTACCTTTCGTCCAATTGTTGAAGCTGTGAAGGTTGTTGGTAGTTCATTCGTCGTCCGTAGAGAGAAGCGCCTCCCTCAGACATGTATCCATCCATAATATCGTTGTTACGTCCACACTCCATTTCACCAAGATTAATCCTTCGTAAACAATCTCCGTCGGACATGTAACCGGACGCAATTTCAAGATCGCAATAATCAGGATTAGAAAAACCGGGACCGTAATTTAACCGGTCACGCAAGCCCATATTTTCTCGGCCAAAGTTAGCTTTTACTGTATTTGCGTGATGAGGATAACCAGGAATATTCTTTTGTGTTAATCCAGATGTTCTCATCGGCAATGTTAAGTGACTATTGTATCCGCGAAGAAGTGGTCTCATAGGCATTACATTCATCATTGGATTCTCATCGTCACCGAGTGAGTTGTCTCTGCAGTGAGACGGTGTACTGGATCTACTATCACTCGATCTGTTTAACTCTGTCAATGTTCTGTTGTGTTCAAAACTTGGTTTCGGTGACTTTTCTAAAACTCTTCTATGAGCTGCTTCTTTCTCAGATATTTCAGCTTCACTTATTACATCATTTATGTAAGTAGAATTCATATCTATCCTTTTATTAGGGGTAATTGAATTTGTAACTACCTTAGATATTTCTGAACCAGACTCACTGGATGGACGGTAAATAACACTACTATCGCTAGAGTTAGAATGTTGTCCTGTTGTACTGTGCGTGGAATTAGAATGCGAACTTTCAGACATTTGAGAGGTATGACTATGAATTCCTGCATTAACAACCGGCATGGGTGACACTGCTAAAGTTTGTTTCTGCGATATATCTTTACTTAAATTAGACTGCTCTCTACTGAATGGAAGTGCACTTATGTTATTTGTAGAATTTAAACTAGAATTGCTTTGTATAGGACTTAATTGACTATTTGTACTTTTGTGAAAATTATGTCTATCATCTTTTGCTATTTTAAATGTCCCTTTTACAGCAGCAGTGGGCTTTGGAATGCCAGTGTGATTTGGAGTATTATTAAAGTTTTGTCCCGATCCATTTTGTTGCTGATTTGCATGACTTTTTGTTGGTGTCGAAACATTTTCGTGGTTTTTTACGTCTGTTATGCTATCAGAACGTTTTTCACTTAGCTTCATTTGACTACCAGATAGTTTGACCATCTTCGAATTAGAGTTTCGATTATGATCATCAATTTGATTTAATTTTGTATTGCTTACGGATTTAGGAGCAGCCAGTTTGGATTCCTTGTCACGTGCAGGCAGCTTGGGACTGTTTTTAGACTTTTCACTACTTGTTCTGCTACTATTTTTGCTAGTAGAAGATTCTTTAGTACATTTAGAACTAACTAACTTAGGTTTTACATTTTTACCAGACTTGTCTCTTGATAAAGTATCGTTTTGTTGCCTTATAGTTTTGGGTCCAACTAAATTAGATGATTTGATATGTGCATTTGGAGTATTAGTAGATTCATTAAGGCTTAAACTTGAATCTGATCTCTCGCTTTTGGCTGATGAGAAACCACTGGAAGAACTGGTGCGTTTTGACACTGCTGTGCTTTTACTATTTTGCTTTTCGTTGCCCAATTTGTCTTTGTTGAACAACTTTAATTTATCGAGCATGGAATGCTTCGTTGGTGTTCCATTTTGGCTAGATGGGGCTTGAGAGTGTTGCTGTGTCAACGTCGATGGAATTTTACTGCCTGGTGCCAGCAATGACGAATTAGGCCGCGATCTATAACAAAAATAGATATTATTTACTTGTTAAATACTCCTATTTGTATACGATTGTTATTATAAACATGTCTGTTAAATAATAAGGGACAATTAAATATAATTATTTACACTAATAAATTTGATTGAATCGTAAAAGTTATAGTAAGGTCATAAAACAATTACCTAATCGTGTCATGTCTGAGTAGTTATGTAAGTACCATAAAACATAACTTTACGATTCCCTCTATCGTATTTGTGATGACGTTAAATAAGATGATATACTAATTGCTTTAAGTAGTTATATCCTGTCAGTAAGAAACAATTAAATATTTAGTGGTAAGAAACAAAACACAACAAATAATTAATTATTGACCCTTTTGCTATAAAGTAGTACTTAGAAAACAAGGACAAAACAAATATTAGGACGATACTTCGTTATTGATTGTTGTTTATTAAAGTATAATAATAAATGCCGACATCGAATTACCCTATTGAAATTATAGGAAACATAACTGTTTCCGGTCACATTTTGGGCGTGGCTATTTTGACTTTGGTCTAGTTACTATTTCAAGGCGTAAAAGGGTGTAACACTTTTACGCATTTAATTTTTTTTATCTTAAAAGAATAAAAAAAGTTAACGTTGTTTTATTGTTATATTTTTTTGTAATTATGTTTTTTATTTTGTATGCTATAAAATGTATATAACTTAAATTATATAGGTACGTATTTTTATTTAGGTACTTGTCTAACGGAAACTTTATAAAGAACTAAGTAACTTTAAATACCTGATTTAAAAAAGCACAAATGCAAAACAAGCACATAAAGTAGAAACAATTCCTTAAAATATCGACACCAGAAGTATCAATTAACGTAAGGGACAAAACACGACTTTTCAGGAGAGCCAAAAAACCATTTCGATTTTACAAATTCTTCTGTAACTTTTTATTAGTTGCCCTAATCTTAAAAGTGTCTAGGACAAAGTTTCTTATAATTTTCTCTTCTTTATAACTATAAATAAAATATTTACGTAAACTTACGCGTTTAGAAAATAGCATGTCCCTTACATTAAAAAAAGTTGCTTAGTTCCTGCTAGTTGTCCTTTAAGGCACTCAAGTTTTCAATGTAAACTATCCCATATTAAAGTAAGCATAAAGTTTAATAGGAAACTATAACACAAATCTACTGTAAAGAACATAAACTACTATGAACTGGATGAAATATGATGTATGATAAACTAATAAGAGCAATTATCATGTAATTTTGGACCTGATATCTTTATTATTAAGTCCATTAGTAAAAATATACTTAAACTTACAATATCTTTAGATAAATTTTGGAAATTTTGGAGAAAATTCGGATTGGTCGAACAGTAAATACGACTGTGGTAAATGCAGTTAGGCAGTTCCTAGAGACAGGATCTTATAAACGGAGACCAGGTCACAGTCGTAAGCTGTGTAATTTGACTTGGCATAACCGTTTTATCCTCAGAAATGTCCTCAGGGACTGGTTCATTACAGCAATTCAAACACGTAACCAACTCCAATAAGTTAAAAATGTGTGTGGGGGTATACGTACAGTCAGAATAAGGTTAAGCTTTTAAAACTGCTAGAGGACCATAGTTTCTTATTTCTCTCGTGAGTACAGGCAATGGACAATATATATAAGGCCTTTTCGTCTATTGCAGACGATTTATGAGGTGGTGTCTGTGATACATCGCTTTTGACGACTGTACCGACCGATACCACAGGCTTGCCAAAAGAAGTAACAGGACATTAGTGTCGAACCATGTTCATGTGGTTTTTGTCTCTTGTCAGCAAGCACTTCAATCCAGGCTTCATTACAAAATTTGCGACCCTCTCCGACACGTTTGCGCCACTCAGGACGTTTTTCCGCGAGCTTCTCCCAGTCACGGTGGTCGATTTTAAATGCTGCCATGTCTCGCTTGGAGCAGTCTTTGAAACGAAGCAGCGGCCTTCCAACATCTCTTTTTCCATTCGCTACTGCACCAAGAAGAACACGTCGTTGTAATGGTGAGGGTTCCATCCTATGCACATGCCCTAGCCAACGCAGACGTCTCTATTTAAGAAGCACTGTCAGACTAGGCAGCTGTGCGATTTCTAGAACCTTCTCGTTTGTCATCTATTCCTGCCATGCTAAGCCCAAGATCTTTCGTAAGCAACGCATGTAACATAAGTTAAGACGGCGGCGACGTTCTTGCTTTGCATACGATGTCCAGGTTTCTGCTCCGTACAAGAGTATGCTTAAGATGGAAGCCTGAAAGACAACCATCTTGGTCTTAGTAGTAAGGTGCTTATTGTACCATACCCTTGTACCTAGCTTCCCGAACATGGTTGCTGCCTTGCCAATATGGATGTCGATCCGTCGAGAGCATTCGAAAAATGTGGTGTTTACAGACGAATATCGGATATCATTAAGGTCGTCAGAGTTCTTACAGGCACAAAAATAAAAGGTTTGCCCCATGTGCCCCTTGAAACTGTGGTGTGCCAAGGTGGTTCAATAATGTTTGGGTGGCATCATTTACGGGGCTCGTACTTAGACTTGGTTATTTTTTAAAGTGGTGGTGTAAACGCAGAAAAATATGTTACAAAGGCTTAAGAACCTCATGTGATGCCAATTGCACCATTTATTGGGGAATAATATCCATGATAGTGCCCGGCCACACATCCCTAAAAATCACATCTGAATACCTGAATAAGGTTGTGATTCGAAAATTACTATGGCCTCCTTGAAGTTCAGACTTAAATCTTATGGAACATGTCTAGGACAATTAACTAAATGTTACAGTTTTTATGGCTGTTTCTTATTTTGTTGATTTTTTAAGAAATTTTGTTCATTAAATGTTTTTTAATTCATACTTGTAATTGAGTAAAATATTTGATAATACCAAAAATATTGTGTAATGTACATTTTTTCGAAATTTTAGACATAATTAAAGGTGGGCCCTTGACTGTATATTAAGGTAAGCGACAAATTAAAGTAAAGTTATGTATTGTGTTTTAACGTAAAGGTCATATTGTGAGAATTGTACAAACTTTTGTTTAATGTAAGAGACTAAATTGCATTTCAGAACTATTTACATTATTTTTTCTAACACGTTAAAATATTTACGTCCGTTAAATTAATTTTTTAGTATAAAAAACAGTCTAGACCTTCGAAAACGTGTACTGTAAGGGACATTTTTATAACGATAGAGAAATTTCAAATATACCAAACGATAGAGCGTGAAATTCCGAATCCAACGGTATATATAACTCATTTTGGCCAAAATGTCCCTTACGTTAATTGATACTTCTGGTGTCGATATAATAATATAAGAATTAAAATAAATACTCTGATGGTTTTAGTTAGTCTTAGTCGTACTTATTTTAAACTCAAAAACCAATAAAATATACAAAACTAACTTTAGTTATAACGACAACCAGCTAACTTTAATAAGTTTCAGCTTCAAAACTACTTTATAGAACACAAACTAGCACCTACGAAGTTGATGACAAAACACCGCAACTAGCTGTCCTAACTTTCGGATAACATTATCCAACGCGCCAATAGAAATTCATATCAGCTAAAACAATCGGTGGGGATACAACTACACTGTATAAACCATCGGAGAGCTTTTAAACAGTTAAAGTAAGTCATTAAATAAACAAGCAAACTTACCCGGATGATGAAGTTGGTGCTCGCGGTATAAAGCTGACAGCTCCCTGTCCCAACGGGCTTGTAGAACGACTGGAACTAGCCGACAAGCCGCTTTTGCCACCTGCAATAAAACAATGGAATACCGTCAGTGATTTCATTATCTCAAACCAACATTATCTATGTGTGTATAAGGAAATCGTGACTGGTCGAGCTAATTTTGCACTCATGTTACTGTTAGGGTTTGTAGAAACGCATCGTGTCATAGCGAAGTTCCTAAAGGATTAAAAAAACAGCTTCCAGTTTTCTCAGTTTTTAAGTTGGTTTTTCTATCAGACGCTTTTATAAAAATGATAATTCATAATGAAATACACTAGGAAATTATTTTAGATCTACTTAAATTTTTATCTCGCAGATCAAGCTGAGTAAATATTACCTATATTGAGCTAACATTTGTTGGATAAGTGATAAACTCTTATCAAAACACAGTACGGGTGGTCTATACGTTCCGAGGTGCGCGCGCGACTGCCAGACAAACTAAACTGCAATTCATACAGTCCATGAGGAATTGTAGTTACCAAATTAAATTGAGCCTTAAACCCCCCTTTATTTTAAACTAATAAGCTCACGTAGGGTAATTTCAATTGAATGCAATGGTTCAAATTAGATTGGTTTTGTTTTACTGATCGATTCCGACAAATAATAATTCGTGATATCATTACATTAGTTTTTAAATGTATGCGTGTGCGTAAGTAACCCCAAACAAGGGGCATTAATGAGTCAATGGAATGATAAGCAACACACTGTACGGGTTGCCAATAAGACAGTTTGTTTTGGCATTGCTATAATGGTATTATGACAGTGTCGCAGATGAATGTATACAAATTGTACGCCGGCTGTTGCTCATCGGAAATGGTTTTAGCAACATGGTGCACATATTGTGGATTACTGAATTTGTTTCATGCAAGAAATAACCTGATGAGACAGTCAGGGGACCGACAGGAGTGACGCGGACTTGGGGAGGCCAATGTTTAGCAGAGGACCGGTCATGTCTGAGATAGAGGCAAGAGTCTAAATTTTTTTTCAGAACTTGCTGCTTATCGTTTAAACTAGGCTAGAAGCTCCTAGCCTACCTTTAAACGCTTAGCAGCAAGTTGAGTGTAGAAAACTTTCTACAGTCCTGTATGTGATAATACCATTAAAACATTAAACAGAGCAAACTCTTTGCAAAATAAAACACTAAGTTGACATGAAACTGTATCAATCTATGTAGCTGGCAACGTCTCCAAGATACATCACTGTAGGCGGGCTGTATCTGCAGTTAGTTCTGTTTTTCTCTTTATTAGCTCTTAAGATCTAATATAATTTAATAATCTGTTCTTTTTTTACAACTTTTTTAAATGACTAATGATTTTAAAGATAAAATTAACATAAGATATTTAAAGGTAAATAAACATCACTTAGTTTATTTTCGAAACTTGCAGTCAACGGACATGCACACACAATGAAACATTGTGTATATATATATATAACAAACAATGGATACATTCAGGTGTCTGCACGAAGGAAGCACATAGTTGTACTGCGCCAAATAACATTGTCAATCAGCCGGACTACATCCGTTCTTTATTCAGGGCGAGATCTATCCATCACTTAACTACGACAAATGATACCAGTATACAACTATTTTTGCAGACTGTTTATTATAGTTGTTTCTTGAAGGTCTTTTCTTGAATGAAAAGTTTGGATATCTTTCTAGCAATTTATTTTTACTCAATTACAAAAAATATTACTTACTCCTTAGGATTTGGGATCCCCGCACAAATTAAACATGGTTAGTTGTTTGAATTCAAATATTTTTTAAGTTACTCTTCGCCAATGTTTATCACATATTAATATGAATTCCTTTCGTTAAAATAATATTATATTTATGTGAACCATGATTTACGGCAACTATGAGAAGAAATGGGGTGTTGAAAAATTCTTTCACCACTTCAACACAAGGTGGTTTATTCAAATAGAAATTTATGAGGCTGATATTTTTATTGAATTTAAAGAGATAACTGGTACGATATTGTTAAGTAACATTGATAATTAGTCCGCTTTTGTTAACCCAATCCGTTTGTTTTTATTTATTGTTTCTGTTAACTGATTAAGAATACAGAGTGTCACTACCTCATTATATTAAAGCGGCGTAAAAGCAACCAAGGGACTATTTCTTAGTAAGTATTTACCTACTAAAATCATAAGTTTACCTACACCATGCTATGAAAATAAAAACCTTGATACTGTTAATAATAATCCTATTTCAAACACGAGAAACACAAAATATTGTTCCACAAGAAAGTAAAAAGTTAAGTTACTCACTGTGATAATATCCTCTTTAACAATACAACACTTAATATTAATACTTTTACTACCAACTACATATTATTATCTAATCATAAGTGCTTAACACACAAATAACTAACAAATATTCAACGATAACACTACAAAGACGACATTAAAACAATCACTTATTACGTTTAAAATAACTGACATATGAACGTCCAACGTAACTAGTGGTCGACAACTGAGGATGCATCTGCACCGCGATGCTCTACACGATATCAGTCGAGCCACAGTACAACCAGTAGTCTATCTCGGCCGAATATTTATTATAAATGCCTACGGCTACTGCGCGGTACGTAAACATGCGATACCACCATGCCCACCTCCAGCTTTTTAATTACATTACCTACTTGCCCGCTCGTTAATGCGGCACAGTCGCGACTGTTTACTCCGCAAAGCCACCGCTATCGTGAGCGTGTAGGTATAACTCGCGTTTCGTCCGTTTGTATAGTCGAAAGACTGTATATATTTGTACTGTGGTCGAGCACAACTCGTCTCAAGATAATACGACCCGCGTGAGAATTAAACTAAGTAACCGAAGTTTACGTACGAATTTTTGTGTCCATATTTTTTGATAAGGAATTATTGTTATTATATAGAACTGTTGATAAGAATATAATATATAAATATTATGTAGGTATATCGCTTTCTGACTGTGTTCGTTTAATTAAATCCTTGACCACGAGGAAAGTCTAAATAATAACAGAATAATTAAGTTATATTATTTTAAGAGACTTATATTATGGACTTAGGTATATCTATTATTACTACACCGAGTTCTGTGGCGCGTGTTGGGAGAGGCCTATGTCCAGCAGTGGACTGCAATAGGCTAGTTGATTGATTGATTGATTGATATTATTGACTTATATTTCATAATATATTTTATAGTAGCTTTCTGTCTACATTTTTCATAGTTGTAACCTTATGTAAATCTCGAAACTTTTGCTTTTATTTACTTATGACCGTTGGGTGGGTCTGAGCAAGTAAATACCTACTGCTAGCACATGGCTATGCCTACATTATTCCTTCCTTACTTACTTAACATATAAAATACTTATAGTATTTTTGTTGTCAAAACGTCAAAAACAGCAGCCGCAAAAACGTTTCAGCCAAGCCACATTTAAAAAAATACAACCCGTTAAAAAATTAAGCTTCATCGTACCTATATTGTATTTTCCTGTCCAATACCATGTTTCCAAGACGTCTATTGCACAAAAAGGTTACATTTGTATGGATGTAACAAAAGTACATAAAAATAAACTTTTTAAATTTTACGACAGTTTCTTTTTATAGTACAACTGATATACGGTCTGTTTCACCCCTGATCCTAAGTTAAGTGTTGTGAGGGTAGGTAATCTTTCAATGAAAACATCCAAATCCAATAATCTGAATAAGCAAGGTAAACTGCAGGCCCCAAGGCTGTTACGATGCACCCCGCACAATCCCCTTTAGATAAAGTTTTACGGTGGGTGGTGTTTTTTCCTGTTTCCTTATTGTGTGTACCTACTTAGATACGAGTACCTACGTAAACTTTTAGGTATTATTAATTTTACTTTACAAAAATGAATTAATTTACAGAATACAGTGTTGAATAGGAACAATAGATAAATGTTTATTGAGTATTCAAATAGCATTCAATTAGGTATATTACTTATTAATCAACAATTATTATTAAATTTTACTAGCTTTTAATATAAAACGATATGAGCATGTATGGGAGAAGATAGAGGTAACTGACCTTTAAAGGGTGCTAGTCTAAGGATATTTCAAGACAAAGCCCTTAAATTATTATTGACTAGCTGATGCCGTTGTATAGGAAGCTTAAATGTTATTCTACACCCCAAACTACCTTGTATAAAATTTCATCAAAATCCGTCCAGTAGTTTTTGCGTGAAAAAAACAAGCATCCATGATCCATCCTCACAAACTTTCGCATTTATAACAGTAGTAGTAGTCATGGATTTTTATTGGATTATCGACACAAATAAAATTATTTTTATGTTAAGTTAATACTTTGTTCCTAAAACAAGCTAATTTATCCCAGCATACCAACTCCTTCCATTTTTTATATTGTGAGTAAGTCGGTATTTCCATTCGTGTGCTTTACACATAAAAATATTAAAAACAGTACAAACGGTATCGCAGCCACAAATGATAAAACCGTAGTCACGAAGTAAAAATGAAAAATCGAGCTATTTCTTATCATTATTAAGTATTTGGCACACGGAAAATTTGACATACGTTCGTAAATGTTATTAAAAATGTCGTATGATGCAATAAGAAAGAAAGCAGAAGATGAAACAATGAGTACTTAATCTTAATTACATAAATACATTTACTAAGGATTAGTGACTGAATGATTACTGAATAGTTTGCGATCTAGATGAAGGGGTTTTAAGTTCACTAACTATAACTGTATTATAACAGCCCATTTCTATCCCAATGCAAAGATGGTCTATACCAGGAACTAGATTTCTCGCTGCCAGAAGAATTTGTCTTAACTATTTTCTATGATCATGATGTTTCTCTTGTTTTTGAAGCGATTACATGAAGAAACTTTCTCTTACGAAAGCCATGGGATAAGAGTGGATAGTGACACCACATATTCTTAGTCTATTAATACACAAGATTAATTCGAAGTACGTACTGGTTGATTCAAAGAAATATAACAAAGAACGATTACAAGTTGTAATGGAAACAGTAAAAGACAATCAAATGATTAGGCTTTTAACAACACACACTTTCACTTTAATTGAGGGGCATCCATTATAATCAATTACTTACACATTTTATGACCAATTCATGATAACTAAAGTGTCACACTAAGGGCCAGATTCAGAGACCGCACTTTGTCTTTACTTTAGCAAAGTCTAGTTATTATCTCTGAATTTGAACAACATTAAAGTAATTTTTCGCATGAAAAAGTTTACTTTCATTATTTATTACTACATAGTAAACTTTTCATGCGAAACGATTACTTTAATGTTGTTCAAATTCAGAGATAATAACTAGACTTTGCTAAAGTAAAGTCAAAGTGCGGTCTCTGAATCTGGCCCTAAGTCCCAAGATAAGTGGAGGATTTATTACGTGTGTGTCGGCACTTATGTATGTGTGTTAGAGCAATGAGTTTAGATTTTGCTATATTTTAGTGGTAAATTTAGGTGTTAATAAATCACTACCTGTCTAATATTATCACCAATAAAAGGCAGATAGAGTTAAGTACTTTCGAATAGTTTTGCTTTCTTTTATATGTGTGTCTATACAAAGTATTAATCTTTTCTTCTTAACAGCCCATTAAAGTCCCACTGCAGGGACGGGCCTCCTCCCTTGACGGAGGGTTTCTTGCCTACTAATGCTACGCTGTCCAGACGGATTGGTATAGGGTTTAATTTCAAGTATTCCTTATTTTTTAAAATAAAGGTTTGTCACTGAAAGTTAAACCTGAGTTACATGTCAGAGGCCTACGAGCGGCTGAACAACTCTCGATATCCGGTTGACCATTAACCATCATCATAACAGCCCATTAATGTCCCATTGCAGGGACGGACTTGGCCTACTAATACCACACTGGCCAGACGGATTGGTATAGGGTTTAATTTCAAGTTTTCCTTCTTTTTATTTCGTAAAGATAATATTCACTGATAATACCTTAGTCGGTTTTTACGACACCCATAGGATGAGATGGGGTGGTGACATATTGTATTCTAACTCCGTCACCACACGGAGAAAAGTATTAATACTTATAGAATATAACATACCCACGGAAATATAATTCAAGATAGCTAAATTATGAGTATTCAAATAAGGCAGTGTTCGGTGTGTGTAAGTCAGGAAAAATAAGTATAAGTAAAAAAATGTTTAATACAAGTAACAAAACATAATCTCTACAAGGTTTTTATTTATAAGTCAACTCAATAAATAGAGCCCCGTACGATATTTAAAAAAAAAATGTCATATTTAGTAAAAAACATTTTACTAACCATCAAACTAACACTCTCCGTGTGGTGACTAAGTAAGAATACAATATGTCACTACTCCATCTCATCCCATGGGTGTCGTAAAAACCCACTAAGGGACTATCGGTGAATATTATCTTTACGAAATAAAAAGAAGGAAAACCTGAAATTAAACCCTATACCAATCCGTCTGGCTAGCGTGTTTTTAGTAGGCCAAGTATCCCTCTGTCAAGGGAGGAGGCCCGTCCCTGCTGTGGGACATTAATGGGCTTTTATGATGATGATGATGAACCATCCAAAGCAAAACTTTACCTAAATGCGTACAATTTATAAGTCGCTGTATTTTATAACTTACTGTTTCAACTTGCCTAAATAGAAAACGGCAAAATAATAATCATTCTTAAAAACTAAATGTATTATAAAGTTAACGGATCATAACTCTAAAGAAACTTCGTAAAACTCTAAGGTTAACTTAGGTTATTCAAAGTTTATTTAAGATAAGGTCTGGTGGCCTCGAGGTAAGTTTACGAGCAACAAATGGGATGTCTCGATACCTTTTGCGATAAAGGTCGCAAAATTTGTTCTCGTTTCGATATGATAGAAATAGACAAAGATTATAATACCTAGGAAAGTAGACGTCTATTGAATTATTTTTATATTAGGCTGCGTTGGTGGTTCTGCCCTGTACTTACTTTAACCACTAAAAGAGAAATAAGACTCGTGCTTTTTAAAAAAAATAAAAGTTAAGTATCCCTTTTTAAACTACAAAGTGCAAATTCAAGTTATCTCCAGCTCTATTACTTTGTTAGACGTCTTTCTAATGAATTAGTAGGTCATTCATCATTTGTCTTATTTACCACGTTAACTAGACAACTTTTCTAAAGAAATATAATTATGCTGATACTTCCTACGATTAGTTTAGGCTTTTAACGGGTTAGCTGGCTAAGTAATTGACTTTGATATAATTAATTGAGTGGTGATTTGAACTCGAAACAATAGGTACTCTACTAATGTGTCTGGCTAGCGTGGTAGGTAATAGAAAGAACACTTATTTATTTATTGTTATTATTTAAACAATTTTATACTATACTTATACTAAGCACTATTGTTAATTAAATTGCAAAAACGAGCAAAAAAAACATTGGGCCCTCAGGTCCCTCATACATATTTATTCTACTAGTAAAATAGTCATTGAAGTTTGCTAGCATTAGATTGTCATTAAAGTGGACTCGGAAGGAGATTCCGCCATAGGAGTAGGAACATACTACAGCTTAGTATAAACTTCTCTGATAAGCAATTGTGAACACAAAATCTATCCAGTAGATTTTAAAAACAGCTTGGACTGTAGTCAACCCTAATTACGTTAGGTCTAAAAGCTAATACATATTATCTTACTTACAGTAGACGAACGGATTCATTGTGCTCAATTGTCAACTGTCTTAATTCTATCTCTTCCAATTAAAAATTACACTTATAGCAAACTCCATATTACTTTCTAGAAAAAACTTACACGTGCTGGAAATATAAAGTACCTACATAAACACGTATGTTTTGTACAATTACATAGAAAAAAAAAGGACGAATAATTTTATCATGTATCAATGTGCTATTTACATATTAATAGCCAAATAAAAGGGGGACAACAACAATAATATCACGTTATTTTAGTTATAAATAATGTTTATGTGATGATTTATCATAATTGTCTATCATTGTCCCTCTGCAGACATGGGCCTATTGGATATATGGAGGTTAAAACTGCTCCTGCAGATATCAAAATGGCCAGGCACGTTAGTACCTATTATTGGGTATTGTACCAATTTGTTTGTTAGAGATGTTGAATCCTAAATGGTAGTCTATCAGTCACTATAAAACGACATTCATAAGCGATATCGTTGTATCTTAGATGAATAAATGACTTTATGTTTGTTTGTTTAGTCGTCTCTTATGACACCGTAGAAATGATACAGGGTGGTTTCACTCTGTATTCACAGTCAGTCACAAAATAAAAATGCAAATCGTATTTGCACCAGAACAGTAAAATATTTTCGTCTGCATTATTAAAAATTTCAAAATCTTGTAACAGAACTTCGAAAGTAAGAAAATTTAACTGCGCTAAAGAACGAACATTTTCAAATGTATTAGCAACAGATGGTACACATAACTGAGTAATTTATATTGTAATTGCCTCTAGTTAATAGGAAGTTGTAATCGAGTTAATAGCTAATACATGTTCAGTAGACATGTTTAATCGGAGTCATAATACGCAAGGACCAACACGACTCTACTAGCAGATGTCAGCCATATTGTTCGTTATTCTTTTGTCTTTTTATGCGAGCGTGGTTACGAGTCAATTTGTTGACTAATTAGTGGGAACTATTGCGATAATTGGTTATGGTTCCTTATCATAAGCAGGACAAATGTTTATGCGGTCGCGAATGCTTTGCATGGACCTGGATTTGTTTGTGTCTGAAATACATTATTGCAAAAGTTCCTGCTACACAGGTCTACCTTTGTTCGAGAGATGTATTATAAAAACAAAAGAATAAATATCATTGGTTGCTGAATTTATTTCTGTTTCTATTATTTCGAATGAAATTTAGAGAGATCTAGAGAGTTTTATTCGATTTCATGTTTTTATGTACATAATATGAATATTGGATAAGCATAGCGGTGTTTGATTACTTGGACTATTTGCCTACTTTAATATTAAATAATAATGTAACATGAAATTGAAACCGCATGCAGCCGCAATTCATTTCCTACATAACATAAATAAATAGTAGGATTTCTAGCCGCATCTGTGATTCCTCTGGTGTTGCGGGTCCATGGGCGGCGGTAATCACTTATCAGCAGGTGACCTGCTAGCTCCTTTGCTACCTATTACATAACAAATAAAAATCTAGTCTCTAAATCATACTCAAAGGAGTAGTGTGCAAATATTACTGTGTTTAGGTATAGGTACAGCAACTAGCCACTCAACAACTTATGTCTCAGAATGAGGAACATGGTGCAGAATCATTTGATATTTATGTATCTTAGCTTTATAATTCAGAACTCTTCTGCGTCTGATAGGTATGTACAAGCTTGTTATTAGGCGACTTGTTTGTCTTGTCAACATTTCATACAAAAAATATATATTTACCTGCATGAGGAGTAGCTGGCAGCGGTCGTTTATCAGGTGGGGCTCTTCGCACAGCCGCAGCAGAAGCCGGCAATGGTATTGATGTCTGCAGCACCGATACCTGCCTGAACAAACAAAATAAAACACATTCAATAAACATCCAACTTCACAGAGCAATTTGTAGCAAATAGTTTGAAGTTGTGATAGAAAAGTTTTACGTTCACAGTAATGTGAGCACAATGATTGCTGTTACAAAGAAGCTTGGTATTTCTATCAGATAGTTTAAGATATAAAAGATATTAATATACATAGGTATGTGTATTTTTGATGACTCAAAAATAGAATCAATATCTATATAATTATATATTTTATAGTAATTGGTTAAGTAATTAGATTTATTTCTTAAGAATATAGTAGTGTATTAATAATTCTGTTTTAATAATACATACAGGTATATAGAACAAATTAGGCTGACCATAAGCTTTTGTTACATTTCCAGATAGGTCGGTCAATAAAGTGATAATTAGTTTTATGTAATTCAGTGTCCACTCTTGTAACATAAATGTGGTATAATGTTTCACAACAATTAACATTTTATAATCATGATCTATCTTCAGAAATGTATAATCAGATAACATAATATGGTAAGTATATTTTTATATCAGCGTAAATACCAATTAAAATACAGAAGCATAGTGACAGAAACTTTGTATCAATTGCTAATTGATCATTACGAACGTTCGTTCTAAGAACTATTCCTAGCGTAGGTTGAGTGAGATTATTGACGTAGAATCTAATCTTGTAAGTCCTACATAAAATACCAGGATATAGTCCTCTATATTGAGTTGTCCAGAGCTGCTAAGTAGGGTGTCTTTTAATTTGCCTCGAAATTTGCCAAGAAGTTGCAATCAGAAACTCTTTTGTTTACCTAAATGTAATACTAATTTAAGGCAGCACAGTGCGTTACATAGAATGTGTACTACATACAGAGACCATGAAGCGGATATTGACTTGTTTCATACATCTGTCAGTGATCTTAAGAAAACTGTACTGTCTGGTTAAACTTGTGTTAAGAGCAGTTTGGTTTATTACTTTCAAAGTGTTAGTTTAAAATTATTAATTATTAGTTTAAAATCGTTAGTTAGTTTAAAATTGTTAGTGTTAAAATAGTAGTAATATTAATTAGTATACTTACCTATATCAATTTTGTCATTCATACTATGAACCTTAGTTAAGTTAAGTTTTAAGCGCATATTAAGTTAGTGCATGCAGTGCTCTTCTTTGAGTAATAGGGCACTTAGACATAAGTATAATTGTATAATTTATAATGTAATAGTGTACTCATTGTTGAAGAGCCAAATAAAAATAAATAAATAAATAAATATATAAAGAATGTCTGGAAGAAATAAGAGGAGCTTAATTTTGTAAGTAGATACTCATATCAATTACTAGCTGATGCCCGCGGCTTTACCCGCGGTGTATAGGTAGCTTAAATGTTATTCTACACCCTAAACTACCTATATTCCAAATTTCATAAAAATCCATTCCGTAGTTATTGCGTGAAAGCAGCGTGCAGTAGTAACAAACATCCGTCAATCCATCCATCTCATCGATCCATACATCCTCACAAACTTTCGCATTTATAATATTAGTAGGATATTATCATCAAAAAGAAACATAAAAAGTAGCCCTAATTTTACATGCAATTATTAAATTAAATCTTTATGACAAAATTAAGCTTTTCTTATTCTTCCACACATTCTTTGGGTAGATAATAATAATGTACAAGAGATTTGAGTAGGGTTGGTGACTAAGGTCGGCGTTGATAGTTAGGTACCTACTGACACAAGCTTTCATCACCGGTCTAGAGAGCTCTTTCTCTATTAATATCGACAACCACGCGTACAAAATGGTAGCTTATGGAACAATATAAACATAACTTTATTGTTTTTATTCATTCATGTGTACTACCGTGAAATAATAATCAATGAGTTCATGCTTCAATGGTCCGTAGTATAATAACCTGACGTTCAATACTATAATGTTGCTAGTATAATAAAAAGCAAAATTTGTGACCAGAGATACCGCTCTAAGGAGTTCGAATTACCACTCCTAATTAGTGTAGCAACGTGTTTCTAACCGGAATTTAGTCTTATTTGTATTTATTATGAATTTTATCTATGTGGTGATAGTTAAATGTTGTCACTACTCTATCTCAACCTATGGGTGTCGTAATAATGAGGGACAGTTTGAAAATATATTTCATTAGACTTATAAGTAACAAACTTAATATCGGATTTTCCATCTTTACTAGACACCTGAACTGGTATGTTAGTTGGTAATTCTTTAGTTGATTTTTACGACTCAATTGGCTACAACACAGAAACAATTTAAAATAAATTTATAAACTTAAATAGTGCCTTTTATAGACACAAACTCTTTCGAAAAAAATACTATTTGTTGAGTTATTTGCCTTTTTAGGTCCTCAAATTAGTCCCATTTTAAAGAGCGTTGTAGACCAACGCGAGCAATTCGTTTTCAGACAAACTTTCCGATTGTTTAACTTCGAGAGCCTAGACTAAGTTTTGATTGAGCACAATCTAATTTAAAAATGTAAAGAAAGATTTCGTTCGATTTGCCTTTCAATGGCAAATTCTTGTAAGGCAAGATCTTTGTTGAAAAAATATTTTTCCTAAGTATTTACTATGTCTGATTTATTTGTTATCCGTATATATTTGGTTTCCCGTATACTTTACATAGGCTTAGGTTTTTGTAACCCTATTGCGGTTTCGAATCACAATAAAATATTCTCATCTTTTTGACCATTCCGTAACGTAATGACAGTATCGGAAAAATATCTTACAATAAGATTTGGATTGGATAATAGTAAGTAAAAAGGTATTATTATTTGGCACATTGATGGATAACTTATTTGATTAGTACACCGAAAATGAAATAAGTTTTTTGTAAAAATAGGTAAATTGTAAATTTGCAATAATTTTATATTATTACATGTTTGAAGTTAATGGACAAAATCAACAACAATTACATTTTGTAAATGTCACAAACTAATGTTTTGCAACCTGAGATAAGCGGTCATGTACCTTAGGAACCATTAACCAAACGAAACTACCAGTAATTAGTAGAAAAGAATAAGTTTTGCTATCTTTCTTGACGCCATATTTTAAATAACATAGCGGAAATACATCATTAGTCTTATTTTATAATTTTAATACATTTTACAAGGTTTTTTTTTACTAAATATCTAACATTTTTGTAACAGTCATGTTGTTAATTCTATCTAATTATGTCATAATTTACTATTATTTTGAAACCAATATTTATAACTACATTCAAAATTTGCTTATAGAAACAAAGAAGAAAGTAAAGCTACAATTAATTTTATAACTCGCGTGCTCCAGCTATTAGGTACACTATGCAACCTACAGAGGTAAATCATGGCGTTTCTAAATAAAGCTAAATTCTAAGGTCAAACAACAAGCTTACTGTAGTAGCCATAGTGTATAACACGATAATGCCATCATAGAGCATTTTCGCTCATAGCACGAACGTTTGGTCACGACTACCTACATAATAATCCACTGGTCAGGAAGCCCACACGTGCCTTGTTTTACATTTATTTTATTTCCACTATTGTATAAATAAAGATTATTTATTTAAGAAAATACGTTCTGATTATAACATTATCAAAGGTATAGAGAAAGGTCACAACTACAAAAAATTTTAGCTCGCGATTTTTTGGTTGAGGATTTGCTAGTATATTGGCCTTATCAGGTCCCAAACTAGGTTATCATCCTTCCTTACGCCTTAGTACTTACAAAGTATTCGAAATAGAGCGGTAGGAAATATTGATTTTAATCTACGATTATCGTAAAGTTCTTCTACTGCCTACTAGATGGCGCTAGCTTACTGTATTTTTTGATTTACTTAAATTGCCTTTATACTAGAATGTATTCTTGAATTAATAAAGAAAATTAAGTATGAAATGATCTCTCCTTCTCCTTTTAAACTCTCGATGTAAATAGTAAAACCGTAATTATATAAAATTAAACGTTAGGTTTTATTCTTTGATTCGCTACAATGATCGCTAAAATGATTAACTGTTTGTGATCTATGGCTTGAATTAAAATTAGTACCCACATTAGTACAAAAATGTTACTTCAACAAAATACAACAGCGATCATGTTACTTTCATAGCGCGGACACTTGACAACAACGATAGAATCTAATCCAATAGTCTGTGGTCTAGACAGAGATCGTTCTTTTTCCCATGATTCACATATCCCTACAAACATCTATAAACTCAGAACAACACTAATACGGTGTTGTCGTACTTAGTTTAATAGAATAACACATATTTTCGGTCTATCCATTATCAAATGGAACAACGGAAAACAATTATTTTTTTCATCGTCCCAGCAATGGGACAATCAGGGGGACTACGGAAAACAACCCCACATAATATACAAGTACAACTAGGAACACTAACATTGAAGTATACCTACTTAGGTACTATTCGTTTCAAATAAGTCATAAATTGAAGAAAACCACAATACAATATGGCGCAGGCTCATGCACATTCTTATTTGAAACAAGTAGTGTACTTATATAGGTACTCATAATGTTTGCCTATACTATTTTACTGATAATACAGTAACTAGTCGCCCTCGGCACACAGATTGCAGCGATTATTTTAAGCGTAGTTATGGACAGTTCGCGCTATCTTACTTATAGTAAGCTTTTAGAGAAGTTCGCGCATGTATAGGAACAAAGAAAACTCCCAGTCTCCCCCGTTTGATTCCAAAAATGATATAGCCATTTGCTATTCGGGCGTGTATGGAAGTACGCGCGAACTTATTCAAAATAGCAAATATCTGAGAAATTCGCGCATCTATTACTAAACAAAGAAAACTGCCACACCCCGCGCGCCCGTTTAGTTTCTAAAATGACATTTGGTACAACTTCAAACCAGTCAACTTTATAGCGTAGTTAATAACATGCCCTTTGTCTATCGGAACTTTGATCGATAATGAGGGCGATATCCAAACAACGGGCATGTGCGCAGGCGCACGAAACTTAACGCCATGTCATTTGACATGCGTGGTGTGGCTTTACGTAACAAAACGTGACACGAGCCGGATAGATAGAGTAATAGTTCACTGCATGTTTTCATGGTTAGTTGATTTTGGATTGTATAAAATTATATCGTTGCTTGGGTTATTAGATAGTTCAATATTAATGATTAAATAAAGATAGCTTTTAAGCCAAATAATATAAGGTACACTAAGAAAATTAAGCAATATGCTGATTTGTTTGTACAGTCATGGTATTTAAAGGTCCGCCACCTTAAGGCCTATTTTCGTGTGCATAAGCAGTATGAGCGATACTCTGCTTTACCAATTGAATATGACATAATATTGCAGTCAATGGTCGGCTGTCACTAGTAGGGATGACAATACATTATCGGTTACCTAGGATACAAAATTAGTCCTTCGTGACAGCTCGTGAATCGGAAATAATATTTATTATTATTTAATATTACCTATTTAATATTCAAGTTTTATATTCTGTGGCTATAGGTATAATAAATTATTATTTATACAGTAATAAATAAACAGTAATAGACATTGACAATGAAACAGAGGATATCACAGCAAATTAAAAGTTTGTAATGACTAAACAGGCCTGTTGGCAGAATTATCGATTAACTTAGGAGCCATTATAAAAAATAGAACAGAACAGACTAAATAGTTCATTAAAAAGGTTTGATCTTGACATGTAACTAGACGTAGACCAAAGGTGAAAATGAATTTGACCCTTATTATCATACTGTGTGAGTATAGTTTTATGTGTTTTGTCTATACAATGCTTTAGTTTCAAAAGGTACTAAGAGTTTTAGGCTTCACAAACGAATGAAAAAGAAAACTGGCGGACGTTTTCGGTCACCCACTGTACAAACATTTCTGTGTGTCAAAGAAGCGAGGAGACGGAGAGAGCACAGCTATTGCCACTCTAGCGCAGCAAGTAAGTACATTCTATTATGTAAGGCAATTGATTGTTTAACGCCCTATTTTGGAGTATTACTCTCAATACATAAATTTGTAAAATTTATTAATGTAGAAAATAAGCCTAATTATTGAAACATAAACACCAAAATAAATCTGAAGCCAATATAAAAATACAGATGTTGTGTTTGCGCTTGTCAAAAGGCAAATTGCAGTTACTGTCGAATCTCCTTTTCCAATACACAAATAGAAACAGTACGCCACAACATTAATATACCATAAAATGCGAATATAATAATTTCATTAAAAATACAGGTGTGTTACTGTCACTACTCCAGAGGGGAATCACAATTCCAAAACAGGACCGCAGCGCGTGACGTGAGCATCCGGAGCGGGGGCGAGCCGTTCGGAAATAGAGGCTGTCGTGGGACCCCTACCACGTGACATCACGTCGCTCCATTTCACACAACAACATAACCGCTATATTAAGTACCTCTTGAAAATTTAGATCGAGTGTATTCGTGTGAACATTTTCGTATTTGGAACTAATGCTGTTTCCAAGTTTGAAAATAGGACATGCTGTAGAAGGTTGGAGGGAAATTGATCTCACCGCCTATGTTTGTTTACAATCTGATGGTAAAGTGGCTAGTGGATCAGACTAGCACGCCGAAAGCTACGTTCTAGATTGTTTTTAGCTTACGATACGAACCGAGCAGGCATGAAAAGAGAAGTAAGTATACATAACATTACGTGGAATAGTAGTCTACTTGATTAACGGGAATAAATTGTAGTTAAAATCATAACTATCAAGGTAGACATGTCACCAGTGACCAAATTATTCTTCATGACCGAGATAAAGTGTTGAAGTCTTTTCCACTGATGAAGTAAAGGCATGCCGTCCTTTACTAGATGCGTCTTTAGTCTTTGTCTGCCAGGCATTCATTATTGCGTAAAGCTAAAGAAGCTACAAAATCAGATAGTAGTAACTTTACCGTTCTCCTGTTCAGAAGAACGGCAAATATATGAGAGATCATATTGCATTTAAAACTTATTACATAAGAATGACGCTTAAGATAATAATCCCAAAGTAAATTGCTAGCTGTGCTCAATAATTATTTTTACTGTTCTGCCATACCAGACATAAACCTATGTTTTCTGTAAACACAGGAGCGAATAGAATTCTCTTTAATAACTGACTTAGCATATTATCGTATACTAAACAAATTAAACCAATCTTTACCGTTATGTTATTAAAATAGTATAATTAGAAACACAATTTATATTCCCTTATCTTTATACAAATTAATATTCTAAGTGTATCCTACTAAAGAACATTTACGCTTGAGTATTATCTTCTTGCGCTTTTCAATTAGGATAAAGCTTTAGTTAATTGAAATCGATATTCATTAATAATTAATTAAACCTATACAAGTGGCATTGTTTGAATATTTTATAAGACCTTCCCATAATTGCGGAATGAAATTAAATTTCTGTTACAAGTTAGTTTTACTTTTCGATTTAACCGAATTTGTATATTAATATTTAGTATGATAAGAATTTTCTCATGTTTTCTTACTGATCAACAATGATTATATAAGAAATATTTTGTAAATGGCACGAAAGTAATACGATGTTTTGACCTTGTCAAAACGCAGTTTTCCTGCGCTTGGCCAGATGAACGTTTTTTTTTGGAGCAGTTTTCAGGCGCCTTGCCAGACGAGTGGATAAACACACTATGAACTTAGCAAATATAAAATTACTTAAAAAGGATAAATTTCTTAATGATAAAACAAATATGAATTTAAAATAGGCAGAAATATTATTTCAAAATTACTAAAAGTCCAGACTCTGTTTCAGATCCAAGTAGGCTATTAGTAGTCCTTAAAAATATAGATTTTAAGCCACCCTAATTTTAAAAGATACATAATACCGTAAACATAATAAACAACAGGCTATAATAATATTATGTTGTTCAAGTAGATTTAAGCAGCAGACTTAACACAAATAAAATAAATAAATTATCTGGCACCACAACCTGAACAAAATAGGTCTCATTACAGACAAATGATATGACTGTCTGCTCTAATATTAGAATATGAAATGAAATACTACCGACCAATGTAATTTGCTACAGGCATGAAAACATCGTTAAGACCTCTTTGGAGCATTCATTTTGACTCATTCAAATGTATCATAGACTAAATAAGGTATAATTAAGAATTGCTTGTTCTTAAAATTAAAAAAAAAGTAACTGTAAAAAGTAGTTAAAATAAATAATTAATAAATCGTGAGACGATGATGTCTAGCTAGCTTCAGGCTATTGCCAGGATAACATGTGTCAAAATGTCCAGAAAAAAAACTAGCAATTTTATATTTTTTTAAATAACAGCACAGCAATTTAATATTCGTTACGTTCAGATGTATTATAGCCGCTGGGGATAATGTTATAAAAATATATTCACCTTAGCCATACGTAAGTAGAAAGAGTATAGTCGTAAAAATGCATTATAGTAAAAAAGCAATGTAAATAAAATATTCAGATTTAAACTTTTTCAATTTTTAAAATGCTTTATTTCATAAAATTTATTACAAATTTTTTTGAAATCGTCGTTTAAAAACACAATGATATTAGGAAAATTAAAATAATAGCGTAATTTTTTTATTGCTTAACGCGGCAGACGAGCCTTTTGCCCAGTACCTTGCAAGTAACCACTGCTCGTGGTTATGCTGAGGCATAGCCCCAAAGATAATAGTAATAACATGGCCTTCATTTATAGGACACATTTTCGTCTTTTGAAAGTAAATACTTGCAATCTTAGTTGTTTCAAGAAAAGTATTAGGAACAACTAAGATTAAATAAGGTAACTATACTATAATATCATATCTCAAAAATATTGTTTAAAAATAAAGATATTAGGTATGTACGTAAACAACAAATAAATTATAATACGAACCTCCTGACTTCTGGTGATGTTGGAAGGCTTCTAGACTTCCTGCTCTTAGTATGTTGACGGTGATGCCCATGGCCTGAATTAGTATTCCCCATGATACACTTTATCACACTATTTCTTATTCATTATTGATAACACAAATGAAAATGGATTCACCAAAATTATAATGTACACACATCTCACGTACGTCACATTTCCAATAAAATTGTTTTTCTATAGGGAGCTGTCAGGCGAACGGCTTTTTCCTGTCTACCCTCGCAAGCTAAAATTTTTTGATGTTTATTTATTGCCAGTGTTGGTGGCTGAATAAAAATCAATTGACAATTATTTTGTGTAATTTGGAAATCATTAATAATTTTGCTATTCTTATTTATCTATTCTTTTTTAATGCTAAATTTTAAAATTCTTTTCTAACACATTTCTGATTTAATAAAAATTATTCAAAAACAAGTTGAGTTCTTAGTACTCGTAGTAAACCGAAATCAAAACATTAAACCTAAACTTATTCTCATTATTTTATTTAAACGTGACTAAATTCATGCTTAGGTATAGTACACCTAAAATACCAATGTAGCGATGGCGCTCCAAGTATTATAGGAATTCCAAAGGTCAGTTAGGTTAAACTGGCGAGGCATAACTTACTGTCCCATGGCGCACGACCACAAACATTACTATAAATTAAATGTAAAAACTACTTACATTTATGAAAACCTATTACATTTTAGTATCATATTACTATTAGAAGTAATTTAGTAATTTTGAAATAATCATTCTCACGGTGTCATTTCGATATACCTACATAAAATAATCATAGGGCATTTCTATGTTAATCTATGGGCGATGACATGTGTAGCGGGGACTTATACAAACATATATTTAACGGACACTAATAACATCCAGACTCATGTCTATCTTTTATGGATTGCATAAAAAATTGCTCTGCTTGGGATTACTGTTTTATTTAATGTCATAAAATGTCACCAGCGCCTCTGTTTTGTTTTGTACAATTTTACGTCACCAATATTCATCATAACAGCCCATTAATGTCCCACAGCAGGAACGGGCCTC
Organism: Schrankia costaestrigalis; assembly: GCA_905475405.1. Taxonomy (NCBI): domain Eukaryota; kingdom Metazoa; phylum Arthropoda; class Insecta; order Lepidoptera; family Erebidae; genus Schrankia; species Schrankia costaestrigalis. The sequence continues at coordinate 13,120,805 of FR997826.1, forward strand.
CTCCCGTAACGGAGAGATACTTGGCCCACTAATACCACGCTGGCCAGATGGATTGGTATAGGGTTTAATTTCAAGTTATAATTCTTTTTTATTTTGTAAAGTTGTCGTTTTTACTACACCCATGGGATGAGATGGGGTCGTGATATATTGTATTCTTACTCCGTCACCACACGGGCCAATAATAATAATATGATGATATAGAATAGTCAGAAGAAGAGGCTACATAACTCTATCGTTTACATTTTCTATGTAAATGTTAGTCAAAGGAAAAGGAATATGACAGCACCAGCGTTGTAACTTTTTTTTACTTTATGTCACCAATCGCACTTATGACGAGCGGCATAACACGTTTAATCACAATCACCAATTTACTTAATAGCAGAACAGCAGGGCCAGGGGTACAGAACGATTAGTTATTATTGTCTCTTCGTTCCGAGAAGTGAACACAATGAAGAAAAGGAACTAATTACGAGTCTCGTACTCAGTTCAGAGTCAAGGTACGTTAACCTATAGCGTCACTGAAAAATATTAAACTTGGCATTCGTTCTAATTGGTATAAGGGAAGTGTAAATGAGTAAGTATTTTTAATTATGTTTGGTTTGATTGTGTAGCAATAAAAATGTTATATCGTATAAATCAATTAAATACTTATTGCATTATAAACAAAACGGGCCGTTTATTTTTCGAATGCGAAATTTAACTAATTGAAAAACATTCAAAGTGTTGAGAGTGTGTTAGACAAATAATTTATTGCCTTTTTTCAACTTTGTTATCAACATTTTACATTATTTATCCTATTTGCGAATTATGTTTTTTTTTCTATTGGCGACGCTAGTGAGCCCTATAACCGCTTTTAAAATATGTATTTAATGTTGAGTTGTGGTTGAGTCTAGTTAGTCTAGTTTTAGGACTCGTATTTAAATTCTCCGTGTGGTGACGGAGTAAGAATACAATATGTCACTCCATCCCATCTCATCCCATGGGTGTCGTAAAAACATCCATGAAAATCCATGAATATTATCTTTACGTAATAAAAAGAAGGATAACTTGAAATTAAACCCTATACCAATCCGTCTGGCCAGCGTGGTATTAGTAGGACAAGAATCCCTCTGTCATGGGAGGAGGCCCGTCCCTGCAGTGGGGCATTAATGGGATGTTATGATGATGATGATATAAAGTGGAAGTACAGATTACTTAAAAGTTACTAGTAGAACACCGTTTCATTTGTTTTTTTCTTTTTGAAAATACGTATAAGACGGATACATAGGACATTCAAGTTAAGCACTGTTGGAAGCAGCGGATAACTGTCCTCAATGAAATTTGAAACCGCAAGCTCGTGCAAGCCGCATTGTGCTCCATTGAAACAATCCCATCAAAATTTAGTAAGGAAATAACTTTAAGTAGTAAAATCACTGTATCATCATAACAGCCCATTAATGTCCCACTGCAATGACGGGCCTCCTCCCGTGATGAAAGGATACTTGGCCTACTAATACCACGCTGGCCAGACGGATTGGTATAGGATTTAATTTCAAGTTTTCCTTTTTTTTACTTCATAAAGATAACATTTACGGTTAGTTACTTAATCGGTTTTTACGACACCAATGGGATGACATATTGTATTCTTACTCAGTCAACACACGGACAAATCACTGTATAGTTACCTAAAATACTATAACCAGTACTTTAAGTAGGTACAGTCACGAGCAATAATATGTACACATTTTCAAATTTTCTAAACTATCTGCACGTTTATCTAGACATTACAATATTAAAATGAATTCGTAATTTAGAAGAGGTTCCGTACAGTTTTGAATTAATCTTCGAATTTTCAATTTTGGATTGGCAGAACTTTAGATAACTGGTTTACAAAATGCGAAAATGTGTACATATTATTGCTCGTGACTGTACTCTCAATCAAATAAGCAGAGAGTAAAACATTAATTATTCATGTTCCCAAAATGAACAAGCATAACATGATAAGAAGAGCTTAAAAGATATGTAAGTAGAACGTAATTACGTAATATGAATAGACAACAAACAAAGGAGATTTCACTACAAATAGTCTATTGTGAATTGTAACTGGAACTGAACGCCAATGCAGTGTTTTGCAGCGCTTTATCGATGTTATCATAGAGAGTGTATTTGTACAATATTGCTTGAACGCTGTATACAATTTCATCAAAACCACATTTTGGACTACGTCCATATCGAAGCAATGTTTAGAGTAAAGTAATTTGGTGATTCTATACTTAAACCCTTACTAAAGTTTCCTTTTACATATCGGGCATACGTTAGTAGTTAGATAGCTTTTTTATTTTTTTTACAAATTTTAGGTAGGAGACAATCACTTCAAGAAAAATTTAAAGAAAACAATATATTAACTGTAGCAAGTCAATACATTTATGAAAACATAATTTATGTTCATAAAAATAAAGACCAATTTGTCAAAAGAAGTGATGTCCATAGTATAAATACTATAAATAAAGATAAACTTGTTCATCCGTATTCTAGGCTCCAAAAAATACACAATTCATTTCTGGGTCAATGTGTGCGATTCTATAATAAAATCCCGAATCATATCCAAGATCTAAGTCTTAATAAATTTAAGAATGTAGTAAAACAAAAACTTATCCTAAAGGGATATTATACTATTGTAGATTACACGAATGATTAAAAGGCTTGGGATTAACTGCTTCTATTATCAGGCTGTTTCAAATAATGCTAGTTTATGCACTTTTTATAATTATATGTGCTACTGTATTATTTTATTTCTAAGTTCTAATTGTATTATTGTATACTTTCTATCTTTTTTTTTCTCTTTCTTTTCTTCTTCTGTCTTGCTTGTTCTCATGCTTGTCTTCTACTTTTCTTTTCTTTGATTATTATTTTTTACAATGTATAAATGGTGTATTATCCTGTCTGGTACTGTCAAATATTTTAATTGTGTATATGATTTATGTTAAAAGAAATATTGTAAACAACCGAATTTTAAAAGAGTTGCCATGAGTTTCTTTGCCAGGTTTCTTCTCATTGGCCCAACCATTTGGAAACTGGAATTTATGGATCAACACAGACAGACAAGTAGATTGGTTTTATTTTTCTTCTCTAATTTACATTGGACAATACAACGCGGTTTTTTTAGTGCTGTGGCGTTTGTCTGTGTCGATCTATAATTTTAACTATAGCTTCAATTTCAAGTAAATTCTAAAAGACGATTTCAAACAATTTGTGAAATTTTTTATGAAATAAAGCATTTTGAAGTTTGATTGCTTAATTTAATTTATTGCTTTATTATTTTGACTAAAATAATTGTATTATTGCCAAATCAAATAGTTTAGACGTGAAAAAAAGGCAAAGAGACGCGAATACTAAAACAGAATTCAAAAACGATGGAATAAAACGAAACATTATAACCAGAAATAAATAATTCATGAGCACTTCACCTAAGCTTGACACTTGTAAGCGTACGCTTTACATAACGATTCGTGATCAAGATCAAGACGATTCGTGAGATGTCAAATGTCGGTCGTGAGATAAGTTATACAAAGTATCTTGACTTATTGTGTCTTGAAAAAAGGTATAACTATATATTTATACAATAAAATTACAGGCTTTTTGTATGATCTGAAGGAACGACCACCTCCTGTGTTGTAGGGAAATTATATTTCGGGTAAGGTAGGGTATTACGTAATTTTTTTTCTTTAGAGAGAGATAATATCTTCATACGACTTTTACGACATCTATGGAAAGCCTATGCTAAGCATTGGACGTCCATAGGCTGATATGGATGGATGGGATCACGTACAGTGGTGATACCATGACTCCTCACTTTGTCACCACAATATTTACAAAGTTTCTTTCTATACTTGTAAATAAATTGTATTGATTTTGATTAAATCTGACTACTCTTGTAAATTCGAACGCGTGCGCGTGCGTTGTTCCAAGAAGTTTCCAACGCTGGCTTACTTCACGTCTTCCTCTTGTTTGTTTTAGGGTATAAAACGGGCAAATTGTCATGTACACACAGCTACAGATACACCTAGACACCCGTATACCTTATTACGTTGCAGTAAGACATATTTTCAAATGATAAGATAGCTCACATACATCATGAACGATTGTTCGCTGTGTAATATGTTAACGCGTATAATTGATGATCAGTCGTACTGAAACGAAATTAATGATTTGTATTAATATAATATATGTAAGCCAATAAATTAATTGCAACTTAAATTAGTGCTTCGGAGCATTTTTACATTTCAACGATTAACAAGCACGTTATTATCAATTAGTGGATTTTTAATAAATGAATATAAATGGTGAAGCTTATGGGATGAATTTAATGACCTGAAATATGGTTTCCAAATTTGACGTATATTCATTTTAAAATGGTGACGTTAATAAGTCCGTTGACCCGGATTTATTGTGATGAAAATTGTATTACTCTGACATTTTATATGACTAATGAGAAATGTTATGTAACAAGCTAACAAGTCACCTGAGGGTTGTTAAATTTTGGTGGTCTCGCGTGCGTTGATCATGGGCGCGAAAGGAAACAAAAAAAAGGAAGATGGAAAGAAAAAGGTATATTGATTCTAAAAAAACATTATAGTATAGAGGCTGATCATCTTTCTTATGTAAAAACACCACGGCTTCTGCACAACAATCCCCTTATAATCTTCTCAATTAGGTATTCAAAGTCTTAGTATTATATTTCACTTTCACTAGAGTCCCATGCCTGCAATGGAACATAAAAAGTAAGAAGATAGTTTCTAAACCGGAGCCAAATGATCCAAAACAGTGTATAACGTTATGATGTATCCTATCTATTATTAGAAATACTAAGTAACTGATTAGTATGCAATCCTAAGTCACTGACTCCACTTCTATTTTTAGTAGTATTATAAACTACAACTTGACTTAGAATGTACGAAAATAAAGTAAGGATCTCCTTACTTAATACTTTTACGATATTTTGAAACCGATGGACATTAAGGATGTACAGACAATGCAAACCAGGCTTGTAACGATTGCAGTACATGGCGCTAAGTAGTCTCTCTGCCTTGCCATGGGAACTAAGTTTTTGTATGTATGTACTTATATCACATATAATGACTAATTTTAATTTGTTTTTTTTTGTAAATCGGCTTAAAGATGAGTGCAGGTTCTCTCTTTATCAGACGCTACTCAATTGTATCTTCTACTTTAAACTGAATGCATAAGCAAACTACTGCTCATGCATTCAGTTTGCTACTAAGTAAGGCACGTATTTTGTTAAAATAAGAGGTTGTATAAAGATTTTATTTATGACATCAGAACTTAATTAGGTACATTATTTTCCAGTTTTATGAAGTTACAAATAATAAGGTAATTATGGAGTATAGGTACAATAACATGCTTTTATAAAATTGGCTTTGAAACTGAACTTTTCCTCATGGCAATCAATCAATACCGTTCATGTTGTAATGATGAACACCCATTATGGGTGCCAATCGTATTTTTTATTAAGACACCTGCACTATCTTGTGTTCTGACACATTTTTACAAACACAAAAGACATTTAGGTTTCAGACAATCATTTTAGAATCAAACAATAAATTATGTAAGATTTGAAACCGGGAGCCGCATGCATAAAATGTATAGGTTACCTAAAGATACGAAACCCTGGTATAAATCTATTGAGAGGTTAGATACGAGTATTTTAGATAAGTTAATTAGTTTTATAATTATAAATAAACATCAGAAATAATTACAAAAAACCTAACGCTGTTTTAAAGGCATAGCATTCATGTTTCCATTTCTAATACATGTACGATTAGGTATTCCAATTATGCATATTTAAGCAAACAAATCCTACACAATTGATACTGCATTGTTACTCTATGTTTACAGCAAGCACTGAATTGCTTTTAGCAGAAGCGGACAGACGGGAACACTGTACTGCATACAATTTATGTAAATTTATGCACGGACGTATTCGATGGAGGATTAATGTGTCTTAAAGTTCACATGCAACTTAATTGAGGAGAATAAATCACTGAGATAAGGGGCCTGACCTGACACATTTGTATGTGGCTTTCGTACAATTCAAATTATTCCCCGAAGGATAATAAAGTATTCATATTCATATTCATATTCATTTAATCCATTGCAAACGTATATAACATTGGTGATTAAAATATATAAGTCCTCCATGTTTTGCCATTACATGGGCATGCAAAATTTGCTTATAAACTAATTACATACTTAAATTCTAACAATTTTTCAATTTAATTAAAATAGATATTAATGTGACAGTTTTGGAAAATTTGTATTGTTGAATGTCAAAAATTAAATAGAATTAAATAACAATAATAGTTGGGATGTCAGAACTTAAAATAAGAGTAAGCAAATTAAATAAAAAATATGTTATGCAAATCTCAATTTCCATATGGGTTACCTTCTAAGTACTCTTTAACACTGTAAAATGCTTTTGCTGTTAAGAATTCTTTCAATTTAACTTTAAATAAATGTAGGTCATCAATTTCAGCAATGCAATCAGGTAGTTTATTGTAGATCTTGGATGTCATACATAATATATTAGAGTTCATTAGAGCAGATTTACTAGTGGCATGTTGAATTTTGTTTTTGTACCTAAGACTGCGCATACAGTTAAACTTAGAGAAGTTACTTTTTACAAATACTGCTACTTCAAATATATATATACAGGGTAGTGTTAAGATATTTAATTTCTTAAAGTAAGGTTGACAACTATCTGTTTTTTTAAGTTTGCAAATCGCTCGCATACACCTCTTTTGGGCCAAGAAAGCAGTATCACAATCAGTTGAGTTGCCCCAAAATATCACACCATATCTCAGTGTGGATGCTACATATGCATGGTAGGCGGTTACAGCAGTGGTGTAGTCTACTGTCTTTGATAGGTTATGAAGCATATAAGAATATGTATTTAGCTTCAGACAAACAGATTCCACATGCGCCTTCCAATTTAAGTTCTGGTCTACATACAAGCCCAGAAATCTTGACACTTTAATCTCATTGATTTTATTATTATTGTAGTTTATGTCAATATTTATGTTAGGTTGTGTTCTATTTCTAAATATCATAACATTTGTCTTATCTATATTCATTACAAGGTTGTTGTCTTTAAGCCAATGGACTATGTTTACTACAGCTATGTTCATTTCTTTTTCGAGTAAGTCATAGGTTTTATTAGAGAAAATTGCAGTACTGTCGTCTGCAAAAAGAATCATGGGTGCTTGTATTACTTTGGGGAAGTCATTGTAATAAATCAAAAATAGCAACGGACCCAGAATACTACCTTGAGGTACTCCATACAATACAGTTCTAGATTCAGATTGTACTACCATTTCCTGTTTCCTAATTGGGTCAAATCTTCTAATGAAAGTTGTTTGCTGTCGGTTGGTTAGATATGATGAAATAAGGTCAAGTGCATTACCTCTAATACCACATGAATGAAGTTTATTTAACAGTGTTTCATGATTAACATAATCGAACGCCTTGCTTAGGTCCATATACAAAGCACAGACTGGTATTTTGTTGTCGATGTTAAACATGACCTTTTCTAAGAAATTGTAAATTGCCATGTTAATGTTTTTATTTTTCCTAAAGCCCATTTGTTCGTTTGCAATATTTGTATAAATTATATAGTAACATTTTTTTTAGACCACCTGATGAACTTTATCATTGATTACTCATTTAATCGGAGTCAATTTAGTTAGTATATATATTCTAAAAAACTTTAAAAAATAATACAATATTTTATCAATAGGACTAGTGTTACTTGAATTTTTATCTTACTCGGTGGCGGTTTGAGAGGTTGTAGTTTTGCATCTGATGCAAGATAATTATATGTGGGATTTTTGTATCCCCTACTTCATCTCTGTAAAATCTCCCGTATGACAGGGCTTCTAGCACCAAAGTCATCTTTTGATAGAGAAACAAAAGAACCAGTAAAAGTACTATTTGACTCTACCAAAAAAGACTTTATATCTGATAACACATACTGAAACTATTCATAACCCTCCAGAAAAAAAGTATAATTAAACTTTCTGGTACTCGTTATTGGGGTCTATTTCTAGTATATCATCTACAAATATTTCAACACCTTAATCCAGTCCTACCATAATAATTATCTACTGAAACTCCATATTTCACCTCTTCGGTCATTATCACGAGTTTAAAAAAGGAACTCTATAACCGTGCCTTTTAGTTATTTGTGGACGTGACTAAAATCAAATATTACCGTACCGTGAGCCTGTGGAATGATTCATGTTTTGTAAGTTATGACAGTGAGCTTACCTTACCGTTCTGTTACGCAAATACCTGCCAGTTTTAGCCCTGCCTAATTTGATTCCCTTGGTAGCTCAGCGGCCGTATATGCGATTTCCGTGCGGTCGCGGGCTGGATCCTAACGCAATTATTAAAGCTATCCAATTTCTACCCTGAGCCTAGATAATTTTATGTCCGTTAAATGTATGTTTGTATGACTCCCTGCGATATAGAGCCTGACCCCTAGTGCGACAGTTGTCTTTATTAACAAAAAAACAAACACAAAAAAGCGTCCGAGGTAAAATTTGTCATTGCAGTAACAGGAACATTAAAAATTATTATGATCCATTCACGACTTTGGGCTTATGAATAATTTTAATGACGGATTAGGTTGTATAACGTACAGAAATTTATATACGTCATAATTTTACAAAGCAGAGGTAAGTACGCAACATTGTGCTTAAAATGTTGACTGTTTCTGTTGACCATAACTTTACTGTTTATATCTTTACCGCCAAATGTAAATGGCGCTTTCGTTAGATAGTTAAAGGCAGGACGGGAATTTTGCATAAGAGCAAGAGCGCATATAGAAGTTAATTGGTGATTTATCCACTTATCCCAACTTGGTTGCTAAGAGACTATAAATATAGAAGTGTCTTCTTGATACTGGCTAGAAATTACCTAAGCGTTACCCACAAGGAGTGTCTGCTCAAAATAGATTTTATGCTTTTGTGATGAGGAAAAATACCAATAACATAAAAATAATTGTTAATTATCCATCCAAAATACACGTGACTACAAGCAAACGCTATGTATATAATACTTTACTATAAGCAATCCTATTAATATGAGCACTTAACTACATACTAGTCTACTCTTTACTCGCTTTTAAAAAACAGCACTTTGGGGAAATTAAAGTAATCACTATTTAACATGCCGTGAAATATAATATACTAATTACTCAGATAGATATATTGTAATTAAGATAAATGTGACAATTAAGAAGTAAACAGCGACAAATTGTACACGCTTGAGCGGTCATTCATTAAAATTCATTGCGCAATGCAGTTGAAGTTACCCTTTTGATCGTTGAGGTAGAAGACACGTAAAACATTCACTTGAATGTACGAGTATAGGTAAGTAATAGTGCTTAGTATTGTAACGTTTGATCATTGTAATTCTAAAGTAGGCCTAAAGTGTTGCACGGCGGGATTGGGCATCCTGCAAAGTTGTATTAGGGATATCTTTAACTTACTATTTTATTATTTAAGGAGTCACCATTCTTTCTGTTCCCATGTATCCAAGAAAGGCTAACAAATAAAAGTTATAATTTTTAATTTACAATTAGAAAACTATCGATTCGGATTTTACGCATTCTGTCGATTTTTTATAAAGAAAAATTTTAATACCGAAAAGATATTTAAATAAACACCACTGAACTAGCTAACAAAATTATCAGACTACCTCAATATGGATTATACTGACTCTCTCATATTCCATCGTATTACCTTCCTTTTGTATTGTACTAACAATACATCCACCATTTTAACAAGAAAACTCCAGTTCCTTCCAACAATGAGTCGGGACATTAAAAGTAACGAAAATATTTCACCAATGGTGATTCAACGAAAACGTAAAGACTGCTCACATAAAAGCAAATTAATTAAGCCCATACAATAGCTAGCTATAAACAGGGTGTTTGTTTGTGCGACGCGGATAGGGGCGTGTGGAAGGCGCGTGCTTTTGTGCTACAAGTCACAGGCGACAGCGATTTTCTTCATCAATATCTTAGCACAATAACATGAATGCAAGTACTGGACATGGGTAGTCCTGGACATGCATTCTTTTTATGGAAGGAAATATACACAAATTTACCTTTTTTACTGTAGTTAATGTTGTTTGTTTTTGTAGGCCTGTGACTTTCAAAGTACCCGGATAACAATGAGTACTATTGTGAATTCATAATCCGCCAGCATACAGATTTGTACTTTAATATCTCTTATATTCAATGAAACTTGATTCAGATGATGGTATTATCAACTACTTTTTATTTTTTCGCAGTATATATTTTTTTGGATCTGCTACTAAAACGTCTTATAAGTAGTAGGATTCTAAATTAGCAATAGTATATATAATTTAAATTTTATTTATTGTACTACACGTATTAGGATAAACCGACATAATTTGTATCTTAGCACATAAATACCAATAATACAACATTATTAATATTTTTTACGTTAATGTTTTATGATTGATCATAAAAAATCTCATAAACATAAAATACAGAGGTGGTTTATGACCACCAATCAAATAATACTATTGAATTCTTGTTCATTCAGTAAGATTATAAACAAGTTATTTCATGAATTTATCAATAAAATTGATGAGAGATAAAATCGTCCCCTTTAAAATAATAACTATTTATTATATTTACAGTATCATAAACTTAATAATTACCCATTAAATACGTGCATGGGGTTAATATTATATTTACGTCACTATTTACCGCTGCTTAGGAGATGGCTTTGTATGGGTATCAACTTAATCGGTGATTTCAAACACACCACATTTTTCAATGACTCCGTAGTCTAGATGAATAACAACTCAATAGGTGATGGTTTGTGTAACTCCATTAACTGCTTACACTCCGTTCTTTGTGCAATGATAATAATATACAAAAACTTGAAAATAACCAAAATGGCGGAACGCCTTCTCTTATAGGTTAGACCAAGAGTTACGCAGCAAAATCAGCTTTTAATATCATCTGAATACTGCTAATAATATGAAGGCTTTTGTTGGAATTTGAATACGAAAAATCTGGGCAAACACGTGTATAAGCATATTTTACGAAAGCTATTAAATGTTATTATAATTTCTTCTTGAACATTGTAAAATTAACATTAAATAAATTCAAATGAGGAATAATTGCGATCTTAATGGAGTCTGACTCCATGTCATCCAATGGTCAGGACTAAAGCTAACCCAGCATAAATAATAATTTAATGCTGTAGTAAAGGCCGCGTTATCATCAAAAGATATCGCTGAGAGAGATAGTAGATTTGAATTATACTATATCTACTTAATTATACCTTATGCCGAATCTGAGAGCTGTTCTCACATGAGAGCATTTGGTTTGGTCAGGTTAAATCAGTTCGTATCATATGTCTCGCCCCGTGTATATATGTGTGTGTGTGTGTGTGTGTGTCTGGTTTTTAATTATTTGACTGTGACACGAGCTAGGAAATCGTTGAAAAACGATAAGGTCAAAAACCTAACCGCAGAATAAAGTAAGTGTACTTAGTACACTTGCTAGCTAGCAACTTACTAGCTTTCTAATAATTATATCTTCTAATTATAGAAACCACAAATTTCAAAATTTTAAACGTTTTTTTTTGTTCGAATTTCACCTATTTATTAAAATTAAATACTTTTATACATTATAAAGTACTTATAATATTTTAAATAGCTTAAAATGAACGAATTACATACACAGCACTTTACAACAGTCTGGGAGTAAACTGCAATATTTACCCCCAGACACAGTCTATTCGAGCACAAAAGCTTTAAAAATGAGCGTAATTTTGTTTAAAGTTTGCTTTACATTTAAGCCAAACAAAGGGACTGGTAGAATTTATGTTGGGTCTGTATCAGACACCATTAGTTATACCAGATGTCGCTTATTGCGGAAGGGAAACGTAAGAAATCACTTCACTTAGGTCCTTTAGGTTCGAAGCATCAATGAACTTTAAATTACATTTTTACAGAAGCGCATCGGTGTTTTGGTTTTCGGATGGCAAAAACTGGTGGAACATTAACCTTAATTCTAGGTTTTATCAGACTTTATTTAGACGTTTTAGATTAGTGACAATTACTAGTAGAAGGCTGAATTGGACCGACATCTTAGCTACATCACTGAACGATTCGAAACACGAATTCTATTCTTTTTAGAATTTGCCAATCATAAGTTCTTAATTATATATTTTTTTATTTTTTTATTTTATCTTACTTATAATAAGGTCATTCTTTTTCTCTTTTTATTTCATCTCACTTATCTCACGACTCTAACAATACATTAATATAGACGAAATTGGTGGAAGTGTGTAGGTTCTTTTTTGATGTTTATAGGTAAGTATTACATTTTGACCTAAGTGACTATGAATTTGACAAGCCGCACCACGAAAGTTGTTAAAAATAAGTGCTCAAAATACATCTCTAACACCTTAAAAGTTATACTCGTAAGCAGGAAATGTAGATGTAATATATATTCATTAGCGAGGCAGAGGGTACCTGTGGGCGAGAGTTGCCTGCTCATGACACTAAGTCAGATTTATCACGTGCCACCCTAGCCTGGCCTTGTTCACTGTCATTCAATACCAGAGAAAAACTTGCGAGAACTTTCTTCACTCTTTTGACATTTATCTTGTATAATTTATTGTAGTAAAGTTTTTTTTTGAATTTGGAGTACCTACTTAGTTAAGATGGGTAAAGAAATAAATAAAATGCTTATCTAAATAGGTTCTATTTCACGTAAAACGGACTTAAATGCTGATAATCATGGATAATGACTTAGTGTAATTATCATTTTATCACTCTATAGCCGTTAAGTGCTAGTTTTCTGGGTATTAAACCTAAAAAAAACTAATCGCATCAATAAACATCACACCTACTTTAACCGAATCAGAAATTCGATCGATTACTTTTTTACAATAGCGATTTGCAAACCACTACTGTACTTTTATTTCACAAAACAAACAATATGGGACACACGTGCTTTCCAACAAACATAAGCTATTATCTCGTATCTATTAATACACACATACGTCCATTACGTAATGAAATCGATAATATTAAGGGTGTATACAACACAGTGCACGCGCACGATATATATAATCGTTCACAAGGCCCTTTCGATCATTTGCCTTTACGCTGTTATTATCGATTATTTCGTGTGAACTATTGTTGTTCCCGACAGAAGGGGCGCAGAATCTTTAGGGGGCGACCCCTTCACCTCCCACCATCCGAGCAAACACTACAACAGTTTAACTCGCAATGAATTTTTGTGGTAATGATAAATTTGTAATGAGAAATTAGTTGTAGAAACATTTCACTGATATTATTTTTTATAAATTCCAAACGAAAATGTAAAGTAATTTTCTTTGTTTTCTTTACAAACTGGGGTCGCCTTTAAAGTATTGTTCTACGCGTGTTAGCGAAGCATTTGTTTTAAATTAATATTCTTTTGTGAGTGTATATTTAGTAAAGTATTCGGAAGAAAGGAAATAAAAGTTTTACTTTAAATTCCTTTCTTGAAGAAAACAAACAATCTTGTATTTATTTAGTAAGTCCAATGTTTTGTGACTTTTTATTAGTAGCTTTAATTTTGTACGAATTCCACACAGATTGGGGGATATAGTTAACTAGTTGTCTTGTGTATTTTTATATTTTATTGTTATTGTCGGCCGGTACATCGAACCTGATGGCTTTACTCCTTCGCTTGCCTTTATTTTGCCAGGCTAGTCTAGTGTAGTTAAATGCTTCTTCAAGTTGTGTGTGTCTTATACTTAATAGATTAAAATATAATGCTCTGTAAATCACGTGATATGCAAGTGTTTACGAAACCGATTCATCACAAGTATTACACTTTTATACTCTAAACCACAAAAATACAAGCTTTTATATCAAAACGAGCAACACCAAATCTCACTCACATTTAAAGCCTGCACTATAAACGTGGTAAATATCCAACATATTTCTCTCGCACCAAGCTTTTTGTATTGAAATTTATTTCACTGTTGCATTGCAGTGTACTGCAACGAGTATGAACGCCTACAGACGTCGCCACAGACCAAACTGGTTTACGATAAACATAACACAAGTTTAAAACGTGCTAACAATTTCTACAGGAATCGCAAATTCCAATCAGTGTCATTATCCTTTTAAATAAATGAATACTTTTTATATTTTATTTTGGTTTGAATAAATTTGGGTCCTAATTATAAGGAATGCGTACTTTACTTTAATAAGAGAAAGATGGAAAGTTAGCAACAGTATGATATAAGGTATAATAGGTACTATTATATTATACAATACAAGGTGGAATAATAATATGATAATACGAATACTGTTATACTTTCTATAAGGTACAACAGTTTTAGAATAAACTGAATCGGAATAATATGACAATTTATAATACAGGTTGGAATATAATACGAAGGGGAATAGTATTACAATACGAGTTCGCAGTCCTTGCAGGGCTGTATTTACGCTTTCTATTAGGTTCGATAGTCATATTGTCGTATTATAAATAGGTGGTATGATATTATAAAAATATTATTATAATAATACAGTGTGGAATAATAATAAAGTGCAAGCTAGAACGTGGGTTAACTGTAGGTACTATGGCAACAGGTGACTACAGGTAATCCACGTGAAAAGCCTCTGGGGTTAAATAACTATCGATATCAATTTGGCTACTAGCCACATAATATAGATAAAAAGATTAATAAAAAACTGTAAAGGCCCATGTTATTTAGCGCCATCATCACCATGATATCAACTAAAAGACTTTCCACAGTGGGCATAATATATACCTCTTCTCAATCTTTGCACCGTGCGCAATCGTGTAGTTCCCTTATACACCAAGTCATGTACATTCCCAGTAATTAGAAAGTCGGTTCACATTGACAAAAGTAGGAAGTATGAACATTAGAATGAATGCGTATTCATCCCTCAGGTCGTTGGTTTACAAAAAACATTGCGTGAACCGCAGTTATGTCACAGAAATAACATTTTTATGATCATTTTGAACAGTCTCCTTCATATAACACGGAATGTAACGAGAAGGGACATAAAACCATCAATGTTGTTTATTATTTTTAACAAGCGCGTTTACTTGTTTTTAAAGTAAATTGTTTTTAAGTATTTTTGAATACACACTATCTTTGGATTAGATGTTTCCGATTCTACTAGAAATCTTTTTAAATACAAACATTTAAAAAATTTTTGTAAATGATTCCGTAAAGGGATTATGCTATGTAGCAAGGAGCCATTGTGTAGGACAAATAATAAGCTTGCTTTATGGATCTCACAAACAATTGTTCTACAATAGCTAAATATTCGATCCTGCGACCTGATTTTGCCCTAAACGCATTAGCCATTAATGTCTACTATGGCAGTAATTATATTTTTACGCAACTTCTTATAATTCTACTTTAACTGTACCTAATTTTGGTGTATTTTTAACCGACTTCAAAAAAAGGAGGAGGTTCTCAATTCGGTTGTATTGTTTTTTAAAAAGTATTGCCTCTTCCTTACAAAGATTCTAGCTCTGACAGTTACCTACATAAGTAAATAGAAAAGATACACAGCTTCAAAATAGTTCCCACTCAGTTACCTACAGATCATTTGTTGCATAAGACCAAAAATCTGTACCTACTTATTAAACGATTCAATAAATAAGCACCTAACAATATTCAAGGAGTGGCGAACCAGGCTCGTAGCAAAACCTGACATGTTTTGCCATAAGCAAAAGGGCCTTCAAGCGATATCTACATTGTATAATGTTTTGTATAGCCATAACTAAAGTTTGCACAATTTCTATAGATTGTATTCAAATGTTCTCTAAGCAGAACAAGTTTGTTGTTGTATTAATGTACTTGTTGAGCTAAATAGATTTGTATTTATTAGTATTTGTGGCTAATTGTAAAAGTACAGAGTATTGGAGTATAATGTTGCAAATAATATAAATAAAACTGTATAATTTATTTTTTAAAACATTGGTTACCTACTTTGGCGAAGGAAACACTATTGCAGATGACTCTACAAAACCTTTTAAAAGGTTGTCGCCAAGAAAGTCCACAAATACGGAAAATTCATACCTTTTAAACTAACTTGGATTTGTCTTTTTTAGTAAAAAATTTTGA
Source organism: Schrankia costaestrigalis (assembly GCA_905475405.1). Classification (NCBI taxonomy): domain Eukaryota; kingdom Metazoa; phylum Arthropoda; class Insecta; order Lepidoptera; family Erebidae; genus Schrankia; species Schrankia costaestrigalis. Next base: position 13,137,019 of record FR997826.1, read on the forward strand.
AAAGAGACAATTCCCGTGATAAGGATCAAGTCCTGTATTACGGTAAAATACAAACATCAATGTTATGGACACAGAACTAAGCCATAATTAGGCGTAAATGTCAAAATTGCCATAATAGATGGCTTTAATTTATGAATCTTAGCATTCATTAAAAAGTCCTTTCTTCATATTAGCTAATTCAAATCAAAAAGCTTCTTAATACGATTTTTAGTCAAACGACAAGGAAAGGTTACGAAATTCCTTTGCACTAACATTTTCGTTAAAGCGAAACTAATTCAATATGGTGCGTACCTATCAACGTATAGGTATTAATCAAGTTTGCACTAGGCTTTCATGGAGCTTAAACCTGTGTTCCAAGCAGGTTTGTATTGACCTCATGGTTATGCAAAGAATATTGATCTATGGTTTTACTACTCTATAATTGTATACTTTCAAATGAAAAGCGCGGTATAATTTTTATAACCTCTAAACTTTATAGTTCAAGAGAAATTCTATCTAATTATAGATTTCCTTTTCCTAAAAGGTTTAGGAAATTGATGTTGATACCTACGTTTTAAGTCCTATTTATAGCTATACTTATAAATTGATTTTAATACTGCTAACTAACTAATGATGTATACTTTATGTTTAATATTATTTATTGAAAGCTCAAGGAGTTACTCGTTGAAAAATATTGCTCGATGGCACGCAAACTTTAAGCTCTATGGCCGTTATTTAATTTAACAAAGAGAAGTCTTTATAGTCATTATGAAATAAACGGACACAAAGAATATTTAATTTAATAAAACTGACGACCTGGCGTAGTGGTTTTTTTAACATGACTGCTACGCAGAGGTCTCGGGTTCGATTCCCGCTGAATGCAAATCTTTGTGTGCATGAACATGATTGTTTGCATTGGTCTGGGTATTTTCTATGTATAATATGTATGTATTTACAAAAAAAAAACAGTAAACACCCATAGTACAAGCCCTGCTTAGTTTTGGACTAGATAGCGTTGTGTGAAAGTGTGAGGAATATTTTTTTAATATTTGTAACAATAATTTGTTGATAACACAATTCATTATTTTGCGTGGGCGTTAGCATTGTCATCGAGTTGTTAGGAAATCATCTGTTCTCTAGCACTAACACTTAAACTATAGTCCATAAACAAAGTGTGAACGGACATTTATCAGAAAGTTCTAAGCATTATTTAAGTGTAATTGGAAACGGATAAAGTGATTTGATAATAAACTTCAACCTACGCTGCAATGAAAATGTTGTAAATGTTACCAGATTATTGGGTACTTGAGATCAAAAATATATGTTTTACTTTTTATTCGATCATAAACAGGCTGCCTTTATTAAAATATAAGAAAACGATTGAGAAAGTTTGTATGTATATGTAAACTTGAAAAGTATTTTTAGTGTTAGTTAAACTTTTTATACATTAACTATATTAATAGTTTTTGTTTGATAATATTGTTATGTCTGAACAAAGTTGGATAAAATTTAGTGTGGTGATTTTTTCCGAATTTATTTTTTGTTCCCGATGATATAATATGGCAGAAGAGCAAGTGGTTACTGGTACGAAGTAATTGCGTAAGCAATGCCATAGCATAACGAAGTCACTTTACCTATTCTAGGCAGAAGCTTTTCACTCATATAGCCCACTACACAGATAGGTAACCTTGACTTTTAATACAACGCTAAACAGAATAATTATTGTCCGTGTGGTGACGAAGTAAGAATACAATATGTCACCACCCCATCACATCCCATGGGTGTTGTAAAAACCGACTAAGGGACTATCCACAGAAATCTAAATGATATCTGTGGGACTATCCGTAAATATTATCTTTACGTACAAAGTAAAAGGAAGGAAAACTTGAAATTAAACCCTATACCAATCCGTCTGGCCAGCGTGGTATTAGTATAGTATAGTAGGCCAAGTATCCCTCCGTCACAGGAGGAGGCCCGTCCCTGCAGTGGGACATTAATGGGCTGTTATGATGATGAAACAGACCAACAGGTTTAAGTTTTTAAAGTAAGCTTTACTTCTTTTGATTTCATATTAATGATATCTACGACCTTTCATAACAGCTGTGATGGCAAAAATGTGGTGACAACATGTCACCACACCTCAGTGTAACGACGGGGTCAATAATCATTATGAATCATAAGTAATAGAAATCGAACACGTAAGTAAGTTGAATATCACTCTCAAGGCGACAGATAAAACGTAAACAAACAATTTATGCAACGATATCTTATAACAATAGCAATTAAAGTCCCTGATTTATCTTAACGTTTTGCAATATATAGGTAGTATTTTTAGTACCATCGTGGGTTACGGACCTGTCTTGAGCCGTGGGCGGCAGCCAGGACGAGATAACCGGGTCCTACTCGCCCGCGCACTTTCATACAGCCTCCAACATCGCATTAACTTTAATATAAATCTTGTTACACTTTATTGTAATTCAAAGAGATTACCGAAACACAAAGGAAAGTTTCTTTTAATGTCAAAAGTTTAACTAACAATAAGTGTTATAGTATTAGTGGACGATGCCTATTTCAGTTCAGTTCAGTTTATTTATTTTCTTAATTTTATGTTACAATATAAGAACTAATTGACGTCACTTTAAATCTACTTAATCTAAGTTTACATATTAAAGTTTTTCAAACTTTCCCACTATGGCTAGGAGTTTGGCTAAGAGAGAGTAGTTACCAATCCGTGTAGTAACGGAGAAATGCAATAAATATGTCATCAACCCATCTCATTTAGGTTGTCCTAAAAGCTCATTAAAACTAACGCGACTTTTTTATACACAGGTACAGGTAAAGAGGTAAAACTTGCCACAAACCATTTCGCCTGGCCCGTGTGTTTATAGTCAGCCACAGTTTCCTTAATTACTGGCAGAATCTAGTTCCATCAAAAGAACTTTAAATAAGTAAATGATATTTTTAGAAAAAGTTACCTTATGAGCTACATCATACATTCCCAAACTTCGATTCCGAACTTTCAAAGAAATGTTTAATCTCAACAACCATAAATATATTTAGGCTGGTTTGATCTAAGTACTTATTTGTTTTGAACAGTAGTAAACTATGTTTACCAAACAAAGTTGAACACTGTTTATTGATTAGAGTTCAATAGAATTTCTTCTAAACAAACACCACAATAATAAATCAGCCTTCGCCTAACAGCTCGACTAATCAGAAAACTAAATGTATCACGGTATAAAATTAAATCTTCTTGATGAAGAGGCTGTGATTCACGCGTGTTATGAAAACGATCAGCATCTCGAATTAACTATACAAATAAGACAAAACGTAAACATGGAAATTATATCTAACCATGTTGTGTTCACTTAGGCAACTAGTGTTAAAGCATCGTTTCACACTGACTATAAATACTCGTGAGCTTTGCACACCATAAACAATAATCCTTAGCACGATTTGTCACAGTGGGAGCGCACTCGCGACGGTTAAGTGCAGCACAGCCCGAGCGCGTGCGACGATGGGCGCACGAAAGCGTGCACGCGCTACCATAGCGTCCACACGACAGACATTACCATCGACGAAAGCGCAAGGGCCTTCGCCCCTTCCGAATCCGTGATCGCGCGGCGGGATGCAGCGAATGGTTATACTATTCAGGGCTGTCCATCGGATCCCTTCCGATATCCACTCGCTTAAGCCGTCATTATGTCCGATCCCTCTTTTTTTTTGTATTTACAGGCTATATTTAATTGAAAAATATATAAAATTAGCCTATTATAATTTACACCGAAAAATAAAATTAAGTAAAATTAAAAATAACATTAAATATTCGACAATATTATCTAAGTCGTAAAGGAAAGATACCTTTACTTTTTTTTTAAAACAATCATAGTAACTCAAAACGCACAGCCCTGAATAGAAGACGAATGAAAAACCGTCGGTACGGGTGCCATCTGCGCTAGGGAGGGGACCCTTGCATTAGCGGGATGACGTTATGCACTCACAGAAGGGTTCGCGGCTTATCTCGTTAAATCACTGAGCCGCCTGCAAAATAATTTACAGGAGAGTGCGGTAAACAGTTTCCTACAGATAACTACGATTACATTTCGCTACATAGCGTTATATGGTCCATAATGTCCGCTACTTGTCGACGTTTGCCGAGAAGGGTCCAAAATTATTGCTTAGATTGAATTTAATATTATGTAGGTACGTGTAACTTGGTTTATGTTATGCTTAAATGATTTACCGTTACTACAGATTGGTGTATGTGGTTTCATTTAATTTTGTAATGTGTACACAGGTAAATTATGTTGCCTTCTAAAATATTAAAAGAGATTTCAAATATTTAATTTGACCCTTTGGATAGGTACTAGTAATTTTATCACATTATGATTAATTGAACGTAACTTCGCAGATGAAATATTTCTTTAATTGCACGTATTAAACAAACTTACTTTATTATTCCATTCATCCTTCAAGTAATTTTTATTGAAAATAGTATAAATGTTTTGTCATAACATTTCTATAGTTCCAGAAAATATATTTTTGTGAAAAATAATAAATAAACTAACTCAAATTATTTAATAATTACAGTATTAAGTATATCTTAAACCAATTATGAATTAAATTCATGGCTTCATCTCGCATTATGATATTATGAGGAGTGTTTTATAAGAGGGTGCGTACGAGTCCCCATTACGTCACATGAACTTATATATCGATAAACAGCAATTATGAGTAAACTATAAAACTATGTTACGTTTATTGTATTAGATTTTATTACTTTTAGAAAAGCTTACGAATTAATTGATATAATTGAATTTATTTACAAATTGCAGAGGCCCAAAACAAGCTTTTGCTGATTTATCCAAACGATGATAATTAATACGCTAAAAAACCAAAGCTCACATTTTATAGTATGAAATGATGTTATAAAAAATACTAAACTTGGAAAACTATGTTCTTATTCGTGAATAATTAACCTAGAAAGACTTTTTATGGAAAATCTTTTAGAGGCCTTCCACCCAGTCTTGGCTCAGACGGACAGTTTAGTGCGAGTCCCTAAAAGACGGTGTACCGACTAAAAGTCACTATGTTCCTCTCTCACTCATAACTGCTACAATTTCCTTCGCCTTATTTGGTTTTACAGTAAGTATATTTCAATGTCAAAGAGTATTATTTTAATAAACTAGATAGCTTACTAAAAAAAAGTCATGGTATTCAATGTTTATAGCAACCTATTTGTTAAAACTTCATAAAACTTGAGTAGATCGATAAAAAAACTTTATTATTTACAATGTGTGTAGAGTCTCGAGGGAGTGCGGCTTGAAAGAACAAACACTATGAAACTAAATAAACAAATGACATCGTTTCGTTGAGTTAGGGAGGCGATAGAACTTTAGGTTGGCAAAATTTTCAAGTTTATTTTGTATAATAACGTAAATTTTTGCCATTTATGAAATAAAAGCTGAATATAGAAACGCTTGCCCCAAACATTGAATTTTTTAAAGTTATAAGGTGATTATAACGTGGCGTGTTGAATGTTTACGTTGGTCTACGTGTTTTCTATGTGTGTATTTAAAAAAATACGATGTTTGGTAACATAGAATAGTTAAAAAGAAATTAGACAAAATTTGCATTTATCAAGGGAGGCTCAAAAAACCATCTCTGCAGTGGGACATAATCCCTAGTGCTAGAGACAAGTTCCCAACTATAAAAAATGTTAAATTGACAAATCGAAACGTTTTATTTCAGATAATATTTATTTCATATTACTTCTTAAAGTTTTAATTTTAGAACATATATTTACATGCAAACAATTCTAAGCATTTAAACTATCTTTGTAAATATAAATAGGGAGACAATTCACGTCCTCGCATCACAAGAATGCCCTGCACTGCGGGACTTACCAACTTAACTGAAGTGTAACGTAAATACCACAATATGTCACTTACATTGTACCTAACACACACACTGTAACATAATATTTTATAAATTGATTTAGATCAAAATATTACAACAATGTAAATGTCTAATACATTGTAATTAAATTTGAACTAAACTAATTTAATTAGAATCTATAAATAGTTACTAGAATATAATTTCGTACTTTATAAAATGAAAAAGCAATTTTATGTAGAATCATAAATACCTTACGTTGTAGTAGTAAAAAGTAAGTACTAGTGCTATATTCTGAGAAATAAATAATTATTTTTATTATCTACAGCAATAAAAATGCTAAATGGCAAACGATCGTGTGTATAAACAAAAAACAATTCATAATTGACACCGCAACTCTACCCCTAGTGCCCGAAAATAAAGCACCTTTTTACGAATAAAAGTAACTATAAGATAAACTTAAAAAAAAAGTAAATTATGTAAAGATCAAAAGAAACTATTTAGCATAAAACAATAAATATTTTTTTAGTATTATTTATGGCGTACTACAAAATTGGATTCACGCCAATCGAATTAACCCATGACAGAGCAAAACTTATTCAAATATAAATATACTTAATAAAAAAAATTATTCTCATATAAATTCAATGTAACGAATCTACGTAAAGATTAGTATGTTTATATCGTTATCTCACATCTTGGACATAAATAGTAAGTGTTAAAAATGTAAAGCAATACGGAAGTTATACGTCCGCGGTTAAGAATCGACTAATTCCCCTTTCGCTTGTAAAACCGGATTAAACTATTCGTGGAACAGTCTAAAAGCATCTTGTGATTTATAATAGAAACGTGAGAAAATATGAATTATATATTTTGAGGCGTAACGGAGGCGTGGGGAGCCGTGTTTGTTAATGCTTAACGCTATTATACTGTCACTGGGCAGTGAGATGCGCATCAATCTGTTAGGTGGGGTATTTTTGGAGACAGTGTTGTTGAGAAAGTGTATAAAGACGGTTAGTTATGGTTAGTGGTTGATTATGCCAAAACTTCAGCGCACAATCGGTCAATACCTATGTGAATTAAGTCACCTGGACAAAAAGTTTTAGGCGATGTATGCAAATGCCGCTAAAATATATTATTACGTATGTATTTACAAAACACATCTCATAAAATAAACCAAATATCCAGCTTTTATAAGTCCCACTGCAAGATCGGGAATTCCTCCAGTGAAAGGTGGAATTTATTGGGAAAAATTCCATCTTTCAGTGGGATAGAGCCACGTAGAGGCATCAAGTTTTCCATCTGAATTCACGCTAAAAGCTGCTTGCTATTCGGTCGGCTTTAACAACTCCCAAAATATTAAATGTGTTTGTGACATTTGTTATTCTTATTAAGTCACAACGCGGACATCAAAATATTTTAGCTAAAATAAAATATGACAGATGGTATATTTCATATTGTTTTAATAAAACGCTAGAGCTAACAGAAAAAGTACATAATAGATTGTGAAATGGTTTGTGGAAATGGTCGCGTTGCCGTCATATTGAATTAAGATTAAAAATGTACAGCCAGGCAGATTTGCGAGCTTTTATTAATGCAATTAGTTTCAACGCCGACTGCAAAACATAAATTGTATTTTCATTAGAAATGTGAACGCATTTATTTCTATTGAAAATTTTAAAACGGTAAGGATTTGATCGATGTTTTCAAATAGAGAATAGTTTTTTAGTTGATATCTCAGTTAAGTATGAAAAATAAAAAAGTTGTTTAATCAATACTTTCAAGAATATTGTAGAGCATTAACAACAATGGCAACGCCTCAACGACACACAACACAACAACAGGTGAGACTTCAACCAGTCAAGTAAAATACTAAATTTGATGATGTAATATACCCTTTATAATTGAAATACAACGGATCCATTATTCCGAAGCGTAACATTAGAAAAAGCATACGCGCTATCAGAGCTTAAAACATATCAGCTATCAAAATAAACATCAACATGTTTTAAATGAACAATTATAAATGATGAACAATTCCATCATTTATAATTTTTAATCGATGGTTTTAACGAAGCATTGAACTTATAAGACGTAATTTATGATCTTATAAATAGTGCACTTTAATAAGAAGAACTTTCAACAGAAATCAGGACTGCAGACGAGCGGAAAACGGATCTAAGAAGGCATGTTCAAGACGTCTTTGCTAATAGAAAAATCTACTACGTTTTGAGTTGATTTAATTCCTTGTTGACATATTTTCTTGTACCTACTTGTTGATGGATTCTACATTTGTTAAGCTTAATGGAAAAAAAAAGAGTTAGGATCGGAAAAAATTACAAAAGTATATGGTTATTTGTTGCTTAATGTCAAAGTATTTTTATGTATCTGGACGAAAAGAAATGATAGGAAAGGTCTGTAGTTAATCTTTATCTTTATAATACCTAATAACATCAATATTACCTGATTTCGGGTGAGATACTTAGGTTACGTAAATAATATGTAGGTATGTTTAATACCGGTTAAATATAAATCTTTATGTGAATGAAAATGAATGTTTAAATAAATAAGTAATAAGTGTTAAATAAGTATGTTTGTAATTACAGAAAAAAGAAGGTCTGACAGTATGTTTATCCGTTATTCAGTACACATAATACATGTTTTACTTAGTTTGCGACTAGATGGCGTTGGGTAAATTTATGATGAATATAAGGACATTGTTTACCCGTATATCACATTCTCAGATACACATTTCGTATAATTATTTTTCTGTTAACGTCCATAAGTAAGTACCTCATTGCTATTGGCAACATCGAAGGCGATTTTCGGGCACAATATTTCCAAGAAAAATGTGGTAGCTCATGGCAACACCAAGGTTAATATAGATTTCGAGAAATATATAATGGGAGATATATAAACCTCTTCTAACATGAGAGGGTTTACAACGCTGCTTAAATGGGTTTGTACAAGATATTATGTCAAATTTTCCTCATTTCTTAGTAATAATGTTTGTACATAATATACTTATCATGCCTTTAATTTCTCTGAATAATTAAATAATCCGCACACATTCACACGTCGCGACCTAGTCCCAAACTAAGCAAAGCTTGTACTTTGGGTGTACTATGGGTACTAGACAACGGATGAACATACTTAAATACTTTTTTTTGTAAATACATACATATTATACATAGAAAACACTCTGACCAATGCAAACAATCATGTTCATGCACACAGATTTGCATTGAGCGGGAATCGAACCCGAGACCTCTGCGTAGCAGCCATGTAATATACCGACTGCGCCACAAAGGTCGTCAAATAGAATCGAGTCTATCTCATTGATAAAAACTATCCTATGGATATCAAGCAGGCTAAAGGCGAATCGGCTTTATGTTACTGTCGAGTTTTCTTTCGATTTAGTAGAACTCGTAGTAAATATCTTAGTTTTTTATCGTCTAATACACCCACGCGACCAGGGATAGTGACATGGCGGGATAGACCGTCACTGGAGGAGGCCCTTCCCTGCAGTGGGACATTGATGGGCTGTTATGATGAGGTATGCTTTTTCGATTTAGATACACTCCATTACGTACTCTTATAGTTCGACATAAAAAGTAAACCAATAAATAAATAAGTAAAAAATCATATCAACACCCATACACTTTGTTTGCGTCTACGATTATAGACTTCTGTGTGGATATTTTATCTATGTTGACAGAGTACTGACGGCACGTCATTCAGTCAATAGTGGTGAGAAAGATAATTATGTAAACAAATACACTAGACACGACACGGCTGCTGACCGTACAAACATGTTAATATAATCGCTTAAGACGAGTGTACGTGTATTGTGATAAAAGATATACTGTTGATATATTTTATTGTTGACTAAATGGCTTGTGCTTGGAGCTTAAAGTTTAGGTATATACATACCTAACTACTTTTTGTTTCCTGAGTCATGAACCACAGTACACTAAAAAAAACCCTAAGTAATAAATAATCTATGCATTCATTAGAAGGAAAACTTGACACTTGAAACTACATAAGTAGCTGTAGTAGGCTAAATTTCCTTTCTTCTTTCTGTACGAAGCCGTCTTACCAACAAGATTTTAGATAAAATTATTGTACAAAATATTCTGAGCTTATTATATCCTTTGTACCCAGTGATAGCTTTGTATACCTACATTTTAATATTAATATGCTTTCAATTGAAAGGGCAAATTAATTTTGAAATTAAATCAATTTCAAGCTATACAAATTTTAGGCAGCAGTAGCGAACGATCTGTTATTGAACATGGCTAAACAAATTATATTTGTATTGGTAACTCAGAGTGAAATTCGATAAGACCTCTCAAGTTAGCAACACGCTTTATAATTCTAATTGGCTACTTGAACCTCCCTCCCTCTTTCATCTCCCTAAGTTGGGATAATTTTACACTTATCGTGACACGAAAATTTGTTGCCATGCTAAATTGATTGTAGACACAGTATCGAGAAAACCAATGAAAAATGCAATTTCTCTAAAGACTGCAATATATAGGTACGTAAATACTCTTCACACCAAAGTCCAAAATTAAGCTGAACGTCCAGCGCCGTTGCTTTAGCTTAGCTCGCATAGTTGAGCCAGTGTTTCATACATGTGCGTCCACCGCAAACTATGCCACATGTATGAAAAACTGGCTCAACTATGTGAGCTAAGCTAAGCCAACTTAGTTTAGCCGGCGGTGGACGTTCGGCTTTACTGTAATAAGTTACTGTACCTACCTATTAGATAAGTAATAAGTACTTATAGGTATTATTAAATAATGTTTTTATTTACCATTTTTTAAATTCTCTAAAACTCTTTTATTTTACTAAACTAATGAAGTAAAAAGGTTTAATTATAAAAATAAGAAAAAAATATAGTAAATAAGTATATCTGATCTAAATGGAGTACTAGAAAGTAGGTACTGCGTAATTAATTGATATCAAAACTTATTTAGGCGTTATTTTGAGTAATGATGAAAACATCACTGTCATGTCAAGATATCGTTATCTTTACAAGTTTTGTTTTATATCAATTACGAATGATAGGGTCGAAGAGTCAAACATCGAATTTATGTAAGTAATTACTAACATATTTTGTTCATCTTGACAATTTCGGTTTAATTTATATACTATCGTTTTGTAAAAATATTTTAAAATATAGAAAAAAGATCTTAGTGTCACTTGTTTTAAGTTAAAGCAAGAAGCTAGTACTGGTGATTACGGCTCCAAAGATAGGAACATCCCCATAATGCCTGCCCTTTCCAGAAGTGAATTCCCACAGGCTAACTGAGTACTTGACTAAAACTTTAAATTTGTTAATTAACGGTTTTTGTTCCTTATTTTAATGTTTGTAGGTAGGTAATTGACCAATTGCACCTTATTAAAAAACTTGCTATACCTCTTGGTGGTATCCTTACGTACCTATCGTATTCAGACATCGGTATATCCTTACGTATCGTATTCAGACATCAGTATATTCATCATTACAACATGCAGTGTTACTTAATTTACATCATCAAAGTTAATCATCTCGGTAAGTGTCTACTCTTCTCACATAAGGTATTCTCGTCATTCTTTCCGTCCCTAGATGGCGCTCCCCGGTAAGGAAAGTGGTCCCATTGTGCTTAACCCGCCCTCGGTTGTTAACCTACGTGGAAAAACTTGCAGAATTCTAAATGCCGACTGGTTTCGTCCATAGGAATGCATTCACTTTTGTTTCAACTTTCTGTTAATGGTTGCAAAAAGTAAATGGTTTAACAATTAAAATGTTTTTTTGAAATGTTTAATTGAACGCTGCGCGCTCTCCTGAGATAAAAGTTTGAGTTTATATTAAACAGTTTTTAAATTGTTCAGATTTAAATTGTATTGTTGACAATATTGTAATGATGTCTAAATGACATAAACTTACATTTAATAAACTTTAAAAAAAGTACTTAAGACATAAAACAGTGCGAAAAGGACCTTCCAGGACTCGCTTATGCGGCAATTGAACTGCCACTCAGTCACTTGCAGTGGCCAATAGCAAGATGACATCGTGGTTAGTATAATGCCTGCCGCACCAAAAGAGTAATCAAAATAGACACGTACCTAAGTATACATGACAGTCTAAATTCTACTTCATTTGAAACAAGATGGTATTAAATTTACAAAAAGCTAAATGAACACAGCATGAACGAACTTTTTACCAATGATTATTATTAAAAATATTCGGTCTATCTAGCCCATGCGAGTAGAAACTGCATAACTCTACCACTTACAAAACCATTCGTTCGAAGATCTAACTCCGAGTTATGCCCTTTTGTATTCAAGCATGAACAATATATCAAAGAGATTGTTTATACTGATAGCTTTAGAAAGAGCTGTTACTGTAAATATAGCTTTTCTATTTATAGTTTACTATCTAGTATATACAAAAGGAAATAAGCGACATAAAATTGATGATCATGTAAAAGATTAAGATAATGCGCTTGTGCTACTAAATAAAAGCCACAGATACTTGTTTATGTTTCGTTCTTCGCGTAAATAAACGTGTTTCATGATACAGAAAGTTAACCTATAAGTAGGTAAGTAGCTGTTTTGTATAAATATGTTTTTAAAGACAAGTTCCCGACAACTTATGGCTTGGGTTGCAGTGACTTTAACCGACATTAAATAGGTACTTAATATAAGGTACCTCATCCAAAGAAAATCCAGGCTCAGGAGAATTAGTTTCATTGTAGATCGTGGAAACGATTGCTACGCGTGCCCACCATCTCGTGCACGGCGCCATGCAGTCGGATAGAAACTACTTACTTACTTAGTTTTTATTTAGTGTGTCCTTGGAAAAAAAATCTTGGTGTTTTTTTTTTGAGAAATTGGTTTTAGTATTTTAAGAGTCAGTTAAATTTTTTTTTTCAATTTATTAATCACATTTTTTGTCATATGAGAGTGTTTTTATGCTTTCATTAAAATTATAAACTCCAAACACGCTATTGCCTCTTCATAATCAATAAAACGTAACATTACGAGCTTACAACAGTAACCTTTTTTCCTAGTCGCATGCTGTCTGTCCTGTTACCCGACACAACAAATGACAAACAATGGCTTGTTAAATCTTTGTCGTGAGTCAAGTTCGGGGCTCTGTGACACGTGACATCCTTGCATTGTCAACCATTGTACACACAGCAACTAATCAAGCTAGACACTCATGTACCTTAATACCTTGAAATAAGACACAATTTCAAATGAAAATGTATAACTTGATGCGTTGCTGTGTGTACGCTGAGGTCAACACAATCAGGCAACCATTCACCGAATGTCAAGAGGGTTGAGTAGCATGTGTGTTTGTAAGTTTTGCTACTTGTTCGTGTTTAATTTTTCCGAGAACAGTAGTTTTAATTAGGAATAAATATTGATGTTCTCTTTTAATTTCTCTTTTTTTTTCGACTAGAGTACATCGACGAAATGACAGAGAGTTTTCATATACATTAATAGTCATTAATTTGGCTATGCATTATATTTTTTGAGTCTGCTAATACACAATACAATAATAATTACGTAGGTTAATATACTATACTCTCTAATAAACGTAATGTTTAAAAAGGATTACCATACTAATTCCAGTTACCTAATAAATAAAAATTATCCTGCCAATAATACATGAAGAAAGGATCAAAAGAGTTCACTCTCAAAGAAAGCAATTGAACTGTATTAACAATGTTACTAACTACTAGAAACTTATAAATAGTAATTGCAACAACGAATATAAACATCGAATACAACTCAGCAATCCTTTGTAGAAAAGACAATTCCAAGTTCACGTTGCCAACTGCAGTCTTTGTTTACTAACATAGAACATGAGTAAACTGGCCGGTGCATCTCGGCAACTCGCCAATAGAGGGCGCTATAAACGCAAATAGAAATGTCACGGGCGGTAACACGTAAATATTTATTGCACTCCGCGGTAGGCATTTCCGATTTTCCGCGTACACTGCATAAGTAAATAAGATTATTAGTACATACTTAAATTAAAATGCTGACTTAAATTAATTTGATAGGATTTAAACATAGTAGAGTTTCTTGCACCTACACCAACATTTATTATCCACTTCAAAATAAAATTCATTCGATTATTTTTTATGAAGAAGTCATATAGGTACACCAAGTTAAATAAAAATATATATTTTAACTCCTAGAAAAGCAACGAATACTATTTCCATATTTAGTTAACATAATATTTATCTAAGCGTTGACTCTGTGAGACAAAGTTTACAAGTGCATTTTATTTATAAATACATACGACTAGGTAACAGAAGCGATGGCAGAAACTTTCAGAACTAGGAATACGAAAATAATTTCTAACGATAGTTGAAGTTTGTTACAGACTAGAAATAAACTTGTACGTAGCGATATAGAGCCGTCTCAATTATATTACGTATGACACTTTTTATAATAACGGGTATTAGACTGTTTTTAATACTTATAATTTTCATACAATACTGGTTGTCACGTTATTTTCAGTATAAATAGTTTTTTTAGCATTTCGAAAAAGTACACATTTATATACTCAATAGGTAAAAACATCAACCATACGCTTCTTAGGTAAATAATACAGCTCGGGCCAGACTTTGTACCTTTCAGCAACCGTGTAGGTATAAATAAGGTCTATTTCGATTCGATAATTGCTCGTCTAACTTGTCTTTTTATACCTATTTTAATTTTATAGATAGTGACAAATTATTTTGAGAGGTAAATTACCGTTTTAAATAAAACAAGAGCGGCACTAATGTTATACCGGGCGGCCTGTCTCATAAATCTTAAGATGAAAAGGACTTAGTCAAAGTTATTACCTATATTTAATATACGTAATTGACATAAATGTATAATGCTGCATTAGTAATAATTGAGCCGGTGAAATAAGTTTTGCAAGAAACTAAATTATAGTTTTTTTCTTTTGTTTCCTAATTTAAATACTTATTAAGTTTCTTTTTACTGCAATGCTGCTCTGGACGCAGTGTTCAAGACTTGCAATAAGCAAATAAATAAACACGAAGGACATTACAAAAGATGTTTCATTGTTTGCGTGCCTGTGACGTACGCAGTATTATACTAAACGTCAGTTCCAACAAGCTATGTATTATACTTGCACCAACCAGCAAGGATACAAGACTGCATGTTGACTACATACTCCTCTTTAAAGATTAAAGTCAGTGTTTGTAAAGTAACAGTATACATAGTATTTAATATTGCAAAGATATTTGTTTTATAGACAACTACAAACAGAATTATAAAATAAAAATTAAATAAATGGGGACAAAGAACACCACGTTAAAACGTCATTAATTTGTAGATGACAAAAATAATTAATTATCTTGCAAGGAACTCTGTTCTATTTTTGATGTGCTTAAATATTAATGACATACCTTTGATAATTAATTGAATTTAAATAATATTAAATTATTAATATTATAGACAACTTTAAATAAAAATTCTAAAAGCGCCATCTAGTGTGAGATAGTAATAACAGCAAGAGAAATGTTTCGCTTAAAAGTTTCCATGCCCTAACAACAGATGGCGCTGAAATCTAAATGAAGTTAAACACAAAATATAATTTAACTAGCCTTAAAACCTTTGTTTATTATTAAATATTAAACTGAGCAAAACCTTACCTGTTAGCTGTTAATGTCGTCATGTCGACGTTGTTGGCACACGCTGTTAATATTTCATCGCAACTACTGCCACCTGTGATCCGTTGGACTGCACTTATAGAGACATCTTCGCTGGAGTTTTTGCCGACGTTTGTAGCGTTTCCGCTAGATGGCGCAATTCTTTGTTTTGCAGCTTGTTTATGTCTACTCAGTGCAAAAAACAATGCCAATACTGCCTTTAATTTCGCATCTCGAATGTCCACCGCTGTTACTTGCTCCAATCCTTGGACCTTTTGGGCATGGAGGAAGTCCAAGCAGCACTGAACGTTTTCCAACTGCAAATAAAAGAGAACAGACGTAAGTTTGTGAAATAAGTAAGAGTTATCTATGTATAAGGATGGGTATAAAGATTAATACTGTGTAGTTTAGAAGTTTATTTATTAAACATAGTTTTTGTAGCTTTCTTTCCCAGGCATACAAATAATAACCACCTTAAAACCTAAATTCTTGTAGCCTTACTTTTTGCATAAAATACTGTACAAATAAGGTAAATTAACCTTTACATAAAAACTCGTATCAAAAACCGAGCCTTACTCGCTTATGTAATCGCAGAATTATGATCAGAAGAATCGAAAAAAAGAAAGATTTTTTTAATCTACTAATAATTAATCGCACGTATGTTTAATGGTGGCATCCAATTGAAATGCAGAAATGCTACATGTTGAGCGTACACAATAAGCTTACGGATTTGATTGTCCTTGAAATACTAAATAAGTATTTAGACAATACGTGCAATAATTCAGTCGTACATTTGTTGAATGTAAAAATAAAAAGATTGACATTCACATTAATTTTAGTTTGGTTGGTTAATATTTGAGCCAAAATAAAGAGAGAATAAAAATAATTTGGTCGGAAAGCTCATCATAATATGCGTAAAGTTAAACAGTAACTAAGGTACTTGCGGTAAATAAGGGCCACCTTAATCTAAACCTAAATAATTTCTATAAATAAAGGAATATAACAAAATATTTAATATCACGGTAATGTTTATTTAAATATCTGCATCAGAAAGTACTATTACAAATATTTTCATCTCAATTAGGCACAGTAATCATGATTATAAAAAACCTCCTCGATGGCCCTTAGTAAACGTCTGTAGTTTTTAAGGGCCAAATTTTAATTCAAATATTAAAAGAGTAATCAATAGAAAAAATATTGTTTTCAGTTTCATTTGACTTAAATTATCATTTAGCATTAAATCACGCTTCTAACATTACTTAATCAAAAGAAAAACTAGCAATGGCTCTTAATAAACTAACGTAGCAAAAACATGTCATAAAAACCTTTATCTATAACATATCGTCAAAATAATTACAGACTTAAACAATGAGTTTGTAACTTTTTAAATATTATCTATGGAATTTACAAAACTAAAACATTTTTTTTTATAAATAAGTATTACGGTATAAGACAGGCCACGTACGTGGCCCGTCTTATCCTTACTATAAAATCTATTGTTATCGAGATCAACAGCTTGGACACTTTTAAGTTAATTAAAGATATTAGGGATGATTTATGATACAAAAATAATAACAAATACATGCTTAATAATAATAACAATTATAGGTATTAAAATAACGAAGACTATTGAAATTTGTTAAAATTAATTTACATTCTATATGTATAATAAGGGCCGGCGTATGTACCCGCCTCGAGCGTGGCCCGTATTAGCCCCTGATGATAGCATAACTGAAAGCGGTAAAAAGTATAGTATTTATTAACACATATATATATTTTACCTTAACTAGCCCACACTATTGTATAACATTCACAATTAATTAACGAGATTTGAACAAACGGCTATATTTAAGGTAAAAAAAAAATAGTTTTGGCAAGATAAAATTATAGTGGAGCTGCGTTGTCTATCACTCTCAACTGACTCGTGGCTACTGGTAAGATTGAGAATCGTGCGATGACGCGAGTTCGGATCTTAGCTTTCCTATTGGTCATTTTTACGCATGTTTAAATGTAGGGTGCTGTGATCATTAAAAGTGTCATTTTTAAGCAACGGCTCTTGTTATCCACTGGCTCTTGTTACCCGCAGGTACCTTATTCCTACCTAATATTTGTTTGGTGACGATTTTAAATACAAAGTTTTACTATCCTATCTCATCCATAGAGGGCCGAGGTGATTTTGCTTCTTAACATTCAGTATCTCAAGCAAAGAAACACAACTTCTAGCAATGTTATTTTTATTTATCGTTTGGTTAGTGGTGAATCTGGTGTCGTTGGTCAAGTCTTTAAGTGACTTAACGACTGTGTCAATACGACGACACCCGGAACTTTTTGCGTGCCCTACGAAGCACGGAGACATTCAGATGAAATACTACTGTGCGGACACCTATCTATTAAATGAACACGTTGACGTCGCTTAACCGACGTTTTTGTTTATGATTCAGTGATTGCAACTGGCTGTAAACACCTCATCCTAGCAGTGTTATAAATCGCCGATATCCAAAATAGACGCGCGTTTCTTCGCTTAAGCAACAACAACAACGGCAACGCCTTATCAATTTAAATAACTCAGCTTCCAGAATCAATAATGTAATGTATGACCTCAATTTGACATGTAAAGTAGTTACGCAGGTACAAGGTATACATCGTGTTGCACGCGTTGCAACATCGGAGTTGAGGCCGGCGCCAGACCTTAAAAGGATTGTCTCCTGAGCTCATAGGTCACTCATACGAGCATGGAGTCCTGTAAATAACCAGCCTATATGATAAAGAACCAGTTTTGTTAAGATGCAGGGCATCCTGACAATTGTGTGTTGTTAAATGTTTACCTACGTTGGTATTCGTAATGAATATTTTTCACAAACAAGATTATTACCTGCTTCTATTGTTGAAAATAATATTGTGTAGTTAGTGTAATTATATAATTAGGATTAAACTTTAAAACAACACTATATTATTATCATTATAAAAGCCCGTCAAATATCCTTTTCAGGGATGGGCCCCCACGCTACTCAAGTTAATGAGGTTTTATCTTAAGTTTTATAGTTATCGTATTGAATTGAGAACATTAGTGCAAACTTTCCTTAAGTTAGTTGTCTTTTACAAGACCTCTCTGATAAATTGAGGTGACAAATAGTTTATTCCTCACAAGACTGTTTTGCTAACTTTTATGTTAGATTCCTCGTAAGTATATTAACATGTAGTAGTGTACCTACAGCTTCAATCACAACTGCAACCATTGAGCCTGGTGTATTAAGATTGTCATATATCTCCATTTGACAGCTGAACAATACAGTAATCGTATAGTAATAGTAGTTTAATCGAGAGAACATTAATTATTAATCGGATCACGATTAGCAGTCCACTAGTCTGACAATGTCTATCTATTGTGAATTTACGGTCAATTTCGTCAGTGGTGTAATGTCATTCGAGTGTTAAGCTATTGGTGATCAATGTGCGTATGGGGATTAATAGTAACTATATATACGTAATGTGTGTATGAACTTATAATATATTAAATATAATCTCTCAGACACAATTGTAAATATATTTTTGTATATATATTTTTTATTAGTTTGTTTTTATTTCTTATTTTCAAATTATTCAAAATTAATTGTTAATAGGATATTATAATATTATTTTTAATTGGTGTTGTTGTTGTGTTATCATATTTAAAGGATTTAATTTAAAGTTTTCATGTAGATTTCAAATTTTAATTTAATTTTTTTTAATTTTTATGTTGCCAATGTTTGTTTTTATTTTAGTTTGTTTTTTATATTCGCATGCTGTGGTTACCTGTAATTGAAGGAATACACGCCATGATTCTGTAATTTTAAAATTGATTTCTGATGTATGTATTGCCTTTGTTGGAGACCCATAAGAAATAAATAAATAAATAAATAAATGTATTATACAGTAAACAGATTTCTTAAATTAGGAAGACAATATTTTTTTACGAAAATATTTTTAAACTTCCACAAAAAGAGGCCGCAGACCATAATTATTAAAGTAGTTGTAACACTTAACAACTTCAGTTTTACATCAATATATTTATTTTGGACTAGGCGGACACAGCGAAGGTACCGACCTAAGCTGCCCCGTGAAGAGACCTGCCACGTAGTGATGCCCTCTAGCTGAAGAGACTACCACTTTGTGAAGTAAGTATTTACAATATGTTATTCGACAAACTGATTATTTAGCAATCACTCATCAATCACGAATGATCAAAGTTAACCGTTTGTTTAGAGTAATCAAGTTCTTTTGCAATTATATTTAATTACATAGCTTTATTGAACAAGTTACTATATTCAAAATTAATTGGTGGGCGTTCTGGGAAGCTTCTTATTTATTTTTCATCTGCACATACCTACCTACTTATTATTTATTACATTTATTAATTAGTACGTGCCTCAAAATATCGATGAAGACGAGAAACACACGAATCGTAATTACAGGGCAATAAATAAGATGCCAAACTTCTTTGCATAGCTATCAAAATAAAGCAATTTTGTCTTTGGTCACATGTTTTATGCTTGTATTTTGTACCTTTTATGTTTCGGGACAAATGTAGCCCTCCCACGAAACGTTTTCGGCTTGACAAAACACGCGTAAATAAAAAAGGAAGAGCGATGACGTTTTATTTTAAACTGTAACATTTGATTGACATTAAAAGATTACGTCGACATTGTGCTAATGTTGTAAAAAGTTTTAAATTATCTGTGCAAATGTGTGACTAATCGTAACAGTTATGAGAAGCACTTTCGTATTTCAATTCGCCTCGTGAGAAAAATCACTGTCTAATAAATAGAACAGAGATATAAAAAGATAAGACTTAAATATGATGTTAATAAAAAAAAACATCAGCCACGATTACTACTTTTAAATTCAACATTCAAAAACTTACGCGTAAAAGTAAACAACAATCTATTTTTTCCGTAACGGCCATTTTTCTGTCAATATTATCTTACCAGCAACTAAGCCGTGAATTAAAAAAAATAGTCCTACAATATTACACTGTAATATTGAATATCGAAGGTCAGCCCTTAGCGTAAACGGGAGCCCTAAAGTACTAGAACGCGAATCACGTGAGTGCGAAAGTGCGCCATATCGAAACACATAATCTCGAATGTTTTCTATCGCAATGTACTATCGGGGTCTTGTAGATATGTCCAATTTTGAAACAAAATCCCTTGAACACGATGACCGATGGCCAAATTTTGTTACCGCCCAGTATTTGTATCGTCCAATAGCAAAGCTTAAACAAGTGTCCTCTCGGTTAAAGGGACAGTTTTTTTTACTAAACGATAGGTTATATTGCAAAATACACATCTGGCTAAAATTTAGGCGGTTCATTAGGGTAATAAAAACAAATTTCTTTTTTATAGCCGGCCGGCTATATATAGTATAGCCGGCCAGATGTATTGTGTGCATTATTACTTTGTGAAGTTAACATTTTGACTTCAATCATTTCTCGAGCTTCTTAACTATATTAACTAAACTTTGAAGAACAGTCAATTTAAAACCCCAGTAGACATATACGTGGCAAGGAACGTTAAAGCCCATAGGTTCGAACCTCACCTGCTTATTCTCGAATTTCTTTTATTTTTTCAAAAAAATATATTTATTCTAAAAAAAAAGGAGTAAAAAAAAATATTAGTAGTAGTTCATTCATCTTCCTGACATTTATTTTAAATCGAACCCAAAGTGAATCACACTCTAAAGAAAATAATGAAACAAAAAAATAACACAATAATTAAAATAAGACACATAAAAATTAAAGAGTTAACAAAAAAATCAACATAAAATCAATTTTGTAAAATGTTTTACTTTTAACTTATTTAATATCTGACATTCAGTCACGTTAGTTATTTTTACTCAACAAAACACAAAGACATAAAAGTTAAGAACTTCACTAATTCCAAAACAGTCAAAATAAAAATCTCATGTTTCTTTACTTGTAAAGTATAGTTTTTGGAGAAATGAAGTAGAAAGGTTTTAGTAACAAAACAGAACCATTCGATAGTTTAGTTTTTTTGTGCGAGCTTTTTACTATTAGACAAAACAAAGGGCTGTAGTAGCACCATCCGTTACTGTGGTGCTATTGGTTGATGAGCGCGTACCTGCTATACTATAGTAGCAGAGCGCTGCAAACGAAATTATACTTTAAGTGGTAAAGATATGCAAGACCCCGATAGTACGTCAGTGCGGTGCAGCGTAAGTATTCGATATCGATATACCTCTAGTACCCAACAAGGCGTGAGTTTATCTATGTTTGTTTCATAAGCTAACATAAAACAATAAAGATAACTATGTGAATAATCAACCATTTGAAGCTGTCAGAATTAGTAAATTGCAAGTCCTGGCTCGATTGAAATTGGTTTAGGTACTTGATCCAGAAATAGAATGAGAAAATTGTCTCAATTACGTCAGTCTTATTTCAATTAGTTAGGAACTTGTTGAAGTTTTATAGTTAGTTAAACAGAGCTTCCGCAATTTTATCTCTATCAAAGTTTGTAGAGAAAGATTCAACTTATATCAACTTAAATAATGCTGGAAAACTACCTTAACTGGGATTTTTTTATTATTTTACTACAGATATTAAAGAGCAAAAGATTGCTAATTTTTTTTAACGTTTCGTAGAGCGCCATTTTGGATAAAATTTGCTATGGACTTCCCTTGCTATCGCAACGGATTAAGACATAAGCTACTTTAATCAATCAAGCAAATAATCGAAATTTGTTTTGTTTTCGTGACACCTTAGCGAGCTATATGCCTACAACAATATTTTTATTTGACCATGTCAGTAAAACTAACACTTAACAATGCACAGTAATGGAAGAAAGTCAATTTAAAAAAACATCGGTTAGGTGGTGTTATCACCTCTCCGATGTTATACTTAAGATGAAGTGCTACCAAGCCAATCTTTATCACAAGTGGGATTTCGGTTTTTGTTATAACTAGCATGTCAATTCTCGTACTTAAAATCGTTAAAAACTCGGTTAAGGTAACTTTTAGTTGTCAAATTGTCATACAATAGGTAAGACAATTTTACAACTAAAAGTTAACTTAACCGAATTTTTAATGATTTTAAGTACGAGAATTGACATGCTAGTTAAGACATGAAGTTTGCTTGAAAGAGAAAACTTTATTTATTTATTTTTATAAAAAACAGAGTATTTAAAATTTCTAGACTTTTACATTTTTTGGCTCTTATCTATAATTAGGATTCATTTATGCTTATCATAGCAAAAAAGTATTTTTAAATAATGTAGGATTCATTTATGCTTATCATAACAAAAAAGTACTATTAGATAATATTAGGTAGGGAAGTAAAACAATACCTTTTTAGAAGTCCTCGTACTTTTATATTTTTTTTAAACAATGTTTGTTTTTGCGTAGGTAATCTCGGTTCAAATTTAACCCTTTCACCCCATCATACACTTGCATTTTTCCTCAATTAACTATAACAACCTTTGCAATGAGAGATAAAATTGAAAAACTTTCCTGTTGTTTTTTGGCAAAACAAAATTAAGAAACATTTTGAGTTGGTCTCTTTTCCCAGTAGCAGAATACGAAATAATTTTTTGAAATATAATAAAAACAGAGCAGAAATTCATACACGTCCTCTCAAGGAAAAACAATTGTAACAGGTCTATAATTATCAAATCAAAACAATTGTTTTATTCCATTTGTCGCCAATTTTAAAATTCCAGGCATACCACTCCATAATATGTTTAAATCTTTTTATAGCCCAGGTGTAAGGTTTCTATTATTGTGAAGAAAGTTAAATATTTAAATACAGCATATCGCGGTTGAAGCACGTGCAATCTTAATCGGCATGCAGTAAGGTCAAACCTGTGCCCTTCGCTTAGTAAGATAGCTGTAAAAACTCTATGGGCCCAGTGGTCGGACTGCTAATGTGTACGGTTCGATAAAGAGACATAGTTCCTTATGGTTGCTTATCAAGATGACCTTGATAATGTTTTAGAACTGTTTCTAAGTGAAAATTTAGGGTTATTTGTCTTAATAGATTGGGTGTAAGGGTGACGAATACAGTAGGTACATAGGAACTGTAGATATTCAAAATATTTGACTGCTTTGTAGTAAAATAACAGGGCCTAACTTGGATGCATGAGTGAAAAATCTTTGACTTTATTCCTCACACATTGACACAACGCCATCTAGTCCCAAACTAAGCAGCGCCTGTACTAATGAGTACTAGACAACGGATAAACATACTTAAATACTTTTTTTTTGTAAATACATACATATTATATGTACATAGAAAACACCCACACCAATTCAAACAATCATGTTCAAGCACACAAAGATTTGCATTGAGCGGGAATCGAACCCGAGAACTAAATATATATTTATATTGGTAAAACACAGGTTATTAACCAAAAAGCTTAACATCTGATAAGTGCCTTGTACCATGACGTCACGATTTTGTTTAAAAAGTGTAAATATTACACGTAAGCTAAAATTACCGCGGCTTGCAAATTACCCGTTTTTTCTTGATGTTTCGTTGACGTTTGGTGAGTCAACTCGTGACTACACCGAATGTAACCTATCCAAATTGAACAGTTTTTTGTTTGTTTGAGAATTTATCAAGTGAGGTTATTTAGGTATATCATAAGCTATGATCGCAAGTAAGTTGCACAAACGGTAAGAGTTCATGTAAAACGTATTAAAAAAGATTAACCATTACATATGCATGTCAATTCTCGTATCTTAAAATAGTTAAAAATACGGTTAAGTTAATTTTTAGTTGTAAAATTGTCACAAAATAGGTAAGACAATTTGACAACTAAAAGTTAACATAACCGAATTTTTAACGATTTTAAGGTACGAGAAATTGACATGAAGTTAAAGACATTCATAATAATATAGTTCAGGTTTTATTAAGAGAAGTCAGATCAGAGAGCGAATTCCGGTAAACGTAATAAAACGTTTTAAATGCAGACTCAGCCTTAAATATGTCAAATTAAACACTTTGGTTACCAATCAGATACTGCGAAATGCTATTAATAGACACCAGAGTTGTCACTTAAAGTGTACCGAAACGGTATTGTAACGATAATGGAGCCAACCTTTGGATGTTGATAAATTGTGCATCAATGTCAATCTTCGTTATCAAGATCAAGGTATGAGTGCTTTAGTTATTACTCTGAGGCTATTGTCACAATGCAGAGATAAGTAAGAAGTCTAGCTTTATACAAAGTGCGCTCGAATTTTTTTAGTAATAAATTACATTACTAATAAAATTTCATTGGTTTATATTATGTTTATTCTGCCTAATGGTTCTCAAACATAGAGCAACATTTTTTGTTTTTAAGCTAAATTATAAACCTGAGCGTCGACCATCGATTGTAGATATAAAAAGTGACGATCATACATCCACGAGATACATTTCTGTTATATACTATGACAATAACATAGTTAAAGTTCTGCGTAAAACATTTTATCTTAAAAATACTTTTATTGTTAGATAATGTATTAGGCACGTAATAAAGAGTGTTTAAAGATCAAGTAAAACCTACACAGGTATTAAAACCTCCTTGTTTGTTTGACCGAAATGAGGCTGTAAATGGAAGTAATATACCTACGTTAAATAAAGATTTGGATAAGATAAGTACTAAATAGGTCTTTAAGATTTAAAATGCACGTTTTAAAGTCGACTATATGAGCTGTCAGATAAAGAAATGAAAGTAAGATTTTTTTTGTGGTTTTGAAAAAATATACTTTTCTATAAGAATGATCATTACAAGTGACAGGTCTTTTCTAAACGGGCTCTTGAAGTAAGAGACCACCTTGAACAAAAGCACTAGGTATACTTAGTATTAAGTGAAATTACAAGGCTAAAGGGACTTAACTGGCCGTGTATCAGGATTACAAGCGCAGGGTCCTAAACTGTAACCCCCTTACTCATCAACGCCTCTTAAATTTAATCAATGTTTAGCGAGATTTTTATTACGAAAACCAACCTTATACCAAACAAAACCGTAAGAAGTTAAGCTAATCAATTGACTAAAATTTATGAGTAAGGAAGGGGATAAATGTAAAGTAAAGAGTTCTTATATAACATAAAAGGACAAGCATGAAGATTACCATTAGGTACATTAATATTTGTCTTGAATGGTGCCAACCGTATCCTAAACTATGGATGGATAGCTTGACACCCTGCGGGTCAACCAGGGTGTTAGCCCCATAATTTTAGTTTATTGTTAAGCAGTTAAGGTTTAAAATTATTATGTTTAACACCAAACAACCTACATTATTTTTATAATATTTTGGGTATGCTTTCACCTGTGAAGATCGTTAGTCACGAACACAATAATATTTGTCAGCCAACGATTATTGCTTGTCATTAGGTGAACACGCTTAATTTGTGTGCAAATCGCGCAAATAACGGATGTAGAATTTATTTTTTAGTACCTAATTTAAGTATGCTAAGTGATTCCTTGTGTTAAACAATCTAAATATGCCTATCTATCTATAGTTATCTAAACGTGGCTGAATGCGAATTTCTCATTAATTCTGTGGTCTTGTGTGTTTTATAAGTAAATAAACACTGAAAGTCAAGTGCATCCCGTTATATTGGGTTAGGTCACGGTGTACAAGGTGTTTGTGCTTAGTCTTGCCAGCTGTTTAGTAGGAAATTATTTTATGGTAATTTTATTGTTTAGTATTTTTTACTGTTAATATTATCTTTACGTAATAAAAAGAAGGACAACTTGAAATTAAACCCAATCCGTTTGGCCAGCGTGGTATTAGTAGGTCAAGTATCCCTCCGTCACTGGAGGAGGCCCGTACCTGTAGTGGGACATTAATGGGCTGTTTTGATGATTATGATGATGAGTATTTTTTACTTGAGAAAGTTTTTGTGTATAGTTTTTGGTTTTTGGGGATTCGTATGCAAAAATATTATTTTTAAATCTATTTCACACAATTAGGGTAATGTCCTACATTGCTGAGCTTTCACGATAACATGCTCCATAACAAATACCAGGTCTAGATTTAATTAATTGAGTACATAAAATTTTCCTGTTTGCTTGAGTGGTTGACCTTCAATAAATAATGACAGATCAAAGAATCGCAATATTTGCACACTACGCTAATATTAGGTACTAACTATGTTTAAAAAGAAAAGAACAGTAGCGATGAAAAATTACATGGCTATGGCACTGGACAGCTCAGTGTCTCAGGTGCGACGAGCGCTGTGGAACTAACAATCAGGCATTTTTACCTAGTCACCATATCGTATAAAAAAGTAATAATTAAAATAAATGTAAGTAAAAACCTCACCCTAATTGGCAACACTGAAGTAACAAGCGCATGTGTGTCGAGGTCTCGTCCTGCAGACAAACTGGAACGCGCCTTATCTGCGCATACGTAACTGTTCACACCTTACAGCGTTCCAGTATTATTATGAATATATTCTTGTTCTTTATTAAACTTGAGTGAGCAATCAACGTTTAATTTTATTGAAATGAGGATTAGAGTCCGATGTAACTTTTTAATTTTTATTGTATATGTGTGTTTATCTCTCAAGTTTTACAATTAACTCCCATACCCACATAGACCCATTGCAGAGATGTGGCTTCTCCAGTGACCAAGGGAAAGTCAGTAAAAAGTGGTATCAGTCTATGTAAAAAGTATAAGATGCATATCGCAAAGTCGTTGTATTTAAAAATAAAGAGCACTCATCATTAGGTAATATTTTTATCATATCAGTCAAAAACTTCGTGGAGTTTAAAATTTTAGTTTTTGTAAAAACACGAATTACTTGTCTTAATAAAACCTGCTTATAATTTAAATTATATTGTACCAATAAACACACCACTACAATAAAATTAAAATAAAGACAAAAAAATAAAAACACGTATTTCAATTACTCGACCATACAACACGCTAGTAAATATTGACGTGAATACTTTACAAGTAATAAAACAGTACTAAGAGGACAATAAATCATGATAAACAAGCTTAGTAAAGTGTGGGGCTCTTAAAAGTGCGTAGATAACAATTTATCAGTACATTGTCGTCACGACACGGCCCCTAGTCACGCGAATACCAATGTTAAATTTCACCTGAATTGTCTGACCATAATAAAAAAAGTATAGAAGTCTAACTATCTCTTGTGTGTGAGTTCTTCATTCATTCTTCCCTTCAAAAAGTAATTTCATGGTACTTTATTTTTATGCACTAATCAGCTGTTATGTATAACGCCATAAGGAGAGCCTGGAGATCAGTCATACAGGTCTAGAACCTAGTACAGACTCCAGCTCTCAAAAAGGTTTAATCTTAAGCTGTTTAATATGTTTTTGAGTGAACCCCTACCTTTTTGAGAGAAATAAATTATTTGAAATTTGGAATTTATGATGCGACCCTAAGAGGAGAGCATTTTTTAGCGAACTTCTCTACCATGTATTCTACCATTTAAAGAATAGAATTTAAATATAATAGAATTCAAAGAAGATAGAAGTATGTACCTTAATATGCTGCTAAAAGTGTTGGCTATATTTATTTACGACCGGCCGCCTGCCTGACGCCAAACTTCCTTGGGAATGCTGTTCTTGGTTGTTTACTCCTTACCAGGAGGTTGACGTGAGGTGCTAGATGGTATGGTCTTGGCACCACACCTTAGTCGCCTCTTACGACACCCAAGGGAGGATACGGGGTAGTCCTATTCTCAATCGGGAACCGCACGGCAAGGCAAATGCACGCACGCTCTTTACACTGTTGCCAATTATAAAACATTATAAGTAAATAATTTTTTTCACACCAAATTATATCTGGGTCCCTAGGATTCTAAACTTTGGTTTGTGCAAAAACTTTCCGCTTAGTATCATTAAATACGAGGGCTTTAATTAATCTGTTTGATTTATTGTTGAGATTAATAAGGAAAGGACAGACTACTAACTAAATGAAATAAGTTAATAATTATTATACTTTTTATACAATTTCTCACCGAAAATATTAAGCGTTTTTTTTCCATGAGATATTACGTGCTAAAGCAATAGACATGCAAGTGCACTTTGTATGTACTTTAACTTCTGTACCTATCTGTGTTGTGTCCTGGCCCACCCCGAGCTTATCCGTACATAACTTTTACACTTTAGTTGACTTGTCCCAGTTTCAAACATGTTCGGAAGCTGACCACCGAACTGTGTCAATGTTGACCATCGCATGTGTGTTGGTACTAGAACAGAATGTTCGAATAACCAATTTGTTTTGTTATGTTGTCTGATTGATTAGCTTTTAGATACATAGCTTATAAATAATTTTAACGGCCATGATAGCGTGGTGGTAAGTATATAAATATCTGATATGCCGGAGGTAGTGGTAGTGAGTTAGACTCGTGTGTAATGGCTGTTTTAATTGTTGTACTTTGGTATAACATACACATTTTATAAATATGCTCTATGCTTATAGAATTTTCTGTGAATAATGCTTAGTTACCTACCTAAAAATACAATATGGTAAACAAAATTAAAAAATGTCGTTTAAAGTTTTTAAATTGAAACTAAATAAAATCTCATAGGTATGGTGTTTTATATAGGATACGATTAGATTGTAATTAATTGTTATTACTTCTATCATATAAAATTACGACAATTCATTTTAAGGTCGCAATACCGGAACTGTAAAAATGGTCTGGGTTATGCGAAATTTAATTGGTAAATAAAACATTAAAATTAAAAAAAATGTATTCTAAGAAATTAATTTGCATTTTTATTGCTAATTTCATTTTCTTATTTTAAATGTCTCAAGATAATGTACGCAATACTGGGCGTTACTTTAAATATGTAACCGAAATACATATTATGCAAGGCGTTCATTAAAAAGAAAGTACCTACTCGTAACTAAGATGCTTAACTTAATAGCACCAGGAAGAGTAGATTAAAGTAAGCAGTATTGTTCAGTATGGTCTTTTTTACGTAATTATCTATACCAATATTATAAAGAGGTAAAGTTTGTGTGTTTGTGACGTTGTAAGGGGTAATCTCTGGATCTACTGAACCGATTTTAAAAATTCTTTGTGTGTTGAATAGTCCATTTAATTTTATCGGGGATAGTCATAGGCTATATAGTATCACGCTATGACTAATAGGAGTGGAACAGTAATGAAATATGTTTAAAAAACGGACGCGTTTTTTTCGCCGCCCAACGAAGTGGGCACGGGACAGCTAGTGAAAAAAAATTAAATAAATTCTTTTGCTTCCATTCAAAATCTCTCAAGTTAACCATATAAATCAACAATCACTACAAAAATTAAGTAAGTCTATTACAGATTTACTGTTGTATGCACATGAGAAGGGTCCAATAAGTCATTTGTTACATTCATTGTAACGAACACTCGACAATGTAGGCCCTTATTGAAGTGCGTTGAGAAAATATATGGTCGTATTATTCAAAAGTGTTAAACTTATGAGCCAAGTTATTCAAGTAGCTATTAAGAAGCTTAAAATATTTTTGTGTATTGTACTCTTAGTTATTGAGAGTTAAAAAGTGATGAAATATAACTGTACAGATAAGAATAATCAGTTGTTTGAATATGTTAATGTACACTGTATAGCAGTTACACAACTACAGCCTATGAAGGTTCAATTGCAGGGACGGGCCTCTTCGTATGTGATGAGACAAACTTGGATACAGGTTTTTAGAAACAAATTGCAATTCAGGAATTGTTGAAATGCTTGTGTTAAGTTTTCCTTCTCAATACTTTATTGAGTTCCACAATGTTTATACTATACAAGATGGTATAGTTCACTTTCTGTGAATTGGGATATTGACTGTTCTGAAGATGACGATCGAAGTACAATGGGGTGATGGCACTATATTTTCTTAGTCTGTCACCCCACTTGTATTTTATGTAAAGCAATTATTTCGATTGTTTAAAAAAATATACAAGCCTTGTTGTACTTTCTTTGGAGAAGAATTTTCTAAAACCCTTTCTTAGTAGAGGCCTTTGTCGTACAAGGTCCATCTATTGGTTTATTATTATTTAGTCTAGGTTTTACCTTGAAAAAGCCCACAATTTCTCTCTTATTGGAAAGAGAAGAACAGTTCCATAAGAGCGACATTTAAATACTGAATTTCATTTATGTCAATGCTTAGCATTCACTGCAAGTCCAACCTTTGTCGAATATAAATACTGGCAGGAAATAAAATGCAATAAACCTAGATTTGCTTTTCAACTCCATTTATGCGTAACATTGCAGTACTCTGGTGTCACTGTGACTTGTTGCATTTTTTATTACATTTATTTATATAAGTTATTAGTTTTATTTTCGTTTTGTGAGCAGAAAACGAATTTACTTGACTTATGCAATATCTTTAACATGGGTATAGTCCTAATTTAAAGGATATACAAATCAATACTCAAGATCTTTTATTAAAAAAAAAGGAGAAGTTGAAATTATCAATTGCTAACAAGCAACTTTTCTGAATAACACAAATGATTCCAGAGAGATTCGTCTCAACAACCTCGTCCTATGCACCCTGAACTGAACTATTAACAATCTAGATTCTAGACTAACAATGCAGTCAATATTAATTTAAAATCAATGCCATTGTTTCATAAACCATTCAAATGTAAGAAAAAAGGTTATATAGCAATGTGCGTGTTAATGATTTTGCAATTCCATTAAATTTAAGACCAAATTATATTTTTAATGGTCAATATTTTTTTATAGGTGTTCATATAATTAATTATACGTGTAATCATAAGTCATTTTATACATAACAATATATGGTGTATAATTAAATATACATTATGCCAGGTGTTCTTATGAATATGAAGCAATGTGTTTGTTAGGAATCTGTTAAGAATTTGTGTCTAACTAAGCTTTGTGAGGATGACGGAGTATGAATAACTAGTGTCAAAGACACTTTTTTTTACGTGTGGAAATACAATACGAAAGTGTCACCACTCCTACGCTACGGTGTTTTTCTTCGTAAAAGGACACTAATCCATCAGGTTTGTATGGTATAAGTAAACCCTGTTTCCTTTCGTCATAGGAGAAGGCCCATCCCTGCATTGGGGCATTAATAAGTTGACTGTAAAGCTAAAATACGTATGACTGATCGTAAGAGAGTTGTACAGACCAGGAACGGGTATGTTGTTCCCGTGCATAATTAATCGACTGTAATAAATCAGAATCAGATATTTTACAATTCAAATGGATTATTGTCTCAATACTTGTCTGTTAACAAAGACGTTTCTTAATGTAGATAAATAGGGATTACTATGCTTTGTTGTTTACGCGTTGTGTTTGATGTAGAAAATAAGAAATTATAGTAGAACAAATAAATATCAAGAAAGCAAATAGCATTCAGAGCTGATAATCTCCGGGGTATAAAGAAGATACAGTATTTTATGTATTGTCTTCATCATTAACAAAATATAATGTCATCATCATCATCATATGAACCAATCGACGTCCACTGCTCGACATAGGCCTCCTCCAAGTATTGCCACCTTGTGCGGTCCTGTGCCTCTCTCATCAATCGGCTTCAAATAAGTATAATGTAAGTAAGTACTAAAATATTATTTTTTTCTCTACATATTTTTGGAAATTATCATACCAAAAAATTTCTGGGTTGCAAATTTTATTAGACACATTGATTCATAAATATTTTATCTTATTCAATATAACGAATACAAGTACAGCTCACTGATATCATATTAAAAAAACTACGAACACAAAAACGTGAACATTCATTTTAATGAGCGTTTTATTGCTCGTTTTTAAAGAAAAAAGTGTTGTGTAGAACAATGTTAACACGCATGAAACCTCGTACAGTGCGTTACTAACATATAAACGACCTTTAAGAGCTTACAATGTATTCAGACAACCGATCGACTGTTCGCACATGATTGTAACTCTAAAACAAAGAATAATAATTCATTGAACCGTTGGACTAGGATGTGTTAAGGTGTTGCTACACCAACTGATCATAAATATGTCGATCGATGGCATGGATCGACGTAGATTGAGGTCGAACTATGTATTATTTTTTAAGAACGCCCGTGGTATCTCGGCATCAATATGATGACTCTTACAAACATCAATTTAACGGACATAAATACTGAAAGCTATTAAGACTGAGATCTATTGGTGTAATAGCATCGATTGAGCGAATTTTTATAGCAATAGAACATCAAGTCAATCATCATCATAGAACATCAAGTCATCAAGTAATCCATCGATAGACAACATGGATCGATTTTCCATATTACTTGCCTTTATCACCACCATTCAATCGATCGAGTCGGTTAATCGATCGACGACCAATCGATCAGTGTGGTAAAGGGGGATTTACACGGGTCGATTTTCACAGTGCGGATAGTCGCTTGACATATCGCCTCACTAAACCGCCTTGCAAATTCTCCCTTGCCACCTAGCCGAATTGCCATTTTTAGATGGTCGATTCACGCCGCGCGGCAAAATCGTGCAGTTTTAGTAAAGTACCCGTGTAAAACCCCTTTTAAACAGTTGATCGATGTCGACTAATTCGAATTCTTCTATCGATCGACAATCGATCGATTAGTGTGTTAACACCCTAAAGGGGAAACGCCTTGGAATAATGATTGACATGATTCTGAAGCATTTGTTCGACCTCGTTGAAGTTCAAGGTTGCAACATGCCGACGCTTCAGAAACAAATTTACTAACACTAAACATATGTTTAGTTGTATGGACGTTTTGTTTGATTCGACAGCCTGCTGTAGACAGTACGCAATATCATGCGAATTAATTTCAAGCTTAGTTTTTACATGCAATAATTTAGCAAGTTTTGATTTTATTATCTATAAGATGTATTTTATTACGTTCTATTATTTGCTTTGCCATTTCAACTACTTATTGAAAAATTATAACAAAAATTCAAAATATCAATGGTCTACGTTCAGCAGTGGACGACCGACTTTTGGCTGATATAATGATACGGATGAGGATTAATTTATTAGTAACTAGCTGACCCGTGCCCACTTCGTTGAGCAGCAAAAAAAACGCTTCCTTTTTTTAAACATATTTCATTACTGCTCCTCTCTTATTAGTCATAGCGTGATACTATATAGCCTATGGCACTCCCCGATAAATGGCCTATTTAACACAAAAATAATTTTAAAAATTGGTTCTGTAGTTCCAGAGATTACCCCTACAACGTCACAAACTTACAAACACACAAACGTTACCTTTTTATAATATTAGTATAGAGTATTATCCATTCATTCTGTCCGTGTGGTGACGGAGTAAGAATACAATATGTCACCACACCATCTCATCCCATGGGTGTCGTAAAAACTGACTAAGGGAATAACCGTAACTACTATCTTTACGAAATAAAAAGAAGGAAAACTTGAAATGAAACCCTAAACCAATCCGTCTGGCCAGCGTGGTATTAGTAGGCCAAGTAACCCTCCGTCACGGGAGGAGGCCCATCCCTGCAGTGGAACATTAAAGGGCTGTTATTTATTTATTTATTTTATTTTATTTTATTTTTAGAACAGGGTCCTCCGCCCTCCGAATTTAGTCCGACCAAGCGATCTTTTTAAGGTAGAATTAATTTATAGTACAGGTATTTGAAACTAAAATTAAAATCTTACTCCAACCAAAATGTTGATACTAAGAAAATTCATCTATACCTACTAACATCGCGTTAGACAGATATTTTACGTTATTCGCGCATTATTTTAAAACTGGGATATCTTTCAAACTAATAATCGGATCTCATCGCTGTAAAGGACAATATTGTTTAGAATTAAATAAGTAAATGATGATTAACGTATTTATTTTGATAAGGGTCAATACCATATACACAAAATACCTTTACAAACAATGCATTTCTTTAAATCAAATTTGATTATTATAAAAAAGGTCGTAGTGAGTCAACCTTAGAAGATAGATATATGCTATCGCTGACTTAATCGTAAAACTTTTTTAAAGGTACAATTCTCTAATACATCATTTCAGTATATCTCCAGACGTTTAAGCAGCAGAAGCAAAATAAACGTTTTTTAGCGTCCCTTTTATAAACATATTTCATTACTGCTCCACTCCTATTAGTCATAGCGTGATGCTACATAGCCTATGACACTCCCCGATAAATGGACTATTCAACACAGAAAGAATTTTTGAAATCGGTTCAGTAGATCCAGAGATTACCCCCTACAACGTCACAAACACACAAACACACAAACAAACAAACACACAAACTTTACCTCTTTATAATATTAGTATAGATTACATTACTAATAAATTAATTTATAAGGATTAATTTATTAGTAATTACATTACTAATAAATTAATCCTTTTCTAAATATTTCCACCGCGCACGAATCACATACAAACAATACATTTAATATAAAAAAAAAAAATAAAAAAAAAAAAAATCACGATATTGTGCCTCCCTCATCCATAGACCTACCGTTATGTATGACCGACCCATGTTGTTCATTTTAAGCAATGGACAAGAAACAAAACATCCAGAATTTAATCTACAATTGAAGGGTTAAATCTTTTTTAAAGATAAACTAAATTGCAATTATTTCAGGCGTTAATATTCTAGTTTCTTCACAAAAGATGTCGGGGATATTGCTCTATATTGTGAACGTTTGTGGGTGGAATAGGATATGTTAGCGGACGTGACAATTGTCTCGTCGGGACGTGACACTAACATGCTGTGATCTCACCACCGACCTACAGATACTGTGACATAACTCACTCATTCAGATAATACTATGGTACACATGCATGGAATCAATTAGGTTACAATATATTGTTCCTATTATGTTAATATTAATTGATTAAGTACTTATATTATGTTAAAATGTAATTTAAAACTAAAATATGCATTACCTTGTTTGCTACTTTATTTACACTAAGTAGTTGTTAGGTTTTTTACATCGTCTTTATGATGACCGATGTTATGATCTCTGATTTTAGGACAGGTAAAGTTTTTTTGGTTACTTCGCCAATGTCAGTTCTTAATCCTTGATACTCCTATAATCGACTTGAATAGAAATAGAAATAGAAAATTATTTATTCGCAGCAAAACATACAAATATAAAACACTTAACAGATAAATAAACTTACCTATATCTAGTTTTACCGCAAAACAGTCTCAAGTCAGCAAATACTGGCTAAAAATAACCAGCGCTGGTCTTCCCTTGAGACTGGTTGACGAGTGACGTACGTTGACACTACGTTTATCTATACAAAAACAATTAACATAATATGACTTCAAAACGTAAACAAATAAATGGTTTCGTATCAACCACAGACTAAATACTCAGTCAGTGAAATTTGACGTTGGAAAAAATTACATAATATTTATAACTCAATCAAAACTGTGGTAAAAATTTTCATCCACATCAAAGTGTATGATGTAAAAACTAGTGAACACAAATACACAAAGGTGAGTACGAATGATGCTGGGCCTCCAAATGAATACACAAACATAAAATAATTAATAATTAACAGACAAAATATAATTATAATAATGATTGTAAAAGTATTGAATTAGTAGACCACTTTACTTCTATCGAAGGATCCTGCGATAGCTCGCTAAAGAGTTCTCAAAAGATATACTTTAAGAACATTCTGTACGTGCAAATATGTATACAGCTTTCTTCCAATAATTAATCATGCAATAATATTCACTCATTTAACTACAATATTATTACTACCACACGCTTTAATGAATCGTAAATTAAAATTTAATTCATCATTCACACTACATTCTATTTTAATAGCTACACGCTGGGTACTTAATTCCAAGAAACCTATATTATTTGATTCACCAACATTGTTACAGTAATCTTGCTTTGGTTCTCAGAAACAAGTATGGACCTCTAATTGTCAGCGTGTTTTTATTGACTACCAGATCGTATGACCAATGAGTATGCATTGAGTAGAACAACTTTTTGCGTCTGATTCATGTTTTAAGAACAAACGATGGTTTTATTCATTCTATGTAAGTCAAGATGAGGAAAATTGTGTATAAACTTTTGATTTAAAAGTTGGTTTACAGTTAGATTTACATTACACATTCAAGTTGAATGAAATGCTATATTAACATAATATTTATTATATAAGTACCTCATAAACTTCAACTAGTTCGAAACTAGGGAGAACTTGTATTATGCTTGACAACGTTTAAAGAGATTAAAAAACATACATAATAATATCTGTAGTACATTGTCAACACCTAGGCCCGTAAACAGTCATCGTCATGCACACAAAGATTTGTGTTGAATCAAATCCGAGACAGTCTGTGTAGCTGTAATTGACTAGGCCACGCCACTGAGGTCGCTAATAAAACATGTTTTGTTTTTAATGAATGTCCTCCTTACTCTTAAACGCCTCTTAAATTTAATCACTGTTTAGCTAGATTTTTTTAAGTAAAATCGTATGAATTTAAGCCAATCAAATAATTAAAATTTAAAAAAAAAATGTTACTCTAGTTTACTAAAGATATAATAATAATAAAACTAGTAAGCTCTTATGAAGGTAATTTAATAATAATACAAGAGAACAGAATCTTCTTTTATTAGGATAGACTAAACGACTAGGTAGGTAGTGTACATACCTACGCATCACAAAACTAAATTTACATTGCTTTGTACCTCATTTAAAACAACAAGATACAAACTCATTTCAGTAATACAAAACGCAATATTTAATAACATGATACAAAATGAAAACCCTGACCCCACCGGACTTAAGCAGTGGCTTTTTCGATTACTTTCAAGTAGATGCATGTACAAAAAATAATGTAAAACGTTGACATTAATCAGCGCGTCCCACTTCGTGTCTGGTTTTAGCATTTACGAATATGTAATACACATGTTAATGATGCTCTTAGCACCCTCTACGAAAATCGTGATCTTCGTTTATATTACTTTTAAGTACTGGTGGTTTTCCTTTTGTTTTTACAAGCGTAGTCACAGTGACATATCAAGAATAAATTGTCATTCGAAAATGTGTTTTATTTGCAAAGGATTAAGCT
Source organism: Schrankia costaestrigalis (assembly GCA_905475405.1). NCBI lineage: Eukaryota > Metazoa > Arthropoda > Insecta > Lepidoptera > Erebidae > Schrankia > Schrankia costaestrigalis. The sequence goes on from FR997826.1 coordinate 13,174,580, forward strand.
ATACCAGTGTCTAGGTGAGTGGTTGCGGTAAGGAGTGTGTTCCTTACCGCAACAAGTTTAGTCCAGAGGTTAGAGGTAACAAAAGTTACTTATGAATTTAAAATGCTGCTTCTGAAGTTAATTTTTTGATTGAACTTATAATAGTTTTTAATTTAACTATAATGCGTAAGTATTCCACCTAAAGTTTTTTGGATGGTTTATCAATTAAGTAATCTATAAGTAGCATATATTTAGTAAAAGGTAAAGGGTAAATTGGTTCCAAATTTTTCAGTTTAAGTTCCCTATTTTTCTTAAGCAAGACTCGAACATCATCTGTTTTAATATGCAGCAGGTGATCCGAAGTAAGCATCTGGTGCTCCCGATCTTCAAACATTTGACATTAACAGTTAATATTATAAGAAATAACAATTATTATTTGTACAGTAGCCATTTTAAATGTCACATTTGTTGTTTAATTGTCTGTGTATGGCTGGCGCCTGGCGCCTGCACATCGTCTCTTTAGTACCTAAGTACTTATAAAAAAGACGGTACCTACTTTTATGCTACTTGTAATAATTTTTACAGCTGTTTTAAGTACTAATACACAACAATAAATCTTTGGTCTGACAAGTCATTTATTAAATTTTTGAAAATCGTGTGGTTTTTAGTTTATATTTTTCAAAGCAGTGTTTGAATGTCATATTGCAAGGACACACATAAAATCTAGGGGTGAAAACTTAGATATCAAATAGAAATTAATAAGAATTAACTAATTATTGTTGTAATTTCTTTGTAAATAACTGCAGTTGAGGTCTGGGCTAGTAGTAACTGCATAGCAGTAAAAAACATAAAACAGCAGCCACGCTGTTACAGTTTATTTAGTAATAAGTAGTAGTAATAAGTATCACAAATATGTAAATCTATCTAAAAAGACAGACAAAAAAGAAAATAGAACTAGACAGTGTTACAAACAAATTAGCAACTAGGCATGTATCTAGTAAGACAAACAATCTTTGTTTGTTAATTCAGTACGGTCTTCTAGACAAAGGCAACTATTTGTGTATTTGTGTTGAGCTTATCTAAACTAAACGTTCACTAATTTAATGCCTTTTGAGTTGGACACTGCTGCTAGGATGTGTATTAAGTTCTCATAGCTCTGTTATGTCACTAGCTACTGTAATCTTCTACCTGAACATTAGCACATTACTGCTTGATCGAAAATAATATCTTCCTTTGCAACATGGATGTAATTCCATCATTCCAAGGCCAAAATTTTTCAAAATTTGTTTTTTTGTTACTATCTGTTTTTAAAACCAACGTCTTATCATATATCGAGATAAAAAATACTTTTTTCAAAGTGTCCCGTTTCGTACAATCTACTAAAAATATTAAAGATGAGATTGTAGAAAATGTTATATGAAAGAAAACATAAACATTATGAAAGAAAACATAAAATATCCATCTAATAAAAACCACAAAGAAATTTTCTCTTAAAACCTTATATTACAATTGCTGTTGTTATCTAGTACCGGTTTACCTGCCAGGAGTGCATAACATTACAGACTATTCTAACCATTTATCGTGTTGTCGACATTAATTTTCTTCGTGAAAGTATTTTGCTTATTTGAAAACATTTAACTACTATTGTACAAAACTTTACTATCCATTCGTTGTAAAAGACTCAACTAATTCAACATAATTGTAAAATATCAATGAAGACCAAAAAACAAACGAAAATAATATAGACCAAACCCTATTTCAATATGCATGCTTCGGTCATCGAAGTTTTTCAAGTTTTTTTACGTCACTGGAGATCATCACGGTACAGTACAGGTATCAGGTCATAAAAAGGTGATTGATTTTTATAAAACCAGCTTAAAAAGTCGAATAGTTTTAAACTACGATTATCACAGTTAATTTAATGCGATGTAAATCGTAGTCATCATAATATACCTACAGAAAATAAAAAGATGTGCGAATAACATCGAGAAAAAGATAATAAAAAACAAAAGTTGTTAGAACATAATAAAACTTTTTATAGCATGTAGGTAGATCGCATACTTATCAGAAGTCATTAAGGTCAAAGATATTAGGATAGTCGTGCTATATATTCACACGTAGGTACTAAGCGAAATATCTTCGTCATTTAATATTGTAATTTTTTGTTGACGGATAAAAAAAGAAACCATCATTACCCCTTCTCGTCTTGAGAATATCCCAAAAGTTGAGAAACAGACCTTAGAAATCGTTTTCGAAAGAGCAGTCATTGAGAAACAACCAGGTATCAAAAAAAGAAATTACAATCGACTTGAGAACCTCCTCCTTTTTTTGAAGTCGGTTAAAAAAGAGGAAGCAAAACTAATACATTGGTAGGTATACATCGGTAAAGCTATTGGCTAAAAGTTTCCAGAATATCCCTCTGGAAACGTTTCGTCAGTAGGTTAGGCTGCTGCCTCAGTTACTTGAGGAGGTTTGCAGCGTACATAGGTTTGATCCTATTAGTATCTAGGTTATGGATATAACAGCGAATAAAACCCGAATAAAAGAAGTATGATGTTTACAAATCGCGATAGTTTAAAATCTTACATTATTATCACCTTTCAATAATTCAGCACACATAATAATAGTGATACTTGTTAGTCAGGTCAGTACGTTATTATCGGTAGGTATAGATGTTACATTAAGGTTACATCCAACTAACTGTATATATCTGTATCCTAGTACCCACCAAAGTTAATTATACAGCCAAGCTCTCATACCAAGAACAGCTTTAATATTACCATATCATTATTACAAATCACGCATATGTAAACTGCTAGTAACACGGCCAACGATTTGTCATATTATATCGTATGATCGGATTATCAACTGATTCAAAAAACCGGTACCGGCCGGAACATTCAAAAAGATTCAAGTAGCTAGACGAATAACAAAACCTATAATTTGTATAGTCAAGATTACTGCTCACGTCATATTGCTAAACGGTAAATTTAAATCAAAACTTCATGCTTTATACCTGACTGACCTGTTCACACTTGCGGAAAGTTGAGAACTCCAAAAATTAAAGGTTTAATTCACTTAACACTGAAATATACAACTCACCACACTACAACAATCACACTACAACAATTATACAAAATAATAAAACTGTCAAAAGAAATTAATCGAATGTAAATAACATCGATACGTCGTAATAGTATTAAACAATAGCGTTTAAAGTTCGAGTCGTTCGACGCACCCGTCACAGAGCAAAGCGCGCGCGCGAATGAATGGAGCGAGCATTGAGAACAGCCTGCGAGGCAAGCCGCAGGCGGTACTGGTACAGGCACTTGGCATCGAGATACTATAGAAGAACAACGATTGAGGAACGAATCCAACCGAAACGGGTAAAATACGCATAAACCTTTTACCCGCCTAATTAACATGAGAAATTAGCAAGCGAGCAATGCATTTAATACCCGTAATAGTCTTGCCATATCTTAATTATATCTGTGTAAAGATTCATAAGAAAGCTTATTGTGCATAGTCATCGGAATAATTGAAGCCATTGGGTCACGGACGTCATGCCCTGTTAAGGATTGTGCAAATAAGGGTTAGCTTTAGCGAATATCCAATAAAGCTATATGATAAGATTCTTTTTGGTGCCAGATGTTCACAACAAATTGCCGTTTGTCAACGTTTATTATTTATTATGTAACATCTCATACTACAAAACAATAAAATGAATTCTTGAGAATTTCTTTGCTAACATTGCCGGGTCGTACGTCTTTTTATTTGACTACATTACAATATGGTTCGTCTTAATAATATTAGTTCTTGATGCAATCATTTCCGAGTTCCACGCTATTCATTAGCACACTTTAGAGAGGATGGTGCAAAGTAACACAAAACATATCTAAGTTTAGAACCACCGAGGTTTCATGTAGTACATAGTGGCTAACAATTAACAACGATGTTCTGCTGAAGGAAACTCCAACTATGATCAGAACATGTTTTAATTATAACAAAACTGATTACCATCATAGATATCAGAACAAATCTCTAGGCAAGCGGAACTTCTAGCTCATTGAATATTATTATGATGTTTAAAACAAGCTTTTAAAATGTGATATTGTTTACCTATATAAAGTGATATTATGGTGACCTTGGAATATTAATTGCGCGTGTGTTTAGATTTAATTAATGTTAATATGTAACCTTTAATACCGGTGTTTACCTAATTTTTATATTAATGAATTGGTTTGCTTAAAGTAGAAATTCGTTAAAGTTAAGTATGAGATGAAATTTGTGGTGATTCCCTTAGTTAGCGATACCCGATGAGAACATTGTGGTTGCACCAACATTCCTACTCTGTCAAAACACGGTGAATTATCTAATTATTTAGGCATATTTTACGAAGCGCTTTAATCATTAAATCAATTGACTAGCCTATCGCAATTCACTGCTGGAGATAGGCATTATAGGTCAGATTAAGCTATCTAAGAAAATAACCATATTCCACACAACTATTTACTTATCCCTTGGTCAAGTTTAATTTGCAACGCGTGGGAATCCAAGCCATCTTGCCATCTCTATATAGCCCAATACATTAACGTGTAATCGATCGATCTCTCGATTCAGAACATAACTGCTAGTGCATAACCAAACGTTTAAAATAAATAGTTTGGCATCTTCGTAAGCACTAAATTGTATTTCTCGAGCTATGCTTCATGCAGGACGTTATTGTAATTTTTAAAAATATTATTATAGATGATAATATTTTAGTTGACTTGGTATTGAACTACTTCGTTATTTTTTTAAAGAAAACTTTGAACTTGGAATCCAGCCCAGTGTCGGACACTATTTACAGATTTGAAATTAACGAACACAAAGATCATTCAAGCTCAAGAGAATTATTTTTGGATCATACAAATAATTGTCTGCACGTCAGCCAAACTTACATATTTCATCCCTAGGATGGAGTCATCATAACAGCCCATCAATGACCCACTGCAGGGACAGGCCTCCTCCCATGAAGGAGGGATACTTGGCCTACTAATACCACGATGGCCAGATGGATTGGTATAGGGTTTAATTTCAAGTTTTCTTTCTTTTTATTACGTAAAGATAATATTCACGGATAGTCCCTTAGCCGGTTTTTACGACACCCATGGGATGAGATGGGGTGTTGACATATTGTATTCTTACTCCGTCACAACACGGAGATATAGGATGGAGTAAAAAGGCGAATCTAGACATTTAATTTTAATCAGTAATGTAATCTGTTTATTCTGTTTATATTATTATATGTAGACCCGTAAATAAAATATGTTAGTAAAAGTGCCATAAAACAGCCATAAACATACATAATGTAATTTTATTAATCAACCAATTGATTACACAATATTCAAGTATCTGATACGTGAGCCGTGCTCTAGAATATTATACCCGTTAACCTATAATAAATCACTACATGTTAGACAAGCAAACAATCGGTTTGTTTGTCAGCAGTCATCTCCGCTAACGATCTATCAACGGTCGATGCGCAAAAAACGCATGAATGTTTCAAACTTAGAACTATTTAGTTTTTTTCTTTACAAGTTGTGATGAAAGCACCCTGGGAGGGCATCAGTTAAGTGTTTAAGCATCTCATTAAATACTTAAAAGGGTGTGTTTATGGAAAATAAAACGGTAGGAATACTTTGTTTGTTTTTTCGGTTTTGATTTATATCTATTTGTGGGTTTTTGTTGGTTTCATTGCCGAAGATGTTATTAGAATGAAATTTATCATAATCTGGTTACCTAATTAATTTTGTTTGTTATATTTTTCTTTATGGGGCTTAGAATGATTAAAAAGGTTAATATTCAAGTAGTCTGAATGTTGAACTTATTAACTTTAAATTGGTTTGGTGTTTTAACAATAATTTTGGTTTATTTTTTATTAGTTTTCGTTTTATTTTAATTAAGCAGAGGTTTTTATTTACGTATTGTAATTAAATTGCCTCTTAATGGTTGCTTTAAATGCGTGCTGTATACTAGATCGTGGATGCGCCCACGCAGGGCAACTACGAATATTTGGGAGTTGTGAGTACACGTTATGACTGTCCGGAAGTCATTTGTATCCTCTAAATGAATTTCTGTTTAAATCCTATCTATAAATCACAGCGCTTGAAGTGCGGGACGCGTTAAAAGTAATACCTATTTATTTTTGAGGATACGTACCTAATAGCTTTGGTATTCACTCTCTATTTTATCATAATTATTCAGTATTAACAAATTATCTATTAAAAATAATTATTATTATTGTTGCTCAATTTATGGTTAACTTGCATGTTGAGTTATAAGGACAGCAGAGAAAGTCGTAAAACTACATTTTCAGAATTTTCATATTGAAATTCTGTATGCAAGGATCATATTTCACTTTATGGAAATATTTCATAATATTCCCGGATAATTCCGAGTTCAACAGCATTGAACAATCAATAATATCGTATGCTGACCATTCGCCTAGCTATGCTGGCTTATTTCTTTCAACACATACTTGAACAATGCTCCACTTCCGATCTAATGTATGCAAACAACGCCTAAGAATGTTTTGAGCAAATAAATTATTAGGAATTTTATTATTACTTTTCATAACGCGTTTAATCGTTAACCACAAACAACTTATTTTTAGGCTAACGAGTATTTTGAACTCTAATTATTGAGTATTTTATGGTTATTTTTAAATACTAAAGACGACATAAAAGTCGGACATTTTTTTTATTGAATTGGCTGTGACTCAACTATCATTCTGCCTACGTAAACCGCAACCTTAACCTAAAATTTTCTAAGTTTTCTGTTTATACTTAGTTTTACATTTTAATGACTGTTTACTTATTTTGCTTACCTCTTGCTTTTATAGTTACTTTTAACAATATTAGCATAATGAATAAGCGTATGAATTTTGAGGATGATTGTTTTAAGCGGGTCATTGTCACGAAAAATATTTAGGGACATTGACAACTTTTAATCCGAGTTTGAAATTTTCTTAATTATGGATTTGATTGTCATACAGGAATAAATTTTATGAGTTCTAAAATTTAAAACTAAATATGTAGTAGGTGAGTTCATATTTTTATGCACATTCCTGTGTATAATATACAGTGCTCTTTACTTGTGATTAATAATTGGCATGCACTTGAACGGCTTTACTACATACCTACTTCACTTAACACATTATGTTAGCAAGCTTCAAGTTATTTGTTAAGCTGATGAATACACAAATTTTCTAAAATTATAAGTAGTTGAAGATTTATTACTAATTAAACCTAAAATAGCTGCGGTTTTCAATAACAGGAATTCTGTTGCAATTAAAATTACTTGCCTGTGTCCTACGTTGATAAAATAATGACGCGTATTGCTATTTATTCTAAAAATACAAGTACCTATCTCATTTTTCTTATGTACCTGTGTAATACTTTATATGCATTTAAGGCAGGCGGGAACCTCATTGTGCCCTGGCATTGCTGGCGTCCATCAGCTAAGGTGACCAGTTATCATCAGACATCCATTAGACCATTATCATGGACCGATTGTTCGTCTGACACCTTAAGGCAATAAAAAAATGCACTGTGTGTAAAACTAGCCTTAGAGCTAAGTGAATTACATGAAACTTACAATAGTAAGTAGTAATCGATTTGTTATTACTTGTTCAACACCTGGTTACTTATCGTAGGCTTTACGACGTATTCTTAACTTTCGTGTTATGTTTGAGGTTACAGGTTGAAGCAATGAATGATGATAGTGCTAAACGTTTTTATTTGCTTGTAGTTAATTGTTTAAAATACTAATAAAGTTAATTATGAACTTAGAAGTTCTAAAATATTTTTAAATGGAAGAAGATGGAAAGAAATGATGGATAAGGCGTGAGTTTATGTATAATTTAGTGTAATTGATTTACTACACTAACACGAGGATCTGTATATAAGTTTCTAATTAAGAACAAAAGTGTATGTGGTCTTTCGCAGTACCAAAAATTTTACATTTAGAAAGATATTTTTATTTAAATCAGTCAGTACACATTTACCCCCTTACTCATACGCCTCTTAAATTTAATCACTGTTTAGCGAGATTTTTATTAGTGAAACCAACTTTATACCAAACAAAACCGTAAGAATTTAAGCTAATCAATTGACTAAAATTTATGAGGCGTTTATGAGTAAGGGCATTATTTATTGACTTAAGAAGTGTCTAAGGATGTCCTTATCTCTGCTGAGGAATAAGGACGATATTTATGCATACAATTCAATGCAGTATTACTTTATTCTTTTCAGTTCTATTTTGCTTTGATACAACAATAATAAAATAATACATTTACAATAATACAGGTAGTTAGCGTAGGTAATAGAAATTGATATGATGCCTGATGCGCTCGCGGATGTGGTTTCAAACGCTTGCCCTTAAGCCACACGGTGTCTAATTCCCTTGTAAATAAAACCTTATAGGGGAGACCTTGCCATTCTTTATACTTATTAGATTACGAAGTCATTACCTACAATTGTTTATCTATGTCCATCATTCTGTCTATTTTTATAATCTATATGGTATTTACTATAGGACCCTATGAAACATTCCGGTCCAGGTACGAGATTTCGCTTTAGCTTACAGATACAACGGTGGTGTGATATCGGGATGTCACGTCAAGTATTCCATTTTTGCAAAAGTACAAGATTAGTAGAAAGGAGACGTTCCATTTGCCCATACATCTTGGGCCCACCAAGAACATACATGAAACCTTGTGTGTTTTGAAGGTAAATAACTACTCTATAGGCCTGTTTAATTTTTTTACCATAAAACTTCGAGGATGTGAGATATGTGGTATTTAAAATAAAATTATATCATACTCCAAACAGCTCAAAATACAATTTTCACATAACATGTTACCTAATTATTAATATTTTAATGTCTAATATAAAACCTACATATAATCCATAATCAAAAGCGAATTAATATACAATAATAATCTGCAATAAATCACATCAAAACATTCACAATACGTAGTAGCAACACGAATCACAAAGTAAAAATTGACACAAATGGGGTGACACTTGACAGCTGATGACAGATGTTAAATGTGTTGCAATGATGCAATGATTTAAAAAGAAATTACATTCAATTTCTCATTAAAAGGAAGACAACATAATTGTGTTACAATAGTAGGTATTGCGTACAAGTTCTAATTTTTTAACTACTAAAATATAATATATGAAAGATTCAAATATATTGTTTGTGATGATTATACTATTATATGAATAAAATATATCCCAGACATTAATTTTTACTCACATAATATTATTTTATTTTCAAGGGTGGCAACATAAAAAATATCCGCCATTAATTTAACCAATGATTGAATTAAAATACTGTTCACAACCATTAAAAACTAAAACCTTTCCCCCAACTTCTACGGAGAAATGGAAAACACTAATCGATTTTCAAAATTATTTGTTTAATTTTAATTATTCAGAACATTCTGTTCGCTTTGGGCCCCAAATGGAACATCTCCTTTCCTAGTCGCCTCTTGCACATATCTTGTACTTAATGTGAGAAGGTAAATAATTAAAGTGTTTACCTAAAATCTATCGCGTTAATACCCGTTAATATTGTTATAATAATAAAAATGAAACGAGAAAGTTTTAAAGTTAATAATGTGAGAAAGATCCTATAGAAAATAAAAAGAGAAAGAAATTTTCCTATTAACCGCGTCTGTCAGTAATTACTAGAAAAATAAACCAGCTAAATGAATCCATTTCATATCGCAAAAAGTATTAGCATTATTTAACAACCTCTCCAGTTTTATTTTTGCAACAGCAGTAAAGTATTTAAAAAAAAGATTAATATCTTCTTCAATATCTCTGTGTTATTGACGCCATAAATGATAGAGCGCTCTAGATATAATACCTACTTGTAGTTAATGTTTGTTTTTACATAAGACATCCTCAAAACCAGAAGTACTGCAAGCAATTTGCAGTTAAAAGAAAGAAGAAAAACCAGCACCTTTATAGTCAAATTATTTATACTTAAATATGGGCCTAACACGTCAAACAGAAATACCCTTGTACGATACCACTACATGTCGAAAGTACAGGTGATAGAAGTCACACTTGTAGAGAGCACGTTTGGTCGACTTATTGAAACATTCTACGATTAAACTAACCCGGAAAGTATAGACTATCGTAGCTCTAATTTTACAAAAATATTTATGCAAAGCAAGCAAAAACAAAATACAATTCATATTGATACTTTCACACCGGAAACTTGCACGCATTCAAGGCGTCGTTTACGCGCCAGGATTCGGGTTTCTGTGCTGCCTATCACATTTACGTGCCTTGTAAGGCGCCGATACTTTGTGTACTCTGTGTACCTGTTTGAATGATTTGTGAGCCGATAGCTATTTCGGGTAATACAGAATACTCGGGTCCCACTTTCATATTTTTGACCATGAATTTACAACAACATAGATAATTTTAGTTTTATGCTGATGATATTGTGGTTCTTTTTTGTGTTTATACAAATAAATATAATATGAATAGTTTGCAGCTGATAATTTATAGTAGTATTGATGATATTGTTACCTATAAATTAATATTATTACCTAGTCATTATTTTATATCTAGCATTAAAGAGAGGTTAATATGCTTCGGCGACACAAGTGCTTTCAGTGTTTACTTATAAATCAACACTTTCACTTTAAGATGTCCTCAATTTATTTTCTCTGCAGTGTATTTATTGTCAGTGAATACTTCCCGTATTCGTTGACTTGTACATATTTATCTAAGGTTTTACGTTCTACAATTTTTTTTTTAAATTGGTCTGCCAGAATTACTCTATGGTGACTGATGTTAAGCATCCATTAGAGTAATAGTATTATATGTACCTAATTATGTTATAAATTCTTGATTTAATTAATTATTACAACTCTGATTGTCAAATATGCAAATAAAATTCACTGATTGTCAAACAGGCAAAATGATTGCCTCCATAACTGCAAAACGTACGTATGTGGTATGGACCTTTTGTAATATTATGTGAGGATAATTAGCCGTACTAATACTACACTAGCCTGACGAGTTGCTATCGGGTGCTGTGTTCTGTGATGTGACGCACTTCTGCTAATCGTCATATTGTACCGTTCGTCTAGCAGACGATATTTTATGTTGTAGCGACTATGATAGGAGGAGTTCAAAATAAGTTGCATTCCTGGACTTTATTTTGCCTTTTGGGGGCGCTGCCAGAATACCAGCGCTGGTTCTACATAAACTATGTCGTACCAGCATCACAGCTGAGGCAGAGCCCTTTTGGCCAATCAGACTTTTTTGTTTTCTCTCTTTTTTCTTGTATTTTTTTTCTCTTTGTTATGTGTCTTTATGGTCAATTAACAATTTTTCTTTCTTTCTTTCTATATCTGGACTGTATTCGCACTTATTATCAGGCTCATTATGGTCAGATTATCGTGCTCTTATAAAAAAATGGTGGCAGTTAAAGGTAGGTACTTTAAATTTTATCATCTACTAGCTGGCGCGACGCTAACGCAAGCGGCTGCCGTGCAAGAGGTTGTGGGTTCGATCCCCACGCAGAACAATAATTTGTGAGATCCACAAATTGTTGTCCTGGTCTGGGTGTTCTTGGTGTCCGTTAATTGATGTTTGTAAAAGGTCCCCGCGACACAGGGCATGATCCCTATTGCGGGAGTTGTCTTTTAAAAAAAAAAAACTATATAGCCTATGACACACCCCGATAAATGGACTATTCAACACAGAAAGAATTTTTAATCCAGAGATTACCCCCTACAACGTCACAAGCTCACAAACATACAAACACACAAACTTTACCTCTTTTTTATATGTATTAGTATAGAAGTATAGATTAAATCAGTGAGAATGAAAAATAGTTAACTGGACAGTATCCCTCGATACAGTGACCGTAAACCATTAATTAGGGATGACATCACTGACATTTCTATAGGTTATTGACTTGGACATTATCATCTTAATTTACATGACATAATTATTATAATATATTAAGAGATATTGCTCATATTATATCTAATGATCTTAGGTCATAAATCAAGTTAATCAAACGTGAGCAAGCATAAGCTTAAAGGTAGATCGAAACCATACTGATGTTTTGATTGCGTGAAAAGTTTTTTGTTTAATATTAAGTTTTAATAAATTAAATATCTAATTCTTGTAGCTTTTGTATCAAATATTTTGTAAGTATTGAACATTATTATAATAAAACTATTGTAAGTATTTAACATTATTATAATATACTATTTATTAGATGTGCTATACTTAATGTTGATAATTAAAGCATCTATTTTGTATAAACAATATTGATGACCAGTTAATTAACATAGGTAGCTAATGAAAAATATTTAGGTATAAGTAGAAGACAAAAGAAAAACTCAACCAAATGTACCTATAAGAATATTAAGGGTATTATTAGACCAATCGATTGATAGTCGATCGATGCCAGAATAGTTTAATCGACGCCGTTGATCGGTGATTTATGTTCTAAACCCACTGTTCAGAACGTTTCATCTAGACTACACTAAATAAATAAACCAAGCCACTTACCATTTGTTGCGGGTTCCTTGGTTTGCGATGTGCTCTATGGACCTTAAGCCCTGTAACACCTTCGAGCACGTCAGCCAGCAGTAAGCCGTCAGCGCAGTCCCTCGCCAGGCCTCCGCCCGAAGCACCTGCGCGCCTCCTTGAACGAGCCCGCTCCAAGTAGTGATTCGCCCAGTCTGTGTAGATCTGTGGACAAGACGGTTATTGATTAATATGAAGTAAGTAAATAGGAATTCGAATGTAAACTTAAAAATAAGATACTTAGGTATTATTCATGAGCAAATAAGTTTTTTAAAGTTCTCATTTTTTTAGAGATAGATGTATTTATTTAATCACTTTATTGTACACCAAAATAAAATACAGCAGGTACACGTAAGAAAACGCTTCATTACACGGTTTTTGAATGCCTGCTGGCTGTGTTTGCAGATGTATTAGTGATTCTTACAAAGTTCACAAAAAGAGTCTTGTTAGGTGCTTTTTGGTGTTTACCCTGTTCATACTTTCTTACGAGCGTCACAAATCATCACTTACTAACTAAGACTAAAAGAAAATGAATTAAATAACAGCACAATATGTATAAGCTTACACTTCATTCAATTTTGTGTGTTAATTGTATACTTGTGTGAAAGTGTTTTTTTTAAATATTTGAGTTAACTGTACCTACACATAATATTTTGAAAAGTGTTCAAAATTCAATCAAAACTTTAGTTTATTTAATTTCGACCTTGTTGTTTAGGAGGAAACGACATAATCAACAAATAGATTGTTCGTAAATTACAAGTCTGCACATGACCGTTTGTGTCTGGTTACGGAACGTGAACGGTTTAAAGTGCACTTTGCCGTATAGGTAATTGGTGCTCACTGTTCAGCAATCTAAGAACGTACCGCTAGCGTCGCTGTACTAGAACGATTACCTATCTATAATTTATTTAGTGACAATTTAGTTGTAAATTTAAATGTTATTGGCATGTAGTTTAATAATTATAATGATACTACACGCTATCGTAAAAGATAAATACATTGCTTTGTTATTTGTCCTCCTGCTGCAGCTGGAGAATAAAAACCAGAATGTCAATTCTCGTTCCTTAAAATTGTTAAAAAATCGGTTAAGTTAACTTTAGTTGTCAAATTGTCACACAATAGGTAACTAAAGTTAACTTAACCGAATTTTAACGATTTTAAGGAACGTGAATTGACATGCTGTAAAATTGTTTTAAAATATAATAAGAAGGCGTATCTAAAAATATTTACAACGTCACAGTGTTAAAGAAAAAACATTAAAGCAAGTGATTGACTTCACAATGCCATTAACCGGCGGTCTGTTAAGCTTCAGGTAATCATCCACGCTGCGATGAGTAACCAACACGGCAGATAAGATCCGTATGGCCATGAGTTGCGAAATTGCTACTAAAAGTTTAACGACAATTTCTTATAAGAAGCATTAGTATATAAACTTCATGAAAAGCGTGAGAAGGATTTAAAAACAGTTGCCCCACACCTTGATGGTTATGTACACCGTAAAGTCTGATTCACATAAAGGATTTAAAAATCTTTATGTGATGGTTTATCGAGAAGAAGTAAATGTAGTGTGGAGAAAAAATCTATTGTGTTCCAGTTTATGGCATGAGGTCATCATTAAGTTAATAAGTGAGTGTTATACTCAACGATATGAATTCTTAAAAGGATTTAGTCATATTCGAGTCAATTTGCAGGAGAATGGGGGCAAGTGGTAGAGACGCGACGACTCGACGCCGCTCAGGGCCGACCTCGACTCTACTGGATAAAAGCATATAATACCTACGTGCGATGATACTCTATAACGTCACTCGTCTTACAGGCTAATGGTTTACGAGGGTGGTCTCTTTTAATTATATGCTAATGCTTTCTCGATTACAATTTATGTTTTAAGTGTTTAATTTGTACACATTTAGATTACGACTATTATATCGAACATAACACACATTTTAAGCACAACTCTTTTAAATTTTATTTTTAATACACTTAGATAATTAACTTTATTACTTTGTGTGAATTCGTTATTATAAGAGACATAAACATTTGCATATGGTGGTAGTAACTGGTCTGAGAAGCAGTTTATTTGTTGACCTTAAAGATGATTTAAGATAAGACCTAATCTTAGCATTCCATGGATTCTCCGTGCGGTTGCCGGGTCCATCGCGTGATAGAGGGCGGAACACTGGCGTAACAGCGTCTGGGACTTACGACCCAGATGTAGGTTTAAGGAGGCCCCCTTACAACGCGTTAGCGGTCACCTTCACTGTCTGCTATGTTCCGTCCTCTACCTATCCAAATTTGGTAGGAACCTAACAATGCCGTTTTGGACATTCGTGATAGTAGAGAGCTTACTGAAGTTCTCGGCAGTCCTAGTTCTTTTAATAGATTGTAGAGGGATTTAGCTGGTGTACCCCTCGCACCTATTTCCACGGCATACAGAGTAACCCTATAGCCATTTCTGGTTATCTCATTTGTCAAGTCAAACTATTTATTTGTCTTAATTGCGTGGTCTTTAGGGATGTTAGTTTCCCACGGTACCGTGAGCTCAATACTACTACACGCTTTTTCAATTTTGAGTAGAGGAATATGTCTGGTCTCAACGGCGACACGCAGATATCCTCCGGGATTTTGTAGTGTGTTTCATACGTGTCAACCAGTAGAGTCCAATCGTCTGCCGGACTCAGGACCGAAAAAGGCTTGTAGGTGGTCTTTTTAGTAGTGCCTTCCTTAACAAATTGGATGTTTTGTCTTTCATTCGTAGTCAGTCCTTTTCTAGCTCTGGCAATCGACAGACTCACTGCCTCGCGTATAATCCCTAATACTTTGTCGTGACGTTGCGAGTAATGACCCCTATCCAAAAGCACTTTGCAGCCTACCAATAAGTGTCTTGCCGTACCAATTTCTTTGCCACATTCTGTGCATTTTTTTTCCGTGGCTTTTCCCCATCTTACAAGATTGCTTTGATCGGTTAATAAAGTTAATAAGAGGGCACGTAAAACTGACATTTTTCACAGTTTACGTCTACCATTTTAAAGCTGTTAAGCTACATAATTTGTTTGGACATAGTCCCTGTATCGAAGAAAGCTATAAACTAAAATGTATTGTTTTTATGACGCAAACGAAGTTGCATCGGCCAGCTAGACGTAGTTTAAAGATTTAGTTAATCATAATAAGATTTTTATACCGCATTCCTCTCTTCTTTATTGCAAAACATATTGCAGAACTGCTACAGCACAGTCGGTTTTCAATCAGGTAGAAGGAAAGTTGGCCTACTTATATCAAAGTTGCTAAATAGGTACATTACTGCCTTTCGTCGTATGCTCTCGTAGAGGTAATATTTGATACTGCAAAGACGGTTTTCATTCAGATAGAGATACTTACATACATTACTGTTTTGTCGTATCCTTTAGTAGATACAACATTTGAAAAAAAATCTTATCTGATATTTTACTACTTTTTTTATTGAGTCGTGGTTGTAACACCGTAAACTTACAGCAACAAACTTTATTTCAAATGCATTAATACAAATAAGTCATCACATAAAAGGCACAACGCATTACAAAGGCGCCTGGTCAAGGCCGTGTAACATGTATTCTTTATGATAGCCGTACATCGTGTGACAATACGTGCCTTTTATAAATACATCCCTGCTTTGTAAAGATGGTACAAGATAGCTTACAATACCAAAAAAGTGCGAGTCGTACTCGTACACTGAGAGGGTTCTGTAAAAAAAATATTGATGTACTTTTAATTAAAAATGTTAGATTTCCGGAACATTACCCTTTTATAAAAACACTAGCTGTAGCCCGCGGCTTCGCTCGCGTTCTGAAGTATTATGATTAATTAGGCTTATTTTTTGTTTAGCGTGTGTAAAAATAAGAAGCCTACAAAACTTCTTTGTACACATATTCTTAATGAAAATAAATAAAATGATAAAATAACTTGTTTAATCCATACAAAGTTATCATCATTATCATATCAGCCAATCGACGTCAACTGCTGGACATAGGACTTCTCCAAGTATTGCACCTTTTAGGGTCCTGTGCCTCCCTCATCCATCGGCTTTCAGCCGTCCACAACAGCGTTGTCGCCGGTCGCCATTCCAGAATCTTTCTGTCCAAACAGCTGTCGGTTCTCCGCGCTATGTGCCCTGCTTGTCGTACTTTAACCGGTTATGTCGGTTACTTTGGTTCTCTGGTTTTTTATTCGATCACACAGAAAAACTTCCAACATAGCTCTCTCCAATACCCCTGAGTGACCATGAGCTTTCTGAGTAGACCCATAGGTCAGGCTACAACATAGCTCTCTCCATTACCCTTGAGTGACCATGAGCCTTCTGAGTGACCATGAGCCTTCTGAGTAGGCCCATAGGTCAGGCTACAACATAGGTCTCTCCATTGCCCTCTGAGTGATCATGATTCTTCTGAGTAGGCTTATAGGTCAGGCTACAACATAGCTCTCTCCATTGCCCTCTGAGTAACCATGACGCTTCTGAGTAGGTCCATAGATCAGGCTACAACGTAGCTCTCTCCATTGCCCTCTGAGACACCATGAGCCTTCTGAGTAGGTCCATAGGTCAGGCTACAACATAGCTCTCTCCATTTCCCTCTGAGTGAACATGAACCTTCTAAGTAGGCCCATAGGCCCTCCAATTTTTGTTTTTTTTTTTATCATATCTTGATGTTATATATAGCATAGAGCCTTCCTCGATAAATGGTCTATCCAAAACTAAAAACTAAATTCAATTCGAAGAAGTAGTTCCTGAGATTAGCGCGTTCAAACAAACAAACAAACTCTTCAGCTTTATATAATAGTAAGTATAGATATAGATATAGATAATTAATCTGTCATTAGGCGCTAAAACTAATAAGCTATTGAGAGAAATTACTCGTGAGCAAGCAACATAAAACATGCAGTTCATGAGAGAAGCTAAGTTTCATACTAACTGTAATCCCCTATTTTATCCCCTTGGGGGTAGAATTTATCAAAGTCCTTTCTAAGAGTGTACCAACGTCATAGTAACTATATGCATGCAAAGTCTCAGCCTGATCGTATTGAAACTGACAAAGTTTTATACAAACTTTCATCACCTATTTTATCCCCTTGGGGGTAGAATTAAAAGTCCTTTCTAAGGGGGTGCCAACGTCATAATATCTATATGCATGCAAAGTCTCAGCCCGATCGAATTGAAATTGACAAAGTTTCGTGCTAACTTTCATCCCCTATTTTAACCCCTTGGGGGTAGAATTTATCAAAGTCCTTTCTAAGGGTGTACCAACGTCATAGTAACTATATGCATGCAAAGTCACAGCCCGATCGTACTGAAACTGACAAAGTTTCATACAAACTTTCATCACTATTTTATCCCCTTGGGGGTAGAATTTATCAAAGTCCTTCCTAAGGGAGTGCCAAAGTCATAATATCTATATGCATGCAAAGTCTCAGCCCGATCGGATTGAAACTGACAAAGTTTCATGCTTATTTTCATCCCCTATTTTATCCCCTTGGGGGTAGAATTTATCAAAGTCCTTTCTGAGGGGATGTCAACGTCATAATAGCTATATGCATGCAAAGTCTTAGCTCAATCGGATTAAAACTGACAAAGTTTCATACAAACTTTCATCGCCTATTTTATCCCCTTGGGGGTAGAATTTATCAAAGTCCTTTCTAAGGGGGTGTCAACGTCATAGTAGCTATATGCATACAAAGTCTCAAGCCTATCGGTTTGAAATTGACGAAGTTTCATACAAACTTTCATACCCTATTTTATCCCCTTGGGGGTAGAATTCATCATAATCTTTTCTTAGCGGATGCCTACGTCATAACATCTACCTGCATGCCAAATTTTAGCCTGATCCCACCAGTGGCTTGGGCTGTGCGTTGATAGATCACTATGTCAGTCACCTTTGAGTTTTATATATATAGATTGCTTCATGTCAAAAATCAAGATTCTAGGTAGCAAAAAGGTAGGTATTGATTCCCTCGGGTGCTCATTCGCGGGTGTCAAAAATTTGCGACATAATCCGCTCTACGTTTTGATTGAGTTGGTTTAGAAGTTTGTTATTATTACAGCTCCAACGGGCAATAGACCTAAGTAATAATAATAATAATAATAGCCCGCAGGGGCAGCTTGTGGCGAGCTGTTGGTGAGTGGCGACACCACGGACCCTGATTCCTTGATGGCCTGGCTTACCTTCATTGGTCGGCCAGGACTGGAATACGCAAGAGCGGATCCTATGCTCCAAGCTGGAAGTGTAAAATGTCATAACGCCGGGGGCCCTTGAACGGTTGACCGGAATTTGGCGCCCCGCAGACTCACCTCTCCGCAGCTTCTAGCCTCTCTACGAGATGTTGCTCCATTGTCGCACTGTACGTGCGGCCGTTTTGTGGGGCCCACTCAACGAGGTGGCAAGTCACTACCTGTCTTTTTATAATATAGAGACTGATTATCACGACAGGTATCCGGTAGTCTCCTTCCATAGCCCAATAACTTATCCACCGAACATACTCATCCATAGACTATTATTTAAATTTCCATCGCATCCTTAGAGATGCACTACAATAGTTTTTGCACTCGGCAGGGACCATCTCTGGATGTATCATATTGTGCGTTCAGAGATGGTATCTGCCCTGTGTATCCATTACCAGATTAAATATCTCTTAAAGGGCCTCTTCGTCTTGGCTTCGGCTCGATGTATGCCTTCCAAAGAACCGGGTCTCCAATAGACCCGAGTATTATGGAAAAGAGAAACATAATAATAATAATAATAAATGAAGAAATAAATGATGATAACAAGAGCCAAAGCGAGAATAGCACAAGCAACACCCCCGGACTCGTCGCTCAGCTCCGCCTCGCAGTCAGTGGAAAATGTACCAGATTCTGTTGAGGCGTCGAGCTCAAGCTCCAGCGACGAGTTTTTCTCTCCGCCGTCGTCGCCAACACCTGTACTTCGGCGGGGAAGAGGCCGGCCACCAATTGGCTTAGGATCCCGAGCCCCACAGGCATCAAACAGGGTCCCCGCTGTTGGTGGTAATGTGCACCGCATGAAATGGACGTCTACCATAAATGAAAATGTCATGCGGGCATATTTTGTGGCAACAGAGGGAGGAACTAACCTCACTGCGTACCGTGATCGCATGCTGTCTCTATTTCAGGAACTTGAACCAGCTGTCAACGTTTCGACCCAACGACTATCGGATCAAGTACGTGCCATTCAACGTTGTCATTTGTTGAATGACACTGTGCTTGAAAGGATTCGTTCTGATATACTTAGTAATCTCACAATTTCTACACCACCACCAGTTACGACGCAGGTAAATACTATCATACCTCTGTCTCAGCCAATAGAACTAAATAGCTCTGAGACTATTGATTGTGAGGTTACAAATGTAAGTATCCAATATAATGATCAATTAAGGAGTGCTTTGGAATGTACTATTGGGGAATATCGCTTTATGGAACCGGATAAAAGACCGCGGTTACCACGATTGCCTACGCATAAAAAAAATATAGCGCTGGTGTGTGCTCTAGATTCACTGTTATCAAATTACTTTGATAACAGTGAAAATCTCAGTGATGCACACTCAATTTTGTACTGTGGGGCTGTCACTGCATGTCGAGTAGCACATATTAGGTTTCCAACCGATGATATTGCTACTCGACTCAGGCCAACTGTGCCGGCTTGGCAGTGCAGGATTGAGCGTCGTATTGCTGAGGCTAGGGCACTCATAGGCAAGCTTATCTGCTTCAGGTCGGGTAATACACGCCCGAGGGTGATGCGTTTTGTGACACGTGCATTTGCTGATACCAACATAGATCGTCGCGATTATATATTACATGTCACAGAACGCATTGACTTCCTGAAGCAGAAGGTTTATGCGTGGGCAAATCGTATAAAACGATTTAAAAAAAGAATGGAGCAATATACCCAGAATCGTGCATTCCAAAGGGATGAGCGGTGGGTTTACAGAAACTGGGAGCGACCTGTTCAAGATTCGGGTGACAGGCAGCTACCTGATGCTGATGCTACAACCAATTTCTGGCGCAGCATTTGGTCGGTGCCTGTCAGTCATGTAGAGGGTGATTGGATAGGGGATGTTGAAAAAGCGTGTGAACGTATTCACCAAATGGAGCCAGTAACTATATCAACTTTAGATGTTAGTAGTGCAGTCCGTCGACTACCAAATTGGAAATCGGCAGGACCAGACGGATTGCACAATTTTTGGTTAAAATGGCTCCATAGTTCCCACGCTTGTTTAGCATCTCATTTCCAATCATCTTTAGAAACAGGTACGCTACCAGATTTTATTACTACTGGTGAAACCCACTTGCTTTATAAGTCCGGTAGTTCCACGGATCCTAAAAATTATAGACCTATAACTTGCCTCCCAACGATATACAAACTTCTTACATCTATTTTGAGAAAAAAAATATCTTTACATATACAACATAATTCGATCATGTACATTTCTCAGAATGGATGTAGGAATGAGGCACGTGGAACTAAAGAACAACTCCTTATTGACACTACTATTAGCGAACAGGTACGTCGTAACCGAAAAGACTTGTCTACATGTTGGATAGATTATAAGAAGGCGTATGATTCTGTTCCTCATACATGGCTTCTGAGAGTGCTGGAGTTGTATAAGATTGATGCAACTCTATGCACTTTTTTAAGGACATGTATGACGAAATGGAATACGGTTCTTTTTTATTCGGGATGTAGACAGGGTTTAGGAAACAACGTACCTATTCAAATTAAGCGAGGTATATTCCAGGGTGATAGTTTCAGTCCGTTGTGGTTTTGCTTAGCACTGAACCCTCTTAGCACTCTGTTAGAGTGTTCAGGGTTAGGCTATCGGTTAAAGAGACATGGTCAAGTTATATCCCACCTCCTGTACATGGATGACTTGAAATTATTTGCTCCAACTAAATCCCAATTATTAGTTTTACTAAAGGAAACAGAAACCTTTAGTAATTCTATTAAAATGGAGTTTGGTGTGGATAAATGTGCTGTCATGCATGTAAAGCGAGGTAAGGTTGTGGAATCTGATGAGTTACAACTCTCAGATACCATAAAGCTTAGATGTCTCTCTCCATCCGACACATACAAATACCTTGGTATGTCACAGGCTTTATGTATAGCGGAAACGGACATGAAACAACAGTTACGGGATCGCTTTTTTGCCCGCTTGAAAAAGGTTTTAAATAGCCTTTTGACAGGGGGTAATAAAGTTCGTGCCTATAACGGTTGGGTCATGCCGGTTCTGATGTACTCCTTTGGCATACTAAGGTGGACACAGACTGAGCTAGAAACTTTGGATAGAAAAGTTCGAACTCTACTGACTGCACATCGAATGCATCATCCGCGTTCTTCGGTAATGAGATTGTACATTCCACGAAAGAGTGGGGGTCGTGGTTTTTTAAGTGCTAAGACCCTCCACAATCGTGAGGTGTACAATCTCAGAGAATATTTTCTCTCTGTGGACGCGGATATACATAGAGATGTTGTGTCAGTGGATGTCGGGCTTACTCCGCTTTGTTTGGGCAAAGAGAATTGGCGCAAACCTATAATACATACTATCGATGATCGTAAAGAAGTATGGAAAAGCAAGGAGTTGCATGGGCGTTTTTACCGGACCTTGAATGGGCCTGATGTTGACACATTAGCATCTGTGTCCTGGCTGCGATTCGGTGATCTCTTTGGAGAAACTGAAGGTTTTGTATTTGCAATTATGGACGAAGTCGTAATGACTAAGAATTATCGGAAATATATCCTGAAGGATGGTACAGTTGACATATGTCGGGCATGTCACTGTCCCGGAGAATCACTCAGACATATTGTTTCTGGTTGTTCTCGTCTTGCGAATGGTGAATACTTGCATAGACACAACCAAGTAGCCAGAATTGTCCACCAACAACTTGCTCTTAAATATCATCTTGTCGATGCAGAAGTACCGTATTATAAGTATGTACCCGACCCGGTTCTCGAAAATAGTAGTGTTACATTATATTGGGACCGATCTATCATCACTGACCGGACTATTGTTGCCAATAAGCCAGATATTGTGGTGATAGATCGGTCAGAACGCCGTGCAATGATAATCGATATCACCATTCCTCATGACGAGAACCTTGTTAAAGCAGAAAAAGACAAACAAACAAAATATTTGGACTTGGCTCATGAGGTTGTCGACATGTGGCATGTTGATTGCGCGATCATTGTTCCGATAGTACTTTCGGTCAATGGACTTATTCCAAAGAGTTTCTATCAACATCTACGGAGACTCTCGCTTGACAGTTGGATCATAGGTCTGATGCAGAAGGCAGTACTGCTTGACACGGCACGTATTGTGAGGAGGTTCCTCTCTCTGGAGCCCTAACCACCGGTAGCTTGGTCCCTGTACCCGATGCCGGTGGGTCTACCTTTTTTTTATATTTTTAAATGTTTTTATTTTTTATATCTATATTTAAAAATGTAATTAAATGTGATTAATGTAAATAAAGAAACATAATAATAATGTATGCCTTCCAAAGAACCGGGTCTCCAATAGACCCGAGTATTATGGAAAAGAGAAACATAATAATAATAATATCTTTATTGGTCGAAAAATAGTATTTCATAGTTGTGATACATTATTATACATTATTTAGTACTTGGTATATAAATTTCAGCTTCATACCTATTTAATTTTTAAGAAAAAGGACTTTTTTATTACGAGGTACCGAACCCTAAAAATGCAATATCAATATTCCCTGATCCTATCTGTTAATCGAACACGTTAATAGAATAATCATGACACGATGTATTTAAAGGTATTCAGATAAGAGGTTGGTCGTCTCAATTCATCTTATCACACGGTTGTTTATTCAAATAGTCTCGAATAGCTTTCGATTATAATAAATCTATTCGAGCGACATTTTTATCGTCGTATTGCTATATCGGGAATAACTTGTATCCGCTTTTGTCATTTGTTACATAGTTCTCTTTCTAATACCGATGCCGTTGCATTGATTGTATATTAGAAATATTATTATGTTAAGCAGATAAAAAGATGCAGTATAAAATATTAAGTCAATTTTATTCAAAATTTGTAAGACTGTTTTTTTAAAGTTACCAGGACAATTGATTTGTTTGCTGTTATGAAGCTTTAGAAATGAGGGGTTAGGGAGAATTTAGTAGGTATTTCTAAATTGTATCTATAACTTTGCTTTACATTATCTGTTTCACGCTTTAATTACTTACTCGAATGAAATTCAATTGTTTTAAAATATGACGCTGCATACTTTTGTTTCCAAAAAAACTTAAATTCAAAAAGAGAATTTTAGCTGTCAGTTTTTAAGAAATGTTTGTCAACTTTACTTAGAAACGATGGCGTTTTATAGTATTATAATAAGGAACAAAGAAAACTCTTCCAGCTAAGGAAAAAGAACAGAGAAAGTGCAACACAAAAGTGCGTATAATAATATTTTATTCTGTCATTGTATTTGTTAATAGACAGTGATTAAAATTTTGATGACCATAATGAGAATTTAACTTAGATTTATTTCATTTAATCAATATAAATCTTGTTAATTGATGACGCTACAAATACTTAGTAAGGTCGCGAGCTTAAATTGTACTATGATTTATGACGATGGTGGTGGGGTACTGAACATTTATTATGATTCCTAGAATAATTAACTAGTTACTGACATTTTTCTTTATTCTATCTGTTGGCAAATGAAATTTATATAGGTACTTTACTTTAATTTTATTTAAAAAAAGTGTCATTAAATGTGCATTAAAAGAATTACCCATCATAAGTTTATTTGGACCTTTAGTGGCCAATAAACTGTAACTCTCTACATCATAACATACCAACTCTAGTCACAGAGGAAAATTTAGCCCACAAATACCATGCTGACTTTAGTTTTCTTAGAAGTAATATCTTCGAACTTTCCCTTAGTCGGATTTCACTACACCCATGGGATGAGATGAGGTGGTGACTTTATGAATTCTTACTTCGTCAACACACAGAACCCTCTTATGAAAAAGAGTCTAACCACTCATCCCGTTCCCTTAAGCTCCTTTCCTTAGTTGAGTCCGCCAGCCTTCACATTCTACCTCTTAAACCCACTCACCACAACCCGAATGGGGGGGACACTTGGCTGGACCTAATTATTACTTCTGACCCTACTCGTGTTTGGCAACATGGCCAATATCCTGCTCCCGATTTTTCCCATCATGACTTAATCTTTATCTCCTATATCCAAAAACCCCCTAAGTCCCGTCCCAAGACCCTGCGCATGCGTTGTTTTGCGGGACTTGATATCGAGAAGTTACAAGACGACGCGTCTAAAATTGATTGGACGCCTATGATTAGTGCCGCGTCTGTGGATAATATGGTCAACACTTTTAATGCTCTCATAATGCAATTGTATGATAAACACGCCCCCATCAGAATTGTAAAAGTCAGACGTCCACCGGCCCTTTGGATAACTGAGGAGGTTAGGGTGGCTATGAAGAGAAGGGACCGTGCTCTTTCAAAATTTAGAAAAAATCGTTGTGACGCCAACTGGCTTATCTTTAAGGCTGCAAGGAATAGGTGTAATCAGATGATTCGTAACGCTAAACGCCGACATATTCATAATAACATAAATTCTAGCACTCCTGTCAACATTTGGAAATTTTTGAATTCTATTGGGATCGGGAAGTCACATCAAGTGGAGTTCCCACCGAATATTAATGTTGACGATGCTAATAGATTCTTCGCCAATGTCGTTTCCCCGGCCGTGGCCACGGTAAGGAAAACTACTGAGTTTATTCGTGACTTACCTTGTCACAACATAGACCCCTTTCATTTTTCTCCTCTTGCTCCAGGTGAAGTCAAAAAAACTATCCTGTCCATTAAATCAAAAGCTCTTGGTTTTGATGCTATCAGTCGTCACATGATCATTCTTATCTTGGATCAAATACTTCCCGCTATTCTTCACATCTTTAATTATTCTCTTCGTCTGGGCCAGTTCCCATCTTCGTGGCGTAATGCCTACGTTCGACCTCTCCCTAAGATTTCAAATCCTACACTTATTTCTCATTTTCGTCCTATCAGCATTCTTCCTTTCTTGTCAAAAGTACTTGAAGCTGAGGTATATAGACAATTTTCCGGATTCGTAAATAATAACAATTTATTGTCCCCGCTCCAGTCTGGGTTTAGACCTGGTCATAGTACAACCTCAGCCCTGCTTAAGGTGACGGGCGATGTGAGGGCGGGAATTGAGGAAGCTAAGATTACAGTGTTGGTCCTAGTTGACTTCTCGAACGCCTTTAACACTGTTAGTCATGATATTCTCATCTCTATTCTGTCCCATCATAAGGCTTCACCTGCGGCATTGGATTGGTTTTCTTCTTATCTTCGAGGTCGTCAGCAGTCTATTCGTATCGATGAAATTACTTCTTCTTGGTGCACTTTAGATGCTGGCGTACCTCAAGGCGGTATTTTATCTCCTCTATTGTTTTCATTATTTATAAATTTCCTAACTACAGAACTTTCCTGCGACTATCATCTGTATGCCGATGACTTGCAGCTTTACACCCAGGCTAGTGTTGATCATCTTGATTTGGCTATTGACGCGCTTAACAAAGACTTAAAGGCGCTCCAAGATTGGTCTTTAAAATTTGGGCTGTCTGTGAACACTGACAAATGCCAGGCTATTTTAATAGGTAGTTCTCGTCTCGTAGCCAAGATTAATTTAGACACAGCCTTACCAATTATATTTAATAGCTGTTTCATACCTTACAGTAATGTGGTAAAAGATTTAGGGTTATATCTTGATAGTACGCTAAGCTGGCAATCTCAAGTTAAGGTTGTAAGTCAGAAGGTTACTGGTACCCTTCGTTCCTTGAATCGCCTTAGGAATTTCCTACCACATAAAACGAAAGCAATGCTTGCGCAGTCCTTAATTTTCCCTCTCATCGACTATGGTGATGTGTGCTACCTTGACCTGAATGCAGATCTGCTCAATAAATTGGACCGACTTCTTAACAACTGCATTCGATTCGTTCACAATCTCCGTAAGTATGACCATGTCTCCTTTTACCGTTCAGAGTTGAATTGGTTGCCTATACGTCAACGACGTAATCTTCGGACGCTGACAACGCTATTTTCCCTGCTTACTTCTCCTAATGCTCCTTCTTACCTCATACCACATTTTCAATATCTATGTTCCAGTCACAATAGACACCTCCGGTCTTCACACAATCTTCTGCTTCTTTGTCCTTCTCACACCTCTGCTCTTGTTCACTCTTCTTTCATGATACAATCCATTCTTCTATGGAATGCCCTCCCTCTCGAGATCAGGATGACTACGAGTCGTGCTGCATTTAAAGTTAAAGTTCGCCAACTGTGTACTGGTTATTAGCAGAATAATTTCCTTCCTTCATTCTTCCTTATT
Source organism: Schrankia costaestrigalis (assembly GCA_905475405.1). Classification (NCBI taxonomy): domain Eukaryota; kingdom Metazoa; phylum Arthropoda; class Insecta; order Lepidoptera; family Erebidae; genus Schrankia; species Schrankia costaestrigalis. Next base: position 13,201,604 of record FR997826.1, read on the forward strand.
TATATATTTAGTCTTACATATGTATACACATATTTATATATAAATATATATCTCTTTTTATTTTTATGTATAGTGTGTATTATTTATTATTTAAACTGTTTTAACTATTTGTCGTTTTGCACCTACCAATTTACTTTTCTCTGCATCACCCAATGGTTTGCTGGAAGAAAATGCCTTAAGGCATTAAGCTTACCCTTGTACATCAATTTTATTGTGTGCATAAATTATAAAATAAATAAATAAATAAAAAGTAATTGAAATACGTAGACTGGAGGTAATTAATTTATTCACCCGGTATACCATAACACTCTACGAAACTTTATTTGCCTTAAACAAACGTAATTTTCGTACTCATTGTGGGTAAGTTTGGCCATCCCTAAACCGGTAACAGACCAAAATAAACAAATCAAATTCGTTTCCATTCATTCTGTGTGTATCCCCGCTTTCCCCTTAGCGATTGTTTTCGTAAAATCTGCACGCTGAATTAATTTTTTAACTGGATTTTCCGTTAACGTTAATTTGTTAACTTTAACGTTTCCAATACAGTTTTATAATCATGATTATTGAAAAAGTATTAACCAGAGAAGAATTGTCCATGTTCTGAGGGCTCAAGATTACATAGTATCGAAAGAATTTAAAATACTGTAGTTACAGATAGAAATACTTATGGACTGCTTAAAAAGGACAGAAGAAGAGATTTACTCTTCACCTTTCAGTATTTAATTGAAATCAATTAGTAATTTTGTTACACGCCATTCTAATTACGTAGGTACATGATGTGAACGGCTAATAAGTAATTACGTGATTAGGATTCTGGAGTATCTAACGTACCTATCGTAACTTTCGCTGAGTGATATTTTAGTTATTTATGAGTTAGAAAACACATTGATATCTGAAACATAGTAAAAGGGACAAAATATTTTTTTTAAGAAGAAAAATAATGAATTCCAATATAGGAAAACAGTCTCTTAATCCTATTCTTATTTTGTTGTCGCCTGGAATGGCTAAAGCAAATTATTTATCAATCATTAAGTCATAAGAATCATCCACTTCAATTAAATATATAACCATTAATAAAAATATCAGTGCCAATTAAGCCAATACGTACTAAATCAATTGAGGTTAAGAACTAATTACAGTGAATGTAGTCGTTTGCATATTTTGGATCTGACTTTGACTTATGTCGAGATCAAATTAATTGTCATTTTGATACAACAAGCTCCATGACAATTTATGATAGATACTGTTACGCCTGTATTCATTAATAAGTACATGTCATATTTAATTATTAAAATTTATCCATGATGCATAGCCGTTCTTAAAGAGATTGGGTGTGATGGAATGCAAAGTTAAATGAATAAATGAAGAATGTTGTGCAGGACTCTGTATTATAGTGACATGAAATGTATACTATCGGGTATTGGGTCTGTGCTAGAGTTCAGCATGGCCAATGTAACATAAATTATAAACCCAAACGACTAAGCTAACTCTGTTGCCCACAGGGATTATTTTGATGAGGCCATCATCTTTGTTCTGTATTTTATTTCTCTTAATAATTAAGAGATTCCTACGTTAGCCATCCAATTAGCTTCTTCCAAAATTCAAAGCAACCATTTATCTTTATAATTTATTTAGTGCTATAGTCAGATATTTGTGGAATGTTTGATTATAAAGAAACATGCAATTAATTAAGATCACTCCAAAATGTTCTCAACTAAAGCTGCGCCATCTAGACTGCATGGTGGTAAACTTTCAGTGTTGCAATTGAAATGTTAAATTGCATAGTTTTATTAAGAAAACGCAATCATCGGAAATCCATGTTTTGCATGTATCAAAATGTAGGTCGTCCATAAAAAACCGCGTGATGACATAATGTATTATCCGGATGCATTGGAATTGTAATTTAAAAGATAAAGATATTTTTTTATGCTCGAATAATGTTCTTGCTAGGTTATTCATAACTTTAGTAAGTATATATTTTAAGTTTTTTAATAATAACAGGGTCGCTATAAAATTTAAAGGTGTAAATCAATTTTACAATCAATGGTGTTCTATCTAAGAAAATAATAACTTCTGGCAACAGAGTATCAAATTGGACTGTTGATAAAAAGTTTGCGTATTTGCACCACAATACTCCTTCCAATGTTTGTTTTAGGTAAAATTAGTTCGATACTAAAATTATGACTGCAGAATACTGTACCAACAGTTACAAACATTTAGAGAGCTTAAAAGCGTTTAGTGCGGAAGTCGAATGAGGTCGCGTAGCTTTTAATACCTCGGAGCTGGGTGCGACCGAGGTGCGACAGAACTATGAAACTTTGAAGGTACTATTTTTAACTTTGTTATTATTTAATTAATGATCCTATAAAATTATATTTGGATACATATTGGGAAATATCCGTGTGATAACGGAGTAAGAATACAATATGTCACCACCCCATCTCATCCCATGGGTGTCGTAAAAACCGACTAAGGGACTATCCGTAAATATTATCTTTACGAAATAAAAAGAAGGAATACTTGAAGTTGAACCCTATACCAATCCGCCTGGCCAGCGTGGTATTAGTAGGCCAAGTATCACTCCTTCACGGGAGGAGGCCCGTCCCTGCAGTGGGACATTAATGGTCTGTTATGATAATGATGATGACATATTGGGAAATATTATAACAGATTAGTAAAGTTAGCCTGATGTGATTATGTAAGCTTTTTATACTTTACTCATCGTTCAAGAAGCAATTGCGGTGGCAGATAATTAATTTATTATACTAAATGTTTATACAGAATTAGATTATTTTAAGTGTTTATTAATTGCAGTTCGTCTGCTACAATACATCAGGTGACCTATATTTTATGTTCTATCCGAATGTAGTCTGAGAGTCTCATCGTAATAAAAAGTAGATATAAAAAAGTTTTAGATAATTATCTCTACACAAACTATCCTTAAAATCTATTCAGCTGTAAAGATTTTGTTGACAGACTTGAGCAATAATCACTTAGATAAAAAGTAACCTGGTTCAAAAAAGCGTAGATAGTAAAAAATCGTGTCACAATAATAATACTATTAAAATATTAGATAAAAAATTAATAGTTTATTTAATTTTTCAACTCTACCATTTGCACTTCATTATTTTAAATGAAAATATATAATTCTTGGCATATCTCCCATTGACGAATATATTACGGTGACTTTACTAGCTTTAGATGATCAACTAGAGGCTGAATTTCTTTTACTATAACTACTAACGGAAAATTTATGGCTTGCATGAAACGTTTCCGTCTTGTGTTGCAACTTCTCTAAACAACTAACAGCCATTAAGTAACACTTTTCTACAATTTAACTAAATTAAGATAGATCGCTGTAAAGTATGATACTTACTGCATTCATATCTATGTTATATGAAATAAAACGTATGTAGAAGTAAGCAAAATTAGTTGCATTAGGAGATCAAAAGATTATTTCACATTACAAAGTATTGTATAATACATTATTCAGAATTTTGGCAAATTACTCTGTTTGCCATTAGTTGAAAACGAGAAGGAATCTTTGATACGGCGGAAAAGAAACAAAAGCCTGCCATAAACTCTATAATAACAGATCAGTTAGAAGTTTTAATAAAATTTTCACTTTTAAAAGGTCCTGCAACTGGCATAGGCCAAGCGTATAAATCTTAAAGGTCGAAAATAATTATATCTATGAATATTCAAACTTAACCCTACTAAAAAACGTAAATATTAAAAAGATCGCGTGACGAAATACATCTTTCATTCAAATAATCAGATTATATTTTAAAGAAGGCACTAGGTGCATCGTTAACTGTCGAAAACAAACGAGGGGAACCAGTTAGTCGAGTATTGTTTAATGAACTTAATAGTTTTCTTATTGAATTAGTAGGTATAGCACGAATCAGTATACACAATTTCGATGAAACAACTGTATCATCAAAATGCAAACTATTTTGTTGTTTTTACGGTATTCTTAATATAAAGATTGTTTTGTCTAATGAGGACAGTATAGCATTTCCTTGAGGATAATAATTACTATTGTTATGAAAGAGATTGATTACCGTTGTTGTAATTAGAAAAGGAAATGTAACAGAAGGGTGCCTACCGATGGTGCCTGCCTTTAGCAGGAGTCAATGAATTCGATAAAAGTTCTACTTGTCTGAATTGTTTTGACAGATTCAAGTTGTAATTGAAAACTTTTTTCGAATTGACAAATTCTTTCCACTCATAGCGCCTGGCTTTCAACTACTGTATATAGTCTTTACTATTAGAACTTTTTTGTAACAAATAAGCACATACATTTACGTGCCCTTACACTATAACAGAAATTATTAATTTAGCCATAATACGTAAAATATTAATAGTTATTAAATTACACATCTGAAGCTATAATTAAAGCATATTTAAATATTAAGTAGTTAGTAGAATTAGTTAGTCATTCAACTTTACAGTTCGTATATTACCTGTACAATAGATCTAGTTTGTCTCGTGACGTCATCAGTGGATCCCTGGATAGATCGAGGAGCTCTTATACAAGTAGGTATCATGATGAAAAACTTTCACTGGTTCACTAAATACTTTTACCGGTACATAAGAACATTATGACTAAGTATTCGCACACATTCGACACTTTGCATTTATGTTGGCCACTAATTTCGTTTATTGCATCCAGTAATTGTATATAAAAATTGTTACGTAGTTTTGAAAATTAAACTAACACTGTAAGTAAATATACACTGTCATAATACGTATTATGATATGTTTTGTACCACAAATAAATAATTTACTTGCCGTTTACACCACTGAAACACGTTAAAAACTTAAACATATATTTCGTAGAATTAAGTCCTGATTTCTTGGATGTATACTCGTAGAGCAATTGTTATTTGTTAATGAGTTTTCTTAGATCTGATATCCATTTTATAGCCATAACTAGACGACTATTATTTTGCTGTAGGACATCCTTTAAGAACCCTAATTTAAACTGTCATTTTAAAAACATTACTTCTGTTTCCTCACAATTACAACGACAATGTGATAAATAGTCACCAAAATACAAAGAACTAAGACGCATCTTAGTTCCCTATATAAACTAAACATAGTCGTAAACTCAGATAGTTTTCTACAGTCCATGAATGAATGGTTACGTACGTACGATAAAGTTCTCAGAATATTTACTCTACGGTTGGCGCCGTTCGCCCACTAGTCTCCGCGCTACACTGGGTCATAGAACGCTGAGTAAATGTAGTAGGTAGGTAGGTACTGAAACATCTAATATATTTTTAATACTACTAGATGTTTTACGTTAATGTAGTAATCAAGTACTAAGTACAATTACTAACAAGGTTTAACTGCCTTGGTGACGCGACGGTCAATAAAGCGGCTGCCGTGCTCAAAGTCGCGGTTTCGATTCACAAGCATGGATGGATGTTCCTTATGCTACTAATTTGCTGTTTGTGAAGTCCACGTGACTCAAGACACATAATCACTAGTATTGAAGTTGTCTTCAAAGAAAGAATACTTCTCGATGTTATAGGTTAGTTTAGTAATCAGGATTTTTAGAAGCCTGTACTGTACAACTATATAGGTGTAACAGTTTTATAAACAAAGCTGATGTAACATTTTATTACCCTGTTAATAAGCCATTGAGGAAATTTTGAAATGTCGTAGTAGTCAGTAAATAATCCGTACTCGAGACTAATATGTAAATGTGAAAACCGATGAAAAAAATTCCTCGTAATCGTTCTATAAGGATACTGTTTTAGGGTACTGGAAGAGGCGTCTTCCAATGACGCCTAATTCTTCTTAATTAAAAAATAAGTTCAGTATAAGTAAGTTTTAGGTTAGTATATACTAGAAAACATGAAGAAATAAAGGTACTTGAGAAACATTATAATATATTTTACACTATTACTACGAAGTTAGTCAGTACAATAATATAGTATAAGCGGTTGCTGGCCAAATGCCCACCACTAGAACAATTCGTTATGTTCAAAATTCAGAGAATTGGCAAGAATTTCATAAGAGAATACACACGTTATTCTCTTTTTAACATAATAATAGAAATAAAGTTTTAAGCGTACACAATGATTGTAAATTTTATATTTAATACAAGCGATCCGCCCCGCCCCGGCTTTGCACCGGAGCTATGCTTATCCTCTATAATATTATTATGTACCTATTGTATATGTGTTATATGTATTGTACATAAAAACTATCCTCTTGAATCACTCTATCTTTAAAAAAAAACCGCATGAAAGTCCGACGTATTAAAGATTGAATCATAGAGGGACGGACAGACAGATACAGCATTTTTATATACTATGTAATGATGATGATATTGGAAATATAATTCGTAGAAACAAGCAATGTTTGTTTCTAACAAAATGTGTGGGCGCGAACAATTATATTCAAATGTAATAATGCTGCATTAAAACAATGACGAACTCTTTAGTGGGTGGGCTCTACACTTATTTATTTATTAGTTTTGTCTTTATGCACTTTACAGTTTGAATCGAGATTGTATCAAAAAGTATAACTGTTATTCGATATTAATATAAGATAAATAGTTTGTATGCTATTTAAATAATAGACCTTCGATGCTGCCCTGCGGCATGCCATCAGTAATTTTAGAAATTTATGTGTAATGTTAGGAAATGGGCGATTTGGGAGACTGTTTTCCTCCAATTTATCAACTAAATTCGTTGTTTCGTAAGTTCATACATAAATAGGGATTTACATTTAATATGTTATGGTATTGAGTTTATGTATGGATGAATAATAAATAAATAAGTATTCCTCACACATTCCACAACGCCATCTAGTCCTAAACTAAGCAAAGCTTAGCGTACTAGATAACTGATAAAAATACTTAAATACTTTTTTTTTGTAAATACCTACATGCACATTTATACAAAGAAAACATTCAGACCAAAGCTAACAATCATGTTTGACGCACACAAAGTTTTGCATTGAGCGGGAATCGCACCCGAGACCTTTGCGTAGCAGTCATGTTATATAACCACTACGCCACAGAGGTCATGTTGAGGTTGTAAGAACATTATACTTACTATAATTTTATGTTCCTAAATAGTGGGTAATATAATTTCACGCATAATAAGCTTTCACATTGCTGTAAAACATTACTCTCAGTCATCAGCGAAAGTTAACAATATAAAATAAATATACAATATCATACTTTCTTTAATATTATATTAAATTTATTAATTTTACTTTAATACAACTTAGAAGTGGTCATAAAATTATTTGGTTTTTAAAGCATAAATTGATTTTTTAGGAGAGGATTATTGAGATATATCCATTTGTTGCACAATCTGTTTGATTTACATTGTAATCTCTTAAATCATCGATAATATTAACCCGGAGCGGAAAAGGAAACCTCTTCTATATTTCATCTTACAAGCCCCTTTGAAATACGTTGATAAACTAGTCATCATTAAGAGGTGCCAAAAGACATTTACGGCTAAAAGAGTATAACAATAAAAAAGATTATAGAAGATTTCTCCAATATGAATAATACTGGCCACTGTTAAAGAAGTTGTGAAACATAAAACCTGATAAAGTATCATAAACAATTTAAGACCCCGATCAAGAGATACAAAAGAAAAATAAAAATAAAATCTTCAAGTTACATTGACGGCTTCTTTTACAGTTAATAAACATCGCGTATTTATTATTAAGTGTGTAATATGATGTCGTTTAGATCACTTAAAACTTACTTGAGCTCATAAAGTCGACACTTGTCTCTACAAAAACGCAAGTTTTTATTATCTGTTATGGAGCAATTTTTGCATTCAATTTAACTTTTTTGTATTTTGTCACATGTCACTCTCTAAGATTGTGTAATTGACATTTAAGTCTTATTTTGGTATAATCGGTTAAAAGCTCCTTCCATTAGTAGGTATATTATCTGTGCCATAACCCTGTGTGATGTGTAAAAATCAACAACCCCATTTCGTGCGGATCGTATTATATACCTATACCAAATTAGGAAAAAGCAACGTAAAAAATTTACTTTTAGACAGCAAAAACTCAACAGCAAATCCTTTACCAATCGTGGTGCAGTAGACCGATTTCCTCTATAACTGAAAAAGGTCCGTGCTTAGCATAATATGGTACGTGTATAAGCTAATACGTATGGAAATTTCATAACTCATTAGCCAATCTAAATAATAGTAAATACTAGAATAGAAGATACATCGCAGGACGCACTAGAGCGGGAAACAACTAGGTGTGTAAGGATCGTACTATTTAGCTCATTCATTCATGATCCTGCATTACCTTCGACGCACATTAAATTACGTCATTACATGGTCCACATCCTATCCTCGTGTTTATTTACAAGCTTGTCAAAAGTTCGACACACGCTGTCGTATTTATATCCACGCGGAAGGTGCGCCCCGGAGCAACGAACTTTTGTGACATAATCATAAAACACAGACATTTACAGCAGCACAAAACAATATGAGAGAAAACTACCATTTAAAAGATGTAGACGACCGCTGTAAAAGGAGTTATGTCGTTGTTTTCATTGTTTAAGTACCAAAATTATGTCGTTATTCCTTCAAAGGTGTATGTATTATGTCAGTTGGTGCGTTATTGATATCAAGAGCAACCTTATTTGTTATAATGGGGATACAGTTGAGGATAATACATTCTTTAGAGATAAAACTAAACTTGTGTCAATGATATTATGTTTCGCAAGTGGAAGGGATGTGTTTGTCACCTTTGTTTATATATCCGATATATCAAAAAGGTTGGTATACCATACATAGGTTGTTCCGTTATTGGATGCGGCGTTTGGTAAAAGGATTGATTGACCTTGCTTGTATTTAGGACACAGATGTGCGGTATTAGCTCCATTGTAACGTGGGTGAATGTTCTCTACATTGTGTCTTCACCTTAACTTTAGTATCATTTTACAACAACTAGAACTAATGCCCGATTTACACATCGACAAGTACAGTAGCGAGTTAAGTAGTAAGTTGCTGATTAAGTTGATTTAAATAGATCTCCATCCTATTTTTTGGCAAGTTAAGTTGGCGAGACGCGAGAGAGGGGGCTAATTCGTACTTAACTTGCCAAAATATAGGATGGAGATCTATTTAAATCAACTTAATTTTAAAATACTACTTAACTCGCCACTGTACTTGTCGATGTGTAAATCGGGCATTAGTATTAGAATATACTATTTAAACTAAGTTTATGTCTAGTCAAGATTGTGTTTCACATAAGCCGACAGGCGCCAATGACTTGCTGACTATTACAATTTACAATATGATATTTTCATACAAAAGTAAATAAATAGTAGGTTTACGTGAATTTAAAATCGCCTTGTTTGACCTTATGTCAACACTTAAAGTGTTTAGTAAAATGTAAACCTAAATAAAGTAATACTTATGTTTAAAATTGGTTTCCTTATTTTTATATGTCCTAAATTATCGTAAGAATAGTTTAGTAATAAAAATACAATTTCTACAGGAACAAGGTGCAATTAGTGTATTTAAGTAATTTCTCTTAAACGTTTTATTTTCTTTATTTAATTTCATTTAAACATCAATAGTAGAAACTAAGAAGAAAGTTCACGTATAAAACGATAAATGAATAAAACCTTAAAGAAGTTTTACTGCCCCATTTAAATTTATGTTCTTTGTTATTGGAAAGGAAAAATATACCAAAATCATTCTTAAGACTATTTTAAAAATGATCATCAACAGCGAAGTTATTTTTTAACATCCGTTAACTCATTAGTTACTTTTTTGTTCATTTCGTTAACGAAAATGAATACTGCTACTTATATCCTGTTTAGTGAAATTAGATTAAGAATATTAATTCAATATTTGATCAGATTAGGTATAAGTATAATTATCTTTTATGTCATAATTTCACGTGATGTAAATATTTTTTTTATTTTTTGATAGTACTTTTAATTGTTATTACCTATCCAAAAAGGATGATACAAAAATAACGTTTTATTATTAAATAAAGTAACATTCTTTTTTAACAAAATGCACATACTTACTTTACATGTAGGTATAAAAAGCTAAACGAAGAATTTCAAAGCATTAAAGTCCTCCTTCAATTTGATATTTACAGGCCAATAAAGATATAATTAGTGTGCTAATATTGACCAATATAATATAGAACGTTAGTCAAGTATCTACATCGGATGCAATTACAATCAATGTTGGTTTTTCCTGCCCTAAAGTTCACAGTTCACTGAACAAGCTCGCTAATGATTTCGCTACCAACAATCATAGAGGAAACATTTGACATTACTATTGTCAACATAAAGGTGCGGCAATAAGTACCAGAAACAGTCTAATAAAATTAACTCTTTTTATTGTTGCCCGAAAATGGCCTACAGTATAAACTAACGATAGTTTAAGACATTACACATGCAAATTTTATTGCAACAACAGTTGATATAATCATCACTAATACTGCTTAAATTTTAGTAACGATTATAAAATTTATGTTTTTACTTATTTTAAGACTTAGCAAAAGTGATCTAAATAGGTGACCACGTAACAGAATATCTTATCTTAGTATGTATGTATCTTATCTTAGTATGAAATTAGGTATATGGCGTTGTGTGAAAGTGTGTGGAATATGTGAGTATAAAATTCAGTCGCTTTTTCTGTCCCTATGTCCCTTTGTATGCTTTAAATCTTTAAAACTACACAACGGATACTGAATCGGATTTTTTAATAGATAGTGTGTTTCAAGAGGAAGGTTTATATGTATAATACATCCATATAGTAGAGAAACCCATATGAATTTACAGATTTCTAATGAAGCTGTACTTAAACGTTGTTTAAGGACATTCTGTACCAAGTAGGTGCCCATGCGGAACCGGGGCTGGTCGCTAGTACCTATTATAATAAAATAATAATAATCTTCAAAGATTACTTGATTTGATTAAATAAGCAACTGCTATTTAGGTTGGTAATATCGTTGACATGGAAATTGATTCCGTGCGGCAATTCTTTGAACGACGCTTGATCCGCACAAAAAGTGTCATTAGGAGCAGTTGTTACGTTGCCAATTCAGCTGTCCGAAGGTTTATATGTTAAAATATTTATTACTAGCTGACCCGTGCCCACTTCATTAGGCCGCGATAAAAACGCGTCACTTTTTTAAACATATTTCATTACTGCTCCACTCCTATTAGTCATAGCGTGATACTACATAGCCTATGACACTCCCCGATAAATGGACTATTCAACACAGAAAGAATTTTTGAAATCGGTTCAGTAGATCCAGAGATTACCCCCTACAACGTCACAAACACACAAACTTTACCTCTTTATAATATTAGTATAGATTTTTAGAAACTTACAGATAAAATATACAATTATAAGCCAACGTAGGAAACAAGTTGCTTATTAACGGCGTATCAATTTACCATTTTTAAGAAATAGCATAAAACACATGAGAACCGAAAACCTATTCAAAAACTAAACGATTATAACAAATTACTCAGAACACGAACGTATTTTTATTTTTGGCATTGGTGTCTTAAATATAATCAAATATACCAAGTAATAAACTGCAAATTTGATGTTACAAACAGCCACTTCAATTGGTAGTGGTATATAAGCGTAATACATGAAAATACCAGCAACTCCATTGACATGGTTTATTTTTGATACATTAATAGATATAGGTAAGATTAAATTTAGATTTTCAAATAAATTTATGCTGAAAACATAAATAATCATTCCAATTCCATCTTAATCAAACTTTTTTATTATCATCATTATCTCAACCAAAACACGTCCGTTGTTGGCATCCTTTAAACGTCTTAAGCTTCCTTTTTCCAAATAACAGATATTATTAGTAGAATACATTATATTATTTACTAGCGACCTGGCCTGGCTCCGCACGGACACACCTACTACAGAATGTCCTTATAAAATGTTTAAGTACAGCTTCATTAGACAATTGCATTAGAAATCTCTAAAATTATTATGAGTTTTTACTATATTATGCATATGTTATACATATAAACATTCCTCTTAAATCACTCTTTCTATTAAAAAGTTGTTTAATACTATGTATAGATATAACGACTTTATTTAATACTATGTATAGATATAATATTTTTGAGTTACCTAAATAAGACTATGAACGATACCGCCGCGATTTCAAAATACGACACAGTTACTAGAAATGTGACTAATTATACAATAGTAGCTATATCTCCTTTGGCTCATCTTGTTTACGGACAACTAAGACAATGAGCAAACGTTACTGAGAAGAACTGAACTGGGTTGAGGCCATCTACTTTAATAACTACATTAGATGCAATTATAAGCAAAGAAAAATGAAATGTTTAAACCCTGTACGTAGTAGTACTTAATATAGTTTTTCCTCTCACACCCGTACTATGATTGTAGGTTCATCAATGATACATACATAGATAGTATAAGATTTGCTCGGAAAATTAGGTGATTCATCATAACAGCCCATTAATGTCCCTCTGCAAGGACGGGCCTGCTCCTGTGACGAAGGGATACTTGGCCTATTAATACCAACCACGCTGACCAAACGGATTGGTATAGGGTTTAATTTCAAGTTTTCCTTATTTTTATTTCGATAATATTCACGTATAGTCCATTAGTCGGTTTTACGACACCCATGGGATAAGATGGGGTGGTGACATATTGTATTCTACTCCATCACCACTCGGAGAAAACGTGATTATTACGATTAAAATCGACTAAAACTCAGTTTCGTCCTACTTCGTCAAAAGAAATTAGGTTCACAAATATTTGACCTTCTTAAATTATAATTACATACTACGCTTATCCAAAGGTTATATTTTAAAATAACTGCAGCTTTTATTGAAGCCGCTTTCCTTTTAACCTTAAAAAAATATTACAATTATATGAGTTGAAATAACTGTCTCTTTGTCAGCGTTCCAACTCTTTTTTTATATAAATTGGAACAAAATAAAAACGCTATCTGATTTCATAAATAAATCGAATGATAAGCTTTGTATTCATTGTAAGTACGGTTAAGTTGACCATTCATGGCCATTCAAAGATATTTTCAGCTGATACAAACTTTATACGGAACACAGAAGATACTAAGATTATTAAGCGGATAACAGTCACGATTGCCATTTCAATATAATCATTGTTAATGTGTTTTTGATGGTCATTTCGCTAGTTGGAAATAGCAACAAAGTTATTAGATACTTGCTTAATTAGTCTTGTTACTCGTTAAATTGGTTTGATGCATTAATTTTTGCACAATGGACTGTAAGGTTTAATGATTTGATTGCTAAAGTATGCTGATTTCATCATCCTTAGTTTACAGGATCAATGTTTCTTTAGGGACAAGCATTCTCCAATGATGGAGTAGAATAAACGGTGTCACCACTTTATCTCATCTTTATCATCATCATCTCATCTGTCGTAATCTTTGTGAATATCATTATGAAAATAAAAGGTTGCAAAAGATTAAATGGTAAAAACCTTATATAAAAACATCAAAAATCTGTTTACACATCGCGGTACAACATTCAACTAATTTTCGCTCTTTATTGGAGGAGACCCTTCTTCATGTAATATGGATATATCTGGACTATTGTGATGATTTGATATCATTTACACATTTACGTAATTTGCAAATTTTCAGTTATTTACTATTAAATTATGTTTAATTTGTAATGTATCTTTATACCACAAGTTGGTGGTTTAACTAAGATATGTTATGTTAATAAGCTTATAATTAGTTCCGTGGGCTTCACAATTATCTATAAGCAACATGGCTGTTCAATGTTTTGATATCAGTAGCTATTTTTATTTTAAAGTACCTCCTAATTCGTGTTTGGGTGTTACGTACCGTTTCATTCATTGACTTCTTCTTACTTATATTGAGTTTGTTTTGATAATTAGTACCATTATGATGGTAGTAAAACATTGAAATTATGATGCTTAATTTAATTTGAATTAGTACAGTACCTACGAGATAATGATCATCGTTTCAATCCTTGGCAGAAAACCAATTTAACTGCACCTATACATTTCATACTTGAAGTTTATACTATTAGGGTTAATGGAATTCAATAACTAATTAAATCAAACTTATTAAATACAATTCGACGTAATACACTCAAGTACTAAACGTAGTTGAAACCCAGTGAACATTAACAACTGAATGAATTGATCAATGAAACACTGCGCTACATCGGACTATACACCAGATACTTAGTAACACCCATAGATATATTTAATGCAGTAAGTGTTCCTGATAAAATCCATTTGCAGCAAAAAGCTTAAGCACAACCATATAAATCTTTCTGAATGCACTCACAATCTAACATTTGCAATTTATCGTAACGAAAGACGACTCGGAATGTTTGTACTGAAATTGAACTTTGTTTAGATAGAGGCCTGAATTCTTGCACAACATTTTGAAAACAAAAAAACAGACCGTAATCCAAAACAATTACTGAAAAAGTACCTATTTATCAATTTGAATCTAAGATTCTAGAACTAAATGACACAATAACAATTTACGATATTGTTTCCAAGAAATCAAGACACTTAAAGGGCGAATAAGCACTTGTAATCATAGGACCGTAACAGACTGTCTGCGCAATACTGGACAGAATTAGCCACGCGCGAAGGTACACTTCGCTTAGCGAGTGACATCGCGGATACAAGACGCGCGTGTTCTCTGCGCGCGCGCCTCTGACTAACCCGGCCTACAGAGCTTAGTACTAAGCGCTCCCAAAGCTTTCGTTAGAGAGGGACGCGCGGTGAGAATAGCCCAAAAGTTCATAGTAGCTGCAGTTGTCACACAAAGGGATATTACAAACAAATCTGTTGAGAGATACAAATAATTTAAAAGCGTTTAACGTTATAAAGTGTGAACTTTCTTTGATCAAAGCTGTGTTATCATTAATAGTTTTTTAAACCTTTCCTAGCATCTTTGATTATTGAACTGCTAGTGAATAATCTCAATATTGTAAAGCGCTAGTTGTTATCTGTTGTCTAACTTTCCATCCCATTCAAGGCCTTAACACGCAATTACATTTCGCAACATTATCAGGGCCACGCTTAAACAATGGATCATGTGGATTATCTAATGTCTCATTAACACGTTTAGAAATACGAACGTTCTAAATTGACTGTTCTCTCGAGCACCTTTCTTGACACAAGTCATCAGCACCCTCGACCTGTCACTGTACTAAAAAAGCTACCTTTTGTTAAATCACAAGAGAGGCATCGCGTCCGGGAAACCGACACTTGACCTACCGACGTATTTAGATCTTTTGTGTTCGGGATAAAGGCAAGCGTGACTTATCCTATTTGGGTGCTACAAAAAATCAATGAATAAATACTTTGTTATTATCATATATTTCATGTCGCATTATTTGCTTTTTTTTTTCTTTTTGATGGGTCGTGTGAATAGACATTTATATAAAGTTTAGTTGTGTGGTCTGATGGTACTATTCTATTACAGAATAAAAATGATTTCGTTAAACAAATAATAAAATTTACAATAATATTATTATGTAGATGCATTTGGATCGATGCAAATTTAGTAATAACTATCATTTTACAACGATAGGTACAATTAGTAATATCTCGTAGGAGCTAAAGTTCATGCCACTGCAGGGCCACGTGAATATCTCTCTTAATTTTACTAATCTAGCAATTTTGCCCCGATTGTCTACCAATTTTCCAGATCTTTGCATTCAAGTTTTGAATCTCAGATCATAAGATCTTACAGTAGATCTTTTTTGTCTGAGACGTATTAGGTCTTCAATTAACCTACCTAATTTCAAAACGTGTTTACTGATAAAGATGGAATACTGGCATACATACCTACGTTATCGGTTTATTCCATACGTATTGAAATAACCTGGTTTGTTGGTGTATCTGTGTCCTAATTCGTAGAGGTATGGTAAGCGTGGAACACACAGGTGGGTCGCGGAAATGCCAGTGCATTCGTCTCTATTTCCATACGTTTTGGTCTCTCTACAGACGCCCGCCGCCGCCCCACATCAATGAACGCTTCACGCAACTATAGATGCTAGCGGGAAAAAATCCGAATAATTCAAGTTGATTAAATCGGAATAATACGGAAATATACCGGAACTTTGGGATTTTTTCAACTGATCGCACTGTCACGTGATTTATTTATTTTATTATATTTATTATATTATTTATGTGCTATAAAATTTATATTATTATGTTTTTATTTATTATGTGTATAATTATAATTTCTAGGTAAGTATAAATAATTGTAAATAAACTATTTATGCATTTTATCTGGTACCGATAGTTTTATATTATTATTTTAGATTAGTTTAATATTCGGGCGATATATTTGACGCAAAATTCGATCGAACCTTTCACTCACTCGCGGGGGGAAAGCTCCTCCGCAAAGCATGTCCTCTCTCTCTCTCTTACCGCACCAGGCACCGCTGCCGAACAACTCGAGAGTCATGTCACAACGTGAACCACTCACGTGCGTCGTGACATGAGTCGTGCAGACGGGCTCGCGCCCGTGAGGCTGCGGCCGGCGCACAAAGTTTTAGCGGCGCCGGCGCGGCGGTGATCGACGATCGATGCAAAATACTATTTTTCAGCAAATAAAACAGAAAAATATTTATTAAATAAATTTTGAATAAATCTGATTTTATTAAATTTTCCCTGATTTTTTCCGGTATTATTCCGTATTAATCAGAAGTTTTGCAACTATACACGCAACTACTTGTTCCACCGCCCTACGTTTGTAACTATGGCTCAATACATTTTGATACTTTTATAATATTTACTGTTAATATCGAGAAATAAATTATATTAGTTTAGTTGCACACAATATTTAATTGTTTTATTAGTAACTAGCTGACCCGTGCCCACTTCGTTGGGCGCCGAAAAAAACGCGTCCGTTTTTTAAACATATTTCATTACTGCTCCACTCCTATTAGTCATAGCGTAAAACTATATAACCTATGACACTCCCCGATAAATGGAATATTCAACACAGAAATAATTTTTTTAATCGGTTCAGTAGATCCAGAGATTACCCCCTACAACGTCATAAACACACAAACTTTACCTCTTTATAATATTAGTATAGATAATCAAAAAGATTCCAGAATTAAGATCAGACATTCGCAATGTCGAATATTCAAAGAATATTCGACATTGCGAATGTCGCATAGTTTAAAATTTACAATTTTGTCAATGAAATTAAAACTAATTACATTTCAGGTACTATGCAAGAAAGAGGTAGGCACGAATAACAAGGCAAGAATATGTGCCATTTAGCAATTCTCTTCCGTTATTAAAGGAAAGATAAATTCTACCGTTATGTAATATTAAAAAGGGAGACACAAAATGGCACCCGGTGACAACCCTTGGAGTGGAGCATAAAAATGAAGTAATGATTTGTTACTTTAGATTAACATGATATGGTTTTAATTATTGAGCAAATTCTATTTTGGACACTATTTATTTATTAAATAATTCATTTTTATGACTTAAACTGTCATAAAATTAATAAATAGTTGCGCAAGAAACCCTATAATAAAAAACTTTTTCTTTATTTATTTATTTCAATTTGGCTATAATTTAATTACAATTCAATAAGTGGATTAAATTAAACACAAACGCTAAGACGTATACGAACTTACTTTACACTTTTTCAAAACTGATATCAACGATAAAATACATACTAAAGTATCAAAACTGTTAACGCGTGATAGAGCCACAAATATAAATAGATGGTCTTATTTTCTTATTTACGACTGTTTCAGTCTTAACGTGCAACTTTTTATGATAAATTCAGGTTTATTAGCGTCGGTACTCGCGTCTGAAGACGATGCAACCAGCAGCGATCCAAAAATCTGGGTTTATGTGTGTTATAGTTGTATTTATCAAAGTTAATGATTCTTACTTCATAGAATGCCACCATTTTATTACACTATATAATTTTATTACCAACATCGATCTGTTTATTAGACGATTAGTTCTTTAATTCAACTATATGTATTATGTAAGCTTTCATACAAATTAATAAAATGTAATGGGCTTTTCATTTAAGTTAGAGCTTTTAAGCAGTCGTAAATAACCAGTAGGTAGTATACAGTTGTGATTGTTTATATGGTGATTAGATTTAGCAATTTACCTTAACGAAAAATGGCTCTTGTTCTAAAAGTGTATAAATTTAATTATAATCTTACTTCGTATAAAATTTGTGAGACACAAGCAAAATAAGTAAGCATGCGCTATTCCTGGATCATTCTATATAAGATCAAATCAAATCAAATACTTTATTTTCTCTACAATATACATATTACAGACAGTTTTTTTACAATTTTACTTAACTAAATTAATAAATATATTGTAGGAGACTGGTGCCTAAGATAGGCTTTAGGCCTGTGTTTCAGGACACCAGGTTCCCACCCCTAGCTTCTACATTTTCCTAGTAAAGTAGTAACAAACAATTCAACAATAAAATATGCAGAAAACATGTATATTTTAGATTAAAAATTAAAATTAGTGATATTGTATAGAGGTATGTATGTGTGTGCGTGTGTATATGAGTGTGCGTGTGTATTTGACTTTGTGTTATGTTTACTAGATTTATATCGCACTAGTAAGCAGACCCTCGGTTTCATCATAATTTAGACTCAACAACCATTCAGTTACCTTATCCTTACATTTATTTTTGGTTAGACTAAAGATAATTAATAATTTGTGTATTTTATTGTAGAGAAAACCACCCAAATGACCAAAAAAGCGATGGGCAACAGTCGTTTTATAAGTAATATGAAAACGTTGAACTGGGTTGTATCGTCTTTTTCCGTTCGACAGCAACGGGTCATACACTAAAAGGGAATGCTGTTTTAAGATTGTATGCAATATAAACAATTGCCGAACTGTGAGGACTTTACTTTCTTTATATAGCTGTTCAGTGGGATGTCGAAATGGGAGAAATGATGAAACTTTCAGTATTGCTCTTTGAGTTCTCTCCAGTTCCAATAGGGTTGTTTTCGGTGCACCACCCCAAGAGGTAATGCAGTATGTTGTAATGGACTGGGCAAGCGCAAAGTATACCGACTTAAGAATATCCTTATCAACCACATGTCTCAATGTTTTGAATACATATATAAGTTTACGCAATCTGTTATTAAGTATGTTTATGTGTTCATGAAATCTTAAATTATTATCCATAGTTATGCCAAGGTACTTTACTGTATTTGCCTTAGAGATAGTATTACAGTCACAATTACTTGCGAGTTCGTCGGTACATGTATGTGCTGTAATAGGCTTAGATGGTCCGTCATTTTTTAAAGAGAAAGTCATGTAATGTGTTTTGGAAGTATTAAGTGTTAATCCATTTAACTGAAGCCATGTGTGTACTTTACTGAATCCTGATTGTGCATGCTGATACACATCATCCCATGAAGCAGCGCTAAATAGGAGACTCGTATCATCAGCAAAACTAACCATCTTTCCATTAGTAAGATTAACTGCCCCGAGATCGTTGATGTAGATGAGGAAGAGCGTAGGCCCAAGTACAGAACCTTGTGGTGTTCCGTAAGTTAGCGTCCGCTCATCACTTATTAATTCATCTATCTTCACTCTCTGTGTACGTTTGCTTAAATAATCTTTTATGAGCTCCAGTGGCATTCCTCTAATGCCCAAGCGTTCCATCTTTTCTACAAGAGTTGGCACAGAAACCGTGTCAAACGCCTTGGCCAAGTCCAAAAATATACCCAGGACCTTATGCCCACTATCGAGTTTAGAGACTATATAATCTGTGAGACTATGAACCGCATCAGAGGTTGATTTACCCGAGCGAAATCCATATTGTGTTGGGGCTAGAAAGTTATTCGTTTCTAAATAGCTCACTAACCTTTTATTCATTATCCTTTCCAATATTTTGGAAAAAGTAGTAAGCACAGCAATAGGTCTATAATTGTTAACACAGCCTCTGTCCCCACTCTTGTAGACGGGATGGATAATTGCCTTTTTAAACACGTTTGGAAACTTACCCGTGGCGAGGGCGAGATGAGCCAGAAGTAAAATTAATTCATTAACAATAAGACTTTAGATTATTTTATTACGGATTGTATAACATTTTGTAATAATTGCGTAAGCATTAACGATAACTCTATTATCAGCAAACTCAATACAAAATACAACACTTACCTAAATCTACATAAGCAACTTTGATAACAAGCCGATGGATGAATTTCAGTCAGAACCAGTGCATGTAAGTACGAGTAGATAGGCAATAACTACGGTTAGATAAAAATATTTTACTCCTTAAACCTACATCTGGGTCGTAAGTCCCAGACGCTGTTATGCCAGTGTTCCGTCCTCTATCACGCGATGGACCCGGCACCCGCACGGAGAATCCATGGAATGCTAAGATTAGGCCATACCTTAAATACAAATACCTTATTCCTAACACATTTACACAATAAATAAATATGGATAATTTATAACTGCAATTAACTGCATAACTACATAGTAGATTATAGTCGTCAAATACTAATAATTACTATGTCTTACGGCGCTTGTACACGGTAAGAAAAATCGCCGGGCCTACGCAAGAATTCGTGTCGTTTCTAAGCACGACCAGTGTACACAGCGCCGGCGATGCATAAGAAAATTTTCTTGTCTGCGCAAGACAAGACACGGCGAACGTTGTTGCGGAGGGGCGGGGAGCGGTGTAGTAGGGTATCATACTTGTTTGCTTTCTAGTTAACATTTTTACTAAAGGAAACTCACACTGATTATCACACATGTTATTACTTGCGCGCCCTACGCCTGTCTGACGACTGTACGAAAAAAATCCTGGCGTGTACACGTTTCGAATTGTCTTGTCTGCGGAAGACAAGAAAAGTTTTCGTGTACGAAAAAGACAAAATTCTTGACGTCTGCACGAAGATTTGTCTTGTCTGGCGTAGACACGGCAAATTTTCTTAGCGTGTACAAGCGCCGTTAGAGGTCGTCAAATTAAAAATGCAAAGTGCATTGACCGTAAACCATGAATCGGATTGATAATACTTACTCTGTTTCGATCTATTGATATTCAAATGCGTTACTTACTGATAAGTTTAGCCAAATCCGTATACCTAGTTATTCTTGCGTCAAAGAATAACAATCAACGAAACTTTTATGAATGTTACAGATTTTATACCATATTTATCTAAACTTAAATAAGCTTTACACAGTATACATAATATTTAGAAGTTTGTCAGTATTTTGATTAACATTGTTGTTTGAACACTACACGAGAATAAATGTGTAAATGCTTTAAAATAAACGTACGTATGGTTTATATCTACGAATAGAATCATTTGATCTGTTCGTGACGTGACAGACTGTAGAGGGATTATATGACGGGCAGAAGCGTCCACCTGTGTATGTGTAGTTTTGTAATTTACTAGAATATTGACCTGTTACCGCCATATTCCATTCTGTTTACATGCAACAGAGAAATGCTAGTAACTATGCTGAAAGATTTGATTTATGTTGTTAAAAACAATTCTAACTAAATAGAACTACTACATAAATTGAGTATTAAGTACATTTAGTATTTTATTCTGTATACATGCTTCTAAGATGACAAGAGTTAAATGCTTGTATACCTTACTATTACTTATATTACTAAAACAAGGTTTAATAAAAGTTAAAATTCAAACGCGGATGGTATATAGAATGTACAAACATGAGCGTAACACTTTTATTCAAACAAACAAAATGCCGCGTATACATTAATAAAAATGTTGACTGAAAGAAGCAATAATTCGCGGAAACATAAAACGCAACGTATAATCATATTCGCATGTCGACACAATAATCGGATAAAAGCAACAATCGAATACAAAAACGTAACACTAAAGCAACGACTTCAAAACAAACAGATCAGAAATCTGGATCGAATGAATATATTTATTCGTAAAAACCCACGATGCTTAGTCACTGCATCTGGGAACACTCATCCGGAATGATATGAGTTAGATCCAACATTTCGAGTAACTAGACTGAGTTCGGGATAGCGGGAGACGGTGAGTCAGTCGGTGAGTCACTGTCACCTATCCTAGAGACAAATACAACGAAAACAAATAGAGTGACACTATAGGTAGCTACAGAGTGTTCTTATGTTGAATATTGCATTGTGTCCGCCTCGAAAACTACAGGGTGATCTTCTACCTTGCTTGCTTGTTTTATTATTACTCACATTATTATAATTTGATCGCTATTAAATTTGATTAAGTAAATGTTTATTTTCCCTTACATTTTCATTGCTGTAATTTAACGATTGAGTCGTTATTGTTTTTGTTTATTAGCTGACTCATCTAGACGATATTTTATGATACGTACAATTTAACTACAAAAAGTGGTCTTAGTCAGTGACTTCCAAATTTAATGGTAGGTAAATCGAAGATATTTTTTTAAAGCTAGGTGGAAAGCAATGCCAGCACAAACAAGCGAACGATACACGACTGGGCTTGCTCCATTGTCAGATGAAAACTTAGTCAGTAATACTACGCTGTTTGGATTGGTGACTGGATTAGTATGGGGTTTTATGTCAAATTTTCCATCGTTTGTATTTCTACATGTAATATCTGCACACAGAACAGATAAGGGAACGACAGAATGATGTTATTGAAACCATAACAGAACTCCAAGATGTAGAAACGAAACGGTTATATCCATATTTCCGCAATTTGAAATTGTGTTCGGTAGACATATTGCGTTTATATAAATTCAGTCCGGCTTATCGTGTCGGATGCTGTGCACACGTATGCTTACTATTTATTCTTGTGCACCGCCCTTTATTTATTAAGATAATATTGTATTCCTTTTATTTTGTGTTTTGACTAGAGGAAATATTAGATATATCGTTTGTTGTGTGTGTGTGGCGCCTGTTTGTTAGCCTTTTTTATTTTTAAGTAGTAGATCATGTCATGTTTTAGCCATTCTATAAATAAATGTTTCAAAATTGTAGATGAATGTATTAAATTAAAAAATCGTCTCCAAAAGTATATCAAAGCTCTGGGTTGACACAGATTAATAAAAGCAATACAGTTTACTTGGAGAAAACTAAAAATGTTATTAAATTCGTCATAAAATTAAGTTCCGAGGAAAGTCGTCCTATTTTTCAAGATATTCATGCTAGCGGATACACGGACCACAGCTAGTTTTAAAATAAAAGTATTACTAAAGAATGACCTGCTAATCTTTATAATGACAAAGAAATTGATATTCCGTTTTCTTTTATTAAGTTACCCAGCTGGCAATTCCCACGGCCAAAAAAGGACGGAGCAATTTCCCATTATTTTTATTTGCTACCCAACAATACAGTGAGTGTTAATGTTGCGATTTTGTAGTGGCCGGCCATTTTATATCGTTCTTTATTGTCGCCGAGAGTACACAATGCTCCAGAATCTTTTCTTCGTGCTTCACAACTGGACTTAATTTATTTTTCATTTCATTCAATTTAGTGAGCAACAAAGGCCCTATATAATCGAGTTGCAGCAATCACAAAGCTATAAATCAAAATAATTCGGTGTGTTCGAAACAATTAAGCGCTTAAAAGGGAGAGGCGTGTAACACAAACGACGTCCATTTGTTGCCACCACACTTTAATTAATGTAGGACAAATATTTTATCAATATGTTTAGAAAATTGGTAATTTATTTTACAAACAAACATGATCCCAATATAGAGACGGATCTTGTCTAGTGACGAAAAGAACTTGACCTATTGATAGGTTATAGCGGACCACAATTTGGTATAGGGTTTTATGTTTTCCTTTTTTAATATTTGTAGACATAATACTTTCGTATTTTTTGTTAGTCGGTTTTTAAGACACCTATTGGATGTAAAGGGGTGTTAAGACACCTTATTACAAGACAAGACCTTTATTACAATGTAACCGAAAGGATTACGATTTACAGGATTATTTACAGTAAAGTAACATTTGCAACCAAAGGAAACAGTGTTCATTAATATTTAATGAAGTGCGAAATATGTCTGAAGATCTAGTATAAAAATACTTTGGCTGTGTTAAATTAATTTTGTTCGGTGGCCGTGTCTGTTCTATATTTGTTAGTTCTACTCGCTACTTCAGATCCGGTTTATTTTGTTCGTCTATTTGTTTATTATTTAGTGCTTTCAGATGAGGTACATAAAGCTGCTTTTTTATTGTCTGTATTGACAGTTAGACTTCAATATTAACTATGAAAGTTAACAAACTATGACTGCAGCTAATTATAGTCTCGGTCCTTTATAAAGTCATATTGCACGAATATTCTTTCAGTGTTTTGAGTAATCTTGTCATATTATTACTTAGCACTTCGTTAAAAAATTATTAACATAATGGCCAGATACACTTGGGTCTGAGGTTAAAAAATGCAAAACCTGACTGAAGGTTTTGCATTTTTTCTGGCATTGTCTGGTCAGGTTTTTATTTATTGAATTCAATGGATGACCAACAGCCTTAACAAATAAAGAGAAAGTAGGTTTATACCACCAATTAGGTTCTCATCAAGCTAAAAAATAAGTAACATATAAGTGTAAAAAACATTAAACAAAATTAGAAAGTACAAAATAAATGTCAATATTAAACAATATTAACAATACAATTAAACATTTGGATACAGAAAGAATAAATATTTATTCTATTTTAATCGGCTTTGACGATCTTTGCAATGAAAGGTAACAATAAATTATTTAATACCAGGACAGCATACGGACATTAAATCAATCATAATACCACATTTTGCTTTGGAGACAATCCGATCCTAATCCAATTTATACTAGGCCATTACAAACACAAGAGTAATTTTAATTGTTTTCATTTCATTTAACAAATGCCGAGATTGAATCAGTGACTGTTTGTATAAACCTACAGTACTACCTACTTACTAGTTTTACTTAGAGATAAAACAAACTCCTTAAAAGCTGCTAGATCTCATAATGACTGGATTACATGATAATTTTATACAAAACAATGGAATTAACATAATTTGAAATTTGCATCTTGTTTCCAATCACTCAGCTAAATATAACAGAACCCAACAGCAAACTATAGCATGCCAGTGACATCAACGTTGCAACATTATTCAAACAAGGAAACCGCATATAATCCTGTATATCATTTTGACAAAGCTTTGATGGCCCGAAATTGATGATGGTTTTGATTCAGTGCACGATATACAACGGTAAGCCAATTAAACCGATGGCAAAGCGTAATGAACCGTTAATGACACGCACGAAGAATACTAACATATTGTATTGGTTCTATTACCTGATATATTAATTGGAGTAAACTATTAATTAGTAAATATTACACGACATTGTTCCTTAAACTAATTACTCAGTTGTTATTACACATTTGGCATGGTGACGGCGACAAAGTGTTAGTTATTTTTGACTACCATCCGTTTGCTTTCTTTCGTCAACAGTTATTGCGCTTTCTATCTGGTTTTATAAGGTAATTTGTATAGTCGAAAACGAAATGGCTTTATCAGTTTTGACAAAAAATTCTATCATAATTCAAATTCATTAAGATCGTTATTTAATGTTTATGCGTGAGCTTGACGTCATTGGTTGACCGTATTCAAAACTTTGCTTAGATTAAAAGTGCAATCTATTTTAAACTTTCACTTCAACGCAATAAATAATAAAATCTACTAACACAATACAAATGTCACTAATTAAACTATAGAGTTTGTATGTGAAAAACCATGAAAAACCATTAAATAATTTAAAACTAAAGTCAACTTGTTACTTGTGACATTACAAGCTTGTCATTTCAGAAAAACTGACAATGTAGAATTCAAATATTGGCTGGTAAGCCACCCAATTGTTGGCACTTTAGGAGTGGACTTCGTGTCAGACTAAAATATAAAGTATCATAAAATGATAAAATACTTTAATCTTTGCTTAAACTTAATCATTATTATGTGATTGAATAGTATTAAAAAGATATTATTGGCACTATTGCCAATAAAAGGATTCTGATAAATTTATTGTTGCTATGTTGACACATGAAATAAATAAAATATGATAAAAATATTAAATAAATAATATTTGAACTTGAATAATCATACGGAACTTGAATAATCTATAGTGTTTTCTTTCTTTTTACTCACTTTTAACTCTTAAGTGCCAATAATTGTAGGACTTCTAACCATTAAGTGGTTTACCCTATATTGTTTTATATTATAAAATTACGAAAATTTTAAATTGAAATATGCGCCAATGACGTCATGCAAGAAATGATAGGGATGGACATACAAGGAAAAAAGAGAGAAATTCTTTAGAATAAAACTTTTTACCGAAAATATGCTCTAGTAACAGTCAATAACGTTGACTTTACTATTTGTTTTTATAAATACCTAACGACTATTTGCTAATACAAGAGAACTGATATGTCAAAGTAGCGTCATGCTTTAGCTGATGTTTTGCTGTCCGATATTGAACCTAATAGTTTTATGACATGCAACTAACATTAACTCTAGAGGTGATAAAGCCATTTAGTTTTCGACCATACATGTGATCTATATAAAAATATTATTTTTACAAAAAAAAACGGAAAAATTGTCTAGAGAAAAATATCTGCCATAGGTATGGTAGTAACCATCACTTCTGCAGATAAGTATAACAGAGGCCGACGCGTTTACGTAACGTCGAAGATCGAGATTTGCCATTGCCGATGTTCGTTTTTATAATGGACTTTAAATGAATCTAATCAAGTGGTCTGATGAAGACTGACGTGAATTTGGGGACCAAACGTCACGTTGTTACGTTGACGTTTTGTTGTGATTTGCTTTATTGGATGTGCGCAACACTGCGGTCAAGATTATAGTATTCAATTAAAAATGTTACACGATACCTTATGTCACATTGTTGACAATCAATAAAATAAAATAAGTGTTGTAATAAAATATCTGGTGTTAAAAAAGGAAGGTAGATATAACAGATGGTAATAAAAAACGTTGATCGGCGTCTAAATTATTGTTATTGTCAAATTGTTACAACATTTATTTAATTTCTTATTAGTCTTGCTAAGATGAAGTAGCAACACATTGTAAGGACGTCTGAATTTAATATGGTGTTGCATTGCCAAGTGACATCAGGATTTTTTGACGCGAACTTCAAGAGTGTCTACATATTGGATGTTTTTGTGTTGATTTATGTTATGACCGAAATCTTTAAGAATTTTACCTATACCTACTTAACATATTTTCTGTAGGTTAGTTATGTTGATGCGTAATTATTTTGAGGATAGATCATGGTATAGCTTGAACAAACCTTTGGTCTGCGTGATTTTGAACTATGAACAAAAACAAGGACATAAAACCACGGACGTCATAAAACAAGTTTAAATCATTGTCAGAATAGAAACATTTGTTCTGTTTGTCATGTCAAGTTTCTTTAATCGTCCCTATCAAGTAAGTTTACACAGAGGATGAGAAAAGGTGACTTTTCGTATTTTTGATATTTAACACAGGGCTAAGGACAATGTTATTTCATAAAACGATAACAACTAAAAACAACATTTATAAAGCGCTTAATTGTGAAGCATACAATACAAATCAGCTATGCAAACATGTAGGCTGACGATTAAAAATAATTTAGTTACCAGTTGGAATAAATCTAAATGAACAAACGTTGGGCGACGGTTCTTAATTGACACGTTCGGGTTACTGGACCGTGTTGTATTGCGAAACATGATACACATTTACTAATTACAGTGTGACAAATTTATTGTAGTATTATGTAAGTTTCAACAGCTGACCAGTCAAAGACATTTTTGAAAGATTTTTCAAAACACTAAACAATAACGTAAACAACTAACGTTACCTATGCCTAAACTTATTCACATTTGCTAGACTTAAAACAATTTAAATTGTAAGCTACGTTACAGTTTCCATTATGACTAATTTAAAAAAAAATATTGTTACTCGATTAAAACATCAGTTCATAAAATAGATTAACAATTCAAGGCTCAGTAATTAAAAATGTTAGTAAATGATCTAATTTTCCCTTAACTTTTAAAATATTTTATTTAAAAACATGTAAAGTATGCTAAAAGCAAAGAACGAGCATGTCATCTCAACATAATTTTATAGGGTGGAAGTAAAAAGAGCCAAATAATCTTCGGTAAATGCGAGTAGAGTTTAGGAGCAAAGATCTATGGGACGACGGGAATGGCCTTCCAGATTTAGATGTTCTTTTGAATTTATATGCTAGTCGGCCGCACAGGGACTATAAGATGAGAAAAATGCGTTGAAAAGCCGAATTTAGTATGTTTCGTTATTGTAACATGATTCGTTAACTCACCCCCTTCCTATTTGTTTAGCGTGATATTTTTTTATTGCCTTGTTTTAACCAAATGGATTAACTTTTAAGTTTTTTATTAATTATGACCTTGCTTCCTTTAGCTTAAGTAGTTTCGAGCAATTTTAAAACCCCATAACAGTCTGTGTCCGTAGTACGAGCACGTAGTATGAGGTTATTTTTTTCTAACTTACAGACAAAGAGTGCAGTTACGCAACGTTATGATACAAACAATGTTCCTTTTAGAGTGGAAATCCACATTTTTTTCATCCCGTCTTTAGCCATCGTGTCTAAAACAATGGGGGAAACAAAAACTCATTTTCATGGGCTCGTTTTGTTCGCGGTAATGCAAGAGCAACAACGAGATCCCCTTCATAAACTGTTTGGGTGAAAAGGATCGCGTGTCTCATATTGCTTCGGTCGACATATTAACCGGATGCTGGTACTCGACAGCGCGGAAAAGCCACGGAAAACCAATTTCCACAGCCGGTTTATGCATCGATTTAATACAAAATTATATCAGGCCGCTTGTCGCACCGTTATATTGTTTTAGCTTTAAGCTGGTTGTTGTACTGCTTTAATTAAAAGCATCCGTACGATTTTATTTCTCGGATACGGTTAAACCTGACAAAGCGAATTCGATCAGAACAGTTATTTCGGCTTTATTCGAATGTAATTTAAAGTAATTAGCAAGCCCATAAATTTACTTTTATATGGAGGAATAAAAATTATTCCACAATAATAACAATTACCAATTTAAATACCTGCAGGTAACTAATAAAACGTAAACTGCAGTGTAGGTCTGAATGATTCACGAATTCCTCGATGGAGATGCCAAGGTATTTGCGAAGCAATTTGGGTACATCCCGAGGCTTCACCAAAATCCCACCTGTCCACAATCCGTACATACCGCACGTAATTTATTCTCCTTGACCAGTGCGCGACTACGAAATGACGTCACAAATACAACCTTTTTTCCCAATTGTATTGTCCTGTTTTTATAAATTGATATCCATTATGAACTTGAAACCACTGGTCACTTCGATTCAGTCAAACAATTCGGTAGTTTTTCGATTGAATTCCAAATTGGCTATTCGTACATGTTAGACATCCCAGTTGATTGGGTGGATGCAGAACAACAACAAGGTTTTAGTGAACTGATGGATATGGTTCATGTTTATTCTTTGATTCTTTTTTATTCGATATTTTGCGTCAATTATTTTAATTGGTCAACACGAACTTTTTCAGTTTGACTATAGACAAGGTGATTTTGGTTGATGAAATTAAATTTTTGGTTTACTAGTTTTATTTTATTGTTTCCAAAAATACGTTAAGATTAAATCTACTTTAAGTCTAATTAATGGACGTTTAAGTATACTTGGAGAGTATGACACCAATAATAATAGTATGTTATTTTTACAGCTATTTCTCAACATGGGTAGTTACTTACTGTCAGATAATCAGTATATAATCTACCCTTCTGAATAATTGAACCGTAGTAGACTCTAGCTTAAATTTTCTTCTTCCAAGTAACATATAAGATTCGTTTGTATCGTTTTTCGATTTGTCTACTAGCGGCAAACTCAAAAGAATCGAAGTTTTTGTTATTATTTGTAGGTATTGTATAATAATGATTACTCAGATTGCAACATCTCAATAATAAGATATGTATGCTAGATTTTAAGTGTATAATTTTACAATTTTGTATATTTTTTGCTGCACCATTCATTCAGTTGATGTCAGTCGTTGCCCGTACTTTCGACAAAAAATTGACATGTTCGGCTAATTGACAGAGCTTGACACCTGCTGTAATAATAACAATGATGTACCAAACTTTTTGACTCAAATTACCAATCTTGTAAAGTTTAAATTCTTTATAGTTGGTTTTTTATATATGTAATATTGCGGCAGAGGGTTCTTTACGAGCTTTTATGAAGAAATAATAATTGTGTTTGCTACTAGTCTTCGAACTTGTAAACATTGGCGCAGCTATTTGGTATTTAGTAGTCGCCTTTGACCTAAGCTACTTTATATGGACTGTGGCGCATCGGATAGCCCTCAATCAAGGACATTTAATTGACATGCCTTAGAGGCACCCCCTGTGGGGTACAAAACTCGGTGTGGACCCCTACACTGTTTGTTTCATCTATTAACCCGTAAACATGTAAGGACGGTACAGATTAACTAAGAAAAATCTTACCTAGTAACGTAAGGAAATCATACCTAATATTACTTCAATGCCTACCTGTTGATGTAGATTAAGAAACATTATTTATTTACCTACATGATATGTCTAGAAAGAGCTATTGTTTTACATGCCTTTTACTACACCTCAAGATAAAATCATATCATCATCATCATAACAGTATATTAACGTCCCACTGTAGGGACGGGCCTCCTCCCGTGATGGAGGGATACTTGGCCTACTAATACCACGCTAGTCAGACGGATTGGTATAGGGTTTAATTTCAAGGTTTCCTTCTTTCTATGTAAAGGTAATATTCACACATAGTCCCTTAGTCGGTTTCTACGACACCCATGGGATGAGATGGGGTGGTGACATATTGTATTCTTACTCCGTCACCACACGGATAATTACAGACATATTATCATACGTTTTTATAATACATAACAGCTTGTTTTATATTTATTATGCACTCCTGAAATAATTGGCACAACCAAACTGCAACCATTTAGCTTAATGAAACATTAAACTTAATTTTGTATCGATAAGAAATCGAATAGCAGTTATAAATTCGAATAACTGCAATAATCGTTACCAACACAACAAAACATCTGAAGAACCTCAGGGTGGTCTTAACGAATGCTAATGTTTAATAGCTCAGTAATTTCGTCCCACACAATCTACAGATTATTACAACAAGACTCGTATGATTCACCACGGAGTCCTGGAATCGCGTGATTTATAACTAATTTCACACGTGTATGTAGGTACTTACAAACGACAACATGTGTATGAACCATAATTTCTCATCAAAGGATACTAAAGCTACTTATTTTGTGCAATCTGCAGTAAAAAACAATACTTTGTTGTAGTGCATTGTATCGCTGACTTTATCTCTTTTATTTATAAAGTATTTAAGTAAAAGCTCATAACATTAAAGCTGAAAGGCAAACTCGGGTCTCTTCCATTGACGTACAGAAATATGCCCTGATAATTTGCTGGCCAGACCGATTGATATACTTTTGACTCGGGGAATCATTAAATTATATAGTAACAAGAACCTAAAGTTATGTGTTACGATAACGTCTTAATTAAACATCAAAGGTATCAAATAAAGACACTGTTAATTTAATGTCAATTTTGACTTTTCAGCATTTGTTCATATTTACAGTAAAACGCATGGTTATTTTTCTACAAGATATAATTATTTAAACTGTCATGGTTACGTTTACTATTATACGCTCTACAACTCTAAACATGGTAAATATTCTGATAATTCGTTTAATAATTTCTACAAGATGTCTTTTGATGGTTTAGAGCATCTTAGTTTTTTATATACCTATTAACTAATAATGACTATTATTTCTAACTTAAAATAAGAATATTGTAAGTAAAATATAAAATAGTAAAAGAAAAAATATATTACGATACTAGTAAACGTGTTCTAAAAGATTTATCTACACATCTGAGCCTTTGTACCAGGGCTGCAGAAATGTTTAAGAGCTCCCCTCGTCTTTCCGCTGCTCCCTAACTACTTCCTTTGTATAATTAGCCGGCTAATAAGTCTCTCGGTGAAATATTCAGTGAGCTGGCATCGACTGCGCTCGTTTCTGAACGGAGCTGTCAATTGCGATTATAGAGCCACTCAATATCCACAGGGAGTATTTCTCAGGAAGTATCGATGTTCTTGAGTGGTTTTTTAAACTTTATTTTTATAGGATGTCTTTTATTTTTAAGTAA
This sequence comes from Schrankia costaestrigalis, assembly GCA_905475405.1. Taxonomy (NCBI): domain Eukaryota; kingdom Metazoa; phylum Arthropoda; class Insecta; order Lepidoptera; family Erebidae; genus Schrankia; species Schrankia costaestrigalis. The sequence goes on from FR997826.1 coordinate 13,233,893, forward strand.
ATATTTATACCTATTTGTTAGACTGTGTAAATACAGACAACGTTATAAAATTTCGATTGTTTGTTATAATACGATTATATATTTGTGCGTGACATGTGCATTTATTATATACGTACTCACAATATTTGTACTAAACACATACAATAGTACACACATACAATATGTACACACATACAATATATATTTTTAACAACATTCTCATCCTAATGAATTGTTCTGCATAATATTAAAAATTCCAGAAAATACACATCTTTAAAGTAAACATGTTGCTTAACTATTTAAATTCTACAATCAGATCGGAATCACCTTTGTCAATAAATGTTAAAGCAGTAAGTAACTGAATATTTCACAAAGTAAGAACCTACCTAATCCAAAGTTAGTCCATACAAAAAAAAATGCTCAATTCCATCGCAATAACAGTAATGTAGCCATAAATCTGTATTCACACACAATTTCATTTAACATACATCACAAACACTTCACAGAGTGCAATATATTTTATAGGGTGCATTACTAATGTAGAGGAACAATAGAGGGAACTAAATAACTATCCACTTATATTTCATGACTTTGCAAAGAAAAAATACTACATATATATATATTATATCTTTAGAACGCATCTGAACGTCGTCGGTTCTTTGTGCTATGTGCCTTCTAATTACCCATTTATCCAGCAAGCCCAAAGACTATGGCGCTCACTTTAATTGTTCTGCGATCTTCTTCAACTTTAAAGGTCTGTCTATTGCCATTTGGTTTGTTTTAACACTTCGTGTCGTCTGACACTTTGTCATATCAAATCAAACCTCTATAAAATTTAGTTGTAGTGTCAGGCTTACAGTACTTGATTACTGCGCATTGATTGCGGGACAACACTGTTTGATATAATTTTGAATGTCATATATGTATGTCTGTAGTTACAAAAAAAAATTATACGAGTATGTTTATCCGTTATTTATCTCCCTATAGTAAAGCTTTGCTTAGTTTGGGACCACATAACATGTGTAAATGTATAATATTATTATGATATTTACTCGCTTGACATTTTCATTATCCTCACCCTTATTTAATAAAGTAAGTATAATTAACATTCAGGTTGATAATATGAGCCGTATCATAATGTCGTTCGATGGTGACAGGCGGCGGGGGCCGGGTTCGATTCCTCATACATATTCAAGGGGGTTCTCGCGTGCTGCTAATGAAGCGACTGCAGACAATCTATTGTCAGATGCACAGGTTTTCACTTCTTTTGTTGACATCAAATTAGATTGGTACGTGAAAGTTTTGTTGATGTATAAGTTTGTTCACCTTTATGTTTTCTTGGTTTATAGTAGGTACTGAAATCGATGCGAAGATATACTTTGTCATGAATAAAATGTATTTTTCCGTATAATAGGAACATGCATGAATTACCACCATAAAGTAGACTATGGGACACTCCTCGTAAACACAAGAATGAAGGCTTGACATAAAACTCTTATCCCTGTCTGGGCCCCTGCCCAGCACTCTTGCTTTAATAAATATTTTACTACTTCTTGGTTAATCAATGTGTAATTTTAAGTGTTGTGAATAATATAATTAATATTAATAATATGTCCTTTTTAAACATGCCGTTCACGCACAGTTAAACACTAATCTATAATTGTATAATGTTAGTATGATACAAATAAAGACAGTAATTTTTTTTTCTGCATTGTTTAATAAATAAACTAGGAGCAATTTATAAATAATAAAAACATTACCTACGTAATAAAACCCCAAAACACATCGTATAACACTACCCCTTAGATTAACCTTCTACCTGTGACATTTTCTTAATGTATCTCGTAAAAGGAATATTATTCTCACATTACATTGATATAAAAGACTATCGGCTGTATTCATCTCCCCACTTTTCCGGCTGGGAGGAGACAAGTGGGAAAAATGTTGGAATTGGAAATGTTGAAGGCGAGGGTGGCAGACCGGCTAATGCGCCTGATATTATTATTGTGGCCAAACCGACGGAACGAATCCTGCATTATTCGCCACGGTAAATTACCCATAGAATCGATACAGATTATTTTGATATTTCGTTATTATAATGTCTAATCCATTGTGAATTTTCAATTAAGAATATTAATAACATTAAAGTAGCAATTATACGAGCTTTTGAAGGGACAGGTTCAGCCTACTAATACTAAGCTGGCCAGATCGATTGCAGTTGAGTTTTTGTCAGTTAATTTTCGAGAGAGGTTACTCTGTCCTATGCACAAACGTCTATATAACCTATAGATTTATGTGCTAACATATTTGCTGAATGCGCATACATAATAGGTACATCCAAAACCACAATTCTTAGAGGAAGTTAAAACTAAACGTTTTTATCATTAATTAAGTCACAGATTTCCGCAAGGTAAAGCCTGATTCTATAACCAATACTTTGGATAAATAAGATAAAAATAACAAGTAACTTGAATTTTACCAATGTTTTCAACCTCGAAAATCTATGTAGGTACAACGTTACACATTTATTGAATTCAAAAAAACTTTTCTTAAGATCTTAGCAACCCCGAGTCACCTGAGGGCGCGTTTAGATTGAAATTTTCATTTTGTTCTTAATACAACCTCCCTTGTAACCCCGAGCACCCCTGTTAACCACTGACGAACAGATTTGCATGCACAATTTCTACTTTTGAACTTTTTACAGACGCTTACAGGTGACGATATTATTCGAAGTGCACTTGTAAAATTCGAGACAAGGTTTTGGTATCTTCGAAACAATCATTATATCTTACTTTTTAGAAATTGCTTAAAGTATTTTCACAATTTAAAATAAGTACGTGTTAGAATACATAATTATGCAAGTACTTAATATTAAAATCAATCGTTACATACCTCTATAGTTGTTTTGCTAGACTCCTGCCACTTCATAAGATGTTCGCCTTTCAATGACCAGCCAGGAGCATAACTGATAAGTCCTCCTCCCGCTGCCCCAGCCCCCTGCGTCGTCCGTGCACCGGTAACTACCTCGCTTGTCTCCGTTTTCGACTTCTTGGGACTTGTCTGAAGCCGGAAAAAGCTGCGCCCATGCATCTTACAACTTTTCGAAGGGGAGAAGAAAAATGAGCTCTTTTTAGGCGATTTTTCTTGTTCATCGCCCGATTTAGACGTAGATGCGACCGTTTCCGCTGTTGTTGCATCTTGAATATCGTTTTCAATTGTGCTACTATTACCGCTCCCGCTTGGTTTCGGCCCAGAATTCTCATCGGCAACAAATAATAATGTTCTCTGAACAAATGGCGTAGCTTTGTTGTAAAATTCGTAGGGTTCAGGGATTTTAAAACTGGAAGGTATTGTCGTTCGATGCGATTTCGAGAAGCGGCGTTCCATGTATTTTCTTGCCATATCATTCCATTCGTGTTACTTGACATTACTTTTCATTCTAATTTTAAATTTGTGTTCTAAATTATTCACTCACTGATATAAAAAAGAGGTTAGAGGACGGAGTATGTATATCAATAGCGATTTCTAGTAGGTATGTGTTTATTCTTATCCATCTCACGTAAAAAGTAAACAACGAGTCAAAATAAACCGACCAGAATAAATCTACGTCCCCTCAAGTTGGCAAGATCGGCGGGAAGTATTCGTAAACTACGGCAACCCCACCTGACAGGAGAGGTCTTACCTCAACGATACTAGATAAGGCTTTATGGAAGAATGGAATAATTGCACTTTATTATTGTTCTTACACCAATTACTGGTGTAGATTAGTGATGAGAAACATAATAATATTTTGCTTTCTGTTTTAATGTTAGGTACATATCTTTATTTACTCATGTTAAAGTGTGTAACTTCTCGTCACCTGAATAATATAGTAAATAAATTATAAGGACTCTTTCAATTTAGCCGTTACGTGCCGCAAGGCTGCCGCACGGCAAGACTTTTATGAAAACAAACGAACGTACTTTTGCCTTTTAAAAAAACGCACTGAAAATGCACGGCAGCCGTAAAAGCCGTAAAAAACGGCTAAATTGAAAGAGCTCTAACTATAGGAGAAGCTACGTTCATATTCAGTTCATATCTTTAAATATAACATAATACTTAGGTCCTAGAAATGGAAAACTCAAAGCCAATACCTAACTGACTGGTAAGTAAAAAAATCCAACAATATAATGGTATATTATTGGATTTTATTCCATGAAATAAACATATGCCCCCTTACTCATAAACGCCTCTTTAATTTAATCAATGATTAGCGAGATTTTTATTAAGAAAACCAACCTTATACCAAACAAAACCGTAAGAATTTAAGCTAATCAATTGACTAAAACTTAATAGGCGTATATGAGTAAGCGGGGAAATGGTTTAGTCAGTTTAAGTACGTAAAAAATATTTACCTATCCTTCATCAAAAAATTTTCACCGTTTATTTTATTCTAAACCTTTTCTGCCTTATTACAAAATACGGCCTAACTATAAACCACGATTTATTACGTCACAAAACCACTGTTTTTGAAATTTGATATTGCAAAATCAGTCTTAACGCTAAAGCGTTAAAACTGATTTTGTATTAACAAATACAAAATCATAAATTTATTAATACAAAATCAGTTTTAACACTTTAGCGTTACGACTGATTTTGCAATAACAAATTTCAAAAACAATGGTTTTGTGACGTAATAAATCGTGGTTTATAGTTAGACCGTATTTTGTAATAAGGCCGTGTAAGTCCACCATATTGACGTTTACCAAAATTCAATATGTAAAATAAAATATTAATTCTCTTTCATCTCGTATCTAGTAATCGCATTATAAGAGCAGTGGTTTGACGACGGGTTGCAATTTTCACGCGGAGGCTTCTACAGCCACGGTCTATCGATCGATGCGTGGGTAAACATAGCTCCCTTACTGCTAACTTAATGTGCAGTTGTTTTGATACTTATGCACTTAGAAATAAAGCTTAAATTTGATTGTTCAGCTAGCGGTAATCTTGTAACATATTTTAAAAGCAAGCTCGCTATTTTCATGCTTTTAATCTATTGGAAGAATTTTTTGGTTGATTTTGCAACTGTTTTTTGAGCGTAATGGTTTTATTTATTTTTACTGACAATTTTATTGGAGAATTAGATAAATCCATCATTACACTATAGTGCCTTATTTAAAAAATCTCACAATAAATATTAGTAAATAGCAATTGATTGTACGGTACAGTATAATTATGTTTCTATTTCGATTTTATTTATCTTCTTATTATTTAGAATCAAATAGGTGGTTTTATGGTGTATGAATAATTAAACACCTTGAAAACAACATATTACGAGAGAATAAGACCACAGGGATTCACTACTCCATCTTATTCCGAGAGTATCATAAAAATATTCTTAAGCACTTTTACTTAACAGTCCGTGACTCTATCAAAGGAATGTTTTAACAAGCCGTTTAGCCAACGTTGTATCTTTAGACCCGTGTGGTGACGGAGTAAGAATACAATATGTCACCACCCCATCTCATCCCATGGGTGTCGTAAAAACCGACTAAAGGGCTATACGTGAATATTATCTTTACGAAGTAAAAAGAAGGAAGACTTGAAATTAAAGCCTATACCAATGCGTCTGGCCAGCGTGGTGTTAGTAGACCAAGTATCCCTCCGTCACGGGAGGTGGCCCGTCCCTGCAGTAGAACATTAATGGGCTGTTATGAAGCAGGTTCTTTCTTGCATTAAAAGTTTCAGGAGTTGATAAGTATGTCATGTTAAATCATGTTGTAACTTAACCACATAAATTTTACATACAATTCTGATAGTGGACAACTAAAACAGTTTTTAACTACATTTACGTAGAATAAATTAACAAGCAGACAAAATAACTTCCATTATGGCGACAAATATCCAAAACATTTACTCTAAACCCAACTATAACAAAACACGAATGATTAATTTCCTGTACTATTTACAGCATAATTTCCTAAACAAAGGGAACTTCATAACAATCGTAAGGTAGTGAAAGTATAACACGTAACCCTCTATTTTGTTAGCACGCTCCACACTTCACAGCAATCAAACTGACACGACTTCAAACATTGTTCCATATATTCTTACGTAGGCAAGTTATAGACTATATTGACTGTTTGCCATGACAAAATTTGTACAAAAACATACAATACGAACATAATATATTATCATCCAAACGGGATTTAAACGGTCAATATAAATATAAGAAAAACTAATTTAAACTTATTTAAGAAATAAATAGTTCCGAAAAATGTTAAGAAAAAACGACGTAAGTAGTCGATAAATATACCTACTATCACAGCTTAGCATAGGCACACAAAACATACAACGCAATTTTTAGCTTACAAGTAACACTTTTAAGTTTGAATATTATGCCTCTAGCAATAATTTTAAGAGCTAATAATTTAAAAAGATTTTGATTTATTAAATCCGTCTAACTCTTTCATCTCCTTTCCCATTCTCTTCAATTACCTATCAAATAACACTAAGTACTAAACAAAGAAAATAACTAACAAACAGTTCGCGAATTACAAAACAATCCTATCACTGAAAACAAAGGCAATAGTAGGTATACATTGACGTATATCAACGTAAAGGAAAACATTATAATGTAGGTACATGAAAGGAGGTTTATTGGTAGATTATGCTGTAACTGAAAGGATGGATTATGAATTTGACACCTGATGTGTTTATAAACTACAAAGGAACTTTATTGGTATGTGCGAGCTAACAAGCGATCATTCGAGTAGGGTTTAAAACAAAACAAGTTAAGTCAATCAGTAGTTGATAGAAAGTGATTTGTATAGCAGTTTATATTCTCTATATAAATGTTTTAATATTCACGGACATCTCTACACAGCGCCATCTGTTCCCAAAGTAAGTAAGGCTCAACCTGCTTGTGTTATGGGTAACAGAACAACGGATATTAATACTTATATACGTTTTAAAGTTAACTTAATTTCATTTTTTTAAAATACAGACATATTAGTGACAATCACAAAGTGTTGTTGGATACAATTGTGAAGTGAATAAAAATTAAAATACACACATCAAAAAAGTCTAATCAACATGCATGATATTACAAATTTACCATTTATATTAATTTATTTTACCATTTATTTTAATTATAACGTTGTATTTTATTTTTAAAATAATATTTTTAGGGTTCTATGATGTAAAAATAACAGCTGTTTTCTTTATAAGTTCTTTTAATAACAGAAATTAACAATATTAGAATATACAGGTACATAAGAAACTAAACTTTTTTTTTACAAATTGAAATTTCTTAAGAAAATGAATTTATTGTGAAAGAATAGGACAATTTAATACAAAGTATGGCCTCCTCTGCTATTCAGAACTTGTCGGCAACGATTATTCATTGAATTGCTATTTACAAAGAAACTGCGGGGACATAGAGGGGTGCAATTCCTTGTGGAAACTAAGAAAATCGAATGGGGATAGACATTCAATGTTGTCTCGAAGATGTTTTTGTTGGTAATGATAAAATAGACTGATAAATTTTGTAAGGGTCAGGATACATCGGCTTTAAATGGGATAATATTTTGCAGTAAGAATGCAATGTATTTTATAAAAGATTAGGCGTAAATAAAATATGGCTTAACATTTATTGGTAAGTTGCTACTAAATCTTTTATTCATTTTCTATATTATTATTTTCGTATTAGAAAAAAGTTAGATGACAAATGCAGACTTCTTAACGTTACTACTATGGTCCCTAATTCTGAGTGTATTTTTTAGGTATAAAGTGTTTTATTAACACAGATAACATGTATGTAGTACCCCAACTTTCTGTAACCCCAATATAAAACTTTTTTTTTACAAAAGCCTATAAATATAGCTGGTAATTAGAATAGACAGCTACATCACTTTTCGTTTCATAACCAAAGATTGAACAACAATTTTATGACCCCATTTCATGCAGATCCCAAAATTGTTCACAGTAAAAAGCTCAATACATTTCTGTTGGTGGTTATAGCATGCTATATAGGTAATGTGGGGTTATAGTATCATAATAACATAGAGGGGTCAAGTTGGTTCGAGGCTTATAGGCGATTGACCGCCTGTTCTGGAACTGATAATCGTAGTCACGATTCACGTTGTAAACTGTAAGTGTTCGAAGTAGGACTCCTTGCCCTTGGCCGTGAAACAGATACTGCTTTTGCTGTTATCATTAAGACCATTTTAAGAAGTAGTTTTATTGTAGTTACATCGTTCTGATTGTTATGTCAAAAACTTATGAATATAAATAATGTCTTTGGCGTAGTCCGTATTATTTAAACCGAAAAAGAATTTTAATATTTTCCAGAACACTCCAGAAAGTTGATGTTGAACGATTGAGGTCTCTTTGAAATGAGTAAGAAATTTTATTTAAAATGTATGAGTCATCAGGTCAACGATTTACATTTTATATGTTATTGTTTTGGTAAATACCTAAGTCTTAGTCAAGTCATAAACATTGTAAAAGGAGTCATACTACATATGAAACAGTACCTACGATATCGGGAATGTTATTAATTTAACAAAATACAGATTACTAAAGAAGTAACTATTTAAAAACTGACTAAAGCCATTTCATGACAACCATTTGTTGCCCTTATTGCTGTACTGTATTCGCGTTTTCCATCAGGTTCGATACAATCACATTTCTACAATATAATAAATAAATAAATAATAATAAATATTGACGGACATCTCTACACAGCACCCTGTTCCCAAAAGTAAGCTACGCTTAACCTGCTTGTGTTATGTATATTTATTTATTATATTGTAGAAATGTGATTGTATCGAACCTGATGGAAAACGCGAATACAGTACAGCAATAAGGGCAACAAATGGTTGTCATGAAATGGCTTTAGTCAGTTTTTAAATAGTTACTTCTTTAGTAATCTGTATTTTGTTAAATTAATAACATTCCCGATATCGTAGGTACTGTTTCATATGTAGTATGACTCCTTTTACAATGTTTATGACTTGACTAAGACTTAGGTATTTACCAAAACAATAACATATAAAATGTAAATCGTTGACCTGATGACTCATACATTTTAAATAAAATTTCTTACTCATTTCAAAGAGACCTCAATCGTTCAACATCAACTTTCTGGAGTGTTCTGGAAAATATTAAAATTCTTTTTCGGTTTAAATAATACGGACTACGCCAAAGACATTATTTATATTCATAAGTTTTTGACATAACAATCAGAACGATGTAACTACAATAAAACTACTTCTTAAAATGGTCTTAATGATAACAGCAAAAGCAGTATCTGTTTCACGGCCAAGGGCAAGGAGTCCTACTTCTAACACTTACAGTTTACAACGTGAATCGTGACTACGATTATCAGTTCCAGAACAGGCGGTCAATCGCCTATAAGCCTCGAGCCAACTTGACCCCTCTATGTTATTATGATACTATAACCCCACATTACCTATATAGCATGCTATAACCACCAACAGAAATGTATTGAGCTTTTTACTGTGAACAATTTTGGGATCTGCATGAAATGGGGTCATAAAATTGTTGTTCAATCTTTGGTTATGAAACGAAAAGTGATGTAGCTGTCTATTCTAATTACCAGCTATATTTATAGGCTTTTGTAAAAAAAAAGTTTTATATTGGGGTTACAGAAAGTTGGGGTACTACATACATGTTATCTGTGTTAATAAAACACTTTATACCTAAAAAATACACTCAGAATTAGGGACCATAGTAACGTTAAGAAGTCTGCATTTGTCATCTAACTTTTTTCTAATACGAAAATAATAATATAGAAAATGAATAAAAGATTTAGTAGCAACTTACCAATAAATGTTAAGCCATATTTTATTTACGCCTAATCTTTTATAAAATACATTGCATTCTTACTGCAAAATATTATCCCATTTAAAGCCGATGTATCCTGACCCTTACAAAATTTATCAGTCTATTTTATCATTACCAACAAAAACATCTTCGAGACAACATTGAATGTCTATCCTCATTCGATTTTCTTAGTTTCCACAAGGAATTGCACCCCTCTATGTCCCCGCAGTTTCTTTGTAAATAGCTTTCCGATTCCGCCTTCGTCGCGGGGGGAATTATTACATTTCGATGACATGACGAATTCGGGATGTCACACGAGGGTTCGCAGACTTGACCTCCGGTGTACACGAGTAATAAAATTGCTATGTTAAGTACACAGTTAATAAAGTCGTAATGTTGATGATCGTTTTCTAAAAGTGAATTTAATTTTTGTATGTACTGTGACTGTAGAAAGAAAAGGTCAGGCTAAGGGAATATTTTTTTAAATGTGTTTTGGTTATTAGGAGGATAATCAGAAATTTGAAGATGTTATCAGAAAGTGAACAGGCTGGCTCTTGTTTTATATTCAGTCCATTGGTCATAGGTACCACTACGATTTTATAGGAGAAGCCAACGCAAATTCGAAGTGCAAGGTTGAAATTGCCATAAAATACAATCATAGTTTATAACTAATAACTGTAGCAATTCTATGAAACACATCAGCTGGTGATAGATTTTGATTACTTAAGATGTTTGATAAGAAGTCATTGTCTCTTATCTCAAATCTTAAACAATCATGTGATTACTATAATAGCTATATTGATACAGTCTATATTGGGCAAAAAATGATGAGGCATATAGACATTTATATATATTTACAATTTTGTGGGTACCGTCGTCGTCCCTTAAAAGTAGCGGAGGCGTGCGGATTTCAATATCGATGCCGAAGACAGTTCGTATAAAAAAGACTCGAGCTTAATATCGATGAAAAACTCAATTTTGTTCAATTTGTAAGAATGCCGCCCGGTGTCATGAATAGGTACAACTCAATCAATCAATTTCTTATTTTTTCAGTTTTCTCTTTTTTTCTGATCGCAAGCATATCAACAACAACAGAATTACCTAATATAGGTAACATGGATAACTAGATACGTATTACGATTATTTCGGAAAATGGGATACTTTCTATAAAGGTTGGTAGTTAATTGTCAAATTACATCTATTGAAACTACTTTCTTATACAAGAACCCTTTTAATACAATAAGAAATCCTCATCGCTATCGATCTATTAGTTAAGGAGATGCAACGGTACCTACGAACAGAAACACAGACACGTAAAATTTATATTTACATTGATTTTTAAAAACAAAAGCTTAAATGTCTGCTTTTTATTCGATACAGCTTAGCTCTTAAATTATGGACCATACTATTGAAATTCCTTAATTTTGTACTGCTGTTTATAAATTATCTAACAAAGGAGATTAGATAAATGCCTCAAAAGATCTTCAGTCACTCATTTTATCCAATTCTAACTCATTAGGATACAAAAGGTATTTCTGTTTCTGAGTTAAATGACCTATTACATACATACAGTCAGCAACAAAAGTTTATTAACACGTAAAATATTACAAGATCACTCTTTATTTTAATCGCTTTATAGAAAACTAGCTGACCCGTGCCCACTTCGTTGGGCGGCGAAAAAAACGCTTTCCTTCTTAAAACATATTTCATTACTCTCTTATTAGTCATAGCGTGATACTATATAGCCTATGGCACTCCCCGATAAATGGCCTATTTAAAACAAAAATCATTTTAAAAATCGGTTCTGTAGATCCAGAGATTACCCCCTACAACGTCACAAACTTACAAACACACAAACTTTACCTCTTTATAATAAATTATTATTATTATAGAGTATTATCCATGTAACGATGGATTAAGAATACATGGTATTAATCAATAAACCAATTAGCCTATCGCAGTCCACTACTGGACAAAATGCCTACCCCAAAAAACGCCACAGAACAGGGTCCTCCGCCCTTCGAATTTAGTCCGACCAAGCGATCTTTTTGAGGTAGAATTAATTTATAGTACTTACTCGTACTTACAGGTATTTACCTCCGTGTGGTGACGGAGTAAGAATACAATATGTCACTACCCCTTCTCATTCCATGGTAGTCGTAAAAACCGACTAATCCGTGAATATTATCTTTACGAAATAAAAAGAAGGAAAACTTGAAATTAAACCCCATACCAATCCGTCTGGCCAGCGGGGTATTAGTAGGCCAAGTATCCTTCCGTCACGGGAGGAGGCCCGTCCCTGCAGTGGGACATTAATGGGCTGTTATGATGATGACAAGTATTTAAAATTAAAATAAAAATCTTACTCTAACCAAAATGTTGATACTAAGAAAATTCATCTATACTAACATCGCGTTAGACAGATATTTTACGTTAGTCGCGCATTATTTTAAAACTGAGATATCTTTCAAACTAATAATCGGATCTCATCGCTGTAAAGGTCAATTATGATTAAAATTAAATAAATATAATGATTAACGTATTTATTTTGATAAGGGTCGATACCATATACACAAAATACCTTTACAAAGAATGCATTTCTTTAAATCAAATCTGTTTATTATAAAAAAGGTCGTAGTGAGTCAACCTTAGAAGATAGATATATGCTATCGTTGACTTAATTATAAAACTTTTTTAAAGGTACAATTCTCTAATACATCATTTCAGTATATCTCCAGACGTTTAAGCAGCAGAAGCAAAATAAACGATTTTAAGCGTCCCTTTTATAAACATATTTCATTACTGCTCCGCTCCTATTAGTCATAGCGTGATACTATATAGCCTATGACACTCCCCGATAAATGGACTATTCAAAACAGAAAGAATTTTTAAAATCGGTTCAGTAGATCCAGAGATTACCCCCTACAACGTCACAAACACACAAACACACAAACACACAAACAAACAAACACACAAACTTTACCTCTTTATAATATTAGTATAGATTAGTGTTGAGTGTTTATTCATCATAACAGCCCATTAATGTCCAACTGCAGGGACGGGCCTCCTCCCGTGACGGAGGGATACTTGGCCTACCAATACCACGCTGGCCAAACGGATTGGTATAGGGTTTAATTTCAAGGTTTCCTTTTTTTTATTTTGTAAAGAAAATTATTCACGGATAGTCCCTTAGTCGGTTTTTACGACACCCATGGGATGAGATGGGGTGGTGACATATTGTATTCTTAATCCGTCACCACACGGATAAGTGCATATTGGACATTAATAATAATAAGACTATTTTCTAATCTCGTCGCGCCGTTTACTTACAGAAGTTTTTAGCGTTCAAATATTTTGGTAATATTGAAAGTGTTAATAAACTTGTGTAGTTGAGTATACGTTCAGTAGTTGTCAACAAAATAAACAGAAATAATGGCGCTATAACTTTGGTGTTGTCAAAAATAGACGCTTCCCCATGCGCACCGCGAACTTGAAAATATACTAGAATGTTTATTTTTAACACTATCTTATTGTATTCGGAAATAGTACTGAAATAAGATGGTGTTTGAAGATTTGTTACGATCTATTTTACGTGCGGCTTCTATTTTGTGAGTAATTGATTTGTTTCTTTCACCTTTAACGTCAATTAAAATAATGAACTCTCATTGATGAATGAATTCTCTTTCTAAATAAGAGTAAGTTTATCAATACAGCTAATTAACCAAGATTAAAAAGTGTTTTCCTTTAGATGTTACTACGATATTGTCATTTGAAGATAGTGTAGATAAGCATTCACTTACCTCTTCTTAGGTTATTTTGGTAAGCAAATAATTTTAAGAAAATCTAAACTGTCATAATGTCGTCTTTTTAAAAGATATGACACTAATTTAATATCAACTAACTCTACTTATCTAAACGTATTGACACTACCGCAGAATGCTCTCGTGCGTCAAAACTCATGGTGTTTACAAAGTATGGTGAAACTTATTTACCGCATACAAGGCGGATCTTAATTAAGCTTTCGCCTCAAGTAAAACGGAATTATGTTTCCCGTAACCCCGGGGACGTGTTGCGAGCTCAGAGAGATGACGTTACGGTGAATGTACACGTGAGTGGTTCACGTTAGAAAAGGAGGATTATTATTTACAAAAAAATAGTATTTAAGTATGTTTATCCGTTGTCTAGTACCCATAGTACAAGCTTTGCTTAGTTTGGGACTAGGTGGCGATGTGTGAATGTGTGAGGATTATTTATTTATTAATTTTCCTATTCTGTATTTTTTTTAATATTGTGAAGGTTAAACAGTTGTTTTTAAAATTACTAAAATATACAATTAATTCATTTTTTATTTATTTTGTGTAAAATTATTACAACTGATGTTAAGTTTCGCAGTTGGTATATTCATGAAACAATTCTCTTTACGTCTATAGATACTATATAGATACTGTTGTTTAATAAATAGGTTTGTAAGTTTTCGTATAGGTCTTTCAAAACTCTTAAAAAATAATTTAGCTTACAGTAGACATTTAAGAGACATTTATTCTATAAATATCACGCTAATATTATATAGTAATATGGTTAATGCTAAACCCTATCCATCACAAATATTAAACGTAGCATGCTTTTTATTTTTACGTTTATTTTGCTTAACCTTCCGTATCAATCATATTCTCACCATACATTATATTATTAATAAAAAGTAAATAAACAAAACTTTATTATCATAAATCCGACGTAGTGGAAATTCTTACAAGTATTAAAGCAAAATAAGGTCGTGGTCGTGTACCGGGGTCCTTATCGCTACCCGAGCCACCGACACGAGACGTCGCATTATGAGTTATTGTTCTGGCGCACTAGGTAAGTAGGATCATCATTATTTATTAACTATGTTTACATTTAACTATCTAAATATTAAATATTAAAAACATAATTATTTGACAATATGCAACATTTTATGTTTTTTAATTGTGTTTTATTTTGGTTTGTGTGTCTTCATGTTGTTAAAATACCTCTTAAAGATTCCTGTCATTTAATAAGGAATACTTTTACCCAAACTCTTTAAGAATCCTTCTAACTTCAAATTGTTAGTTTGACAATACGCAAATAGTTTTCAAACACAAGCGTGTACTCCACAAAATTTCTAATTAGGATTATTGTAAGCCAATTTTAAAAGAGCTTGGCAATAAGGCTGCACACTTGGAAATATAAGCTGACTTTTTATTATAATTGCTTACAAGATTTGTAATCATTTCAAAAAAACACGATCGGATAACCCAATCGTAGGTACTGATCATAGACAAATTACCTTATTTGATATGTAGATACATACACTAGCGAACATTGTTCTATCTATTCACACATGTATTGTACAGCCATGTAATATATTCGTGCGTCAAGGCATTATTTCAAATCAACACGTGATTAAAATGCAAATGGTGCCCTTTGCCGGACACAGTGGCTGTTGTACTGCGTCTGGCCAATTAAACCATTATTTAGCAAAGGGTTAACTTGAATAGTAGATGGGTCTAGGGATTTCAATCTGTCAGATTGTTGATTTGATTTTGTATTCTTGTCAAACGCTTTGTAATGAGATGTTATCAGCTTTTACCTTTGTGTGTAAATTCGTAATGGCTTTTGTTATAGCAAAAATGAAAAGTAGGCATGTTTTGCATCAAGAACACGAGAAGGTATATGATTCTTACTAGTTTTTTAACGTCCTATTAAAGGGTGGTCCTACTACAACCTGGTTTAAAAAAGTAGGTATAGTAATTTCTATGAGACCAACTTGGAAGATTAACTGACTCTGTAAGAAATTTCTGAAGTTCTGATTTATAAAATGAAGAATATAAACTTTTAACTAATAAATATGTCAGAAAAAATCTTAATACAGACAAAATTAAAAAAAAAATTGATTATCCAGCCTCAATAGCACAATAACATTAACACTACGATATTAACAACATCAATCCCAAACATTACAAAAGGTCATTGGAGCGGTATCAGATGGGTTCTATTCCGATATTTTTGGACTTAATGAAACTTCCCTTTCAGATGTCCGGAACTAGCGTCTCTACCGGCATCCGTTACGTGTTTACTGTGCGCTTCCTAGAATATCATCTATTACTGTTGTTAATTTAGAAAAGTTCATTAAGACGTGTGAAATGTTTAGTTTATTTAAAACAATGGACTGGGACGTTTAATAATATATTGGACGAATTTTGGATTTGGATCTTGGATTTATGATGAAAATTAATAAATTTATAGTACACATCAGACGCACATTTTACAAAATACATTAAACTCTGTGAATTTTGTAATATGTAAGTTTACTGAAAAGGCCGCTCAATGGCATTAGTTTTAACAAATATGCTATGAAATAAATATTAATATAATCGGACTAGGGTTTATCAAACCATTTGATATTGCAATATCTGTTTGGTGACTCTATGATGCAGCTAATTATTATGAAATAAACAGCATATATCAAATAATTTATAATCACGTTTAAACAACAATCACTAGTAACAGCTTTGGTCACGGCAACTTTATTAATTAAATAAATAATACGAGTAGTAATTGTGTGCGGGTAAGTTCCTCGCTAGGGTGTCTGTGAGTGCGGGCTCGATAATCTCTTGTGACACGTCCCTGATGGCACACGGGACCTTACACGACATACCTACATCGCTTAGGATATATTCATTTCATTCAGATTTGTGTATTATACACTACTGAATGACACGGAAAGTGTATTCGTTTGTAAATAGTGGAATATTAATTAAGTATTTAAAGGTAATAAAAAAATCTTAAAGCAGCAGAAGGCGCAGGACCTTATTCAGTGGCGCGTGTAAAGGGCATGCTCAGCAGTGGACTGCAATACGCTAGTTGATGATGAATGAAAACAGTTTGTACGTTGGTAAAAGTAACATATTTTTAATGGCACGTAATTTAATGGCATTAATTAACGTATTTTTGTTACAATTTTTCCACAACTTTACTTCCAGTAAGCAACAGTGAGCCCTTGTCAAGAACGAAGTGCATGTCACACAGTGAGTCATGTTTTTTAACCATCGTTGAACGTTGACGTAAAAGTGAAGCGACTATCTTGAATGAAAATGTTTTCCAAAGCCAAGTTAAATAATATTACAATGTCTAGTATGTTAGAATACCTAGACTATTATCAAATAACAAAATTAATGCCTGTGGCACAGGTTTACCCTAGTACAGTCATGAAAGCTATTTGTGTTGCCCGATGGTAAATCTATTGAGCAAGAAAATAGTAAGCGGGCAAACATCTTCTGCACTTGGGTTAACGCTCTGTGATTTAAACAAACTTCAATTCCGTTAAGGAAATCTTCTAGACTCAGAATAATTGTTGTGGATCAAACAAATAATCTCAATAGTATTCGAAATCGCGAACTCAACACAGTATTCGGACTCTATCATGTTTATTGAAAGTATTGGAAAGCCATAAGAACGCTGATAGTCTCTTCTTTATTTAAAATGTACCTTCCATATACATCATCCATAGACAAGTAAGTAATACTCATAGGTCAAACGAAACCCAAACAATAATTACCAGCATGTTAAATACCGTCCAACATTATTACCAGCCAGTTTATTACCGAAAGCGATCCACATGCTCGCGTTTACGAGTATAACATATTCGTAACATTAATAACATTTAAATTGAACATTTAAACGTTAAATGTAATGAACAAAATTAATGATATGATAATAAAAGAGGTTGTATTGTACACCTACTCATTGTTGTCTTTGAGTAACTTTGACCTTAGAATGTGTTATAGTTTATTCGCTCTGTTACAAGAAGATGCTTGAAAGCTCTATGATTATCAGAGCTCCCAGCATGAGTCGCTTCTAACATTGTGGTGAAACTTAATAGATTCACAAAAGTAAAACCAGCCATATACTTCTTACTACATTGTCATAATGGCCTATATTATTAAAGCACAATCTTAACAACTTGTATGTAGATAATTAAACAAAATTTTCGTAGAACATTTTACCATAAAGTTACCATATTTATTGTTATAAGTAATAAATGACAAAAGTAATTAAGCTCTAATAAATAAGCTTAATGTTATCAAGGTAAAGATAAATGATTCCACCAATTCTCCCCTAATTCTCTTATAAAATATTTCAGCACAGAATGAGAAATACCAAAAAGTTCGACCAATTTTGAGATAAACGAGAGTTGTAAACTTTTACTTGAGACTCACTAATTTATTGTTTACTTTTACGTGAAGAAGGCCTAATAATATACACAATATACTTGAAACCGCTATTTATATTTTGGATATTACTATAAGTAAGTAGTATAGTAAATTATTATTTACTGTTATTACTAGTCAAATAACATACTTTTAATTCGATAATACTGGTAATAAAAAAGTAATCACCAAAATATCGATAATCACATCACTACACTAACGTCACTCCGTGTCAATGAACACACAACTACAAAATACTAACTTATCAAAATTGATAACTACTAGAACTATTTTTAAAATTCGAACAAATTTTTTTTCAACAGTCTTTCTAAGTTGACAGCTATTTTTATTGAGTAAAAAATTTCGATGAAAGAGTTTTTATGCCAATGAATTTTTTTTTAAATTTTCGTTGTATACGCATTCCCGCCTAAACGCGAAGGCTTTTACGGTACGGGCGGGCGGTCGTCCTGCTCACAGGGCACTCGGCACGCGACTGGGGCGGATCGATCCCGCCCTGTTAGCCGCCGGTACAGCCATCCACGTCCCGCGGGGATGCAGATGCACGCACTTTGCATACAACTATGCTGGATGTGGCATATGGATGTGTAAGATTGTTTGACGCGTACGCACTCTTTAATTAGTCCAAAAAGTTAATATTTTCTGATAATAAAATAAATATGGTAATATTTAACTACTATTTCTGAGACTCTATGTAGATATCGTCCAGAATTTAGTTTTCTCTTTATAAACTGAAAAACCATTTGTAAGAATTTTAATATAAGTTATTATTATATGTACAGTCATGGTATTTAAAGGTCCGCCACCTTGAGGCCTATTTTCGTGTGCTTATGCAGTGTGAGCGATACTCTGCTTTACCAATTGAATATGACATAATATTGCAGTCAATGGTCGCCTGTCACTAGTAGGGATGACAATACAATATCGGTTACCTAGGATACAAAATTAGTCCTTCGTGACAGCTCGTGAATCGGAAATAATATTTATTATTATTTAATATAACTTATTTAATATTCAAGTTTTATTTTCTGTGGCTATAGGTATAATAAATTATTATTTAAACAGTAATAGACATTGACAATGACACAGAGGATAACACAGCAAATTAAAAGTTTGTAATGACTAAACAGGCCTGTTGGCAGAATTATCGATTAACTTAGGAGCCATTATAAAAAAATAGAACAGAACAGACTAAATAGTTTATTAAAAAGGTTTGATGTTGACATGTAACTAGACGTAGATCAAAGGTGAAAATGAATTTGACCCTTATTATCATACTGTGTGAGTATAGTTTTATGTGTTTTGTCTATACAATGCTTTAGTTTCAAAAGGTACTAAGAGTTTTAGGTTTCACAAACGAATGAAAAAGAAAACTGGCGGACGTTTTCGGTCACCCACTGTACTTACCTATTTAATAAGTTTGCTTGTTACTTAACTTTACTTTATTTCTCATTATACATTGATGTTATACAATGAGTAAGTGTGAAATCATAAAAGCAAATAAGTTCGATGTTGTTGGGCTAATTAGGCTCCTAGCAACGAGATGCAAAGGCGAGTTTAGCAGGTAAGTGTTAGTGCTAGGTACAGCACTGCGTACTTATTCCCGTAGTCGCAAAAACTATAAAATTAGATACAATTTTTTTTTTAAATCTTTTGTACTCCAATCTAAATAAACACAAGTTAACTATTACAGCAGAAGTAGTTAGGTTAATGTATTACTATCAAAGTCAGTTTAAAACTTTTTAATTGTGTTTCTTTGGTCTGTTTATTTTTTTTTTAAACAAAGGGACAAAGCAACAATTTTAAGAATCATTCAAGATTACTCAATGTTTATCCGCAAAAGACAATTCAACAACCTTGATCAATAATATAATTTATCAAGATAATTATAACATAATAAATGTTTTAAAACTTTCGCGTATAACCTTTGAATGATGTATTGTTATTGTGGTGAGATTTCGTATCTCTATCATAATCCATCCGAAAAGGTCAATCGGACAAATTTTATAGGACGTAAATAGAATGACAGTAGGCGCGTATACAAATAACACTTAAAAATATTGTTATATACATATTCCTTAATTAAGATAGATAATAATTTTTAAAATATTATAATTTTTCGAGATGCACTCACTTAATTACGTTATTCTATCAACCTATTATTAAGCCACATAATTTTTTTTTATGCTTTATAGTGAAAGCTACCTTCTTACCAAAATACCTATAAAATACCTTTTATCGATGGCTTTCAGCATTTTGCCTTACCTGAAATTAAAAACAAACATTTTATATAAAAATAAAATAAAAAAGCTTTTTTTGTACTACACAATATAATGGCTTACAAAATTACTTGAAATCATCATCATCATTTATGTCCATACAGCCCATTAATGTCCCACTGCATCATCCTTCTGTGACGGAGGGATAATTGGCCTACTAATACCAAGCTGGCCAAACGGATTGGTATAGGGTTTAATTATAAGTTTTCTTTCAAACTTGAAATAAATACTTTTACATCACGAAGCACAAGACACATCTAGTTCAACACACATCCCTATCGAAACAAATTGAATAACTCAGAGAAGATCCACGTATTCGGATCTAAAGTACGACAGGCCATCTATTTGAGGTGGCTGTCCCTTTGAACGTGAGATTGAGTTACTCAAAGTAAGATGCGGACGCAATAACAATGTCTTTTTGCATCGAAGTAGTGCGTTAGCTTTTCGATATGTCACCCCTTTAGTTTTGAATAAGAAAAAGTTTAAAGGTAATGTTTATTACTTGTACTGTTTCTTGCAAGAGATAGAAAATTTAAACGTACCCAATAATTAT
Organism: Schrankia costaestrigalis; assembly: GCA_905475405.1. Taxonomy (NCBI): domain Eukaryota; kingdom Metazoa; phylum Arthropoda; class Insecta; order Lepidoptera; family Erebidae; genus Schrankia; species Schrankia costaestrigalis. Next base: position 13,254,778 of record FR997826.1, read on the forward strand.
CCAAGAAAATTAAATCTTGATGAACAAAAGATACATTGCAAAATAATGCCTGCAAAGCTTTGTTTGCTGTAAATTATTGCAATAAATTAAAAAACAATAGAGTAACTTTATGTGGTTAGTAGCATTCCAATTTGCGTCCATTAAGTAACTGCTGAGGCACCTTCGACCCACAAAAATACATAATAAACGATTCCAAGAATAGGATACTGATAATTATGCAAGAATAATTATTTTTGTTTTGAAATGAGGAATAATTAAGATAGGTATTGAAAGTTTACTAATCAAACAAACATTATAGACTATCCTATAATGTGCTTGACTCTCAGATTGCTGTCAATGAATCTATCAAAATATACATTGTCAATAAATATCCCCCAAAAAGCTTCAAAATAATTTACTATTTTAAAGTCATAAAAGTCTAAACAATTACCACACATCACTCTAATGAGCATATACCATACACAGTTACTCAATAAAGATAACAATACAAAGGCATCAATAAGTTTAAAAATATGACCTCTTTACTAAAGAATGTGACCTATTTGAATACCAGACGTAAAACTAATAGGTCGTGTTATCCTTACAACTTACGTGTATTTACCGTAAGGTATACGTACGTTTATCTAATGCTGTTACGTAAATGTGTCTGGGTTACTAAAACTATTAGGAGAATACATTAAAAATACTCTACAAATATCATAATGTATACAGAAATATATACTTGTGTGATGATAACATGATGACTATAAATATCCCACTGCAGGAATGGGTCTCTTCATTTTAAGGAAGGAAACTTTGTCAACATGCCACGTTGGTCAGGTGGGTTGGTATAGAGTTCTGAGTCTAATTTTCTTTCTTTGTCTTTTTCTAAACATATTAAATGGTAAGTAGTAGTATTTCGTAATAGCGCTTACTCGCTTTTAATGACAACTTCAAGTTTAAGGGACGGACCTTGTATTCTTTATTCATCACTACACGAAGAATATGTCCATATCGATAAAAATAAAATAGGCGACGTACAAAAGTCTATGGATAAAAACAATTAAGTAACAATCTTTTATATCTAAACCATCAAAACTATTCTAACAACCATTACATGTTAGGCGTACGCATCCGAAACGTAGAAGTGCAGTTTGACAGATTGGGCCATTTTTAGCTGTCGCGGTAGGAAGGGCAGAACCCGCCCGCTCTCAGAATAGCACGATCATACTAATTATCGCCCCTGCCATCCGTCGTGACAGCAGGAGAATCGAGATTAATTCCCCACCAATTTATATGAAATTCTATTCTAAGTATGAAATTGTCGCTTGAAATGGTATCTAATGATTGAAAAGGTTTTTGTGAATTTGATGTAGGTACGCTTATTTCAAATATTTATGGCAAATTTATGGCAAGTGTTTTAAAATGATATTATAAAGGTAGTCTTTAACTGGTTCATGATTATTTTATTGATAACATTCTGCATAGAGATCATTAAATTGGCTTTATCAATGACTGATCTAGATAAAGCGACGACGGTGGATCTTTTCAGGCATATAACTGTGATAATTATGCGTAATTTATCTTTTGAGGTCCTTGAAGAATTTGACATAAAACCCAAGTTGTTTACTTTCAAATATGAAGGAGATACTTTTCTACGGTGGAACATTGGACATTCATCAAGGTTTTATTTAATATTTAAAAACAAAACTGTGTGTTGCGGCCACTTTGTCATACATCTACATGAGAGACAAAACAATGTTTTATACTCAATACAATCATTTGAGGATCACTCGAATACTTGTCTTCTATAGTATAGTATAGTATAGTGTTCCGAAACCTTTCGACCGCTGCACCAATCAAGGCCGCCACAAAATCACAATAAAAAAAACAACCAAATCAATCAATTTAGCCTATCACAGTCCACTGCTGGACATAGGCCTCTCCCAACACGCGCCACAGATACAGTCCTGCGCCTTCCGCATCCAGTACGACCCAGAGATCAAAAAATTATAACATTCATAAAATAATGCGAAGTGATTTTGTGCACATACTGTATTCCGCTAATCCATAGTGTTAACAGCATTGCAACATGTGCATGTTGTTGATAATATCAAACAGTAAACAAAGATTTAATGTCCCAAAAGACTTTTTAGTTGTTTTAATTAGTGTTGAAATAAACATAGCTCATTAAAATCAGATGTGCATTGAAATATTCGAATTGATGTTCAACACGCTTGTTATTTCTCATTCAGTGCATTGAACATTGAAGATTCTGTAGTAAGGAAATATCAAATAGGTATGCTACAAAGGTGTAAAGAAGTTGAGGTAAGGACCTCTTAAAGAAAGAACTAACACAGATAGTTTTAGAGATCCTGTTTTCCAATATAATGTTTGATACAGGTCAGAGGAAAGATACGTTTAAAGGGAGCCTGTATAGCAAGTAGTGCACGTCTATTGCTGCTTGATTTTAAATGTTATATTAAGTGGAATGGGAATATGTTAAGGGAAAGTTTTTTTTTTATTTATTTCACATTTTGATGATAGGTACAAATAGGTCATTAAATAAAAGCATTACAAGAAACCACTAAGGTTTGTAAAGAATGCTAGATCTACATCAATTATACTAAGGCTTTACTTCGTAAATAAGTAGCCTGTACTCATAAATCGAATATCGTATAGGTTAGTACCTCTTTCTATCAATTTCATCGATGGTACTTTTCCTTGTTTCTTAAAGATATACGAGTATAATAATAACAAACGTCTAGTCTAATTAGTTCTATAAAACAAGCAAGTCTATATTAACCTAAGTAACAGGAAAATGTTCAAGAGAAAATAATTAACCCTTCAATTTGTAAATCATTTCATCTTTCAACTGAGTAAAATAATTAAGTCGGTATTATACCGGGATAAGGTGCTTGTTCTGGATCATTAGTGAGAGCCGGCGCCAAGGAATTACCGGCTTTGCTTACGTCACGTCTTAACTTCAAACAATTTCATGCTAAGAATATTTTCCTAGATTAATTAATTACAAACTCAAAAGTATTGGTCAATTATTTCTTCGCAACAAATATAGAAACAGTTTGTTGCAAAAAACTATACTTCTGGTATTTTGACGGAGGGTTAAGGTATACACATACACATAAATAATAAAAAACACCTATGATGGGTGTACTATTCCCTTCTGTAAGTCTGTTAAGAACCTAGGCTTACATATAGATTCGACCTTTAGTTTGCAGACACAAATAAAAAACTTAAGCCAGAAAATAACAAGGACTCTGCGGGCTCTATACCGTCTTATAACTTTTTTACCAGCTAAAACTAAAACGATGCTTGTGCAGACCTTGATTTTCCCTATACTCGACTACTGTGATGTGTGTTATCTCGACCTGAATGCAGATCTTCTCAATAAGCTCGACCGTCTTCTGAATAACTGCATTCGATTCGTTTTTAATCTCCGCAAATACGACCACGTATCTTCCTATCGACAAGAGCTGGGATGGTTACAAATTCGAGAACGTCGTGATGTCCGAACTTTAACTTTCCTGTTCAATTTTCTAAACTCTCCAAACACTCCTTCTTATTTAACGTCTAACATTAAACTTCTCTGCTCTAACCACAATAGAGATCTTCGCTCTTCTAATAATCTTCTCCTTTTATGCCCCACTCACAGCTCTAGTCTCATACACTCTTCTTTTTTTGTTAAGTCTATTCTATTGTGGAATGCGCTCCCCCTAGAAATCAGGATGTCAACTAGCTGTCTTACTTTTAAAGCCAAAGTTAGGCAATTGTTCGGCAATCAGTCAGCAGAATAAAATGTTACCCTTATGTATTTTTTTTTCTTTATTTATTAATATGTACTCTATTCTAATTTGTATATTTATATAAATATTTATACCTTCTTCTAATATCTATATGTGTAGGTTTATATTATTAAAATAATAATAATAATTTTAAAGCTTGTTGTTCCACCTTTCATTGCATTACTCTGTCTCTGCATCGTCCTAAGGTTGACTGGTAGAAAATGCCTTTGGCATTAAGTCCGCGTTTGTGCATGATATTGTACATTAAGTTTTAAATAAAAAATAAATAAATAAATAAAAAACAATAAGTCTCAGGGATCACGAACTCTAACTAAAGTATTAGTAGGTGGTAACTAAGTCGTTTGTTAACGGTCCTACGATACGATAATTTCTTAGCAGCAAAACGGTCCTATTATTGGCGTTTTGATGTATGTACAAAGGTACACAAATAAACCATAACATTAGGTGTAAAGAAGTGGTTGGAACGCACACTTAACAATGTAATTTTACCATGTTTTTATTACTGACCGTACATAATCATCTTGAAGCTTGGCGAAAGAAGAACGTTAGCATAGAAGCTATAAAAACAAACAGGCACTTCGTATAAAACTCAGGCACGACAGATGAGTGGTAGTTGCAAATTTGACTACTATTCTACGAGCTCAAACATCTGTTCCATAAAGTATTTTTTACGCCTTTCATAAGTATATTTTGTTAGGATACTTTCTATAGGTCATCAAACTAATTAAACCTCTTATTATCACTTAAAATAGACAAAATATATTTATAAAAAGCAACTAAAACAGTAATGTCACCCCATTAAAGATGTGAAACAACGGTCTGTCGCCCAAACAGGCAATAACTCAGCCCGAAAGAAAATAATTTACGACGTCTAATCCTTAACAACGGGAACAAATTCCCGACAGGATACGGACATTACACCCCTTTATATGAGCCGTTAAGCTTTTTAAATAAACTGAAACAACTGAAATGTTAATTAGGATTACTTTCCACACCTGTCTGAAAGTTTTTTATAATTTATATATAGTTACTGAATCTAAATTATAGTCATTCATAAATACTTTCTTATTTTTTATTACTTTCTGTTAGTAAATTATATTTATGATACATTTTAAGTCACGATTAACTAATTTAAATTTCTAATGGCCATATTAATATTGGATTGTATCTGCTGTTAAGTATATTTTTTAGATAGACATAATGTCAAAGATTCTATCTAGATATAATGTCAAAGATTCTATCTGATTACTATGGTAGAGCCGCCCTAAAGAGGCTCTGGAGAAAATTATTCTGCACCTTGTTCAGGACACTAAGTTAACGTGAAGCTGTCATAATAACTCTATCGAAATAGTCTTTGTCACTTAAATAGTATTGAAGGTTCATTTACAAGACGTTCAATCTCCCATTCTTGAGGACTTTCCTACTAAATATTAAGTCACTTTAACTGGTGGATAAAATAGGCAATATATTCGTCCATCCATGTATAGCAACATCTTACAAAGTCAAAGTGCATAAAGTAGCCAACAGTGGCACTTCAAATGTAATCTTGAAGGGTACAGTTTAATAATGCATACCGTTTTACATATTCACAGGAGGGCTGTGGGTGCTGCACAAACTCATACGTTATTAACCGTCCACAAGATCTATGGCATGCTACATACATTTATCTAATTTCGACCTTAAGATTAATGACGAGGTGGCTTTACTTGTAATAGGTGATTTCGGTTAGTTATTGCAGTGCATCGTGTATTTGCTCTTGGATAACGATGAGATATTATTTATTTTGTTAATACTGAAAGCTGCTGTAGTTGCACAACCTGGGTCGAGATATTCATCCTCCAGGATTTTTCAATTAAGGTAATTTATTGCATATTAGAAGACTGAAAGGCGACACTTGCGCGTAATGTTCGTTCCTTCAATATGATGGCATAATATGCTGATATAAGCGCGCGTATTGCGTAGACCTAAGAATACAGATTTTCCTTGTCTTATATGTCAACTAACGACAATTGATCAGCACAATCTCGTTGCCAGAGAATCATTTTCTTCTAAAAGTAAGTCTGAAACTTAAAACTAAATGTAAATCAATCCGTTTGGCTCTAGTCCTCCAACACAAAAGAAGGCCTTACCCTGTAGATTCGAGATTTTGATTAGATTTTAGGAGTTGGCTTCTTCTAAGGAAGTTTCGAACAATAAGGTAGGAACTAGGAAGCTCTATAAATTATCTATATAATTAGGAATCTATTTACTTAGTCAGTTCTTAAATTTTAAATAGACCAATTTTCAAAACGTTAAATGAAATAGGTCAGAATGATTAATCATTAAATATTTGACGACAACTATGGCGTAGTGCTTATATAACATGACTGCTACGCAGAGGTCTCGGGTTCGATTCCCGCTCAATGCAAATATTTGTCTGCATGAACATGATTTTTTGCATTGGTTGAGTGTTTCTATGTATAATATGGATGTATTTACAAAAAAATGTATTTTAAGTATGTTTATTCGTTGTCTAGTACCCATAGTACAAGCTCTGCTTAGTTAGGGACTAGATGGCTTTGTGTAAAAAAGTGATTTTTTTTTTATTGGAAACATAGACAGCTTTACTTTGAATCTCACCTTACAATTCTACTTCCGATGATAAATCAATTGTCTAGTCGTTTACAAATATGACTGGTACTCGCTTGCGACAGCGACATATTGCGAGCGGGTGCGTGATTCGTATGGAGTTCTTATAATATTTACGGCCGTCTCGACTGATATATGAACCCAAACTTCCGTAACATCTTTTTTATAGGGAAGGCATAGTTTTGTTAGTACAAGACGCGATATCACCCCCTTAAGTACAATCTACAGAATTATTAACTATTTCAAAGTTTTTGCTAGGTATGGTTGTTTTAGTATTCATACTTTTTATGCGACTTATGTGATGCGAGAGAGTTATAGAACCTTCTAGGGCATTCACTAAATACCTCACCTACAACTTTGAAAGTAGTAGGGTATAAAATACTTATTGCTGTAAGCACATCGACGTTGCGTAGGTACATTATAATAAGAGACTTTGGAATGAAATTGTTGATTGCGTTCATCATTATTATATCCAAGGCGTCCACTTCTGGACATAAACCTTTTGGTTTGCTGTGAAATAAATAGGTATTAAGTATATAAATAAATATTCCTCACACTTTCACACAACGCCATCTAGTCCCAAACTACGCAGAGCTTGTAATATGGATACTAGACAACGGATAAACATACTTTAAATACGTTTTTTTTTGTAAATACGTACATATTATACATAGAAAACACCCAGACCAATGCAAACAATCATGTTCATGCACACAAAGATTTGCATTGAGCGGGAATCGAACCCGAGACCTCTGCGTAGCAGTCATGTAATATAACCACTACGCCACAGAGGTCGTCTATATGTGCAGAATATTTTAGAGTAGATTATGCAGGTATGATGAATTAAATAATTAATGGTAAGTATACTTAAACATATTGTATTCAATACATGTGCAACACGTTCATTGATCACGAGAACCACAACGTGTGAGGCGATACAGCTTGCTTTACGCATCTCAAATCAAAGATGGAGTAGATTGTGACTTGATTCACACCATAGTATACTCAGATAATAAATGTAACCTACCTACTGTTCATGAAAATTTTTACATTGGTATAGCGATCAAATAAAAAGAAGGAAAACTTGAAATTAAACCCTATATCAATCCGTCTGGCCAGCGCGGTATTAGTAGGCCTAGTATCCCTCCGTCAAGGGAGGAGGGCCGTCCCTGCAGTGGGACATAAATGGGCTGTTTTGATGATAGCGATCAAGGTATGCGGCTGCTGTACCCAATTATTTGCAGGACGATAGCACCATCGTTTCCCGAAAAAACATTTTTATTTGAAGATGATACATTCATAACAAACCGTGTCATAAATCGCCTGGATAGCGTTGTACTAGTAACCCAAGTATTAATCAAGTATAACCTTTTCAGCTGTAGGACACTCAAAGGATATAAAGCAATATCTACCCAAAAACCTTTGTTAAAACTCCTCTTGTAAAATTATATTAAAAAGCCTTTTACTTACTCAAGGTAAGCTCTCTTGAAATGAACCTAAACATTAAAAGGAGGCGGGATTATTATTAAAATACAAAATTTCAGTCTTTCCTGTTCGTACAGGGACGCTTGCGTTAGTTAGGTACAATGTACCGCCCTCGCTCAAACGAGAAATAGCCTCTTTGGGGGCCAAGATTCGACCGGATGGAGCTTTGACAATGTCATAGATATATGAATGAATAGACAGATTATGCATTCAGTGTAATAACAATAATAATGTTCCTTTCTTTATTACATAATACATACAAATAAGTAAGTACATGATAATATTTATTTTTATGAAGATTAATATTGATAGTAACAATAATGAATAAATGATAGTGCCAAAAAAGTTTATTCGTATTTAATAATTACCATGTTTCTCCGTTGTCTAATACCCAAGGTTCTAGCTATGCTTACTTTAAGCCATCGAGTACTTTTAGCCATGCCTGAATTTGTTAGTAGGTATTCATAATATCAGCCAATGAATGTCTTCTGCTGGACATAGTCTCTCTAAATATTTCCTCCTTATCCTGTGCCTTTAGTAAAGTTTGCATTGTTCCACTTAGCTCGTAAGTTTTGTTAAATTATAATAAATAGTAAAGATATGAACATAAAATGTTTTAACGAAATACTACGGGGAATAGTACGATGTCTTCCAAAACAGGTGCGCTACACTATTTACAACTCCATGGTAAAGACTCACATTGATTATCTTATTGAGGTTTGGGGCACAGCTGCCAAAACAAACTTAAAAATATTGCAAACTGCCCAAAACAAAATAATCAAAACACTATTCCACTATAATTATTTGACGTCAACTGAAAAAATTTATAAAGAAACTAAACTCATGAATGTCCTTCAAATGTACAAATATAACACATGTATACTTGTAAGAAAAATATTGACTGGAGACATAAAATCACAAATAACATTTTCAAAAAAGCTACAAACAAATGGAATATTAACACGACGAACAGATTACCTCTGCGTAAAAAAACCTAGAACTAACTTTGGAAAAAAGAACATCATGTATGAAGGAGTAAATTTTTATAATAAACAACCTAAGGACATAAAAGAGATTACATCATTATCAACCTATAAAAAAAAATTAAAAAACCATATAATAAACGATTACTCACTACTTAATTATTAACTAAAACATTCTCAAAATTAATAATAAACTATCTAATGACACAAAGGAAATGACGTCATTATCTAATTAAAAATTAAATAAAAACTACATATTAAACGACTACTAACTATTTACATATTAAATAAAAGATTATTTAACTTAAAAATGTATATATAATAATAAATAGATATGTAGGTACATACAAAATAAAAATAATAATGAAGTGGGTATATATACAAAAACGATATTACAACGTTAACTATAAAAACACACGTTAAAAAAAAAAAAAAAAAAATATATATATATATACATATATATAAAATAAAAGACCAAATCTTCAAAAAAAAAAAACAAATGTATGGTTATATAACTACAGTCAATATACAACTATACACTACTAACTTACTCACTAGAATACTTTCTAATTTAAATATATGTATTGAGACATATTGTTATAATATATACTTATATATAAATATTTTTAATTTATTAATATTATTTTTGTAATTATAATAATATACTCTTTATTTTATTTTATGTATATAATAACACCACAATCAGTATATATTCACACATTAAACAGTATTAAATCATAAAACACAATATACGCATAAAGATAATACAACGTAAATCGCTTTCCGCTACATGCTGGTTAACGGGGCATGGGCCTTAATAAATATACTCATTAGCTAACGATGCTCCTTACCCGCACACTGCTAAATATTTCTACGTTCTTTGGTAAATCTACCCACTTGTTTGATGTTTTGTTTTATTACTTGTTTGGTAAGAAAGAAGCAATATCTGTATTAATATAATTATAATACTGTTTGCATTATAATAACAGGCTACACCTGCTGGATTTTAACTTAACTTAGTTTTTGTGTTTCTCAGTAAGTAATTTTTTGTAAATTTTTATGAGAAATAAAGATTTTTACCGTATTATAATAACAGGCTACGCCTGCTGGATTTTAACTTAATTTAGTTTTTGTGTTTCTCAGTAAGTGATTTTTTGTAAATTTTTATGAGAAATAAAGATCTTTAACCGTAAATACGAAGGTAAAATAAATAAATTGAGAAAATTGAATAACATAATTATTTACTTCATAGTTTCCGGTCTACGTGTACTAAGCTCTGTAGTCCCAGTAATTAGGTTACAGTCCCCGTGCGTGCACAGAATACGGGTGCCCAACTCGCCCCGCGGCCTCACTTTGATTTGGCTGTTATGCCCGATTTACACATCGACAAGTACAGTAGCGAGTTAACTTGCATCATTGGCGAGTTAAGTCACTTTTTGCGTGTGGACGGCAAAAGCGAGTTAAGTAGTAAGTTGCCGATCAAGTTGTTTTGAATACAGCTCGATCCTATTTTTCGGCGAGTTAAGAACGAAGTAGCCCCCTCTCTCGCGTCTCCCTCACCCCGCCGGCTCGGCGCTCGCAGCGCCCGCCGTGTAGACGGGCGAGTTTAGTACAGTTCACAAGTTCTAATGTCGTATTTATTTTTATTTTTGTCTGTTTTTATAAGTATAATGTGTATCTATTTATAAAAGTATTTAAGTATATTTATTCGTTGTCTAGTACACATAGTAAAAGCTCTGGTTAGTTTGGGACTAGATGGCGTTGTGTGAAAGTGTGAGGAATATTTATTTTTTTATTATTCTAAGTAGGTATACTTTTTATTAAAATTTCATTTTTAATGTGTTGCATGTTCAGTGTTAATACTATTTCTCGTATAATAGCGCGTAAATGGGTATTCAATTGTTCAATGTCCATTTTATCGATTAAAATAACCGTAAACAATCTCAGGCGACGCACGCACCACGCGACTAGTCTTCGTCTCTGATCGGCAACTTATGAGCTGTACTCGCCTACGTGTGAACTGTACTTACTACTTATTACTTACTACGTAACTGTCTATTTTTTTAACTCGCTACTGTACTTGTCGATGTGTAAATCGGGCATTAGAACTGCAAGCGTTTGCAAACCCTCTACACTCGTACATTTTACAAAATATTTACTTATTTAAGTTACACTTTACACCGCGTACTGGAAAAAGCACCTAACACGATGGAGCAACGACCTAGTTAGGACGTCTTGAAACTGATGGATGGGGAAGGCACAGGACCGCACAAGGTGGCAATATTTGGAGGAGGCCTATGTCCAGTAGTGGACAGCAATCGGCTGATATAAAGATGAAGATTTACTTAGTTACATAAATGTTCATTGTGTAGTAAAGCAGGTTTAATCGAATCCTTTGTCAGTTTTGTACTAAAGTATTATAGGTATTATACGACTGCTTGTTACGACTTTAGTCCATTGTTGAACAAAATATATCTCAGTCGTAAAACCAAGCAATCTTGGGTACAGTTTAATCAACATGCTTAAATGTATTTGCTTGTAAACCCAAGTTTGATGTTACGATGATATCATTATAAAACCTAATTTAGATAGAATTCGTGCATATATCTTTCTTTATCTATTCTTAAAAAGATGGATTTTTTTTAACTAATCCTTAAACGTATTCAGTATCTATTTATTGTGATATTAGGAGTGCAAGATTGAGATTCCATCCCTTACTACCTACTTATGATGACCTCTGTAGCGCATTCGGTATATTATATGGCTGCTACTCAGAGGTCTCGGGTTCGATTCCCGCTCATTGCAAATCATTGTGTGCATGAACATGACTGTTGGCAATGGTCTAAGTGTTTTCTATGTATAATATGTATGTATTAACAAAAAAAAGTATTTAAGTATGTTTATCCGTTGTCTAGTACCCATAGTACAAGCTTTGCTTACTTTAGGACTAAGTAGGTGGTGTTGTGTGAATGTGTGAGGATTATTTATTTATATTTATATATTTACTCATCTGACACGGAGAAGGCTCATCTCTGCAGTAGGACCATGCAAAAATCCAACTATGGAAGTTCAATCTTAAATCAATACTCTACATAATCCTAAAATAATATTCCGCCTTCCATACATCAATTCACAAATTAACTAAGCAATTACAACTCCTTACGAAAACCAGTTCCCTCTCAATTAAGTGCGTCTACATTTTGAAGGTCTGTGAGTGTAAGGGCGTTCACTCGTTTACTTGAAGCACTCTTGGAGAGGTGAGCTCCTCGACTATACGAGTACTTGTGAGCTACCGTCACTCATTAGCGTAGAATCCAAGAGTAGTTATGACTATGCAAGCCTTGTTATCTTTAGGCAGATCGCTTTTATACTATTTTAATCGACTGATGACGACCTCTGTGGCGTAGTGGTTACATGCAACATGACTACTATGCAGAGGTCTCGGGTTCGATTCCCGCTCAATGCAAATCTTTGTGTGCATTAACATGATTGTTTGCATTGGCCTGGGTGTTTTCTATGTATAATATGTACCCGTATGTGTTTACAAAAAATATATATATTTAAGTATGTTTATCCGTTGTCTAGTACCCATAGTACAAGCTTTGCTTAGTTTGGGACTAGATGGCGTTGTGTGAATGTGTGAGGAATATTTGTTATGCAAGCCTTGCTATCTTTAGGTAGATCGTTTTGTACTATTTCTCTACTTCTCTAAGATCTTCTATCTACTTCTTTAAGAGGATAGTTCGTAATTTGAATGTGTATTTTTTTTATACCTTAATTTTCTGAATAAAGTATGAAGAATATCGCAAGTGTTGTAAGTTGATCTACTATGTCTACCAATGATTGTCTTTTATCACTATAAAAGACAAGCATTGGTGCATGATTAAAAGAAAAAATAAGATTCCATTTTTAATTAAGTTGGGATTCACAAACAGCTAGGACTTGTCATGTTTTTTAAAAATAGAATTGAATAAAATTCATTCCATAGTATTACTTTTTCATACTTTGGCTTTGTTATTTTGCTGAAGCTGCCTGACCTAGTTATAAAAACATTCTGCCTTTTTTCACGCAACCTTAATATAGTTGAAATGATTTCATTTGATCCAAAAACAATCTCCTTGGTCATAGAAGTTAAATAACTACAATAAAACCACAAAACTTATGTTTGGCTTATCGAAAAGGTTCTGTAGCTATTTTGCTATCTAAGATGATCTTAAATTGGAAGTCATTCTTTTGAAAATAGAAATCTTTAAACATAAAATAAAATGCATTTAGTAATACGCGATTCTTTTTATGTTGTGGTTAAAGTATCTCGTAGACCTCTAAAGAGTTTAAACAACAGCTATCCCTAACACTACAAGGAGGATTTGGCCTTTGTGCATGCCTAATCATTGCAACTGGCTAAAAGTGCCTTCATGTGTCCAACTACGACTATAGTATTTTGCGTATCAAAGTAACTGCGTGTATCAAAGTACTTGAAACTTTATTTTTTTCCTCCGTGACTGGTAGCGGCCCATGCTCGCAGTCGAATCAAGAATGAGTTCTTATGATAAACTAAAATATAGATCGCTTCAACTGCCAAAACTACAACTACACACCTCAACAAAGTCTAGGGATATTTTGTATAAAGTTGTGAAACTCAAAAAATTTGGTTTGTAATTTTGTTTTTTTTTAATTCTTTTGATGAAAACTTACTTTGTTAACCTTTTTCAACCATTCTAAATTTGAAATTGAAAAATCAAATTAAAAATAAAAGATTTTCGCGGCTTCAACGTAGTCAAGTTCGAAAATTTCATTACCCGACAGTAAGTTTTGACTGCATTTATGTGAAAAATTTAAGTTTTAAAACAATTTAAACGTTTATTTTGAATAAATGATATTGTGTGCATCAAGCAGCGGCGCCATATTTTAGAGTAGATTATGCAGGTATGATGAATTAAATAATTAATGGTATACTCAGACATATGCTATTCAATACATGTGCAACACGTTCATTGATCACGAGAAACACAACGTGTGAGGCGATACAGCTTGCTCTACGCATCTCTAATCAAAGATGGATTAGATTGTGACTTGATTCACAACGAAGTATACTCAGATATGCTATGAGTCATCATAACAGCCAATTAATGTCCCACTGCAGGGACGGGCTTCCTCCCGTGACGGAGGGATACTTGGCCTACTAATACCACGCTGGCCAGACGGTAGGGCAGATTGATTAACAGGGCTTAATTTCAAGTTTTCCTTCTTTTTATTTCGTAAAGATAATATTCATGAAGAGTTCCTTAGCCGATTTTTACGACACCCATAGGATGAGATCGGGTGGTGACATATTGTATTCTTACTCAGTCACCACACGGGAGATATATAGGTATCGGAGATCAGATATATATTATTTTAGACTTATCAATTATGTTTAATAATTATTGGTGTAGCAAACAAAGCATGCGGACGCTGTACCCAATTATGTGCAGGACAATGACACAATCATTTCCCGAAAAACAATATCATTTTAAGAGATGATACATTCATAACAAGCCGTGCAATAATCTGCCGAGAGAGTGGTAGTAGTAACTCAAGTATTAATCAAGTATAACCTTTTCAGCTGTAGGACAGCTAAAGGATAAAAGCAACATCTACCCAAAAACCTTTGTTAAAACTCCTCTTGTAAAATTATATTATAAAGCCTTTTACTTACTCAAGGTAAGCTCTCTCGAAATGAACCTAAACATTAAAAGGAGGCGGGATTATTATTAAAATACAAAATTTCAGTCTTTCCTGTTCGTACAGGGACGCTTGCGTTAGTTAGGTACAATGTACCGCCCTCGCTCAAACGAGAAATAGCCTCTTTGGGGGCCAAGATTCGACCGGATGGAGCTTTGACAATGTCATAGATATATGAATGAATAGACAGCATTATGCATTCAGTGTAATAACAATAATAATGTTCCTTTCTTTATTACATAATACATACAAATAAGTAAGTACATGATAATATTTATTTTTATAAAGATTAATATTGATAGTAACAATAATGAATAAATGATAGTGCCAAAAAAGTTTATTCGTATTTAATAATTACCATGTTTCTCCGTTGTCTAATACCCAAGGTTCTAGCTATGCTTACTTTAAGCCATCGAGTACTTTTAGCCATGCCTGAATTTGTTAGTAGGTATTCATAATATCAGCCAATGAATGTCTTCTGCTGGACATAGTCTCTCTAAATATTTCCTCCTTATCCTGTGCCTTTAGTAAAGTTTGCATTGTTCCACTTAGCTCGTAAGTTTTGTTAAATTATAATAAATAGTAAAGATATGAACATAAAATGTTTTAACGAAATACGAAGGTAAAATAAATAAATTGAGAAAATTCAATAACATAATTATTTACTTCATAGTTTCCGGTCTACGTGTACTAAGCTCTGTAGTCCCAGTAATTAGGTTACAGTCCCCGTGCGTGCACAGAATACGGGTGCCCAACTCGCCCCGCGGCCTCACTTTGATTTGGCTGTTAGAACTGCAAGCGTTTGCAAACCCTCTACACTCGTACATTTTACAAAATATTTACTTATTTAAGTTACACTTTACACCGCGTACTGGAAAAAGCACCTAACACGATGGAGCAACGACCTAGTTAGGACGTCTTGAAACTGATGGATGGGGAAGGCACAGGACCGCACAAGGTGGCAATATTTGGAGGAGGCCTATGTCCAGTAGTGGACAGCAATCGGCTGATATAAAGATGAAGATTTACTTAGTTACATAAATGTTCATTGTGTAGTAAAGCAGGTTTAATCGAATCCTTTGTCAGTTTTGTACTAAAGTATTATAGGTATTATACGACTGCTTGTTACGACTTTAGTCCATTGTTGAACAAAATATATCTCAGTCGTAAAACCAAGCAATCTTGGGTACAGTTTAATCAACATGCTTAAATGTATTTGCTTGTAAACCCAAGTTTGATGTTATGATGATATCATTATAAAACCTAATTTAGATAGAATTCGTGCATATATCTTTCTTTATCTATTCTTAAAAAGATGGATTTTTTTTAACTAATCCTTAAACGTATTCAGTATCTATTTATTGTGATATTAGGAGTGCAAGATTGAGATTCCATCCCTTACTACCTACTTATGATGACCTCTGTAGCGCATTCGGTATATTATATGGCTGCTACTCAGAGGTCTCGGGTTCGATTCCCGCTCATTGCAAATCATTGTGTGCATGAACATGACTGTTGGCAATGGTCTAAGTGTTTTCTATGTATAATATGTATGTATTAACAAAAAAAAGTATTTAAGTATGTTTATCCGTTGTCTAGTACCCATAGTACAAGCTTTGCTTACTTTAGGACTAAGTAGGTGGTGTTGTGTGAATGTGTGAGGATTATTTATTTATATTTATATATTTACTCATCTGACACGGAGAAGGCTCATCTCTGCAGTAGGACCATGCAAAAATCCAAATATGGAAGTTAAATCTTAAATCAATACTCTATATAATCCTAAAATAATATTCCTCCTTCCATACACCAATTCACAAATTAACTAAGCAATTACAACTCCTTAGGAAAACAAGTTCGCTCTCAATTAAGTGCGTCTACATTTTGAAGGTCTGTGAGTGTAAGGGCGTTTACTCGTTTACTTGAAGCACTCTTGGAGAGGTGAGCTCCTCGACTATACGAGTACTTGTGAGCTACCGTCACTCATTAGCGTAGAATCCAAGAGTAGTTATGACTATGCAAGCCTTGTTATCTTTAGGCAGATCGCTTTTATACTATTTTAATCGACTGATGACGACCTCTGTGGCGTAGTGGTTACATGCAACATGACTACTATGCAGAGGTCTCGGGTTCGATTCCCGCTCAATGCAAATCTTTGTGTGCATTAACATGATTGTTTGCATTGGCCTGGGTGTTTTCTATGTATAATATGTACCCGTATGTGTTTACAAAAAATATATATATTTAAGTATGTTTATCCGTTGTCTAGTACCCATAGTACAAGCTTTGCTTAGTTTGGGACTAGATGGCGTTGTGTGAATGTGTGAGGAATATTTGTTATGCAAGCCTTGCTATCTTTAGGTAGATCGTTTTGTACTATTTAAATCTACTTCTTTAAGAGGATAGTTCGTAATTTGAATGTGTATTTTTTTTATACCTTAATTTTCTGAATAAAGTATGAAGAATATCGCAAGTGTTGTAAGTTGATCTACTATGTCTACCAATGATTGTCTTTTATCACTATAAAAGACAAGCAATGGTGCATGATTAAAAGAAAAAATAAGATTCCATTTTTAATTAAGTTGGGATTCACAAACAGCTATAGGCCGACCGTTTATCTCAGTCCCCGCCTGCGGTATGAAAGGGACGAGGGGGCGGGGTAGCGGTGTCCGTTATGGTAGCGTACACAAGAGCCATATCGAGTTGGTTCTATGTCAAATTAAATAAATTTTTACAAAAAAAAAACTGACTTCAAAGACAATAATAAATTGTCTTTGAAGTCAGTTTTTTAGAGGTTGTAGTGTTATTTAGCCATTATACTTAACAATTTATTATTCAGTAGTAAAATAAACCTATCATAATATTGTTAGGAGAATTAGAAGAATAGCTGGCCACTTTTTAGTAACATTACCGCTCGACGAGTAAAAATGACATTACTCTATGGTTTGATGAATATTGTGTTTTGGCGGGAGAGAAAAAGGGTGGCTATTGCTAGATTGGCGGGAATTAATGAATCGTTGTCATTTTAAGTTTAAATCTAAAAAGATTGTTATTTAATTATTTTAATGAGATTATAATTTGTAAATGTTTATAGTTGTTCTTTTTAACAAATTCTCCTTGTTCCTAAAATCAGAAGTGGGATAAGAAATTCACATGTCTAATCCGCTTTTCGCTATTCAATTGTAGTAAGTGCTGTATAAGTATTGGTGAGTACGTTCCAATTTGTTTGTAAAACAGTATTTGCAATAAAGTGATTCTTTTTATTTTGTGTATGGGTACTTACTTGCCGGCGAAATATTTTCTTGTTTTAGGCTATGGTTACATGATATGACTTTGTAATTACTCAGTGTACATGTGAATGTTACTTGTTTTGCTTTCACATTAGTATACCAAGTTCAATTCTTGTTTATTTTTATAACCTGTACACTGATAAATTTTATTAAAAATTGAAACTTAGTTTAAAATGCTTAAGAATAGTCGTAAAAATAGAAGAGCCGCTTTAGAAATCGTAACTCGCGTTCTAGAATCATGCTCAACTCTGAGAATAATAGTGATGCTAATAGTGATTCAAGTTCTAGGCACCGAAAGTCACTATTCTCGGAGCGCACATAGACACGATTTCCTTAACGTGTTAACTACCCAAATGCATAAAATTTTAGATCGTTTAACTGCAATGGAAGGGCAACGTTCGTCTCTGCCACTGCGGCCACACGTCGTGACACACACCGTGTGCCGGCGCGTCTACGGAGACGCCCCAGACGCCGCTCGTCGTGTGCCGGTGCGTCTGCATTGACGCTACACTGGCTACTTGTGTCGGTGCGTCTGCAGATGCGCCACAGCAGCCACACAGCGGCTGCACTTCGTGCCACACGTCGTGTGTCGTCGTGTCTGCATGACGCCACAGCGGCCATATGCCGTGTGTCGGTGCGTCTGCAGATGCGCCACAGCAGCCACACAGCGGCTGCACTTCGTGCCACACGTCGTGTGTCGTCGTGTCTGCATGACGCCACAGCGGCCATATGCCGTGTGTCGGTGCGTCTGCAGATGCGCCACAGCAGCCACACAGCGGCTGCACTTCGTGCCACACGTCGTGTGTCGTCGTGTCTGCATGACGCCACAGCGGCCATATGCCGTGTGTCGGTGCGTCTGCAGATGCGTTACAGCAGCCACACAGCGGCTTCACTTCGTGCCACACGTCGTGTGTCGTCGTGTCTGCATGACGCCACAGCGGCCATATGCCGTGTGTCGGTGCGTCTGCAGATGCGCCACAGCAGCCACACAGCGGCTGCACTTCGTGCCACACGTCGTGTGTCGTCGTGTCTGCATGACGCCACAGCGGCCATATGCCGTGTGTCGGTGCGTCTGCAGATGCGCCACAGCAGCCACACAGCGGCTGCACTTCGTGCCACACGTCGTGTGTCGTCGTGTCTGCATGACGCCACAGCGGCCATATGCCGTGTGTCGGTGCGTCTGCAGATGCGTCACAGCAGCCACACAGCGGCTGCACTTCGTGCCACACGTCGTGTGTCGTCGTGTCTGCATGACGCCACAGCGGCCATATGCCGTGTGTCGGTGCGTCTGCAGATGCGTCACAGCAGCCACACAGCGGCTGCACTTCGTGCCAGACGTCGTGTGTCGTCGTGTCTGCATGACGCCACAGCGGCCATATGCCGTGTGTCGGTGCGTCTGCAGATGCGCCACAGCAGCGACACAGCGGCTGCACTTCGTGCCACACGTCGTGTGTCGTCGTGTCTGCATGACGCCACAGCGGCCATATGCCGTGTGTCGGTGCGTCTGCAGATGCGCCACAGCAGCCACACAGCGGCTGCACTTCGTGCCACACGTCGTGTGTCGTCGTGTCTGCATGACGCCACAGCGGCCATATGCCGTGTGTCGGTGCGTCCGCAGATGCGACACAGCGGCTGCACTTCGTGCCACACGTCGTGCCACACGTCGTGTCTGCATGACGCCACAGCGGCTATATGCTGTGTGCCGGTGCGTCTGTACTAGAACGCACTAGTAGTCGAGGTCAGGTACAGCCGAGCAATGAAGGTAAGCCCGATCCAAACTAGTTGTTGTTGTGAATCGATGTGTCATTGGTTACGACCGGTGTCCCGATTCAACATAATTATTTGTGTGTATTGTTTTTCTGGTGTGATAAGCTAACGCCGTGCCTATGTCACACAGGCAGAGTTTGTATGATAAGCTAACGCCGTGCCTATGTCATACAAATGAGGACGCCGCATGGTACGCTAACGTCGTGCCTCTGCCATGTGTGAATATTGATTTGCTTGTGTGATAAGCTAACGTCGTGCCTATGTCACACAAGCTATTCTAAAATAGTACTCGTGGTGGTGGTCTCACTACTAGATTGTGTGTAATATTAAAAAAAATAAAAAAACAAAATTAAAATGTTTTTTTGTATTCTCAGGCCCAGATTGCAATGACAAAAATGAGGAGTCCACGCCTGAGCGAGCTGTCACGAATGATAGGGAGCACGAGGACGTCCTCCAGTCAGGAGAGGCCGTGTTAGGAGAATTAGAAGAATAGCTGGCCACTTTTTAGTAACATTACCGCTCGACGAGTAAAAATGACATTACTCTATGGTTTGATGAATATTGTGTTTTGGCGGGAGAGAAAAGGGGTGGCTATGGCTAGATTGGCGGGAATTAATGAATGGTTGTCATTTTAGGTTTAAAGTATTAGATTGTTATTTAATTATTTCAATGAGATTATAATTTGTAAAGGTTTATAATAATTGTTCTTTTTAACAAATTCTCCTTGTTCCTAAAAATATATTTATAAAATAAAAATGTGAATGATGTCACGTGTCTTGAGATGGGATAAGTATTATTTAAGATATCGCTTGATCTCTTTATTAGAACAGTCCAATACAAATCAGGGGTCATGAAAAATGGTTTTGGTTCAATGTTGAATGAATTTAAATTTCGTTCCCTAACTAAGTATTTGAAAGTCGTTTAGAGACAAATGGTTAAAGTAGGAGCTGGGTAATGAGTTTCGAATCCCATGCCGACGAATTTTTTTTGAGTAATTTTTTATTTACACAACTTTTTTATTTACAATTTACATGCGCACATTACGCAACCTTGGATGGTGCTTGTCTACCGAATATAGTATATGAATATGTATAGTTAATATTGTATTCTGCATGACTAGCCGGATTTCTTTTCGAAATTATTATCAATGTATATTTGTTATTATTATGTCAAGGACTCTCTGCAAAGTGCGTCTATCTGATAGTTCCAAAATCGTAACATAAAGAAGTTGTTAGCACAATGGGTGGTAACAATATTGTACAATATGGATTACTTGAGCCAGTAGTCATTCCAATTCAGCCTAGACTTAACCGGGAATATATTGAAGTAACAGGATATAGTGCAGCCGAACTATCCTCAATTCTTAATAATAATATTACTAGGCTAACTACAAAATAAAAATGTTTTTATGATACCGTAACAACAGCAGTAATAAACCAAGAGGGCATAGTATATTTTCTCGATGCTCCTGGTGGAACAGGGAAAACATTTCTTACTCGAGTGATTTTAGCGGAAATGATAAGAATGGGATAAATTGCCTTAGCGGTGGCATCTTCAGGTATTGCAGCAACATTACTTCCTGGTGGCAATTTTTCTTGGATTTAAATTGCACTCTAACTCCTGTGTGTGGTGTATCACGCAATAGCGACAAAGCCAAAGTGCTATTATATTTCTATTGGTATTTCACTTGACACTGGCAAAATATGTAACTATGTTCATGATGCCATAATAATCAAATAATATATATACATACCTACATTGTTTTAAGACTAAACATACTAATATGTATTTAAAATTACTGAGTAAAGTTACTTTTTCACGCGGACAAAGTCGCGGGCACAGCTAGTTTTAAAATATATTTATTTAAATAAAATAAAAAAAGTTATTTAATTTTTTTTAAATTTATAAACTAATCTATAAACAATCAACAACTTTATGTCATAATGTCGAAGTCATATAATAATATAATCTGTAATTCATGGGCGCCATTCCATTTGCTTTGGTATTATCTTATTTCGTTGGCTGACACCGACTCCAAAAATAACAATAATATTACATAATTTGTAATATTTTGAATTTTTTTTTAAAGAATCTACAATAAGTAAATATATTTGTTATTTAAGAAATATCCTTAACAATCCTTTGTACAATAATTAAAAGAACCTATTCTTTAGATTATAAGAATGCCCGATTTAAAGTATATAATTATAACTAAAGTCTTAGAAAATATTTACAAATAATAACAATGTACTCGTACAATCATTATACCCCTTCCACTATATTTAACAACATTTGACAGATTGACGTTAGTGACGTTCAGCAGTATCTCGAATGTAATCCCATTCGATTGTAAGCGATTTTGCGATTTTTCAAATTACTTTATTTTACACATTTGGATCCTTACATCAACTTACATTATCATTTTATTATTGTTTCTTTCTTCTATGTTAAGAGAATTAGCCTATACCTTAAAATGATAAAATTATAGTTAGCTTAGGTATTATTTAAAATACATAATTTATCGTGACACATTCGCGGGTTATAGCTAATCTAAAATATCATATTAAGTACATTTTATAAATGTATTATGAAGAGTTCAGGTTTGTTCATAGCATTCATTTCAACCGATTATTTGTAATTTGTTTCATAATGGTGGTAATCGTTTTGAGTGTCCATCACTAAGTAACCATGGTAACTGAAAAAAACTTGGGTACGTCCATAAAATACAATATAATTTGTTCGAAAAATAAGCGGAAGTATTACGAAACTTCATGGACGTGAACTGTCAAAAAGCTAAACTTACGCTGGAAGGGGTATAATTATATATTAAAATCACAGTATAATCACATTTGGTGTAATTACAATAATTTACATTAAAACAGGTATGATTTAAACATATTAATTTGTAATAATCAGTCTTAGAAAATATTTACAGATAATAAGAACAATATGTACTAAGAGTTTTTTAATTTTTACACTATTTACGCTACCATAACGGACATCTAGTCAGTATGTCAGTATGACACTAGTGCGGTATTCTAGTCCGTCTTCTATACAATTTACAAATGTCAAAGATGGCGGCGTCATCTTGCCACTAAAACTCGTACTTTCTTAGAGAAAATATGCAATCTAAATTATTACATAATTTAAAGCCTGACCAAAAAAATAAAAAATCCTCTCCAGGTATTTTGATTGGTTTATGGTATAATTTCAATTTTTCCTTCTTTTTATTTCATAAAAATAAGCTAGCTAAAAATTAGAGCTGTGTTGTGATGTGATGTAGTTCGGGTCACAGTATCTAGATGGCGCCGCTTTGCCCAAAAATCAAAAGATAGCTCTCTCGCCCCCCGCGCACCCCTATTACCGCAGGCGGGGTCTGAGTTAAACGGTCGGCCTATTAGGTCTTGTCATGTTTTTTAAAAATAGAATTGAATAAAATTCATTCCATAGTATTACTTTTTCATACTTTGGCTTTGTTATTTTGCTGAAGCTGCCTGACCTAGTTATAAAAACATTCTGCCTTTTTTCTTGCAACCTTAATATAGTTGAAATGATTTCATTTGATCCAAAAACAATCTCCTTGGTCATAGAAGTTAAATAACTACCATAAAACCACAAAACTTATGTTTGGCTTATCGAAAAGGTTCTGTAGCTATTTTGCTATCTAAGATGATCTTAAATTGGAAGTCATTCTTTTGAAAATAGAAATCTTTAAACATAAAATAAAATGCATTTAGTAATACGCGATTATTTTTATGTTGTGGTTAAAGTATCTCGTAGACCTCTAAAGAGTTTAAACAACAGCTATCCCTAACACTACAAGGAGGATTTGGCCTTTGTGCATGCCTAATCATTGCAACTGGCTAAAAGTGCCTTCATGTGTCCAACTACGACAATAGTATTTTGCGTATCAAAGTAACTGCGTGTATCAAAGTACTTGAAACTTTATTTTTTTCCTCCGTGACTGGTAGCGGCCCATGCTCGCAGTCGAATCAAGAATGAGTTCTTATGATAAACTAAAATATAGATCGCTTCAACTGCTAAAACTACAACTATATTTTATAGTACCTACCAGCAAATATATGTACCGCTCGTAGCTCTATAACCACTGAGCTAGAGACAAAACAATAGAAATTTTCTCCATTCACCAGTACGAATCTCTAAAGAAAACGCCAAGAGAATGTAACGCCAAAAAGTTTTACACCTTCGTCGTACCTGACTTTAAAATTCATGTATTCAAACCATGCGACGTGTGTAATAAGGCAAGTGATTCTCACTAGACGCTATGCATTGAATGCGATTTGACTGACGATTGCACATTACATTACAAATAAGTCAAAGTAAATTTGCTTTTAGTACTGTTAAAAAGAGTTAATACTGTTTAACAGCTTACTGCCTAAAATAGTTGTGACAGTGTTATGGTGCATGTCACCATGCCCATATTATTACGTCGAAGCATGTCGTAAGTTTTGTTTATCAGGATTTTAGCTGCATTCGGGACAGTCTTGAATACTGAGTCGATGGTCTTAGAATATAACTCGCCTTCTCTTCCTTACCCGAGGGACTCGTAAGAAGCGATATGGCTATATCGATCATCTATTTTTTTGTAAACTTATGGCTGTCTAGAAAGTAATTACATTTGAGCAAACAGCCAAACAAACAGTTTGCACTTGACTTGCATAATTATCATGTCTGGTATTCACCCATCCAAGACACATGTTTAGTTAGACCGATTGAGATTAAGAGAAGCTATTTTATTTATGACTACCATCCGTTTTCTTAATTTATTGGCTGTATTTACTTTAATTTACAATAATTTACCGTGTCCACTAATTTTTAGGTTTTTTTCTAAATATTGCCACATCATTTCGCCCTGTGGTTGTCTTGAAACGCGGCGGTTAATAAGAAGCAAGCAAGTAAGGCAAATACGAAAGCAATAAATGATGCTAAACATGTAACTAGCAGCACAAGTTAGCCTTAATAATTTGATGTTTAGGTTCTTTCTTGTCATAAAAGTAAAAGACTGATCAGAAATAAGATTTGTCATATCAATTCAGGTGCTTACAAAATAAATAAAATAGCTTTCTTTTAAAAATATTGCTGTTCAACATTTCCGATATTATAGAATATAAAACTGGAACTTTGCCCAATATTAGCGATAAGCTTATTTCTGTATCAGTTTGCCAAAAACATTGCTGAAACTATTATACTCGTATTTGCGCTTGAGTTAGCTTTTCAAAATCAACTTAAATGTTTTGCTACCTAATTCAAAATTTATTTTTACAACCAAGACATCTCTAATTTATTGGCATAAATGCTTTCGTCTGGGGTAACACAACATTCAATCATTTCCATTTCACTTCTAAGCTTTACTACTTAAGTGTAATATATTATTCTACATTAAGATCTATTGCTTACTTAAAACTAAAAATCGCAATGTGATTTTTCGTTTAAGTATGTCATACTTACTCCAAATAAATTTTAACGTTATATGTATTGAATTTTCATATCATCCGTCAATTATAATATTAGTAAGTTTATAATTTTGCTTAGCCACAATTAGGCTATTCAACTAAAACAAAATAATATCTTTGATATTATATGAGTTAAATAAATCAAGCCCCAAATAAAACACGAAAGCGATATTAGATTACACAGGCGGTTATGAAACACCTCCCCTTACCAGCGAACAAAAAGGCCAATAATAAAAATGACGCTAATGATACTATCTATCGCCGCACATCATCCAACACAAACAATATCGAGACAAACAGGGGAATGAATTATAACATATTCGTTGTTCGACTGTGTGTAGAAAATAAATGTACTTCGATTATAGGTTCTAGATACTCTAATAAGGTCACGTGGTGTTAACCTATAATTAATTGTGTCACTCTATTTTGAATTATTTTGTTAAGTAGAAAAATTTAATGTTATTAGTGATAACAATTGTTGGTTAACCAAATAAATAAATAAATAGGTACACATTGTGTCCGTACAACGCCACTACCAACCAACATTATTTTAGCTAAATGGCCCCATTTGAAAATTAACTGCACGATTGCTTCCGAATAATGTGCCAGTGTAAAGCTTAACACAACAAGTGATCTAAACAAATGAAGGGGTGGGAAGCTCTGTAGAAAATGTGATACTTTGTGAAAGCGCCATCTACTGTCGAATAGCTAAACTTGTTGCACAAGCAATGCTTGTAACGGAATTGGTCCTCAACTTAAATTTTTGATTTATTACTGATGATTGAATCACTATAATGTTATTAAAACATAACTAGAGTTTAAAACACACAAAAAATGAAACTATCTATATTTTACAAATGATTTAGACCAAAAAGTTTTTTGTAAATAGTATTCAGTATTACTTTTCGATAGCAGATGGCGCTACTAGTTCGTTTGTTGAAAGCGTTTCATACAATGTGTATTTAATTTAATAGGTTTATTACAAAATTACTAAAATAATGCATAATAATATTCCAATATTATAAAATACAATGTTATAATATTATTAAATCATTATTACGGCGTTATCCACTTCAACTAAAACATTAGAAAATCGTTAGCAGTGCAAGTAAAAACGACAATTTGGTATTTGCGAACAAAATGCGGAATGCCAAAAAAAGACATGCAATAGACGAGGGCGTGTTGCTGTTAACTGTTGCCATGAAAAATGACCGTTTCAAGCGAAGTTAAATTATATCTTATACTTTTAGTTCAAGAAAAATTGCTGTCAATTTTTTAAATTTAGAAAACGTTAGTTTTCTTCGTTCGTCATTTATGTTCTGGTCTATTAATGATTGATTTTTATTAAATTGTATAAAACATATTTGGCTTTTCGATCAATCAATCAACTAGCCTATTGCAGTCCACTGCTAGACATAGTCCCCTCCCAACACGCATTAAAATCAAACAAAACTATATAAAATAATAGGGATACAACTGAATAGTTTTATGATACATTAAAAGCTCACCTGAATCTGTTCTGCAGCTTTTTTTGCTATCCCAGGATCGAGAATAGTGATGTCTAGATCGCTGCCACATTTTTTTGCTGTCTCACTAAATGCAGATGCATTCACGTAATATGCAGACCCTTTTTCACTTGTTTCCACAGGAGAATTAGGAGACAAAATTCCACTATCCGTATCACTGACATTTGCTGATTTACGCACTAAACCGGAGTTTTCACCACCAGGGGATTTTAAAGGTATTCGAGACTTTTCACCAGTTGGAGATTTTAAAGGGATACGCGAATGTCTAGCACCTTCAGGTGTAAATCCGGTGTTAGGGTCAAAAATCACATAATTGTCTTTATCACATCTCACTCTATTATTCACTGTCACTGTATATTTTTTATTTGGACTTAAATTTAGGAATGGATCCTCACTATCTACTGGGCTTTCGGGTATTATAGATTGTATCTTTGGTGTAATCTTTGGCATCGATTTGCCGTCTATAGTTCGTCGTATCACTGTGTCGTTATTAAATTTAAGACGCACATATTCATTTGATATCGTTCGTCTTACTGGAGATGATAATAAAGGTGAGGGTTTGGTTCCTTGTAAATTAGGTTTGTTTTGAAAAAAGTTAATTTTGGGTTTATCCATTGTTTTTGCCGGCGAAAAAGGGAGTTTCAATCTACTTGCTGTTCGCTTTTTTTGCGTAGCATTAAAATCTATACTACCATAATGTACTGTGCTTTTGTACACGGGTAGTACACTTGCTTTGTCTTGAGTTTTAACAGAATCCTTAGTTAATTTAGAACTATTTAAGCTAATATCAAAACTTTTATTTAACTTTTTTATAGGTGCAGGAGTTTTGAGGCGACCTTTGACTTTTTTGTCATGAGAGACTTGGTCAAGAGCGACATCTTGTTTCTCATTAATAGATATCGTATCTTGTTTGATAAAAGTTTTACTACGATCACGTAAATGCGGTTCATTTTGTACCGACTCAAAAATATTTTCACTAGGATTGCTTAGAATAGTTTCAATAAAAATGTCTACGTCGCTACATTCAGAATTACTTTGTGAAGATCTGTTCTCATTGATTATGCACGATATTCTTTCTTCTACATCTACAAGTGAATCTGATTTGTCACCGTCGTCTATACTTCTAGAGGTTCCACTACCTGAGTCAGATGGCGTTTGAACCTCAAATATAGCGTCGTGTATAGAAACAGTACTTTTTCCTGAATTCTCGGGGCACGACGATCTTCTTCTCTTCACGGTTCCCGTATCAGCTGACGGAGAATCCCAGTCTAGAACCGACACGGCACACTGAGCTCCACTTTTTTTAGATCGTCTTGGGCTTGTCATTATAGTTACATAGCATTTTTAAACACTATCTACCCTTGTCCATCACTTGTCATGCAAACTGTACGTTCCTATAATGCCTGAAATATTGGAACATCGTTCTAAGGGTCGATATTTCGATAGTTAGTGGAATGAAGCACGAACGAATTATTCGATTGTTATCTAATTACAAACTTGATGCTAGTGCACATGGGACCGACAATATCTACGTTATTTTCTCTAATGGAACCATTTGTTTTCTGTTGTGTGAAGTTTCTATATGTTGGTGCAATTATTAGATGACGGATATTGTACGACAACAGATGGTAATCTACAAATGTAATGTTAAGAATTTTATATAATATTACATAGATTTTACTAGCGTAAGACAAAAAAATCGACTTAACTTTATAAATACAGCTATTTTAATTTTAAACAGTGTACTTAATACTGTTTAAAATTTTCAAGCTGTAGTTATAAAGTTAAGTCAATTTCTTCTGTTGATTACTAAGATCTAATCCAAGAAGATTACTGAAGAGTGATATTATTAAGATAACTAGTTCGTATTGTCACCACGTTTTATGAAAAAAAATAATAATTTCCAAAGAGAACTTCTTATACGTTGTTATACATAAAACTGCTTCATTTAATCAGGTACCTTGGTAGTGAACGTAAAGTTCCAACAGCACGTTTTATCTGTTAGATATAGACGTTTGGATGTAGTTCCTAGACCGGTAACGGAAGGTAGTTTTTATGTGGTGCTTGAGTCCGACCGCCAGCGTCGTACGTGTCTTGAGAAACGGCTGCATTATGCTGACGGTCTGACATTTTTTATTCAACATTAGTAACAATTTAAAATTCTTGTTTTACAATAAGTGTTTCTTTCATGGCTGTCTATTTTATTTGTGTACACTGCCACTACCTACCTTAGAACTAATAGTTTCTTTAAGCCTCGTTTGCAGAAGGACAAGTTAAAGAGTTCCAGTTACATCATGTTTGGCAGTTCTTTCCAGACACGACACGTACGTGGAAGATAAAAACACTAGAAATGAACAATAATAGTTAACATCGTTAACAGGTGGTAGAGATGAACTTTGATACGAGTGCTATGGGATTAGGATAATACGTCGTCATAAAAGCCCATTAATGACCCACTGCAGGGATAGGCCTCCACTCGGGACGGAGGGATACTTGGCCTACTAACACCACGCTGGCCAGATGGATTGATATAGGGTTTAATTTCAAGCTTTCCTTTTTTTTATTTCGTAAATATAATATTCACCGATAGTCCCTTAGTCGGTTTTTACGACACCCATGGGATAAGATGGGGTGGTGACATGTTGTATTTTTACTCCGTCACCACACGGAGAAGAGGAGGTAGAGGATAATAAGTGCTACCAAACAATGCACAATTAGTTACTAAAAATCACAAAGCTTTTTCGTAACATCTACCTTGTTAAAGTTTTCTCAAGAAACAGACCATTAACTAACAGACGAACTTCACAACACTAACTTAAAGTACAATAAAGTGTAACGAAATGAACTTGGTCGTCAGCAAGATTGTGACAAACTACCCCCAAGTGTCCCCGCACTAACCTAATTATCCGATAAGTTGAACCAATAAATTACGAAGGGCGTAAAGGGCGTTCGCCGTAAGTTATAATAAACTGCATTACTATAAAACTAATTACTGGGAAGTCATTATAAAATTATATCAACGCTATCACCCGTGAGAAAATATAGCTTTTCGCATATTTTACTGGAAATATTTTATAACATAATTTGTGGGGATAAATACAAAATGTCATCACCTCTTCTGCTCTCATCGGTGTTGTTAATGATATAGTAACGTGTTTAATTAAAAAGTGAAATATCAAAACATAATATAGGCATTACTTATGCCCCGCTGCTTCGGTCATATGGACATAATTATTATCCAGACATAGTAAAACTCCTTTAATTTGTCATACTCATTTCATGACAAAAAGTTGCCTATTTAAGTGTAACTGGTTCCGAGGTATGATTTTAAATATAAATTAACACACATAATTCGAAAAAAACTCATCGCGGTTTAATCAAAGAAAATACATTAAATCCAACCAGTAATATTTAAAAAAGTAAGTAATTCAAAAAGGTTCGACTAAACCAAAAGGAAAACAACAGTAAACGTTTTACACAAAAAGGTTACATTCCGTTAAACAAACCTGGCCTTAAATAGAACATATTGACCGCCCGCAATATAAGTTCATCCCGCGCCGGTAAACTTTCATCAATATTTGGTAACTGTGGGGATTGTCTCAGACACAGTAAGTTTGCCGGCCCGTGCCCAACTCGGGGACTATCGGACAAATTTATTGGAACAACACATACCCTCTATACACAACAGAAACTTTCTAATTTGTTACTTTAACTAGGGTTGTTATTGTTACAAATATTAACCGACATTTAGTCGTATTTATATAATTTTCTAATTAAAGTCAACCCCTAAAACTAGAGCTTTGATAGTGGTTATAATTCGCAATTCCATTGTCCATTGAAACAGAAAAATAACAAATTTATTTTTAAATTGGTCGGTAAATTTCCGAGGTGACAAACAACTTCCTACGAATTGCGAATTCATGCTCTTTTTGAAGTCTGTTAATAAAGGAAATATTGACAACGACTGTGGGGCTGAAAATCTATGACGAGTTTGAGTATTTTCTATGTATGATTTGTGTATTTACAAAAAGAAGTGTTATGTGTTTAGCCATCTCAGATACTCATTATGTCACAATTACTTGTGTGACTCACAAAAAATCTTTAGTATCTGTTAACATAACGACTTCTAGTGCAGGAGTTGTATTATAAGATTAATACGTATTAATATACTTAAAATGTAAAAATAGAAAGTAAAGATACAGGCGTTAAACACTTTTTATTCTTCTTTACCACAATCGTAAAGAACACAAAACATGGTACAATTTTCTCAACCCTACTTACGGAGGTATCATTATCGCCCTTTTACAATGTAGATACCTTTTAAATAGCGCATACGATAGCCATATTTTAACCTGAAGTAGCTAACGTTTCTGTCTGCAATGCAGATAAGGTAGCATTGTACTTTTTTCCTTAAGACTATACAAATCATTTGTAATATGATAAACTATTGCAAAGTACAGATACAAAATTAATGCCATTAACTTTACATTCAAACAAAAATAAGGAACATTCGAATCCAAATTTAAAAACCTAGTACTCCTTTTTGGAATTGGTTTAAAACAGAAATTATTTATAAGACACTATATAAAAATAAGAGTTAATTATTCACTAAAACTATACCAATTCACCTGATTAGCACAAAAACTGCTAAAAACTTAACGAACGTTGACGTTCTATTTTTAAAATCTATTCATTATACAACAACAAAAAGAAAATTCTAAAACGACCTTCAACATCTAAGTCGTCTTAAACAAAACCTACTTTTCAGCATATACTCGTACATACATACATACTAACATCGTAGTTTTTTATGTTTCTCTGATCAACCCTCCTGACATAGTACGAGATAATATCTCAACGTAAGATATCGTAAAAGGTTTTGCAAATACGTTTAAGCGTAAGTAGGTTAAGTTTTTACGTGAGGTCTGTAAGTCGGATTTTACCAAAATTATGCAGTAATCAAAAGCCTTTATATAAGAATAGGAAAGAGATAAGCAAATTATAGCGATAACTAATATGTATCTACCAAGCTGAAGCCTCAGCTATTATTCACAGTTTAAAAATACCAACATTAAAAAGCTACTATCACTTTCAACACTCGAGCAAATGAGATGCACAGAAAACAAAACTTGCTTTCCAACTAGAATACACGCTATAAAAAATGTTCCACTTTTCCCAGTTATTTGGTCAACCCTGACACTGTGTCGCCAGTTGCTGAGTGAGATCTAGGTGGCGAAGTCAGTTTATTTACTTGTACTTTGTAGTGTACGTGCCCTCTGCTCTAACTAAAGCTTACAATTTAAGTTTCTGTAGTTGCTAGTAGAAAGTTAGTTTACTAGCGTTCAGTACTGAACTGGAAAATATATAGACTTGTTATTAGATTTAACTTTGAACTGTAAGATAGTTAGTTAGTTTTTGGTCGTTTTTTAAACTTTTAACATTGTCCGCGGTAACTTTATACAATAGGTGGTTCTTTTATAATTGTGGTCTAGGCTATTCAGTTAATCTGGTACAGACACCGGAAAAATAAACGATTTGGAAAAGCCTACATCCAGTTGTGAAGGTTACGTTTGGCTGATATGACGATGATGATGATAACATACTGGCAGTTACGCAATAATTTGAACTTAACGATTTTTTTTTCAAAATTTAAAAAATGAAATCACAACAAAAGCACAGATTGTGATATAACAGAGACGATCTAATTTAAGAAACGCATAAACTGAGGTAAAAGTATACTGTTTAAAATATTCCTTATCGTCGCGTTCCATTCCCCGGTGAGCAAAAACAGGAACTTTAACTGCTACGGACCCCGATCCCGTTCGTCTTAAGTGATTTACAGGCGCATTGCGACCTGCCTCAGAACAACCTTCAAGGGGAGGACCTCCTTGAACCGGGTTACTAGACTTATCGCGAAAACGTTATCGCCCATCTCTTTCCCTTCTATGTGACAAGTAAGGGACAGAATATTTTAAGCCTGCAATAGAAATTTGAACCGTGTACGCCCCAACAATATCCTTCTAAATGGGTCAGGAAGGCGAAGTTTACGTCGCATTTCAGCATTAGGGAAACCGAATCGCAATAAAATCCGCGCCATAGAAGCGGAATTAGAAAATTATACCGGAATTTTGAATATCCACCTCCATTTTAAAGTCTATGAAACTTCCTTATGATTAAATTATTTGAATTAACCCATATATTCATATTATAATATTCCCCACACATTCACAGAACGCCATTTAGTCCCAAACCAAGCTTGTAATATTGGCAACGGATAAATAAATTAGGTTTACATAATATTGTTTTTTTATATCATACATCACAAACAGGAAACGAATGCAGTTAATACACACAAAGATTACATTGAGTGGTAATCGAACTCGAGACCACTCCGCAGCAGTTGTAGACGCCTCAGAGGTCGTCAATACAAAAGTCACTACATTATTACGATCTTCTAAAATTTAAATAAAGAAGATTCAATCAATTGCCACCTCGAGGAAAAAAAAAGAACATTCAATAAGTATATCAGAGAAGGAAAAAATCTCATCGAGGGCTATTGAAGTCGTCAAGACCTGGGACCGACGCAACGTTTTACGTGACCCCGAAGTATGGAGACCCTGAGATGTAAAAACACTGAACGGAACAAGTGTCGTTTTGTCGTCTCTGCCTACCCCGGACGGGATAAAGCGTGAGTTTGAGGTTTTGTGAGGAAAAACAACGCTGACGTTACTTATTCTGCTTTTATTAAATCAGTAGTTGCTACATATTTTTTTATTAACAAAAACCTACAAATTATATACAGGACTGATACAAAACTCGTTGAATCTTCATTTAATTTACTTTTACCATATCTAAAGGATAGACAAATGGTTACATTACTACTGTGCACATAAGTTATACTGCATAGTCTAAACCCTAAAACGACTTAAATCAAAACATAATTTGCAACAACCAACCAACAAGATGAACTAACAAAACGCAACAAAGTACGATGCCCGTTTCACCAATAAACAGAAAACTAATAAAAGCGTATAACCAAAGTACACAATGGGGCGGCTCAGTACACATTTTAGCTTGGCATTAACACAGCAATATTTTGTCGGAAAGAAATATTATTTGCATTTGTAATGTTAGGGCGACTCTCTAGCGAAGGGTACTGCAGGAATGCACTCCGATGCACTTGTCTTTACTTACCCCATACATACACACACACATAAACCATACAGGGAATTATCACACACACATGTAAGCCATACAGGGAATCACACACACATACTCATACAAACATAAAATGTTATGTCATGCAAGGAATAGAGGTGTTGTGTTGTAATAAATACTAACACTTTGTTCTAATAGTTGTTTTACATTGTAGAGTGCCTTTAATTATTATTGTGGCTTTGTGAAATTGTTTAGGTTTGGTTTATTTCAAGTTATTTTTTTGTTTTTGCTTTTGCTTGTGGTTTTTTTATGGTTTTATGTAGGTATATAATCTATTACTTTAAATATTATGAACTAGCGTTTGCCCGTGACTTTATCAACCTATTTTGGACAATTTACACATAAATTAATATCGAAATCATATTATAGTGTAAAGGATTACTTAAACGATAAAAATGCTTGGATCTGAATTGTCCTGTTTACTAAATAAAATATTATTTGTGAAGTGATCATCAAAAGAGCGATAGGAACCCAGCAGAGTTTCTTGTGGGTGTCTTCTCTGACATGGTCGTGTTCCGAACCCTCAGTAAACTTAGCCGTTAAGTTAGACGAGCATATTATGTGATCACTATAAAACGACTTTCACAAGCGGTATCGTTATATCTTACGTGAATAAATGATTTTTTGTTTGTTTGTTTGTTATGACGACCTCTGTGGCGTAGCGGTTATATAATAGGACTGCTACGCAGAGATTCCCGCTGAATGCAAATCTTTGTGTGCATGAACATGATTGTTTGCATTGGTCTGAGTGTTTTTTATGTATGTACTTATGTATTTACAAAAAAAAAAGTATTTAAGTAAGTATGTTTATCCGTTGTCTGGTACCCATAGCAAAGATACAAGCTTTGCTTAGTTTGGGACTAGGTGGCGACGATGTGTGAATGTGTGAAAATGAAATATCCTTAAATATTAATAATTAAATTCATTCAAAAGTTTTACGTGAGTAACAAGCATTCATTCATACTAACAGACTGTCGCGTTATAATTTATATAGGATAGGATTATTATATACATTATGGTAAAATAAGTTTTGGGGAATATATTATATTACTTTGAAAACTTTCCCCCACTTCACTGTTATGATAATTAGAATATTAGAATATTGAAGTTAATTAGGTTGTCCTTTAAATAAAATTAAAAGTTATGTAAGTATCGTAAAATTTGAAAAAGTAATGTAACTTAAAACTCAAATTTCGGTTACCTTTCTCAGTACTTTTTTAATTATCTTGCATTAATTTAAAGATTTATAGGATGATTACGAAATAAATTTTCTTATGGGGATGGTTTTTAATTTTATATCTGATATTATCATTATCCACCTTTTTCGAAAGTTAAAATCTATTTAATGACTTAAGAAACATAGCTCCTGCACTGATAAATTAAAACGTATAACTTGAACTTGAAAGGGTTTTATTCTAAGTTTACTTGCAAAAGTGGAAGGAGCTATAACACAGTTACATTATCTAGAGACCTCGCTGGAATGCGAACCTCGCGTCCCGTTCTCCTTTCGACGTCATCGACGCCAGGTCTCGAGTTAATGTGACCGGGTATTAAACATAATTATTAGGCCTGCTTCCATCTTTTTTTTCCACCTTACGCATAAACATACAGTGATGCTTAATCCCTGCATACTGATTTATTCCCTTCTAGCTTTTGTCCGTGGTTTCGCTCGCGTTAAATTCGGGGTATCAATGTTCCCCTTTCCTGGACACAGAAAAAAAAGTAGCCTATGTTACTCTCCACCCTTTTAACTATCTCCACTTAAAAAATGACGTCAATTCGTCGCTCCGTTTTGCCCTGAAAGAAAGACAAACAGGCAGACACACTTTCCCATTAAGTACTTTCGCGATTTGTATACATTATTCTAGTTTTTACTCGGGTCTCACTCGTGGTATTATGGTAAATAACTTAGATACTAATTTGATAAATAGATGGTAAAATCCAGGTATTTATCAAATTATTCCCTACTATTTAACACATAAAAAAGCACATAAATTATATTCTCCCCGTAGCACAACGAAACTCTACAAAAGTCTACGACAGATCTACAAAACGTCTACACGCTACGAAATCATTAAAAAAAATACACCAAAGTGAAATTAAAAGTGTTTATCTGAAGTTCAAACAACTCTTTAATGCAATACACATACAAGCAAATAGTGTATGACTGTATCAAACAGTAATAGTTTCATACACACACATTTAAATTTGAATGTGTGTGTATGCAGGGGAATTTTCGATTAAATATTTAGATTAGATTTTTCGTGATCCATTTATCATGGTTTAATTGTATTGGGGAGATGGTACTGCTGATGAAAGTGGTTTTAGTGTTATAGAAGATTTGTTTGTTAAGCCTTTGATATGATAATGTAATAAGAATACTAAGTGACTCCCTTACGTCTTCGCGTTCTAAGAATGTTAACTGTTTGTATAGTTTGCTCTTCTGTATTTGGTATAATGGAAAGAGCGGCTTTTGTTTTGTAAAATATTAAAACTATTGCGTTAATAATGTGTTTTCCATGTGATGACGGCGTAAGAATAAATTGTTTTGTCACACCTATTTCAACACGTTTCATGGGTATAACTAGAAAAAACCGAAAAGAAGTCAGCTGTCACGACTAGATGGCGTTGTACAGTTGAGTTTGAAGTAGCGGCTCTGGCGCCGTATAAAGCAATGGGTAAATGGTAGTCGAGACGGATACTCGGGTGGCCTAGTGGTCATGGCGCTGGACGCGTATAGTCCAGAGACGCGGGTTCGAGTCCCGCTTCGTGTACCAATTTTTTCCAATGTCTTTCTTCTTTTCGTATCACGGGTGTCGAAAAAGCCGATTAATTCAAAGCTTGCATAACCAATCTCACTCTGTGATTGGGGCCGGGAATCCGAAACCTTTACGGCTGAGCCATGTTCCTCTATTTAGCTACATTTAAGAATACCTGGCAATAGGAAGCCCTGCATTAGTCCACTCGTTATAAAAGGACATATTCTCTACTTTTAGAGTAAAAAAAGTAATAATGTTACTGTGGAATTAGCTATGTATTTGAATTATTTTAAGGACCACATTTTAACTCCACCTATTTCTTAATTACGAATACGTTTTGTCTAGACATAACGCCGTATATACTCGTAGGTATAATATGAATTATGAAATGCACGAATTGTCCCATGTGTACGTGGAACCATGTACGCATAATTGTGAACGTGTATTCAGACATCAGACAAGCCTGCAGACGACCATGTCAACTGAAAATCAATATACGTATATTGTATGTTTACATGGCTTTTGGTTAATTAAGTTTAAATGTCAATTGTTAAGTTAAACAGTATAGTTTTTTGGTCTATAAATGCTTTGGACTGAATTGGTATCATAACAGCTCTTAAAAGTATTACTAACTGCAGAGATATACCTACTTCAGGGCAAAAGGAAATCGGACTTAAAGGCAGATAGGGCAAAGTGGAGGAAGAAGATAAGGAGAGCTGAGCGTACCACCGTGTAGGATATAACCAGGAGTAGAGAAAGAAAGTCTTAAATAAAAATCAGTGGTAATAACTTTGAACTACCAATTTAATGATTTGTGGTTGTTATGCGGCAAAGCTAGCTAAGCTGAATCACTACCAGACCACACTCAGCACCAAGCAGACCATACTCCCAAAGCATTAAGCAAAGTGGTAAAAACAGATTCTACAGAATAATTACAAAGGTTTGCCCGTGACAAAACAGTATACGTTCCATTACAAAAGGATCTAAAGGAACTACAAAAATACGGTTTTTACGGCCGCTTTGAGCTCGTGCAATGGTGCACGAGCTCAAAGCGGCCGTAAAAACCGTATTTTCCTTATTATGTGCCCTCCTAATAATTATGTTTTCACTTATTCGCCGTGTTTCGGAACAATGTTTTTTACTTAGCCCTTCACGTTTTATCGTGAAATATTGTTCACATCTTTACGTTATGTTACATTTTTATTTACATAATGGGGTTAAAGAATTAGGTATATCACCTTAAATTATATATTGCGGTTAAATAATATAACTTATTATAATTATTAGTATGATCCATAGGTATATTTTTCAAATTCAATTAGTAATATGTATATCAAAAAAAAGTTTCAATCAAGACGTTACGCTACGTCGTGTTATAAACGAATCGCTTTTTTTATTTCTAGACCTCTTTTCTGTATTATGTTTCCACATCCTACATATTATCATCACTACAGCTAAAAAACGACCACTGCTTGCTTGCTGCGGCAACTTAAACCAGGGTTGTTGCCTTAGTGGGCAACCGCTGGATAGGTCGCTGAAGTTATAATAAAGCAGTACCAGCGGCCTCTCCGGATGGCGGAGAGTGACACGGCGGGGTCTTTTAGTGGGTGCAACCCCACACTACCTCAAGGTCTTCCCCGGACTTTGAGGTGTGCGCACAGGCATTTTTCCCCGCTCAAAAAAAAAAAAAATGGTTGTTGGTCTACCGCATGTTTATGTGGATATTATCATACTAATTTGAAAATGAGAACACGAACAAGCTAACGCAATCTCTTATAAAGTTATGATATCAAAATGTTGTATAACATCAACAACCATAACTTATTCCAAAGTATGTTCAAACTTTGCAGTTCGTAAGTAGGCAGCCGTGAGGAGCGTGCCGTAGTCCACATCCCTCGACATAAACCTCTTTTCTATTTATATGCAGATTCCATGACCAACCATAAGTTATCCGAACACCGGATCATACCCTTAATGATACCCGGATAAATGGAAATGGTACTTCGTCTCGAACCATTGGGGTGAATTTTTATACATTCGAAACTTTGTCATAATAAATGCGCAGAACAAAAATTGACGGTGTGGAATTAATTAATGTGGGGCGACATCTTGTTTAATATTGAAATGGAGGGATTAGTGAGATTAATATCGTTAGTGGTTATCTGTATTTGGTTTGTGTAGAGTAATGTGTAGTCATCTGTGGACAACGTGACGTGTTTCATCAAATTAATTTATCAAAATTGTTTTGTTAATCTTTTTGTTTTTGGATAATGTTTTCTGTTTGTTTTGGTCAGTAATTTCATTGTTGGATTTATGTTAGGTGTGCGAGATATTAATGATAGTAGCCGAATTAGAAAAATCGCAGTGTGCAGCATCTTAAAAGATGTATCCAGTTATAAACAGACAAGGTGAAATACCTACGCTAGTAGAGAAGAGAGCAACTTGGTAACATTCAAATATTTATAACGTAATGTAAGATTGAAGTCTGAGCCGCATAGCACAACTGTTGCTAATAAACAAAAGAACTCGATTTAAACGTAATTTTCCTTAGTTCTGTTTATAAGCACTAAAATCAGTTTGTAGTAGAAAACAAATTTAATACCATAGAAAAAAACATAGGTTTAAGGTAATATTTTGGGAAAAAGCTACCAAACAAATAAGATTGCTTTTTACTGCGGTTCAAAGTTTTATGTTCCGTTAAGCTTTACAGCTTCACTATGCTGGTTTCTCTGTTTTGTTTTACTCGAGTGAAAACATATATTTTTGTTCAATAATTTAGCTTAAGGATTCTAAGTAATTTTCAAAGCATATGCTTTTTTTTTAGAGGCAATAAATATGAAGTACCTACTATAAAAATAAGGCTATAGCTAAACAAATATATAAACTTTAAATTAACAGCTAATGCAATAGGTAGAAAACTATGCCTCACTTAATTTAATAGTTTTATTTTTAGGTAAAAGTTAAGTCACATCTCTGCTTATTCTCAACTAACCTTATAAATCTTAAAAGCTCGACAAATGGAAGTTAGAATATGACATTGACGTTTGAAACTTCGTAAGTTTGCTACAACGATTTTCAAAACGCATTTACACTACATCTAGCCATTATACCTACTGTGTAAATATTATGTTGAAGAATACAACACAAACATAACTCTTGTTTACCATTTAGAAGTGAGGAACGTATTTTAATTTATTCATAACGAGGCTGTGTTATTTTCTCTTTAATCTATTTAAACGGGTAATTATAAAATCTTGTATGGAAAATTGCGGTTGGAAATTGCTTGCTGAGTAATTGAGTAGGCAGATTTCTGATTAAATTAAACGATATTAGGAAGGGGAGACGCGTTTGAGGGAAAATAATGAAAATATTACCCCGCATAATCTTCTTCTTTCGATTAAAGATTCTACTTATATTGGAATATTTTATATGTGTAAGTAAAAACACGCAGTGCAGATAAATTGTTCCAAAATGTTGTGTATATTTTATTAAGTCTATTTTAGTAAGTCCCTACAGCAAGAAGCCATCTAAGTGGGTACCACTGCTGTGCCTTAAATAAATTAGTGTTGCACACTAATTTATATAAGGCACAGCATATTGCTGTTTTGAGGCAGTAGGTTATAGTAGCTAGTAAAGCTACTATAGCTTGTGTGCTATAGAAGGCAAAGCTTTGCTGCGTGAGCGATTGATGTTTCCAGTTGCTTATATTTAGCTTGCTCGTCTGCCGCTAACACAATTAAAAAAACTATCATTAATTTGTTAGTCATTGTTTTTTTCTTTGGGTGATAAAATTACTATATTTTTAAAAGTATATCAGTTATGAATAAACAAAACACAGAATTTTAATTGAACCTGAACAATAATTCTCCATTGTCTTTAATTAAAGACACAAACTTTAAACTTTTTAAAGCCATAGCTATTTCAAGTCCGACATGAAACAAATTGAATAAGTAAATCTACAGGCTAACTTAGTGTTAAGTTACATTAGCAGCATGAAGATTGTTGAGAATGCTTAGAACTGCTAATGAACTCTCTTGAAATGATCTTAATAGCAGACGTACCTACTGTTAGTACTGGCATGCAAGTTAGTAAGGAGTTTGAAGTAGCTACCTATTTTTTTTTTGTAGAAAAATAAAGAGAAATGAAACCGAGATATATTTAAGGTAATAACAATTTGGTTGCATGTAATAATTTGTCGTATGTCTTTTATAACAAAATTTATTAAATATAAATATTTAATTATTGTATTTCTTGATACGAAAACTTATAATAAAAATAATACCTACATATTTTCAAAATTATATTTGACCCATTATTCATTAATTAAGGCTATAAATTCATGATCATATCTATCTATGAGCTTTCTATTATTTATTGTCTGTAGTTATGATTTTATTCATTAAGTTTGTCTATCTTTGATATTTTTCTAAACGTTTTCTATTAAACAATACAACCCTTTTAACTAAGTATTGGAGCTAATATATTCCTGTATGTATATATAGGTAAGTAAGCAATATGCAAATACTGGACAGCATCATCAATCGCGGACGACGGGTACAAGATAAATAGTGCCTCTGACACTTGCACGTTGCAACTGAGTCGTGTCGAATGGAGAGTATGTACACATCTGTTACAAGCACAGAAGAGTTTTTTTTAAACAAAATGTTTTTTAAATTAATAAGAATGTTCTGAATTTAAAAAAACATAGTATTTAAGTACGACCTGTTTAGACTTATTGTTCAGAAATCGTTATGATTTTAGTTTAGGAATATTTTCACTAACTGTCTATTATTTTATTGAAGCTATTCCAAATTTGAACCCATATTTACGATTTTTAGATTGCCTGTTTAAAAATCGAACACCAATCCAACTTGAAAATGTTTTAATCAACAGAGGTATATGAAAGCTATCTGCAATATATTAGGAGGGTGCCCTAAGCTTTTTTTAGACATAATTATGGGTTTGCCTGGGCATTGCCAGACGCTATAAGGAGAGCAATCAATTGTAGTTGTCGCATAGTCCGTATATTGCGTACACTTCCTCCATGGATCCTGGATAGTTCGCATCGAAAAGGTCGTGATTTTCAGAAGTAATGACGAAGAAGAAGAATAATTGAATAAAGAGAAAATATATCAAGATTTAGAAAAAAAAAATATTCAACGTAGGACTACACGGCAACCTCTCATCAGGGCTGCCACCTCAGAAAAGCAATTATAATCCTCATCAGGTGACCATACTAATTACATTACATTTCATCACTATGCATAATACGAGTATTACAGTAGGTAATAAAAACTTTTCATCACAATAAATAAACCCGGACGGCAGCTAAAGCTTTAACAGCAATTGACTCGCAATATTTCCGCCAACATAAATATAAAGTAACGCCAGTGTATTGTGACGTCACAGAATAGTAAACAACCCGGTATGAACTCAATAGATTACACTTTGCCCGCAGCTGCATCGAAGCGGAATACGGAAGCAAAATATTTGTTATCTGAGTAAAATGTTTCTACGTACATTTACGTGCATT
This sequence comes from Schrankia costaestrigalis, assembly GCA_905475405.1. Lineage (NCBI taxonomy): Eukaryota > Metazoa > Arthropoda > Insecta > Lepidoptera > Erebidae > Schrankia > Schrankia costaestrigalis. The sequence continues at coordinate 13,296,968 of FR997826.1, forward strand.
AAGCATATTAGAACGGTAAGGTATCTAGGTAGTATACAGTAAAAAATGTACGTAATTAGGACTGTACCAGCTATGTATTAAGAGGGTTTTCGATACTACCGGTAATTGAAGAGTTTTGCCGTCTAGTTCTAAGGAAAGTGGTTTACAGACTAATAGTTAAGTATGTACTTCTCAACTCGTGAAAAGGCAAGAAACTTGAGTATCGATGAAGCCCAACTTGAGCTGGTTCTATTAAAGAGAATCTATTTTTATGCATAAAAGTATTAATTAATTATTCGTACAAAAGTATTGCAAGTTATCTATTTTACAGATTTCATGAAAACTCATTAATACGTTATGAGAGTGATTGTTTTAAATGCATAACACAATGTTTTGTAAGAACCAGAGCAGATACATAGGTATCTGCTCTGGTGGAGGGAGTAATTAGTTTCTCCCTCTCAGATTATCTTTTCTTAACGCCACATTGTACTTACTTTTATTAACACACAAAATTGTCGCCTATAACCAGTCTTTATTACTTCGCTATAGTTTTTAAAACATTGTCCAAGTAAATAAGTCACAACCCTAATTAATGTCCCGATCCAGCTATTAAATTAAAACGCATTGTATACTTAACTGTCCAATTACCAGGTCAAAATGTTAGTACGCAAGGTCAAACACGGGCCTTTTGTAAGCCAGGCTGTAACTCAACAGGTATTACATTGATCCTGAATGACCGGTGTCCGGCCGCGAATTAACATAGCTTCCGACCGAACGCATAACGATTTATTGCTCCGTTAATGACCCTACTTCATGATAACTGTTTATTTATGAACTGGAGATAAAGGGAGATACGGTATCTGACAGGTTTATATACGATCATTATAATTGTAGAAATATATTGGTTGCATCTGTCTCTTTGTTTTCTTTTTTTAATTAAAGTAATTATGGTTTTATTATTAATCAATAACAATATCGTTTATTGGCTAAAACTTATTTGTTATTAGACAACAAACATAAAATTGTCCTGTATAGATTAGGACCTAATTGAGCTAAAAATAAAAAGTTAGATTTGCTAATCGCTGCCTAAGTTTAGCTCGAATTGGATCAGACTGAAAAATCGACTCAAGTACAATTTTCCGAGCCGTAGTCGATATGGTAATAAAGCTCGTCGACTCTTTAATAAAATTAGTCTATCTTTGTTTGTCTCATCCCGTGGGTGTCGTAAAAACCAATTCAGTGAAAGTTTGTAGATATTACCTCTACGAAAACAAACAATCACAAGCCTATAAAGAAATGTTTTGTAACATAAACCATTTCCTTACAATAATTTCCTCTTTATTTAAAGAAAATATTCTTTCAATCTCTCAGCCCAATCCACTAGAAATGTCCGCTAGCTATTCCTAATTACAACTGTTATTTTTCCAAAGTATTTATCCAACAAGGAACGCTCCCCCGAACGGAAACCTGAATCTTATCTTCGAAGACGTTATCGGATTATTTAATTTGCTTGTTCCGAACACCTATCGTATTTCGTGTTCAGAATCAATTACCTTACAACACTTTAATGCTCGTTGTACAAACTATGAAGCAATTAAAAATAATACCCGTGTTTATAATTTGCATGATGCATGCTCGTTTGTAGATAGATTACATTTTAGTGTTAATCGTTATGTAATTTTACTTTTTAAGTGTTGTGTATACTTATTAATATTAAATGATTATATATGTTTTGTTTTACTTTTATTGTTCCAATTAATGAATCAGAGGGGTAATTCATAATAATAAATTTGTTTAAAATGTCATCTCATGTCAATCAATTTAAAACGTCACTTATGTCAAAATGGCCACTTTATTAACCAATGAGACCGGATCAAACGCTTGGAGTTAACTAAAATGTAATAGTAATAAATACATTTATAAGAACTATCATTTAGTTTAAAATGTTAGCTTGATGGCAATAAAACAAATCATAGTAAATTTTGAGAGTTCTAATTAAGGCGAGTAAAGCCGCGAGCAGTGGCCATTATGGCTTCGGTAGTTAATTCAATGTTCTATGTAACAATGCAGGGACAGTGACGTAGAGAGCTGTCCTAGACTTGACTTGGGCAGATAGAATTGTAACTTTTAAACTATCGCGTTTCATTATTATTAAGTATAAATATTATATTAACGGCATATTAACGCGCATTTTATTTACCTTTATTTTACTTAACGTATCGGCACAGGTTGCATCGGCACCAGTCAGCTTGCGACCACGGCCAGTGCAACCTGTTCCGAAACGTCAAGTAAAATAAAGGTAAATAAAATGCGTGTTAATATCCCGTTAGTATAATATTTATAATAACAGATGGAATTGATTTAAATGTTTTTTCTTTATTTTCGTAGACATATTATAATATCTACAAGTTTTTCCTTTGTGTATAGAACACCTAAAATATGATATGGTGTAATAATACCATATATTCTTTCTAGAAAACCCCTTAACATAACATATTTGCGTACCATTACAACACTGAAAACATACTCATAATAAATTTTGAAACGTTTCCAAGAAGTTCGCATTACAAGTGCACGAAAGCATAATAATTGTTGTAAATGAAAGTTTTTCAACTGATTCCCATTTAACATGAAGATATGCGAACTTGCATTTTAGTATTTCCCGTTTTAAATTTTAGTACTTAGTTGCAGTTTTTTCTTTAACTCTGCTTTTATAAGTAGTTCTTTAAACTTCTTAGTAAGTTTAACTCTGTAGTTATTGCAGTTTAGGTGACATACGCGTAAACAGGTCATCTATTAGTAACTGGTAACCATCGCTCACCGTGTGGTGACGGAGTAAGAATACAATAATGTCACCCACCCCATCTCATCCCATGGGTGTCGTAAAAACCGACTAAGGGACTATCCGTGAATGTTATCTGTACGAAATAAAAAAAAGGAAAACTTAAAATTAAACCATATACCAATCCGTCTGGCCAGCGTGGTATTAGTAGGCCAAGTATCCCTTCTTCACGGAAGGAGGCCCGTCCCTGCAGTGGGACATTAATGGGATGTTATGATGATGATGACGATTCATCGCTTTTGGACGAGAGCAATGTCAGTGCCTAGCAAAGCCGTTGTCTTCCTTGGGACACAAGCTTTTATGTCCCATTGTCCTATAATTTCACTAGCTGCTGTACCCTTCATCTTAAACACAGTAGGTAACATTAGCACAATTTTGTGTTTTCTGCCATTGATCTTGTCTGCTACGTTTGTCCTCTTGCTCGCTTTACTGAACCCCAGAGACACATAAGAGGCGATGACCCGATGACTCTAAGTGCAATACAGGTGGACAGTTACTACTGAGTATACAACGCTATACATTTGTAACTCGAACTAGAGACAATACTTCTGGTAGGGTGAAAAAATCTCATACATATCGTAGCTACGAATTATCTTTGTCATCAGCCTTACTGCAGGAACGGCCCTCTTTCTGGGATAGAGCAAGACTATACTATTCTCTACTACGGACTCTAGACTATTGGAAATGCTACGGAGAAGTTCAAATTTGATTCCCGCTCAATGCAAATATTAATACGAGTATAATATATTGAATGTCTAGTACCCATAATAAAAGCTCTGCTTAGCTTAGGACTAGACAATGTTTTGTAAATATGTGAGGAACATTATGTTTTGTAGTCCAAGACGATGGTGGCATTTCAAATTACCAGTCCATCACCGTACACAAGTACGGAATATTATATAACGTTATTAAATTAATTTAAACAATCAGTGTTGTAAGCAGCGTAATAGGATACATTATACCACAGTTCCATTCATAACACGTTTAAAAGCAAGATGAGGTGTGCGTGCGAAACACCAATTAAACGCACTGCGTAATTAAAACGGTATATATTTACGACATCGAGACAACATGGCGCGGGGTGAGCACAACGATAATTTACAATCGTCCTTGATTCAACCCCTGAGCAAAACTTTCTCTATATAAGGGTACAAATTTTGACCGAGTTTTCAGTTATTTATGTACCAACTAATGTACGTGATGTACCTTTTCCGTATTAGTGAAATATCTTGCTTTATCATGAACCGTGATAGTTAATTTGTCCCTAATGTGTTATAATAAAATTATGCAAACGGTTTAGGAGCCGTAAGTTTGTATGATAACGGGCATATCTTTGTAATGGCTCAACTACAACTGTTCGTGGCTCTAACTGGGCGACTATGAAAACTGATGTCCGAATATTAGGACACTTTTATTACGGCTAAACTTTCTCTATTTGTTGAGAACAAATTATGTAATAATAAGTTATAATATTTTGCACACATTCTACTACTACGCCGCGCCGTAAAGTTACATACTTGGCAGAGCTATGTAACTATGTCTGCTAGATAACTGTTAAACTTATTTGTATTTATTTCTTTTTGTAAATAATTATCTTTTACACAAAGGATAACTAACTATAAGAAAGGAACAGTAGAAAAAAAAGTACAAAATAGCAGCCAGTTTCTTATAAGGAAAGCTTTTCATACATAATAGGTCGGGGAAAAAGTCTTTTCGCATAACGTAGGTATAAACTTATTATAAAATTTCTTTGACTGTACTACTTGTGTCTGGCTGGTTTTGGTAACATTAAAAAGGTTACATTATAAAGAAAAGAAAAAAATAAAAAAAAGTTGTTTCCCGCTATTTTTCATTTGTTTTTCTCTCCGTAAAAATGAGTGAATCTAATAAAGAAATTCGATACATTTTAAAATTTTATTATAAAAAAGGCAAAAGTGCAACTCAAGCAGTGAAAAAAATTTGTGATGTTTATGGACCTGATGCAGTGTCAGTAAGAGTAGCACAAATTTGGTTCAAACGTTTTCAGTCCGAAAATTTTGATGTTAAAGATGCACCTCGCTCTGGTCGCCCTGTTACGAATAAAATGGACGCCATTTTTGAAAGAGTGGTGCAAGATCGGCATATTAGTAGTTACGATGTAGCTGAAGAACTGGGAATTGACCACAAAACAGTTTTGACCCATTTGAAGAAAGCTGGTTATACAAAAAAGCTCGATATTTGGGTGCCACACGAGCTCACTCAAAGAAACTTAATGAACCGTGTACTCATTTGCGATTCATTATTGAGACGTAATGAAACCGAGCCGTTTTTGAAGAGATTGATACCTGGCGATGAAAAGTGGATCACGTACGACAAGAACGTGCGAAAAAGGTCGTGGTCGAAAGTTGGCCAGGCTTCACAGACTGTGGCCAAACCTGGCCTAACACGAAATAAGGTGATGCTGTGTGTATGGTGGGATTAGAAGGGCATTGTTCATTATGAGCTTTTACCGCCCGGCAAAACCATCGATTCTGATCTTTACTGCCAGCAACTGATGAGATTAAAGGAAGCAGTCGAGAGAAAACGGCAGGAATTGATCAACAGGAAGGGTGTGGTCTTTCATCACGATAACGCTAGACCACACACATCTTTAGCCACTAAGCAAAAATTAAGAGAGTTCGACTGGGAGGTCCTAGTGCATCCACCATATAGCCCTGACCTTGCGCCTTCAGATTTTCACCTGTTTCGGTCTCTTCAGAATTCTTTAGGTTCTGTAAGGTTGACCTCAAGAGAGGACTGCCAAAACTATTTGTCCCGTTTTTTTGATCAGAAGTCCCAAAGTTTCTACTGTAACGGGATAATGTCTCTGCCCACAAAATGGCAGAAAGTTGTTCAACAAAACGGTACATATATATATTGTAAATAAATGTAAATAAACTTTGAAAAAAATGTCTTAACTTTTCACACTAAAATACGAAAAGACTTTTTCCCCAACCTAATATATAAGTTAAAGCACATTTATTTTTAAAATTTTGTTCCAAAAAGTTTTTATTCTATTTCTTAACTTACTCGTGCTACAAACATTTTTGGCACTGGCAGAGTCAGAAAGTGTGATTAAAATGCAGTCAAAAATAACAGAAGTGACATTTGTCAACGTATATTCACGATGCAGCGTGTATTTGTGACATCTTATTATACCGTACGTACGTATAATATTAGTATTTTCTATAGAATGTTGTTATGAATCTTGTTCCGAGATTATTCTCTTCGAGTAGTATTTCTGTGCCTCAATATTGATTCAACAAAGTTAGTATTTCATAACAGGCCATTCATGTCCCACTGCAGGGACGGGCCTCCTACCGTAACGGAGGGATACTTAGTCTACCAATACCACGGTATAGGGTTTTATTTCAAGTTTTACTTCTTTTTATTTCATATAGTTAATATTTACGGATTAGGTTAGTTTACGTTCCCTTAGTCGGGTTTAGTTAAAGGTTAGTATTTAGTCCCAATAAATATATCGTTCGTTTTCTCAAAAAATAAATTACTAAAGACCAAACTTTGGCAATATTGAATAGCTTCGAAACTAAGTCCAAACTTCAATTGTATTTATAGTTGTTATTAAAAGGATGTTATCACGAACATTATTATATTATTCACCCTATTTCAATTCGAACTACTTTGCTTTTCAACTGTCATCAACCTATATTTATTCAACAGTAACATCACATTAGACAGATGGACAACGACAAACATTGAATAAACAACGGCTAAGTAGAACCTATCAGCCACTGTAAATACCCGATTGAGTATCGATTTCCCATCAGAAAATCGAGTCGTTAATTTTTAACGATATCGTCACAACCCTAATTCAGTACTATTATATCAACATTATTCTCTCGATACTTCATCGGTATTCGTTATCGATATTCGGAGACGTCACGATCTTGGATAGACGTGAATCGAAATTTAAATTTTTAGAATGTGTTGTCGTTTTAATAAAATTTCGATTGAGGGCGGGTAAATGAGACTTTTGATTATAAGCGAATTAACGAACCTTTGTTATTATTATTCAAGAGCTCACTTCGAAGAGTTCGAGGCACGAGATTAGTTAAGTTTTAATTTAATTCCAAAATGCTTGAATTAAAATTTGATATACTTCACACTTTGATTGTATTCGTAATGGATGTTACTTGTGTGATTGCATTCAGTTTTTACTTCCTATTTGCTTAACCACATATTTATTTGTATACATACAACCGGAAGAAAAAAACAACATTTAACTGTAATTATTTCTTTGTCTTATTTTCTCTCTGTTTATTTTGTAATCGTATATAAAAAATATATTGTGATATATAAAAAGAATATATTGTGGTTTCACCATACGGTTAAACCGAAGAAAATATTGCAAATATTAACTCTAAGAAAATAAAACACGGAAAATTTGCAAATTAATAAATATAGATACTGATGAGACGGTTAGTACCTACCTGGTTTGTTTCGTTTTTACCTATGCTATAAGACTAATGTTGAAAAAAGTCGACTCAAAGATATTTTACCCTTTAATTGGCTTTTTCTCTTGTGCTTACTGCACTTGTACCGTCCGATTACACTTTGAAATCTCATGAATAAAGTTACAATAAACAAAAATACAAAAACTTATATTTCTTAATTGTCACAATGCGCCATATACTATTTTAATGGTATTTGCGTGTACAAGTTGCCATAATATTTGTGTGACAATATTACGTAAGAAGTAAACTCGGGATAACTAACCCTGCGCCCGCTGCGCTCCTCGATAAATAACACCAAAGGGTTCAAACGTGTATAATGTTATTTGCTCACGCGATAACAACTTGACACAACTTCTGTAGATGACGTACAGTTGCGTTTAACGCTATTTTGTAAAAGGATATTTAATATTCTTTGATCGACTTATAGGTTAATGCTCTACGGTGAAGTAATTCACTTTATAAGAGTGAAGCGCAGGATATACGCGTTAAAAAGAAGGAAAACGTGACTTAATACTCTATTACCAATCCTTGTTAAAAGTACAGTATTTATATTGCTAAAAAAGGAATGGGATGTCGTAGCAATATTGTATTATATCACTTTTACAACGATCAAACCCAGAATAAATTGTAACATGTTTCAAACACCTTGTTTTTATTACACAAACCAATACAAAGTATGCTAAATATCTACCACCAATGTACACAAACAGGTAAAAAGATGAATAATCTTTAATTAATTTGCAATAACAATTTGTTGTTATCAAAATTTAAGTTATTTTCCTGCTACTAACATATTATTTTCTGTGTGTTACCTCATTCTGTTATTACAAAGTACACACAGTACTAAAATTACACAGATTTTTGACATGCATTTATATATGCAACATTATATTTTTATAAATTAACTAATAGGTATAAGATTCATAATATACATAGTTAATAGTTGTTTCTTAAAATAGACTCTAGAGGCATTTAGGTCCGACTATTTATTTATACCTTGCAAGTGGGTGGAAAGAATGCTTGTTTTAAGTCCTTTCTTTAGAAATGATATCAGACTTACACAACTCTCTAAGTCTCGTTTAACGTCGCCCACAATAAAAGCAGAGATGGTATCATTTAAAAAACAAAAAGTTTTTAATATACGTGGTAATCCCGAGGGATTCTCAAGGCCAACTAATGATGATTAACCGGTATAATATCAGAGGGTAAGGTTGAAACTGTGTTAATCTGTCTGAACATGGTTATAGTTTTCTTTAATCAAAGGTAGAGTCACATATTGTCTCAGATTATTTTTGTGTATATACAGAGAAAACGTATAACATTAGCTTTGCATACTATTTGCCGAAATACTTGATTGTTGATAGACAGTAGTTTTTCAGAAAGTATATTATATTATTCTAGCTTTCGAAAAAGTTATTGTCATATTCTCCCGTGTATAATCACAGAATTAAATCGTAAAGCCACAAAAGCTCACCTGTACAGAAGTGTACGTAAGCCAGACATTTGCATTAAACCGCTAATCACAAGAAAGTGCATGAGAAATGTCGTAAATTCAATTTATGAAAGTTTTCGTGGCAAATGTCGCCCCGTTAACGCGTTCACTACGTTTATACTTAATGTCAATTTATATTCTTATGTTTTTAGGCATGCACCTGAATTTGCACTGACTCAACATTATGCATTAACCCTTTAATGACCCACTGCAGGAATGGGTTGGTGCTTTTATAATAAAGGTAAACTTTTCGAGGTTTTTTTTTGTTAATTGGAATAATATTGTAACAGTTCTTGTTGTTGCTTGTTTATAACAGTTCATAAATTAATATAATTTCCTAATAGTGGTACATTCAATTTACTGAAAAAAACTACAAATTATTATCTATCTTATTTTTAAGTAGTTAATTTATATTATTTAAAACGCTGAAAAACTATTTTAATATTAAAAACAAATTACTCGCAAGAGCCAATTGGTACCTTGTTAACTAACAAAGGAGATGCTAATATATTGCTAAGAACACATAAAGTAAGCTTCATTACCATTCTCAATTTAAACGATTGCAATCGTAACAATAGCCAGCGCGTTCCAAGTTTAAAGGAGTCTGTGCTCAATTCGTTTGCGTACGCTTGTCAGGTGCAATAGCAATTTTACCAGCCTACATGAAGGTGGGGTCCAGACAGGCCTCTTTGAGAAACGGGTGGCAGAAACCTTTACTTTTATTGCCTTTTTTACGTGAAATGGCCGTTTTCTATCTTCGAGTAATGTGCGTTTCACATTTATTGGACATTTTTATTGATCAGCTATCGTATTCGTTTTTTAAACTTTTTATGTAAGTAATTGCAGTTCGGATATAATAAATACTTATGGGATTATGATTTATATGTTTTAGGCAATCATAGACTTGTTATGCCATGAATTTAATATCAATACACCTAATTGAACTGTATTATAACAATAAGTGTTTTAAAGTATGTACTATTTTATGCACTTGAAGGCATTTTCTGCATCACGTCTTTTGTTATGTGCCTGCACAAGTTTAGGCAAATAAAATATCGTTGAAATGAACCTTGTAATTGTGAAGATAATGCATATTATAACTTATGTAATAAGTCATGCTTAAATTCCTACTACTCTAGTTAGTATGTTTTAATTTAATACTTCCACAATAACGTTTCTTACTAGAATTTATCAAAAACTTCTGCATTTTTCCCATAAACAGAGACCTAACACGTCAACAATAGATGCAATATTACTATGGTACTTGGCACTACCAAGCCCGTAAGGTGACACCAATATGAAGCAGGTATTAAGTTTGGAATATCGATTATATAGCTCGACGGTGAAGCCCAGGCTGTTCCTGAACACCATATTGTGTGCCGTATTATGAATATTTATCTGTTGTGCTGCGCCGTGCAGTTATTACCGTAATCGCTTAGTACTGTATGTAGCGAGAGCGTCGCGTCTGTATCTATTATTTACTGGTTATTAGAGCGAGTAAGTCCGTGTGGAGATGGAGTTAAAATACATGTATATTGTCGTAAAACACAACTAAAGATGTTAAAACCGACTATCAAATCATATCAAATCAAATCAAATCAAATTTATTTTTATATAAAAAATATTACATAACATTATGGCACTTATAATATTATAATTTATCAATGTTGACTGGTTCCAAAATAAGCAGACCTTGTACTATGGGTGCCAGGCAAGACTATAGCTTGCTACTAAACTACCGCAAATAATGCATTTCAAAGACAGACACCAAAAAATTATTTCAGACGTCTGGCCAATATAATATTTGTTGAACAAATCATCTCAACATCTACATCTCTCCAATTAAACATTTTTTAGTTGTTCATAAAATCATGGAGCTTTGCTCTCGTAAATTTATAGTACAAACCAGGTCCTACTAACATAAACTTGAAAGAACAATATATTTTCTTTACTTTCGCGTCACCTGTTTACTATTCCGCTCTATTAGATACAAGGACCCAATGACATAAAGAACATTGTGTAAACAATACAAAAACCTTTCGTTATGTTACAAGAGTCGCAGCTAAGTGCGGGAGATTGCGCTGGGGACCAATAAACTGTGCGGACAATTTGTTTAATCAGAAACAAATGTAGGTCTATATTCGCGAACCCCCGCCTGTAAAGCGTACGCCGCGGTGCAGCCACTTGACTAATGCGATGCTCTTTTGTTTTTTTGTTACATCTGTCACAATGCAGATTTTTTAGATAATATTTAGCATTAAAAATCTTGCCTTTGCTTTAAAAAAAGGGTTTATTTTTGCTGATTTTACTGAGTATATTTAAAAGGTTGACTGAAGTATTTTGGTCCTATAATTGGAAATATAAATACAATGAAGCGATTTCACTTAATTTTCGGCATTCTTCTTTTTAGTCTCATTTATAAATGCCTGAAGTTACGTTAAAACGTGCAGTGCAAAAAGAAAAACATAATAATCATTCTTGTTGACCACTTGTGTATTATTATTTAAAGAACAACCTAATAAACTAATTTAATTTTAAAACACGTCGTTAAATTAACGAGTAAGTAACAGATTTTTTTTTTAATCCTATTGGCATTATAGGGATTTGTAAAAGAAATTTAGTAGGTACATACATACCTACAGTAAAACTACGTTCTAACTTCAAGTTCAGCAAAAGAAACTTCTGTCTGCAACGTAAAGTTCGTTCTTTAACCGAAAGACTTTTGACGCAGACAAATCGGAAATCGGATTTAGTCTAACGTCACTCGATAGGTAAAGCGCACTATGTTTTGGTAGCTCGGAATTTATGTTAGCTGCCTTTATTTTAACCTGTGGAAATTCTGAAAGGACTTTGCGATATTGACGGCTGTCAGTGTCATTGAGGAAGTCAATTAAACAAAACGCATGAGGAAGTCAAATAAACAAAACGCTATTCTTCCCACATAACATATACTCGTCGAAAGTTCTAGGTAAGCCTATTATGTTATCTCTCTATCTTTAAATAATTAGTAGTATTATATAATTACGAGATTTAAAAATAAAACTACTAAGGATGTAAGGATTGATATTTAATACATTGTTAATTAATATTTAACACTACAATAATTTTATCGGTACCTACATTAATTAGTCAAAACGCAGTGGCTTGCGTGAATTGTCCATAATGCGGAACCTTATAAGGTTTCACCGAGTTTCATTGCTCTGCTTGCTCTATCCAATGTCAAAAGGCCGCAAGCATACAACTACAGGTTTATAAACATTAACATTTTGACCTGATATTAGGACTTTTTGGCAAAAGGCTGTATAAGTCGGCATCACCGATGTGATCCCTTAATCCACTTTAACAGTGTGATAATGTTACTTACAGTATTTAGGAAGAAGGTTACATTAGCTAGTGATAACACCGAACTACGGAACTTAGCAGCTTTATACAGCGGCTTAGCTGTGACTTCTGATGTTGCTGGCCAGTAACTGTCATTACGAAAAAAAAACATTTAAATACCGAACATTTATCATCATGTCAGTTCCCATTCTAAAACGCCCATAACAAACCTCCTTGCAGTGATTGCATAAAATATTGCTATCCGTGTACATACATGTAGTATGAGTATATCAGAATGTGAACAAAATATTGTCGTTTCTCCCGCCTTGTTATTCTTTACATGGAGGTCACGTCTCCATCCAATAATTCTACTGTGACTCATCTTCGCAACAATTTTCACCAAAGAATATCAAGTAAGCCGCATAAGGTTCGAAGTGTTGTGTTGGTTCGTTATGGTAATATATTCATTATGTATACTTGTTTTAAAGTTTTTTTTTATTTAATTGGCTGTATGATTGCAGATTATTCTAAGCAGATTTTTTCGATCATGTTAAAACTGGGGTTTTGACAACCACGTTGGTATGTAGATACGCCTGGTATTTTTTTTATTTATATTATTTTACATTAAACGCCTTTTTTGACAAAATTTTACAAATAAGTACGTTGTTTACTAAAAGGATATAATAATATATACATTGTTGCCATTATTTAAGGCTATATTATTATTTAATTACTATAATAATATGGCCGTAAGTAATAGTCTTAAGAATGATAATAGAATCAGGCTTAACTCTGCGGAAGTCTCACATAATTAAGCATTAGTTTCCGGTCAACCGATAAGTCTGCATCTCCTGAGAATACTCCTTGTAATTATTTTATTACTTGTAGACAAATATGCATGGATGTTAAGAAAACGCAAATGATGTTTAAAAGAATACAACATATTTCTGTATAGTCGTAAAAAAAAGATTATATAAATAAATAAATTAAATAATCAAAGTCAACGTAAAATCTAGATACTGTGATTTAATAGTAGTAAAATAAAAATAAACTATTTTTACTTTCTATATTATTGTTGAGTAAGGTGATGGGGTCGAAAAACACATTGCCACCCCTTTTCAACCACTTTAAAATACTTTATTTTTATACCATATCACTAATTTAAACACAAATAATAATAAATACAGCAGGTGTTAATACACCAGTCGTCTATGCGATGAGTCACCTTCGTGGTCGGTCATCTATCATAATACGATTAACCTCACTGACTAACTTTTCTACAACAACAAACGACCATGCTGTCACAGCTCTTTCACCCTACAAACTTGATACTCCCTACAAGAAGTAAAAAACAATACGACCATATTATTTTACCAATATCTAAGACATCCAATATCGTAAAAAAACAGAAAACTGCAAACCTCGTATCCCTTCAGCCAATTTAAGCCGTAAAAAGGAATGGAAAAGTTTTTTTTTTCTACAAAATATGGACTACATAAATATCAACCGCGAACGATGTTCCGGTATTACAGTATTATCTTATGAAACTTTTTAATTTGTACCATAAAAAAATCTTATGTTTATCCAAAATCCGGGAAAATTATCACTGAACACTAAAAAAAATTAACTGTATTCACTGAATATAAAATCACTGGATATGTATAACTGTATGTAGAAGTTCGCGGAGTTTTTCAACGTACGGGACGGGGCGTACGGGCCGTCGTATTCAACGGGCGCTCACGGCGCACTGCCGCGGAAAAACAAGTTTTCATGCAGCCTCCACCCCCTTCCACCCTCATGCACCCCCTTGCATCCCTTAGCATCCTCTAGCACGCTCTATCGTCAGGATGCGCACTTGCAGTTCCTTCGCGTTATCATACCGGCAAACAAGTTTTGTTATATCAAGGTTACTCGCATCTTTGTTTACGGAAATTGCAACAATATGTAAAATACGGTGTTATGTATTCAATTCTCTGAGGGAAATACTTGAAAAATAGAAACGTATTTTTAGGAAAACTTTTGTGTGGTGCAATGTATTTTTGAATAAAATGTATTTCAGGTATTTTTCTTTTCTCTCTCTCGTGTGTTACGAAGAAAAGTGTTGAAAAATCCATTCTTCGCTAGATTTTGTTTCCACTGATTTTTATTCAATATTGAACATTTACTAAGTACTACTTCGGTAGCGTAGCTGTCATCAAAACTCAGTGCGCAAAGTTGTATTTAAAATATATCCTTATAATGTCAGCGTGATATTTCTGAACTTTAGCTTCCATCACAAAAACATGTGACTGTACTAGTACAGTCACGAGCAATAATATGTACACATTTTCACATTTTGTAATACAGTTATCTAAAGTTCTGCTAATCCAAAATTGAATGTTCGAAGATTAGTTCAAAACTGTACGGAACCTCTTCTAAATTACGAAATAATTTTGGTATTCTAATGTCTAGATAAAGGTCCAGATAGTTTAAAAAATTTGACAATGTGTACATATTATTGCTCGTGACTGTACCTAACCATATTATATTTAGCATGCAAAGTAACGTAGAACTTCTTTTTTCTGAGTTATGTGTAAAACAAGCATACATCATCTAACGTGTATACCATCAGTTATTTATGTGTAAAGCTAGATCGCGATAATGATCCAACAAAGATTATTCGTAGCGTCTACGGTGCTACGGCGTAGCTTCCTGTGTGCCTTCACAACCAGTTGTCAGGTGTCGTAGCAGTCACGTAGTTTACGCTGCTACGGTAAATAGTTGCGTAGATAATGTCACTTTTTGTAGTCAGTCACTACAAGCGAATGTTAATTTGTTGTGTGTTTAACATGCTTTGGTGAAAATAATGAAACGGTTTTCTTTGTAAATAAGCAATGTAAAAAATACGTAGTACTCGTCAATTTCATGTCTGGAAAAGTCTCATAGACCTGTGTCGATGATGAAAGCTGCCCCGTGGCAACGACATATCTTTAATCTTTTTCAAAACAATTTTCTTTCTTCTATAAGGTTAAGTATAGGACATGTTA
Organism: Schrankia costaestrigalis; assembly: GCA_905475405.1. NCBI lineage: Eukaryota > Metazoa > Arthropoda > Insecta > Lepidoptera > Erebidae > Schrankia > Schrankia costaestrigalis. The sequence goes on from FR997826.1 coordinate 13,312,121, forward strand.
TTCGTATATGGAAAGAAAATAAGGTATGCATATCCCTTGCAACAACTTCAACACCAATATTCAAAAATCCATCCTCAAAATATTGCTTACCAACCAATATTTGTATTCCTTTGTCTGTCCAATATGTCGGATCAGGCTAAGAACTTTAGAACAAGATCAAAAAGCAATTCCCCTACTTTAAGATGTCAGTTCGAGTTATAGTATTGTACGTGACCGGACCCTAGCTTCGGGAATAGTTTATTCTATAGCCTGCCTGTTTGTTCTATAGCTTTTCTGTTTGTTTTGTGTTCGCTTTTGATATAATAAGATTACGTACAATTTTATCACGGTGCAATTTAGCTTGGGCGCTGTCGGCGTACGAGAGTGAAAAAAATGAATTGTTTTTTTTTATTGTTGCTGTGTGTTGCTCTGATTTGATTTGCTTCGTTGGTATTTTACGATATAAATGTACAAAATAAATAGATATTTTTGTATTTTAATTTCTATACTAATTGGTGCACCAAAATCAAAATATAGAATTTTTAGGTAAAGCCCAAACAAATGAAAGCATCAAAAAGTCCTAAGTTCATTGCTGTTGGGTTGCAGACGGTTTTTTAATTAGAAAATTATATAGAGGCAGAACAGACGTCGTTTATGACTGAGCCTAGACTATATTTCTTAATTGCTTCGTCGATGACATTTGCTGCACAGTAGAGTCTCAGGAAGGCTTACAACTTTTGGAAGTTTTAACTATTGTTTGTAAAGAAGGGGCCTTTGCACATACCTTTAAAATATTCTTATAGATGTACTCAAACTCGTTATGCAAAACTTAAACTATGACTTAGAATTATAAATATTGCAATATTATTAAAAAGATTGACAGGAACATGAATTATACTCGTAGTAGTAGTGATAAACTAACTATGTTATCGATTATATTATACTCTCTCAGTCTTAACGGAAACTTAAATACACATTAAATGTAAAATTATTTTTAATTAGTCTGCGGACTTGGTTAATGGAGCATAATTTTTATAGTATTAAGGAATTAATGGAACTTAAAACATTTTAAATATTTGCATGCTATTGTACTTAGCTAAACATGCATAAACTATGTATACTGTATTGTACCATCTTTAAATACCGTGTTTTAATGCAAATAATTTATTTTCATTTTCAACAAAAAATTAAATAAATCTTAGTTACTTATAAAAACTTACTACAAAGTAAAAAACCAAACTACATAGAAAAAAAAACATGGTCCCTTAATTGAAGTGGTAGCCTTGCTCATCCATTTTTACGCATCGTCGCTTGTATAAATTACAAGAAGTGTGCCCCCCAAACAAGGCAGAACCCTCAGTGACTTGCACTTTGAATGCATCTTTTAATGGGTTTGTTTCTACAAACGACACCAGTTTAATTGCATTGAACTATTTTAAAAGTAGTTTTTGAATTATATAGAAGTACTAGTTCCATTGTTAATGAGCTAATAATGTAATAGAAAACCGCACCATCCTACTATATGTCACAAAATTTATTACGAGTATAATATCCTTAACAGGGAAAAAAAACTTGTAACAAACCTAATATCATACGAGTATAAATGCCCAATAAAGCTATAAGCATTGAAATAAATCGGAAAAACTTTGAGAGTTAGTGATGGCTTAGGGCTAGACATCCTGGATGGCGTCCAACCTATTTATTCAAACTAGACAAGTTTGAGTCGTGCTTAGTAGCCGAATTTCGTCACCGAAGCAGTCCAAAAAGGTAGTACTACACCAAAACGTCTGGCTCGCGTGCCATTTAGTCTTAGTTAATAAAGGCTGATTGTTTACCCTTGATGAATTTTATCTTCTGGGATGTGTATACTTACAACAGTTTCCCCTATTTTAGTTAAAAGTAAGCAACTTAGTCACGTGAAAAAATACACAATGTGCTCATAATACACACTGACACTGTAAAGTGAAATAATTTAGGCTAAAATGTTCTTAAATCGTAGAGATTTACACAAAATTCACACAAGTCTAAGCAAAAAAAAATCTAACTATTTATCTGATTTATAGATGATAAAATATTACGGAAGAATGACTAAAATGCTTTATACAATACATCGTTATCAGTTACAAGAAGTATACAGTTATACGATTGCCACGCAATACAATAGTGCAAGTTTAATATGAACATTTTGAATAGGGGACGGCCCTCATCTTGAGACCACGTTACTATTGGCGGTTGTACTACAACTAAATGAATGAAACAGCGGAGTGAATGGACACGCTCTGCGAGTGTAAAGTTTTTTTGTATTAAAAGTCCTTAAGTTATTTTAAGTTTTCATAAGTATTAGTGGTGCAAATTAATATGTGATAATGTATTTCTTTTAATTTTATGACGAGTAATCATTTTATATAACGTCATTTTAAAATTAAAAATCTTGCCTGTACGTAGTAGGTAAATACGTTATTTCACAGTCACGGTATATGTTCGTAACAAAATGCAAACTGTAAGTGCTTTAAAAACATTCTTCGAAAAGTAATAATGTATTCTACAGAGCACATATTTACTATAAAATGATGATTTACATAAAGTTTCAATAAATATACCTATTATAAAGCTAAATTTGTAAAAAAATATAGAAATAAAACGACTTGAAATACCTATAGAATGCTTTATGTTACAACAAATATATTGCATAGGTCGTTTCAATGCATTTCTCTAGTCCTATTTGAAAAATCGTAGGCACAGAAAGTTGCAGAGTACGGTTTTGGAGGCACACTGGCCGCCCGTAACCCGTGGTGCAGCGATCATAAATTGCTTGAGTTTGATTAAGGCGGCACGGGCGCGACGGTGCAGTAGGTCCACCCTCGCACTATGCACCGGTGCATCGTTGTATAGGATGTTCTAAATTTACTGCTGTTAGAATATTTGTTATCCTAAATATTTTTTATAAATTTCTTCATCTTAAGCATCTGCTCTGATGTTTGTTCTATAATATAGTTGATAACTTTATTATATACATAATATATTATATTATCTAATTAATTTTAATCATCAATATCGTTAAACTGTAATAACTTTAACTTACATGCAACAATTTAAATTAACAGTAGTTGTCATGCAGAGCTCTGTTCGTAAAAACATTGCTGAATTAAATTTATTGTAAGTAAGGAAAAATGGCATAAAGCCGTCATTTAAGGAGCCTATGTATAGTAAGACAATAATAAGATGATGTTGACGTTAAGAGTCAGAATCAATTTACTTAATCATCTAGCATTAATGACCATAAATAGTGATTAATGCTATAACATGTTATAAAATAACATATCATTGTCACTTACATATTATTATTACTTTCAATCATTCTTGTACTCTATTGGATGCTTAACATCAGGCACCATAGAGTCATTCTGGTAGGCCAATTTAAAAATAAATATATACTACCCGTAATTATTATTAATACCCATTAAAACATTCAAAAGTAATTACAAATCAACTTTAGTCAAGATATAGAATTGTCTGCGCCATAAACTTTGTAACAGAATCCAGGAATCCAACAGAATAATTAGTTTGAAACCCGCTGTATATAAATTTCGCCACATTGCCATCTACTTTTGGGATTACCGTTGTAAGAAGGGGATCATTTATTTCCTTTCTATCGAATGGATTCTAAAACTTTCGTGTTACCTATTTAATAATTTACCGTGTTACTTATTTAATAATAACACGACGTGCGTTAAGTTAGTATGGCTCGACTTTTTTTTAAAGTTTTTATTGATTTTTTATTTCAATAAATCGAGTACTGAGATAATAAGAGTTTTTCTAAGCTAAGCACTAATATCAGTATAAGTTATCAAGCAATTCAAGGCCTTCACAGTGTTTTGCAATAATTCCATTAATCAATAAACGGTAAGTTTGGTTAAGTAACATCAGTGACATGATTATATAGATGGGTGGTTGTTTAGTTGAAGTCTTTTACGTAAAAGTAGGAAAATCATAATATAACTAGTTTAATTATTTCAATGTTTGTTAGGTACCTCAGGTCTGGCTCTATTCGAGACGAACTCATTTGCCCGAATATTTTTTAGTCTCATACACTACATTAAAATTTGTTCCACAAAAATGTCTATTATTACAACCATACGACTAAATAAAATATTATCCAGTGAAGTGACAATATTTAAGTATGTTTGTCAAACTTAACAATCCGTGGTGGTGTCAACGATTAGTTCCTAATTCTTAATTTTCCACGTGCGTAATTTTACCAATTCTTTTATGGACAAATTCTTCTTTATTTAATTATTATTATTAATTATTATGTTTCTCTTTTCCATAATACTCGGGTCTATTGGAGACCCGGTTCTTTGGAAGGCATACATCGGGCCGAAGCCAAGACGAAGAGGCCCTTTAAGAGATATTTAATCTGGTAATGGATACACAGGGCAGATACCATCTCTGAACGCACAATATGATACATCCAGAGATGGTCCCTACCGAGTGCAAAAACTATTGTAGTGCATCTCTAAGGATGCGATGGAAATTTAAATAATAGTCTATGGATGAGTATGTTCGGTGGATAAGTTATTGGGCTATGGAAGGAGACTACCGGATACCTGTCGTGATAATCAGTCTCTATATTATAAAAAGACAGGTAGTGACTTGCCACCTCGTTGAGTGGGCCCCACAAAACGGCCGCACGTACAGTGCGACAATGGAGCAACATCTCGTAGAGAGGCTAGAAGCTGCGGAGAGGTGAGTCTGCGGGGCGCCAAATTCCGGTCAACCGTTCAAGGGCCCCCGGCGTTATGACATTTTACACTTCCAGCTTGGAGCATAGGATCCGCTCTTGCGTATTCCAGTCCTGGCCGACCAATGAAGGTAAGCCAGGCCATCAAGGAATCAGGGTCCGTGGTGTCGCCACTCACCAACAGCTCGCCACAAGCTGCCCCTGCGGGCTTAATTATTATTATTATTATTATTATTTAAATTGAAATCTATGTTTCCTCGGTTTCCCGGTAAAAACTAAAGCGACGGGCCTAAGCCAAGTTCAACTTAGCATTTAAATTTAGCTTTAAGAATTTACAGTAGTTGTTGTGTGAGTAATGTTATGTGCGTTGGGTGTAGTGTCTGAATCGCATTGCAAGAATTTTCTTACTATCCTGCACGTATTGAGTATTACTGCCTTTTGTAACAGATTGTACGTATTTGTAGGTAATTCTATAGTCTTGATGGATTGGTGTAGTTGTTTTGGGATAACCCCTGTTGTAGATATTACTATTGGTACTATTGTTACCTTTTGCAGGTTCCACAAGCGTGTTATTTCGTCTTTGAGTTCTATGTATTTTGTTAATTTTTCTGCTATTGTTGTCTGTAAGTTGTGTGTATTTGGAACGGCAATGTCTATAAGATATCCTGTTCTTGTTACTTTGTTGATTAACGTAATATCAGGTCTATTGAAATGAATTGTGCGATCGGTAAGGATGGCTCTATCGTAATATAGCTTTGTTGTAGAGTTATCTAGTACAGTTTCAGGATTATATTTGTAGTATGGTGTAAGCGTGTCAATGAAGTTATATTGCTGTGCGAGTTTTTGATGTATAATATTGGCTACCTGATCGTGTCTGTGTTTGTAGTCTGTTTGTGCTATTGATTTTCATGCGCCTGTTATATGTTGAATTGTCTCGGAAGCACTACTACATTTTCTGCAAGTGTCGGAAAGTAAATTTTTTATTATGTACTTTCTATAATTTTTTGTTTCAATGACCTGGTCCTGTATTGCTATTATAAATCCCTCGGTCTCTGGGAATAATTCACCACGACTTAACCACGCGTTTGACGCTTCTTTATCAACGTTTTGTTGGCATAAATCGTGACGATGTCTCCCGTGTAAGGATTTGTTTGTCCAGTCATCTATTTTTGTTTTGTCGTCTATGAGTTGCTCATTTATTTGAAGTGTCGGGTTTTTAAGATTCAGTGGAGTAAATTTATGGTCGTTGTGTGCTGTGTATTTGTGTAGGGCGGATGATTGGCTTTTGGCAAAGAAATATTTCCTAAGCCCAGATATTTGCCGGTTGTGTAAATTAGAAATATCAATAATCCCTCTTCCTCCTTCGCTTCTGGGTAATGTTAGTCTGTGTACTGATGACCGGGGGTGATTTTTTCGAAATTTGGTCATAGTGGTATTGATCTTTCTTTGAAGATTTTTAAGCTCCGTCTTGGTCCATCTTATTACACCAAAAGAATAAGTGAGAAGTGGGATTACAAATGTATTTATGGCTTTAACTGTATTTATAGCGTTAAGTTGTGTTTTTAAAATAGTGTTGAGTCTATGTTGAAATTGTTGGGTGAGTGTTTGTTTGATATTTTTATGTTGAATTTGAAGTGATTGATTATACCCTAGATATTTGTAGGAACTATATTCATCGAGTGGATTTATGTGTTCACCTGTATTCAAAACATAATGGTGTTGATAGTTCTGTCCTGCTTTAATTGAATTTATTTTACATTTGTCGATGCCAAACTCCATTTTTATATCGTTAGTGAATTGTTCCGTTAAGCGAGCTAATTCGTTTAATTCAGTTTCGGTCTTTGCATATAGTTTTATGTCATCCATGTAAAGCAGATGACTCACCACATTATTCTGTGCTATGTTTTGTTCGTCAGGCACTATATCTTTAAAACTATATCCGAGTGATGTTGAATTTAGAATATTTGAGAGCGGGTTTAAAGCAAGGCAGAACCATAATGGACTAAGTGCATCTCCCTGAAAGATGCCTCTCTGTATTTTTATAGGGTTTGTTTCGATTGTTTTTGATGGTGTATTTAATGTTAGTACAGTCGCCCATTTCGACATGAGTGATTTTAAAAACACTATTAGTTTTGGGTGTATTTTATATAATTCTAAAACGTGTATTAACCAAGAATGAGGCACTGAATCATAGGCTTTTTTGTAATCTATATACATACTAAAAAGATCTGATTTGGATTTTTGAACTTGATTGAGTATAACAGAATCTATTATTAATTGTTCCTTACAGCCTTGGCTATATTTTTTGCAGCCTTTTTGCTGCTCGGCTAGAATATTATTTGAACTAACATGTTGATAAACTAATTGCGATAAACAGGATGTGATAATTTTATATAAGGTCTGTAAGCATGTAATTGGTCTGTATTTGGAAGGGTCAGCTAGGTTCTCATTATCTTTAGGAATCATATAAGTTTTTCCGATAGTTAAATAAGTTGGGATTAATTTGGGTTCTTCGACAAATGTGTTTATATGACTAAGTAGATGACTATGGATTGTTGTGAACTTCTTATACCAGTAGCTATGTATATTGTCTGATCCAGGAGATTTCCAGTTGTGTATATTATGGATTACATTTAAAAATATTTCTGGCGTAATATGTTCAAATGTCATGCTTTGTATAGTAGTATTGCTGTTTCTACATTCAGTTTGAATCCATTCAGCCTCACTACTGTGTTGAATAGGTGTTGACCATATATTTGCCCAGAAATCGTGCAAATTTTCAGAAGTTGGTACATTCTGTTCATTGGTGTTCGAATGGTTGCTATGGATGTTAGTGGTTTCTTGTTTAACATTACGATAGAAGAGTTTTTCATTGTGCATAAATTGAGTGTTTTGTTGTTTTCTTAATGTGCAAGCCTTATACCTTTGGAGTCTGCCTGTTACTACAGCTAATTTTTGTTTAAGTGTGTCTAATGTGTGAATGATTTGTGTGTTTGGTTCTTCGTGTGTAGTATGTATTTTGTACTGTTCAATAATAGTATTAGTATGTTTAACTACATTCCTACTTCTATTACCATTCTGGAATTGTGTTAGTCGACCTATTTTAGTTCTTAGATCACAAAGCTTTTTCTCTAACCGTATTTGCCATCTTGGTTTATGTTTTCTTTTTGATTTTTGTCTACTTGCAGTGATAGTTTTGTGCCATTAATTTTAGCTGCTGTCCAGGCCGCACAGTAAATTGCAGTTTGTAGAGAATCAAAACTAGTTTCTTGGGTAACATATTTTGGGAGTACTGTTTCATTAATGTAATTAACAATGGTTGCAAGTTTCTTTGTTGCTTTTTGTTTAGGGATATAGGATCTAGATGTTGGGTCGGAATTTTCGAAAAATTGTGTTGCTTGGTGAAACGTTTCGTCTATTTGTACTTGTGTTTCTGTGTTTGTGGTTAGGTTTAGTGTTTCGTTTTCTATTGTTCTAATACTATCGATGTGTGTGTCCTGTATTTGGTTAGTTTCGCTGTGATTTGGTATAGGTTGTTCTGTTGAGATATTGAGGGAAGTGTTGTTTCCTACTTGTAACTTTTCTGCTACTTCTTTTTTAATGTGGTCTAGTCTATCTATGCTTAAGTATTTGTTGAGTACTATTACTCTCCTTTGATCTGCTATGCGTTGTTCGGTAATAAAAGAAAGTGAAGGGAAATTACTAATAAAGCGTTCATGCAGTAGTTTTCTGTATGCAGTTTGATTAGTACCTAGGTTTGTTACTTCATAATACGTTCGCATTATGAATTCATTATGCTCTGTGGTCCATCGCATTCGGCGATCTCTATTGATTGATGAGTGTAGTGTATTCGACGTGTGTGGTGAGTATTGTGTGCTATGTTGGGTGGGTGGTGTGTGAGACATATTATCATTAACTTGTAATGAAGATGAATGTGTTTCTTCAGTATGTTTTCCTAAATTTTCCTTAACTTCATTGTATATTTGGTCTATGACTGTTTGCGGTAATAATTTACTATTTATAATTGCTCGGCGTTGATCACCTACTCTTTGACGACTTACGTCCATGTTGGGATATTTTTCTATAAATTTTATATGTAAAGGTTCAACGTATGTTTTAGTATCAGTTTCTAGTGCTGTTAGTTGTAGATAAGTGCGTAGTATAAATTGGTTCATTTCTGCTGTCCATCGTCTACGCTTTGTCGGCAAGTCCGAGGTGGGTACAAGTTCTAAGTCAGTAATGACTTCTTGTACAACACTGTTGGACGTACTAGAAGAAAGGGAAGATGCCCTTCTCGTTAAATATGAGGGGCAAGTTGAAGCTACTGATGAAAAAAGTGATCTAGTGTCACTGCTCGAAGAATCAGAAGTAATTTCAATCGGTTCAGTAGTAGATTGTGTTATTTGTCTACGGGTACCAGGTTTTGGTCTAAGATTATACTTTTTTCTAAAATTCTCCATTTTGTTCCCACGATTAGCAAGGGACTTTTAAAGTCGACCGCGGCAGAGCCCAGCATTCACACGCGGCAAGGGTAAATAAAACTAAAGATTCCCTGGTCTCTAGAGTTCGCAAACTAACGACTAAGCTCCCCCTTAGCCACGCAGCTCTCGGCGCATGCTGTTTCACCTTAGCTTGGGTCCTTCTCCTACTCTCCACTCCTACTCTCTCCTCCTACTCTCCGCTCCTACTCTACCCTCCCCCTTACCAGTGCCACGTTAGCCACGCCAGAAATTTCACATTCGTGTGTCCGCCCCCCACGTGATCAGATGGTCGATCAGGACGTGTGGTTGGATTTTAGGGGGCTTATTATTATGTTTCTCTTTTCCATAATACTCGGGTCTATTGGAGACCCGGTTCTTTGGAAGGCATACATCGGGCCGAAGCCAAGACGAAGAGGCCCTTTAAGAGATATTTAATCTGGTAATGGATACACAGGGCAGAAACCATCTCTGAACGCACAATATGATACATCCAGAGATGGTCCCTGCCGAGTGCAAAAACTATTGTAGTGCATCTCTAAGGATGCGATGGAAATTTAAATAATAGTCTATGGATGAGTATGTTCGGTGGATAAGTTATTGGGCTATGGAAGGAGACTACCGGATACCTGTCGTGATAATCAGTCTCTATATTATAAAAAGACAGGTAGTGACTTGCCACCTCGTTGAGTGGGCCCCACAAAACGGCCGCACGTACAGTGCGACAATGGAGCAACATCTCGTAGAGAGGCTAGAAGCTGCGGAGAGGTGAGTCTGCGGGGCGCCAAATTCCGGTCAACCGTTCAAGGGCCCCCGGCGTTATGACATTTTACACTTCCAGCTTGGAGCATAGGATCCGCTCTTGCGTATTCCAGTCCTGGCCGACCAATGAAGGTAAGCCAGGCCATCAAGGAATCAGGGTCCGTGGTGTTATTATTATTATGTTTCTCTTTTCCATAATACTCGGGTCTATTGGAGACCCGGTTCTTTGGAAGGCATACATCGGGCCGAAGCCAAGACGAAGAGGCCCTTTAAGAGATATTTAATCTGGTAATGGATACACAGGGCAGATACCATCTCTGAACGCACAATATTATTATTATTATTATTATGTTTCTCTTTTCCATAATACTCGGGTCTATTGGAGACCCGGTTCTTTGGAAGGCATACATCGGGCCGAAGCCAAGACGAAGAGGCCCTTTAAGAGATATTTAATCTGGTAATGGATACACAGGGCAGATACCATCTCTGAACGCACAATATGATACATCCAGAGATGGTCCCTGCCGAGTGCAAAAACTATTGTAGTGCATCTCTAAGGATGCGATGGAAATTTAAATAATAGTCTATGGATGAGTATGTTCGGTGGATAAGTTATTGGGCTATGGAAGGAGACTACCGGATACCTGTCGTGATAATCAGTCTCTATATTATAAAAAGACAGGTAGTGACTTGCCACCTCGTTGAGTGGGCCCCACAAAACGGCCGCACGTACAGTGCGACAATGGAGCAACATCTCGTAGAGAGGCTAGAAGCTGCGGAGAGGTGAGTCTGCGGGGCGCCAAATTCCGGTCAACCGTTCAAGGGCCCCCGGCGTTATGACATTTTACACTTCCAGCTTGGAGCATAGGATCCGCTCTTGCGTATTCCAGTCCTGGCCGACCAATGAAGGTAAGCCAGGCCATCAAGGAATCAGGGTCCGTGGTGTTATTATTATTATGTTTCTCTTTTCCATAATACTCGGGTCTATTGGAGACCCGGTTCTTTGGAAGGCATACATCGGGCCGAAGCCAAGACGAAGAGGCCCTTTAAGAGATATTTAATCTGGTAATGGATACACAGGGCAGATACCATCTCTGAACGCACAATATTATTATTATTATTATTATTATTATTATTTAATTATTATTATTTATTCTTAATTTTACCTATTCTTAATTTTCCGAATGCCTCATTTTCACAATTATAAAAAGTACGAATTAAGTTAATCTTGAAAACTTTGAGTAACTGTGTCGTATCGTGTGAATAATCGCACTAAGCAATGTTGGGATTTTATAAAAGAATCCGAGAACTCCCGGGGGTCGAGATGACGTCATCGATACTGCCTCCTACGCCTTTTAAGATCTTTAGTAAAGAATATTAACAGTATCGACACTGTTTGTTTAATAGAGTGAAAGAATTTGAGATGGGGTAGTAGTTAGTGACTATGTCTGGCTCTATGAAGATCGCGGAATACATGAACTTAAAAAAAAAAAGTTAAATATTTGAGTAAGTATTCTATAGCTATTTCATAATAATAATAATACCTATTAGTTATTTATTTGTCCGTGTGTTGACGCAATAAGAATACAATATGTCACCACCCCATCTCATCCCATGGGGGTCGTAAAAACTGACTAAGGGACTATTATGTAAATATTATCTTCACGAAATAAAAAGAAGGAAAACTTGAAATTAAACCCTATACCAATCCGTCTGACCAGCGTGGTATCAGTAGGCCAAGTATCCCTTCGTCACGGAAGAAGGTACGTCCCTGCAGTGGGACATTAGTGGGCTGTTATGATGATGATGATTAGTTATTTACTCATTCATATAACACCATCTGGTCCTAAATAAAGAGAATGAATAAAGAGAAATACTATGTGTACTAGGCAACAGATAAACATACTTCATATTTTTTTAAATACAATAATAATGTGATATATTTAATAAATACATAATATTGTATACCAGCTTAGAAAACACCCAGACCACTATAGAAACAAGTTTATTTACGAGATTTTTTTTATTTGTAAAATAGTAGTAAGTAGGAATTAGGAAGTAGGAACCAACTCAATTCGCACTTAGAATAACAAAACATTTACTTATTAACAAACTATAAAAACTTTGTCATGAGAACGATATGTGTTTACTTCATATACACTTTAAAAAAAGGCTGACAGCAACCTGGCAACGGTCCGTGGCAGGCCGTGATTTAGGGCGTCGCGTCGCGTCGCACAGGCCACGCAGGAGGTGAGACGCACCGGGAGGGAGGAGGGAGGGAGGTCCAGGGAGATTAACCATCGCCTGTTAATTACGACAAATGGTCATTGAACAACGACTAATGGCCCTCGGTACTGTTTTATCGGTCTGATCTCTAAACTAGAATATAAATTTGTGAAATAGGAGTTAAGTGATAACTTCATACGTTAAGTGGCAGATGCTGGACTTGTGATGGGTAATAATCATTCGTTGATTCAATTGGTTTTGTATTTTATCATAGATTCAGACGGACGCATTAATTTATGAAAAACAGCCTAACAAGTTGCGACAATTTGTTTGTCGCCCATTAGTTATCGGAGAATTTGTGCTATTTATTCATTTAAATTACTTACATAATATTTTAAAATCCTTTCTTGATCTTAAAGTCTACTTTTAAATTGAGTCATTCATTTCGTTTCGTAACTATAGGTACTCTGCATATAAGTAATATACCCATCTACCTCAGTTATTCCTAGGTAGTTACTATTACTAGTAAAATAGTAACCACTTAAATCAAGTATTTTAAAGAATATAATAATATATTCTACGTATTGTATTTATATGAATAAAACACAGTACTTGTCATAATAATTATAACAAAAAAAAAGGCATTTGTAGTGAACTTACGATGCACGGATAAACGATTGAAAAAGTTCGGCCATCTAGTATCGAATAGCGGTAATAAAAATAGGGGCAGAATGTAAGCGGTGAACATAACACGTACGAATTAATTACTAAAAAAATCACTAGAGGGCATGCTGTTGCGTTCATACTTTTTATAGCTTTTGTAATTTGTAATTTAATGTGATGTCATATAAAAAATAATATTGAGTATTCTAATGAGAATTATGTAATAATAGTTTTTAAATCAAATATAATAAAAATCCTCCGTGTGGTGACGGAGTAAGAATACAATATGTCACCACCCCATCTCATCCCATGGGTGTCGTAAAAACCGACTAAGGGACTATCCGTGAATATTAAAAGAAGGAAAACTTGAAATTAAATCCTATACTTATCCGTCTGGCCAGCGTGGTAGGTATTAGTAGGCCAAGTATTCTTCCGTCACGGGAGGAGGCCCGTCCCTGCAGTGGGACATTAATGGGCTGTTATGTTCTATTAAAAGTAGTTTTAAAAACATTATTATTAAAATAAATTGTTGGTTTTGTCCCGCTTAACATAAAAGATAAAACTAGCAATTGATAAAACTTCTACAGGACTAACTTGAAAGTACTTATTCTTTGCGTAAGTTTTCTTTTTTAAATTTTTTTAAGTTGATCTAGAAAATTTACTGAGTTCTGATATAAAAACCTTCAAAAATTAATTCGATTGAAGTTTGTAGTCTTCTAAGAGTAGTTTATTAATGTGATTGCTACAGCATAAAAGATCACTCAATATTAACAAAGGAAAAAGATTAAACATAATTTTTAAATCAATTATACAAAAAGAAAGAAACTACGAGTATTTCTATTAAAAAATTATGGTAAGGCTCATAAATTTTTAATAGAAATAGTTTCTTTACTAAGCAACTCAAATAAAGCTTAGTTTCTTATGTCTTATCCCATAAATGAGTTCTTAGTTTATCATTTATTCCGTGAATGATAGTACATCTCATTGCTCTGTTACTAAGGCTTCGGAAAGCTCTCAGGGCTCGTAAACCTTCTGTCCGTAGTTTAATCTTTCGGAAAATTTGAATCCAGATAAAGGCTCGACGGGTAAAAGCCTTTTAATTAACCCGAACATAAATTTTCATTGAAATTTAGCCGCTCATTCAAATGTTTTATATCTTTAACTTCTTAATTTATGAAGTTTATTTTTTTAGTGTTGTGGCTGTAATAAGTTCGAATATAATTTGAAGTTCTATAAAAAATAAAAGTCTCTAGAACATTATTTGTCTTAGGAAGAATATTTTGATATTAGGTATTATAAAATGGGTTTCCTAATTTAAAATTCAGATAATATGTTAAGAGGATTAATCCTACCCAATTCGCCACAGTTGTAAGTCCTATAAGCCAGGATCTACAGCGTGACCTTGCAAAACGATATCGGTGAGGTCCGGGGATTGTCTTGGAATCCGCAATGAATTTATTCAGAAAATAATATTCTCTTTAAAAACTGACTTGAACTCCGATCATTAATACTAATACTAACACAATTTCTTTCACCAAATGTATTGATATAGCGTTATAAACAAATTGGTATAAGGTTGTACCTATTATTAAGGCTAGTTCTTTCGTCTGTTGTCGCGTTATAGACATAATATCTGCGACCTGATTTCGTCAACTTTTACGATACACATAGGATAAGATGGGATAGCGACACTATGTAACTATTCCGACTAAATCACATTATCATAGTTTAGTCAAATCATTAAAAATATAATCAAAGTAGTACCAGTCCAAAGTAGATATTGTTTTCCATTATGCTATCGTCACCTATTTATATACAAGTACAAAGCTATTGTAAAGGTGAAATGAAAGAATATATAGGGCAAAGCGCTCCCGGGGACCGTAAAGCGTCGCTTTATCTTTTGGAAAATTGTACCCGGATTAAAATACGCTCCCCCTGAATCTATGGAAACGCATTAATTCAAGTACTTCGCGTAATCGGAAAACTGATACTCTGAGAAAGCGTAAACAAGATTGTATATTTAGTTCATTATATTATTAGCTAGTTAGGTAAGTCTTCAGAATCTCCGTGTGGTGACAGAGTGGTTGCAATATGTCAACACTCTATCTCATCCCATGGGCGACGTAAAATCCGACTAAGTGAATATTATCTTTACGAAATAAAAAGAAGAAAAACTCGAAATTCTTGTAATCTTTCTTTCTTTCTTTAAAAAAAATTAAACCCTATACCAATCCGTCTGGCCAGCGTGGTATTAATAGGCCAAGTATCCCTCTTAGGTATTAATAAGATTATCTAGGTTACTGAAAGAGCACTTTGCTTGTAGTAGAACACTTAGGTATCTAGAGAGCTGTATGGTGATGATTATGAATGGTGTGACTATTCATACCTATCCTATAGAGATACAGCAACGCAGTCTAGTACGCAATGTAGTCAGACTTACATTTTATAAAGACACCCAGACTAAAATCAAGGTTTAATGATATAGATAAATGATTAAGACAAAACCGTGACCTCCGTCTTATCATACTCGTATAAAGCTACTAGTCACTACGCCATCTTGTCGTCGAATTTGGTTGACATTAAGTGTATAAAAATTCCAATGTCACAGTTGAACTAAAGAATTTGGACATAAATTTAAAGTCACGCAACTTGTGAGCGAGGTACGACACGGTCTGAAAACTTTACTTTTACAAACTTATACATATACAGGGCCCATAAAAGCAGAAAATTGGATTTTCTGGCCCGCGCCTCCTAATGCGGCGTCCACACATTAGGCCCAACCCTTGCCACAACGGAAACAGTTCGTTAATCAAATTCACTAAACCAATCTCCGATACAGATAGCGAAATCACAATATATTGCCTTAGCCCTTGATAAAACAATCTACTAAGGGAATTGGTGGCCGCAATATTGCCGCTCAATTTTGCGATGGTCACAACAGAAAAGGTTCAAGAGAAAACTTGAATGAATAAATCTTTATTTACGTAAAGGGGTTTCTTTGACCTGATAATAAAATATGTTTTCTAACATTTTGGATCAAAAGAGAAATACGAAAATTGTAATTGAAAAATAAGGCAAAAATAACAATTTTATAAAAAATGTGAAGTAACTAAGCGAATTGTAATTTTAATAAATAATAGGCAAATATAAATACTTAAACTACCTACGTAGAATGTTAAATATTACGTTTAAAAAAAAGGTTTTAATAACAATAACAAAAAATGTAGAATAATCTCAACCATGAATCATTTTTTTATTTAACATAATTTTATATTTAGTTAGTTAGTATATACAACTAAAGGCCACTGATGATATACAACTACATGTAGGTACATATAAACTAACCGTAGGTAGCCGTTTGGTCCCGAAGGTAAAGTTTTAGTGTAATAAACCACAATAATTCACCCACCTTTGCTCATAAATGTAAAATATTTGCGACTACAGATTTAGCCCTTTAAAAATTTATATAACGAACCGTGAAACCAATATTTTTAATATTTTCAACGAAAATACTAAATTTATCTCTAGGAATAAAATAACGAATTATCAAACTTGTGTCGTTATTCTAATCTCTATTAAGAAATGATTGTACAAAAATCTTCTTCTTAAATGTATTTTTTTTTCAACCTTATGACCTACGCAGCAAGACCAAATTTAAAGCGAAACGTATGTTCGATTTTTAAATTGGGTATGAACGTAATCCATCAATCCTCATCATCATATCAGCCTATGGTCGTCCACTGCTAGACGTCTACGATATGAGAGACCTCCTCCAAACATTTCCACCCTACGTACGCGGTCTTCCATGCAAATGTTTTTCTTTACAAAATAACAAAATAATCATATTAAACATGAAAATAAAGATCGGAAAACAAAATAGGTTACAATAAAAGCAATATGGCTGCCAAGCAAAACTACTTTCTCACAATAACGGGGGAGTAATCGTAGTCCGATATAGGCGAGGAGCTGGCGGAATGGCATGGCGGCAGATGTGAGGCGAGCAATATGGGTCGGCACTGATAAATGGTCGGGGGAACTTAGCGGCGGACGAGTATCCACGCACCTTAAGATAAGAGCCGCGAATTAAACTGAGCAGTTAACATGCTAAACGATTCTAGTTATAAGAGACGTTATGCAGATAATTGGACTGTTATCTTGGACGTTTGTGGAGCTATTTTATTGAATAGTACAAGGATATTTTTAAAGCTTTTATTGGAGTTTGGTTTTAGCAAAGTTTAATGTTAAGCTAATCGTTGCAATTTACTTTTGTTTAACCAGCTGGAATAGAGTTAGGTTTTAAAAAAGTTGAATGTTACGCAGTGGATTTAACTTTTATACATAAGTGGCCAATCTAAAAGCTAATTCACTTAACTTATGTTTGTTTTAAATCCTTTTTGTATGATCTCCACGACAAACAAGAGAAGTTCAGCAACATAATAAAATTGTTAGTAAACCTTTTTAGTAATAGTAGCCCAAGTTTCAATTTATGTAAGAAGACTTGTAAGAATCTTTGCAGTGGTACATTTTCGGGCTGATAAGTAGAAAAAACGGGAGACAGACCCGTCAAAAGATAGACCGATGTTCTGGTTAAGAGAGGCACATAACAGAATAAAATAGAGACGTTTAAAGGAGGCGTATGTTCAACCGTGCACGCATTTTGGCTAAGATGAGAAAGACAGTGTCCGTGTGGTGACGGAGTAAAAATACAATATGTCACCACCCCATCTCATCCCATGGGTGTCGTAGAAACCGACTAAGGGACTATCTGTGAATGTTACCTTTACATAGAAAGAAGGAAAACTTGAAATTAAACCCTATACCAATCCGTCTGGCCAGCGAGGTATTAGTAGGTATCAAGTATCCCTCCGTCACGTGAGGAGGCCCGTCCCTGCAGTGGGACATTAATGGGCTGTTATGATTATGATGAGAAAGACACTAAAAGTAACACGTAAGTATAGCTATGAACATATTCGTAGTTACAAATGACACACGTTTACGTTAACCAAAAGGGTACTTATAGGTTAGTTAAGTGTTGGTAGTACGCCCATTGACCCGCACATAACATATTGAGCAACGCCAACAGAGGAAAGCGCGGAGGCTTGTACCGCATTAATAAAGGTAAGTGCGCCCGTGTTGCTTAATGTGTCGTTATGACCCGTCCTGAAAAACTTCTACTAAACAATACACACATACTAATTTCGACACTAAAAACATATGGTTAAGAATCAAATTCCTTTTTAAAACGTATATCACGTTTACGGGCTACCACAGAGGGCTTGCAATTTTAGCACTTGGTGTTTTGCAAAAGAAAATAGGCCTTATTTTAAGAAGAGTTAAGATGAAATTGGATTGTGTATAAGAATTTCGATCGCAACGAAAGTCCGTGGTGTGTCTGTACTGAAAACTACGTAGCGTCGGTGAAAGTGCTGAAAACGCGAAATGTTAAATGCAATGAATTTAGAAAGCCGAATTATATTACTTTCATTATTCTGTTTAGTTCAAAAAGCAATTTGGTACTAAAGAAAGTTATGAAAATATAAGTTATTTTAAGTATATAATGTTATTTAAAAGTAAAAAAAGTTGTCTACTTTTAATTTTTAGAGGATAAAAACTAATAAACGTAGTGATGATATACGGAGTTAACCACCCTACCTCTTCTCATAGATACCAAAAACATGGATTACGGGATTACTACAGCAGAAAACATCTCTGCTTGACACAAAATCCAAAGTCTGTGCAGCTTGGAATTACCAAATACTTATAGTTTTCGGTACCTAAAATCAATGTTAGTAAATACTTGCTTTTACAAGTATTTGCTTTCACACTGACATATAACTTCACAAAATTACTAAGTATCTATTTAAATAAAGTAGTAGGTAGTAGTAGTTAGTATATTTCAATAAAGTTACCTGTATAGTCTCATCGTAGGAATAGTTGCGGCTAGTAGCCGCTGTGCTCATCTCACCGGCGCGTGGACTCTTCCGGCGACATCTACAACAACATTACATATTTTAAAACAATGATATTTAAGCTTTATTTCTGTCCGGAAAGGTGCTAGAAGATCATGGAGCTATTCTTCAATAGAATATTTTGTAGACATTATGAGTTTTTGGTTCTGGAAGGGCGACCGCGTACCGGAAAACGCAGGGTGGGCAGACCTCTCACACGGTGGACCAACGACCTCGTTAGGACGGCGGGAAGCCGATGGATGAGGCAAGCGCAGGACCGCACAAGGTGGCAATATTTGGAGGAGGCCTATGTTCAGCAGTGGACTTTGATTGGCTGAGATGATGATGATGATGATTGTTTTTGTGTTTGTCAGTCAAATAGCGTGGCGAATAGAACTATACTAAGTCAGTCATACTAGACTTACGTTGTGCAGAACAGTTACTGAACGAAAAATAATAGTTCCCGAAAACAAATACAATTAAAGCGTCCTTACTTTAAAGTAGTAAAGAGCTAAGAATATTGCTTCCAAAACTTTTGCTGGTAGACTATATAAACTGATGTACCTACAGTACTAATTGACACCAAAATAGAAATGCTCAAAATTTTTACCTAAATACACGTAGGTAGTTAAATAATACTAACTGTAGTAATTCATGCTATCCGCTTACTCATAAATACTAAAAACAATAATCTTCAATCAATATTTCTGAGACAAAAAATCTTAACTCCCCTTATAAGACAAGGCTAAGCCTGATAAATGGCGAACACGTGCCTCCTAAAACACGTAACAGGGACATAGTTTATCACATTGGAGCTAACATCGATATCGCTACCTTTACATGTACCTACAATACGTTCCATATTAAATAAGTTAATATGGAGCGCTGTCTCCTTTTCTGGAGATGGCCGCTAATAGCTACGATATTGCGATACAATAATGACTAATGTAGTTATTAACAAACGCATTTGACTGTACATTAGCTGGTGACCACGACCTCATTTGCGTATTTTGAACAATTCAAACAATATATTTATAAATTGTAGCTATGTTATAATTATTTTGATAAAGCTAATATAATATATTATTACAAAGTTTCATCAAACCCTGTCAATAGTTTTTACGTCAAAAAGTTACAAACATTACCAAACTACCAAACTAACAAACTGTCGCGTTTATAAAATTAGTAGAAAGGATTTTATTTCAGTTTCAATAAATTATTTTTTGTTCGAATTGTGTCACTGGTAATCCAGGGAAAGATCAAAGGAAAAGTACAAAGAAAGATACGCATAGCATTAAAGTAAAATTAATATGCAGAACCGCAACGTAAACTTTTAAAGAAGTGAGTGCAAATTATTTAATAGAAGCACGCCAGATGTTGGCGTTGAGTTTGGCCAACTTCACCAACTTGTCCAAGTTGGGGCCTCATGAATAATTAAAAGCAGGAATAGGG
This sequence comes from Schrankia costaestrigalis, assembly GCA_905475405.1. Lineage (NCBI taxonomy): Eukaryota > Metazoa > Arthropoda > Insecta > Lepidoptera > Erebidae > Schrankia > Schrankia costaestrigalis. The sequence continues at coordinate 13,332,370 of FR997826.1, forward strand.
GCGATAACTCAACGCCCCGGACGCTTCCTAACCCGCGCCGCCGTCACAAAATAACACTTCTGTTGAGGAAATGCCGCTTTTTATGACTTAATTAGTTACATCTCGACCCACGAGACACCGAACGTGTTAGGTTGCAGATGCGAATAGCTAATGATTTGTTGATTATTGTTTGCCTTTACTTTTCGGGTATTTTTACAAAATAATATCAAATATTGTATTGTTATTTGTTATGATTAATATTCACAAAGATTAAAAAAAATGAATATTTAATTTATAATTTTAGGTGGCAAACGAACAAGAGATCCAACTGTTCAGTCTCACCTAAGCACAGTAATAAAATAAGCAGCACATTTTACTGTAATGTAAAATGTGCTGCTTGGAAGTGAATGAAACGGGTATACTAACTTTGATGGCGTCTTGTTGAAACCAGACCAGACGTTACCATCGTACAGCATTCGTCGTATGTCTTCAAATGAAAAAACTTTTTAAAGTTGTTAAACGAAATTCATAAAACAACCCTTTACTAGTGAGACAATAGTCTAACGTGGAAGAACAGTTACACCTCATAGCTAAAAATCAGCTGCAAACATTACGCTAACAGTGCCAGCTACATAATCCTTCAATAGCAGAGGAATGCGGAAGTAGCTATATGAGTACCTAAAGGTGAAATTAACTTAACAAGGGTAAGTAATAAAAACGCCGCGTCATTCAGGTTGAACGTTCGCGTGGTTATGAAAGAGAAACCGAGCACGTAGCAATGCTTTATACTACAAGTTTGAAGCGTCAATTTAGGTTGAAGATTTGGCAGGATAATGAGTATGAACTTTTTTTATGGCAAGGGTTTGTTTGTTCGTGGAAATAAGCACTGGTGACAAAATTTTACCGGTAATTTTTGGCTTAATTTTTTATTTTATTTACATCATAACACAACAATTACATCATAAAACATGATCAAATTCTCGAATGGCGATCAGTTGGCACAGGGTTAGAAAACCCCTGACAAGGTAGACTAACGATCTGGTAAAAATATAGATGATGGAGAGACGGGATAGAGATAGGTGAATACATTTGAAGGATATGTTCAGTATTGAACGACTTTTGACAGAGTTTTTAACAAAACAATTGAACGATAATCGTATCATGTTTTTTACTTTAGTGCATATACCCAACCATAAAACTTGTAGGTTGTCATATATTATGAATGCTTAATAAGTAAGTGCTATTATAATTTGTGATTATTCTGACTAAAGTCAACGTGGTTGCCCTAGAAAAAGTCTTTACAAATTCCGATGTAAACTGTACCTTAATCTGTCAAAAGAACTAATAATATTATACCCTTAGGTTATGGTTATTCAGACCTAGTGGTAAAAGCGCTACTAAGTTGGGATTTTAACCTCCTATAGATAGCTTAAGAAATATTTAAGTCACGTAATTTCACTCTGTCGATTGAAGCCAAATTTTTCTAGTAGATTTAATTGCGTTTGAACATTTTATTTGCGCTGCCGTTTGTTTAATTCAATAAAAAGTGGTTTATCATTTTAGTAGATTGATTGAATAACATAAAATTGTAACAAATTAATATTATTCCATGAAAATAAACTTTCTACTTACCAAAAGTTACAACATAACATCCTACTTACATGTATCATTTTTTTTAAATTCCTCTGACAAATTCGACGACAAAAATATTAAGATAGTGCTTTTTAAAACTATGAAACTTTGCGAAAACACTTACTAAGTAGTGCATGTAACTAGTACCTGCAACATAGTCGTTAAGTTATACAGCTCTTACTTAATGGCCAGTGCAGAAGTAGGTACAGTCACGAGCAATAATATGTACACATTTTCATATTTTGTAAAACAGATATCTGAAGTTCTGCCAATCCAAAATTGAATATTCAATGATTAGTTCAAAACTGTACGTAACCTCTTCTAAATTACGAAATAATTTTGGTATTCTAATGTCTAGATTAACGTGCAGATAGTTTAGAAAATTTTACAATGTGTACATATTTTTGCTCGTGACTGTACACACTATACTAATAGAGTCCGCTATCTAGTAACCATACTCATATTAATAAACAAGTGATTATCTAAAGTGCATGTAGGTTTTACTACAAAGCGCAATCAACATATTTAACGGCCTCTCTCATTTAGTAATGATGGAGTAATTATTATATTACAAAAATATCAACTATAACTATATAACTTTATTTAGTATTTTTTGAAATTCGTAAAATGGTAATCAGGAGCACATTTTGGACACCGTATTAATTTAGTCAGCTCTGTACGAGCAGTATTGTTGTTAAAATCTAAACTTTGCTAAAATTTTATTTTCTTTCATGTTTTTTTGTTTTTAGGAAGTTACAAAATAAACTTGTTTATGTTTAGTCGTATTGACAAACTCGGGTAACGAAGAGTGTTTCGAGATCTAAGCCTTTGATGAAATGAAAAAATAACTGACTTCATGGCTCTTTGTGTCATAGGTATGTCGAATTCGTACATATTTAACACACCCTGTGTTTTTCCCAGCTGTCATGAGCCACGAGGCTCCAGGTAACCCTCAAAGGATCAACATAATGATGATGATAGAGAGCTCAGAAATGTTTTTATCACCACTTAAGTATTCTGCAAATCTTGTCAACAATACAGATCAAACAATATTAATAAATTGAATAAATGTTACATCCTTTTTTATTTACAAAATTAACAACGACATCAGTAATCTTGATACTTTTTGTCGGAAACCAGGATACATTTTATGAGTGACATAAACCATGACAATGTCTCAAGAAGATAAATGATACTTTTCCTTATTTCTATACAAACTCTTTAAGACAACACGTATTCGTAACGTTAGATTGTGATGTGAAAAAAAAAGTATGTGTTCCGGCATCGATCCTCCGTTTGAGATTCGCGTCACGGCGCTGCAAGCCTACTGCGCCGTCGCCATGGCAACCCCGCCTGCCTCCAAATACGAGTATTTTGTAAACTTTTGTTTATTGCATTTAGGGACAATAATTATGTTGAAGTATAATAACCAGATTAGTCCTTCAACGGCTAAAAAATATAAGAAAAGAAATACAAGTTTCTTCTTTCTTATTTTTTTAATCTTTATTTTTTATAGAGATTAATTAAACCAGTAGATATGAACCTATCTGACTACTATCTACTAAGTACATATAGGATGATGTACTTAGTTTTTTTAACGTTTTGACTCTTCGCAAAGAAAATGTGTTGCTAACTTTTTCCGAGGTCTTAAATTAGTTATAATCCTGATAAGAACTGGTTAGGTTAGAAATTGTGTTTTAAAAAACGTTAACAAAAAAGCCCTTGTGATTAGTCTATTAATAAGTGTATAATGGTCACCACTGCTTATTATCCCAAAGATATATCAGTGGCTTACGCAAGTCCTCCTTGCGTAAGCAAATGCAAATCACAATAACAGGAGTCTATGAGTTAATTTTTCACTTATAACTTATTCACCTGTACACTCCTTTGTTAATCAGTAAGTTTGTTGAAATAAAGATATATTTTTAAGGGTATTCATAAAGTACGAAACAGTTACATAAGAAAGAAATGCTAATTGATAGAAGATTCTTTCAAAAATTGGATCTGGATTTGGAGAATCTGTCTTAAGTTTTGTATTCTATTAAACTAAACATACTTATTTTAAATTGGATTAAAAGACAAAAATTTTAGAACTTTCTGAAAAGCTCCAAAAACCATGTTCCATAATGATAATTTATTAAACAATACCACACCTATTTCAACAAGCTCACGTGTAAATTAAAAAGGACACGTGTCCTTACAATGTAAATCAATAATCGACTCGGCTGTCGTTTATTTTTTATGCGCGCACGCAGGCACCCCTACAAAATCAGCCCTGTACGATCTATTGAACTAAAAATAGTTTGGACGGGAAGCGTCGCCTTCCTGCTCTCCAATTAACGTTTAGACAACACTTGTTTACCTTAACTAGTGGTTCTAACCTCGTGTAGTAAAGGACAATGAACTCTTCTAGTAAACTGAGCTTGCGATGAATGAAACTTTACAACTTTTTTTTAATGACGAGCGATTTATGCTTACTCTAATTTGGGAATAAAGAAAGTTTGTGTATTGATGATTTCATTGTTCGGTTTTGTGTTTGACTGTCTTATTATTTGGTAACAATTGTAAAAGAAGAGTAAATATAATACTGTATGTTTGTCTTTGCCTTCAACTTCGATTTGGAAATAGATAATACAAAAAGATGAAGTTAGGAAATAGTGGAAATATCTTTCCTAAGTATATAATTATCTTGTACATAGAAAGAAGAAAAACTTGAAATTAAACCCTATACCAATCCGTCTGGCCAGCGTGGTAAGTATTAGTAGGCCAAGTATCCTCCGTCACGGGAGGAGGCCCGTCCCTGCTGTGGAACATTAATGGGCTGTTATGGTGATGATGATCGTCCCTATAGCTTAAGTAATTTTGGGAAGTTTAAAATTAAAACAGTCATAGCAATAAGCGCTACTCAATCTTGCAAACCGCGTGGTTGGATTACCAAAACGAAATAGGAAACTGTACCTAGGTCTAAAACTATGTTTTATTTTAGTATTAAGCTCTTTTTGTATATGACTGTTTGTTTCTAAATAAAATAAATAAATAAATAAAAAGGTAAATCTAGAATAACCCAGAATGCAAAAACATGCATCTTTAATTAAATTACTTACTTAAAACACAGTTTTTTTACGTCATACAAAACTGTGTTACCGATTTTGCATATTACTTTCGTCGTAGTTCAAATGCATGAAGTGAAACTTTTGATATACCCAGATATAAATTAATTTCGGTACTCCTTGGCTTTAAATCATACAATAAATAGAACAAAAGTTAACGGCATCTACAAAATATCAAATTGTAGAGTCAACCTACCACCTAAACTCAAGCATATATTATTATCATGAATAAAAGAAATAATTTAGTAAATTGTATTCCTAACTGTATATCATGTCTTTACTATAAAATATTAATATTATTATGTTACTTATGGTATATTAAAAAAAGCTTACTTTTATTATGCAGCTCTTGTACTGAAGATCAAAAAAAAACTGCAGCAACTTTTACAAACATCAATTCAACAGATTCAAAATACATACATCCTTATGACACTCGTTAATTTTTGTTTACAAATTATTGTATTATGTATAAAGGGTTACAACCCGTGATGTCGTGTAAAAGCCTCTGCTACTCGTAACCGCTGCGTCAACGAGACCGTGGGATTGTGTGACTACCGAGTTTAGTTGTCTTTAAGTTTTGATAGTCCACTTCCATCCTCTTACTATTTCTAACTGATGACTTGACGTGGCACAGATTTTCTAAATCCATTTCAGGAACCAGTCCTTCACAGATTACATAGTACCTAACCTCAACAAATAATGTAGGTACCTAAGTTATAGTCAAATTACAAAGGAAAATAAACGAATTATTTGTGTATGTATTTACTATAATTTTATATGATACGAATAGATGCTAAAAGTCTCAGTTTTCGTTAATTATTCAGGCTTTCTCAGCCACTGCGACTGTGAGTCTGATTAAATTAATGTTATATAGGGCCAATGCGAAAGATAAACTTTTACTCATTTCATTTCGATCAATTCGATGAATCTACCATGCATTTAAGTATAAGTAACAACATAGGTTAAACTTAGACACATTATTTTAATTTATGTTTCAAGATCAAATTTTATTTTACTTAGACAAAAAATTCTTGAGTGACTGAAATAATAGAGTTAAAACGTTTTACACGTTGAAGACAACATTCTATATGAGAATATGTCTTTAGGCAAATAGATTTGAGTCATTACATTATTTATCTATTAAAATAAAATGATATACTTAACTCTAACTAATAAACCTCGGTGTTTAGATTCCTTAGGTATTCGTATTAACCTACCATTTCATTATAATTAGGTATGTTAATTGGCTTTGGTACTTACATATTCTAATCCGTAATATACTATAAGCATTTAATATACATATATATATTATACATTATTATTTGTATCTACATTTTCTTATATTTTCATAAACAATATCTTTTACTTTTATTACGACCCTATGAATAAAAGCATACCCACTAGTCTGTATAAAGGTTAAAAATGTAGCATACCTAAGTAAAGTCGCTCCATTTTACGGTTTGTCGTTCCCTAGAGTGCAGGAGCTATACGAACACTACGAGCTAAATTAAGTTAGTATAACGACCTAGTTCTCCCTGGAGTTACAAATATACACTTTCTAGGTAGGTTTACGAACGAAATGTTAGTGTTTTCTTTAATTGGCAACACTTTATTTAAAATATGTTTTTCAATATCATGCATTAGGCGCCAAAATTTAACATCTTAATTTATTAATTAATTGTGCTGTTTTTTTAACTAGTGCATTTATTTCTACTAAAAGGTGTTAGTGTTATCTACGATAAAAAAAATTACCCCTGTTGTCATCGCTTGAGAGAAGACCACATTTCTGATCTCACTAACACCTTGTCCAAACACGACATAGAACTGTGACACCGGTATCATAAGAGTTATATTTCACTACTCTTTAGTTCTTATTAATATACAAGTTCGCAAGTTCCACTAAAACATGTCGCTATAACGTTTAGAATAACTATGCCTAAATTAATGATATGTTTACAAAACTGGTTGATGCTTGGTTTAATTCACTGTTTATATTACCAGCTGGCTTTACGTAACGTTCCAAACACCGCCCTACGGACAGAGAACACCGAAAACTGAACCAACTGAAAGATGTAAAGTATACACGCATCCTCATTGCTAAAAGAAATGTAGACCAAGCTAAATTGGTTTTAGCACCATCTACCATGTAATAGCCAAAGTAATACTCAATCGTGCTTGGTCTGAGTAAGAAACCAAAACTTATTGCAGCTGTTTCCTAGCTTTGATACAAGATGGCCGCACCGTCGCACAGTTAAATTATTTCAGCTGAATTAATGGTATTATAATTTAATTTACATCTTTTGCTTGTATACTAATAAGTATTAGTATGTCTATTTAATTAACAGAAATATCTTAAAAATTTAAATCAATATTTTCAAAAGTTTCACACATTTCTAAACTACGAACAAAATGTCATTGAAAGAATTCAAATTAATGTCATAGTCATCTGATCTATTCAGAATGAGTTGATTTTGTTTTTCAACTAAAAAATTTAAAAGAAAGTAAAAAAAATAACTAAATCCGTCGTTGTACCAAAAATTTATATTTAAATAATTTAAAATGGTAAAAGTATGGAAATTAGGAACCGTTAGCTATGATACAGCGTTAAAAATACAAGGGGCACTTGCCCGAAAACACCTGGACGCTATGATGAAAGGCATCGAAGCCAATTATGATACACTTATACTCGTAGAACACAAACCGGTCTATACTGTTGGTTAGTTTCATATTTTCACAATATCTTTATGATTATTCACCAATCTTTTTTAATTTAGCTAAGAATATTTTTTATTATACTAAGCTGCACCAATAATTTCCAAACAGTGAAAGACAATTACTTATTGTACTGTTTAAAATACCTCACTTCTACACAAATAATTATCTTGAAGCTGACTATTCAGGTTACGTAGACAAACATCATTGAATTTTACACTTCACAATAAATAGTAAATTTTCATAACACATGACATTATAAATTATTTAATTTAATTTGCAATTTGCCAGGAATCAGAGACAAAACACCTGAAGAGGAAATCTTAAGGTTAAAGGATTTGGGAGCTGATTTTAAGAAAACAAACAGAGGTGGCCTTATAACATTCCACGGGCCAGGCCAGCTGGTTGCTTATCCTGTATTTAATTTGAAACATTTCAAAACCAGTGTTAGATGGTATGTCAATCGACTAGAAGAGACAGTTATTAGTGTCTGTGATGAATTAGGTAAGAAAATTATATTATCATAATAGCCCAATAATGTTCAACTGCAGAGGCGGGCCTCCTCCCGTGACGGAGAGATACTTGGCCTACTAATACCATGCTAGCCAAACGGATTGGTATAGAAATTATATACTTACGTTATATTTATATATGAAGTGTAATCTTCTTGTTCGGTCTAAAGATTTGCCTCTTTGTGAAAGTAAACTTGACATAAAATAAAACACTACTAGATGGGCTGAAGGAGGTTGCAAGTTTTTCTTTATGAATTATATTATACTGGTTCTATCTGGCTTGGTTGACTTTCCAATACTTTAAGAATAAGAGGTGTTGCCCTTTTGTATTATTAATCTTACAAGATAACAACATTTTTTAATCATGTGTAAGAATCCAACGAAGATATTGATATCTTCTGACTTTGAATAGGATTTAACTTAATTTAATTTGGCCTTTATTATTTGTGGCCTACAAAATAGGTACTTAATTATCTATGTAGGCCTCTTACTATTAATGAGATATGTTTTTATGTTAGTCTATGGAGGTCATAAGTTATCAGAAACTAAATTAATATGTTATCAACTACAAACAATATAAATGACCGCTATTTATTTTTTATTTTAGGTATCAAAGCATCTCGCTCAGCATATACTGGTGTGTGGATTGATGAGAACAAGATAGCAGCAATAGGTATTCATGCATCCAGATATGTCACAACACATGGAATCTCACTAAATTGTAACAACGACTTGTCATGGTTTGACAATATTGACCCTTGTGGCATACACGATAAGGGAGTCACATCTCTTACACAAGAAACTGGCTTAATATTTACGGTAGACAAAGCTATACCAATATTCTTAAAATGTTTTGAAAATGTGTTCGGATGTAATAGTGAAGATATAGAACCGGCCATGCAAGAGGAAATATTAAATAATGTCTATAAAAAACTAGTAACTACTCCTCAAAACCCTGTAATACAACCCACGGTTTAACTATGAGTGCTAGTCTGTCATTATTAAGTAGGATAAAGGAAAATTATATTACCTACTTTTTGTAGTTTTGTATTTATTCAATTTACCATTTTGGGTGTTTAATAATAAAATAAAAATAGTAAAATTTGTACAAGTTTATTTCATTTCTTAATTTAGTTGGAAAGAATAATAAATAGATAAATAAAATTTATTTTAAAATAAATAATATGAAATCTCAAGTTGGGTTAAGAGAAACAATTGACATTCTGTATTAAAGTAATGAAAGGTATACAAATTGCAGTGAATTATTTCTACAGAACCCAACTGAAAGTTCGAATGTCATACTAAGCATTTTAGCACAAAATCATTAAGGTAACAGCCTATTTACAACATTTTAGATTATTCCGTAAAAGGATTTCTCAAAACTGTAGCCTGTTAAAAGTATGATTACCGAATTTTAATTGTTACAAAAATGCAAATAGTTGTGTGACTTATTATTCTTACATTAATTAATTAATTCCCCTAAAGTCTAAACTTTACCAATATAAATTGGTTCAGAATAATCTCCTAAAATTTAAATCACGATAGTACCAAATACATTTTTAGAGATTATTCCAAACATCATTTTGTTACTACCGATTATGAGTACCTACCTTAAAAATTGTACAAAAAATTGTCACCTAACTTAAACATTGTAGTAAATGCGTCGTTCTTACTATAAAATTAACTAATTAAATGCAAATAATTACCCTTTAAACTGCAGTGTTAAGGGATTAGAAGACTTCTATAAGTGATTGTATTCTAAATCATACAAAACCCTACCTACCTAATATTAATAAATGCTTCTAAATGCAATAAATTATTCCTAATTTAAATGCAAAACACGCGGTGGTTACAACAATCATTCCAATATTGACGTCAATTATAATCATTCGTACTCAGAGCACTACATAAGCGAACACTCAGCAAGGACCTTACTTAAAGCGAAACCTTTACTAAGTAAACACTTAGTTAAGTAACTCTGAGTACGGATGAAAATCATTACACAAACGAATTCACCACGACCTTACTCACTGAACTTAAAACTAAATGGACGGATTTGTAATTATTTTTTTTTATACTTATTCGTCAGTCATTCCTATCACATGTACGTCAATATAAGACAAGTTTTGGAATTTTAAAACTTCTCTACGGTTACACAAGATTAGTTTTTAAGTACAAATTCTAATCAATAATTGTTTGCAACGCCATAATAGGTGTTAAAGTGTGGTGTAATGTATAGATAAAGCTTTTTGTTTCCTTTCAATGTCGATACCAACGTCCATATAGCCTCTACGTTTATAAAATATAGAATTATGACATATGCTTGGGCGGCGCAAGCCATTTGCGCATGTAGTAGCAGAAGATGGTTGCGATGTATAGAAGCACGAGTAAGGCACACGCGACTCCTAAAAGCAGCACTGATGCCTTGCTAGGACAGGGCTCTACGATCGTCACTGTTTTATCTGTAACAAAGGAATTATTTTATTTATTATTATAAATTCAGTATAATAATAATTATTATCTGTGAAGAGATATAACCCCTTACTCATAAACGCTTCCTAAATTTAATCACTGTTTAGCTAGATTTTTATTAGCAAAACCAACCTTATGCCAAACAAAACTGTAAGAATTTAAGTTAATCAATTGACTAAAATTGAAGAGGCGTATAAGAGTAAAGGGGATAATGTGTTACTATTTAGTGGTTTCAAAAATATATACTTCAAACAATAAGGTAGTTTAATTTAGTTATGTCTCGTGACTTAACTAAAAAGGGTAGCATTGAAACAATTTAATGAAATTAGAAAGAAAAAGATTTTCTGAAATGTAGATTTAAAAATAATTTACCTCCAAAGTTAGCTTCTGAAGCTACACCACCTGGCTTATCAGAGCGTAGGAAATCTGTGCTCTGTCTTTCATCACCGAAGTCCAAGACTAATATTTCCTGTGAAATATTCATATCTTCCTCTTGACTGTGTGCTTCACCTGTCTCGTTGTGCGGCAGCGAACGTTTCTTTCTGCCCCAAGACTCCAGGGAATCACGGCCCCATTCGCATACCGCCTGCAAAAAAGTATTGTGTCATACACATACATAATAGATATTGTCACCTAGTGTGAATGTTCTGTAAGCCTATATAATTTGGCACAATATCAGAACAGTTGAAATAATAGCTGTAGGTGTTCCATAATTAAATAAATAGAAAAAGATTTAATCTATTTTTGACGTACCGGTTCACAAGGTCCAAGACAGTATTTGACGTTACATTGGAAGATGACACCATAAGACTCTGTAAACCTAAACGCTTCGTACACAGATTGTAGTGCGTTGCCGTCAGGAGTAAAAGCTGGGAAGATTGACGGATCCAGCGGGCACCTAGAATTAAAAAGATAAATTTAAGAATAAATACATTTTTGGACATCTAGCGACATCTAAGCAATGAAAACTAGAATTCTCTTGGACCCATTAATGGAAATTTCCAATAAAACCAACATTTCTAAAAAACAATGTGATTAAAACTCACCCTTCATCATCAATGATAGTAAATGTACTCTTAGAATCCTTAGCCATAGCCACACAACTGCGAGCGAAGATGCCGTAAGGAGCTGAAAATTTAAAACAAAAATCAATTAGTTTCCATTATTGCTCTTCATGTAAAGTTTTTTTATTGCACAAAGTAATTTATGTTGTTTTGCGCTTTTTCTTTCGAAGCTTTAGCCTTAAAGCTAATTTGAAACTAAAAATAATAATGGTCTTACTATCTTCAGGAATCTCGATACGGAAGGTAAGTCTATCTCCAATGCGCACCGTCTCGACTTCGCGTTGGCGAGCATCCAGGATACGGATGCGTGGTGGAGGTGCCTCGGGCGCAGCTGTGATGGAGATCATCTCCGGATCTCTGCGTAATAAATAAAGCCATTTTAATTAATGATTTCCGCTACAAACTAGATACCTATGATCACAAAAGGAATACGATTTGATATTACATTTGTACATGCATACAGTAAAACTCATTAGGTATAAAATATGGCCAGTATTAATTAAACGTAAAGTGATTTAATAAAAAAAACATGAAAACCTATGTTCAAATTTAAATTTAAATACAGAACACGTTCTATCGTATGTCATTTATGTGAATCTAATTGTTACATGTTTACGATGCGCCGACGATATTAGGTCTGTGGAATTTTAAATCGTCGTTCTACGAAGGCATTTCGAAATAGCTCCCGTTTTTTTTCATATTATTGTAACATTATCACGTAACTTGGCTCTTTATTTGGTGAATATATTATACTTGTAAGTAGTGCACTTTGCATTTTTGCGGTATACATAAATAGATAAACAAACATAGATTATTCACATCACGACAAATTATGACGTTAGGTTGTGAATGTCCAACTGACCTGATTGGCACCATTCCGAATGTAATGTTCTTTGAGCTCATGTCGTATGTGCACTTGACTTTGTAAATCTTGTCCGCTTTCGTCATGACAACGCTGTGATGCTGTAGAACGACTGTGTTGGAATACACTCCAGTCTGGAAAGGAAAAATATTTTAATAAGTAGGTATAAACATTCCGGATCGCTTATAATGAATTACATTTGGTGGTGCTTGGTGCAAAAAATTGTTATATCTGCCTGCAGATATGGCTATAAATAATAGTAAGTACATATATGGTAACGTCGTAATAAAAAGAAAGGTAAAATGCTCTACACGATAACAATAAAGTCAGTTATCTGCCATTTATTTATAAAGGAAATCCTTATTTTAGCAAATTATAACCTAGATACAGGTTTTAATAATAGTTATTTACATCCGATATTGAAAATGAATTATATTTTATTAGCTAATACGCGGATAGGAAAATAATAAAATAGTTACAATAATAGTAATTTACAAGGGCTCGCGACAACCGGCATGTGAAGCGAGTAAATGCCATTAGGATTTATTTTTTTCTATCAGACTGAGTATTTTATTTAAAAAAAAAGGTAAATTCATGTGCACAACATGAATTTACCGCATAGATTTTCCAGGACCAAACTTTACGTACCATGTTTTTTATACTTAGGTTAATAATACGTATCAATTAATAATTTGTCTACTCCGAAATACCTAATTAACGGGAAAATATAGAGTGATAGAGTACTCAGCCTTATTAAAATTTTCTAGTATACTTACAACGCTCTGAGTGTTGCAATCCTGGCCAGCCATGGTGAGGTCCAATCGGAACAGATCGCTGTTAACAACGTCAATGTTACATGTCTCAGAACGTCCCAAAGCGTAGATACGTCCATTGAAGGGCTTATTCGTTCGTACTTGTACTGCTATCCTTGTGTCTTTACACAGAACTGCCACTGAAAATTAAAATTTTAAGCTTAAATTAAACTGCCTCGATAGCCCATGGCGTGGAGGTCGCAGCAGCGGCCGAGGTCGCGGGTTCGATTCCCACGCAAAACTATTCTTTGTGCAATTAACAAACTATTGTCCTGAGTTTGCATTTTCTTTGTGTCCGATATATTGATGTTTGTAAAGTCCCCGCAACACAGGACATAATTCCTAATGCAGTATCTTTATAAAAATGTCAAGTTAGAATAGAATGTTAAAATACATCCTGTACTAGAGATCTTTGGTAGAGATTTTCCAATTATTCTATTAGCGGACACAATAAAGAACATGGCAAAACTGCAATCACTATGGTAATGACGCAGATGTTTAGATATTTATCAGAAACAGACATTTACATTAAAAAGTAAAGTGTTTAGTTTATGTTATTAAACAATTGCACTATAATTTATGTTACGCATTAATGCGCTCTCCGTTACTACTAAATATTTATTTGAATATAGTTACCATCGTAGCATGTTCCAGTTTTATCACAATTGGCGTCATTTCTCGTCAGATTGCTTGACAAATTCGTGTCTTGTTGATGTTCAATCGTCACAGGCAGTTCACCCGGTGGGTTTGCGTTATTCGCTGGTTCTGCAACAGATCAAGGTTTAAATAAGCAATTCTAGGTATGAACAGAAAATGTAGAAAATTATATGGTAGTCCCTAATAAAGGCTAACAAACTCACGACTCTAGTGTACACGTCTCTACTTAGTTACCGCGAACCTTTGATTAGGCAGAGGAGCCTCGTACGTGATCTGCGTGTATTATAATAATCGAATCAAGATTATTACAAGGCACTGCTGCGTACAAATGCAACGTACTTTATACAATTACTGGAAGTACTCTAGCGGAGCGGTGCTTAGAACTTCAAGTTATTTTTGATATTGGCATGTTTCCACATGGCAATTTCTTTGAGTAATGTTACTTTGATAAAAAATATCACGTTTCAATTTGTTGTAGTAATATGTACCTATTTGATAACCTATTAGCTATAATATTGTATTAGGCTGCAACGTTAGGCACGGGTTTGCGACTCGCAAGTCATACATTCGTGGAAATGACGGATCGGTTTCATCGTCTCTTTCTAAGTATTCTTAAGTTGTATATGCATGTGATGTGATATATGCATGGTTTTATAGGTAGGTAGTTGTCTAGTAACCGAAGTATAACCACGATTCGATTATCAGACAGCGGTATATTCAATAACACCAATAGGTAAAATGAATAAGAGTATTGATAGAGTATGATTCGTTGAAACTTCGTAAAATATAAAATTCTCAAACGTAAGATACTCAATTTTAGATAACTCTAGAATCCAATCAAAAAAGCTGATCTACTTCAAATTTTGTTTTATCTCCTATAAAAGAGTTCCTCTTAGTCGAAGTTTTAACCATCCCAAATCGATTCGTTTACACGGTAGCAATATCTGGATACATTCACGACAGTTGCCTGCCAATAATAAGTTTAAGTAAACCCTCGATTTAGGCCATTGACCGCCAGCAGATTCTGATGACAAAAGAGGATCGCCGTGTCGCCCACGGATTAGCGTAACCAAATTCTGATAGCTATCTTTGGTGGTAGAGCAAACAATTCAATCCAGTTATGGTCATGCAATGATTCCCAGTATTATAACGAATGTACGCCAATGTATGATATCAATTCAAACACGTTGAATCTGTTAAAGGCCATGATGATTTAATTTGTAATTCCTATCTATTTAATACGACCCTATTTAAAAAAAATATAGTTACATCTTTATAGAAGTAAAAATTGAAATAATACGCATTTAAAAATGTAGGTGTACTTGTTTATGGTATGTTAGTTGATCTTAAATATAACTAGGTATCCTACTTAGGTATTTTTACTTAGGTACATTCCATGCAAATGCACCGTAATGCAAATCTTTGTGTGCATGAACAGGAATGTTTGCTTTAGTCTAGTTGTTTCCTATGCATAATATGCATGTATTTACAAAATAAAAATTAGTCCTTATGTTTGTTCGCTATTTAGTACCGGTAAAAGCTCTGTTTATTCTGGGACTCGATGAATAAGAAAATAATACAAATTATTTTAGTGTGTCTGTAAGTTTATCGGTATTAATCGTATGTGTAACCATTTAGGCATAAACGTAGCTATAAAACATGA
The DNA here is from genome assembly GCA_905475405.1 of Schrankia costaestrigalis. Taxonomy (NCBI): domain Eukaryota; kingdom Metazoa; phylum Arthropoda; class Insecta; order Lepidoptera; family Erebidae; genus Schrankia; species Schrankia costaestrigalis. Next base: position 13,347,845 of record FR997826.1, read on the forward strand.
CACAATCAAACCGAGACATTTACTACCTGCACTTATTCAAAACAAACAAAAATAAAACTTCAAAATTGCAATGTTTATAAAAACAGCAAAAAGGTAAAAGTTTACAATATTAATAAATCTGACGTTTCTATCGATCGTGGTTCTGTTTCCGTTGGGAGTCGATGACACCGCTGCACCAAGCAACGACCAGTGTGTTTGCAACGCTTCAACGATTCGTGAAAAAACTTATTATCAAATTCCCACGCTTACCCTTATACAATGCGTTAATGCAGATTATGTGTGGGATTCCAAGTTATTATAGAGGTACACACTTGTTCTACTAACTTAATTATTCATATAAAAACATGAGAATTAACTAATCTATTAAAATCAACTATGGCATATGTCAAGCAAGATAGAGTTAGCTCTAGTATTGTTCTTATACTGTGCATGTTCTGTAATGAGTGATGAAGTTATTTGAAAAGAAAATATAATAATGAAGGTATTAATAAGGTTCAAATTACCATACATACATAGTTAGTACAGTATTTCAATGTAACGAACCATCGCCGAAGGAAGACATAGTTTGTACAAGGCTTCGCAGTAGGTATAGAGATGTCGTTGAAAAGTTTTCGAAGAAACAAATTAGTTATAACGGCTTCCGCACTCAAGTAGGTATTTCATTACAAATGTAGTTTAGGTTTTATAATATAAGCTTAATCTCAGAAAAAAACATAATAATCTTGAACTAAATAGAAAATTATTGATAATAAAACGGCAGATTGTAAAATTGTCGATTATCAAAAGTTTCTCCGAATTACCTACATTTTGTAAGTAGGTTTCATCGCGGTTTTTGTTGAAATAACATTGATTTTAAAAAAAGAACAGTGTTTTGTTCGTAGATTGTCCGCTAGGTCAGGTTCAAGATGAGACGTGGAAGAGGCCGAAGAGGTTTTATTCATTTTGCCAAAGAGGCTCCTATTTGGTTTAAAACTTATTTACATAATATACTCGTAGTAGTAATTGCAAGCTCTGCTTAGCTTTAGTTAAGTATCCATATTCACATAAAACAAAACATTAAAACAGAAGCTACAATACGGTCTAAAAAACTTCTCAAGCTTCTAATTAGTATTGACTATAAGGTATTATGTATATTTCTATCTAAATTACCTATCCAGTAGTTAGAATTGCTATCAATATAATCGTATATGTATAAAGTTACTTACAACATGGTGTTTTAAGCTGATTATTAAGTAAATGTAAACAAATAAAACCTGCCTCTTTACAGTAATATTAAATAACAAAATATCATTATAGGTACCTATTTATAGTAGCGGAATGCAAGCCTTTTCCGATTATGAAATCTTATAGCAATGAAAAAATGTGGTAAAGAACGTTATAGTGGCTTGTTCGGAAGTGACTGCATAAGGATATAACGGTCCCAGTAGGTATCTAGCTAGGGTTCCGTATGCAATCTGGTTACTGAGATGCGATGCCGTTATCTTGGCACTAGAACGACGAGCTAATAAACTTGTTTACCTATTTATTCAAGATGTTGCGAATTCTATTTTAATACTGTTTTATCACAATTGTAGATTAAAGATTACGAGAAATTTTAACTATCATAAAAATTTTATTTGAGAGTTTAAAAAAAAAAGTGAACAGCTATTACACTTTTGTATCAATTTATGTCGCAAAAGTAATGTAAAGCGAAGTACAAGAATAGAAATACCGTGTCTAAATGTTAATAGTTTTGCCAAATATTTAGCAACGGATCGAAAAGAAATGATTTTCTATTCTAATTAGCACTTTGTGAGGAAATTTGTATAGTCAAAATATTATAATGAATTTTAGTTAACATTGCTAACTAAAATACAAATTATAAATGTTATCCTTTACAGTAAGAATGTAACACAGCAGCTGTCAAAGCACGATCAACATTACACGATACATTCTATTCAATTACCAGAATAAACCTACGCTACCAACTTAAAAAAAATACACATCACAAAGCCAAACAAGCAACACGACCACAAAAAACCTAACATGTTTAAATCGTGACGTAATTATACTAATAGGCAGATAATGCTTCTCTCCCGTGCAGTACAGGTGTCTATACTAAAATCGTTGCATAAATTCAATTATGTATTCGATTAACAGCTTGCTGGGGCCAGTGACCTCTGCTCGACCGGGGGCAAGGCCGCCCAAGGCCGTTATACTCATACAACCTACACTCCATTATAAGTTACGCGCATTCAAATTAATAACTACAGACAACTTAAACATATGTTTTGATTACATAAAAAGTATGTTATGGATTTGACGATTTTGTGAGATAAGACTGGGTTAAGTTTTATTGAGTATGGACTTAATATGTAAAAATATAAATAACTGTCTGTCTGTAAATGTTTCTGTGGCGACGGATAGGGAATACAAAGTACCACCACCCCATCTCATCTCGAAGGTGTCATAAAAGGCGACTGCAGAAAGTAAAATTTGACACAAAGTTTCATATCAATCTGTCAGGCTAGCGTGCAAATCAGGTGGTTTTGCCAACTTATTTATATCTCGCTATCTATATCCGTGTGGTGACGGAGTAAGAATACAATATGTCACCACCCCATCTCATCCCATGGGTGTCGTAGAAACCGACTAAGACTATCTGTGAATATTACCTTTACATAGAAAGAAGGAAAACTTAAAATTAAACCCTATACTAATCCGTCTGGCCAGTATGGTATTAGTAGGCCAAGTATCTCTCCGTCCCAGGAGGAGGCCCGTCCCTGCAGTGGGACATTAATGGGCTGTTATTATATCAAGCTATCCAGACTTTCCCTATATGCATGGAAGAGGTCTACACTTGCCTTGCAGTGAAACATTGGTAGACTACTATTCTGTATATTACTTCCAGATTAGGTAGGTACATTGTAATTAATATGACCAGATCACATGACAGTTACGGTATTATTTTTCAGCTAACGTTCTGGGTAAAATTACCGTTTATAATTTATAGTATTATCTATTTTTTATTTGGTCTGAGGTATTATCATGAAAATGGTATTTTAGCAAAATTACCATGGAGAAGTTGTAGAGCTTTTGATTTGATTGACATTTATAGTGAAGTAAGTTTCACATTAAGCGTGTTTGGACTTAAATTAGTCAGTTATGATTTACGTTGATAGTACTTAATTTAAATAATAATAAGTTTTATCTATGTTTGTACCAAGAAGGCAATAAAATGACTTTAATTATGCACACGAGTACCTATCATCCTTGAGTAATATTTCTAGTTGCTTCGTAGAGACTGCGTTATGTTATAAGTAATACAAATAATAAAATTATATTACTAGCTGAGCTTTTAATTTAAACAGCCAAGTCTAATTATAATATAATTAGCTTTTACTAAAGAACCCTTATTGCTAAAAAACGACATATTAAAATTACGTGTCATGCCACCACAAATATTAATTAAATGACGAATTCGACACATTAGTAATAAATTAAACAACATAAAATTGTAATTATAGGCTCGAAGTGACTTCATCAAAATTGAATTTTATAAACATCTAAAATCAGACTTCGTAGAAATATACTTTTCTGTACAAAGGAAAGTTGAAATTATTTTTTATCAAAATACTGCGTTTGACGGTGCTCTACATTTACTAGAAACTAAATATTTAGAACTGCACCACGACGAAATCAAGCTCACGGGCACCATAAAAACTCTTTTCAATTTGTGTATGACCACTAGCGTCGACCGTTATGCGAGCACGCACGAACGCCGACGGGTGGCAAAGCTAAGGCCTGCTCATAATACCTTGTCTTTGTTACTTTTTGCATCAAAATGCAGCTACTCTTATCATGACTCGACATTTCTTTCATTGTAAACATAAGTAACGAAATTATGCTAACGTATCTTCGACAGCGCCGCGGCTATTCATATTGAATACATCAATTACAATGTTAAATAGATATCGTTCGGAAAGGTTCCACATGAGCCAGCCTGTAATGAGTATCACTTTTATCGAATATATTAGTAGCCACATGCAACAAAACTGAGATGTTTTTATAACAGCTGTTACGAATCGTGTAACACATGAGATAACTACTTATCATGGATTGTAAAACTAATGTCAGCTTTTTACGAGCTCTTGAAGTGTGACCGTCTTTCGTAGGTCGCGTATTCATTTGCTAAGGTGGTATTTTGAACTGATTGCATATAAATCATCCGGAATACAGGTTTTTTGTAGGTAATAAGATAGGTTCAGAACTAACCAAATTAGTGATACGTAGTGAAATCCTTGACGTCACCTTCATTTGTTTTGCCACGTGGAAATTACAGCCAAAGTGCCACTATTTCTAACCAGTACAATTTTTTAAAATTTTCCTAAAACAAAGTTATATTACTAAGATACAGTTTATTATTCTTCTTAAAATAAAAATACTAAGTAGGTACATCTTTACTCTACAGTAAGACCAGGTTTTAACAACAAGAAATCAATCTTAGACATTATTGTATATTCTCACAACGATAATCATTCTATTCAGTTCATTATTGAGAACATCTGATATCCTCCTATCCATCTACGGCTATAATTACATTTATCTATTACCATGTAGGAAATGCAAGGGATTAGATTTCTGAATAACGGTATATGTACGGGAATATGAGTAGTACCTGATTATACTATGTGTTTTACTTTATACAATGAAGACCGGCCGTCGACTGATGCCAATCTAAATGTTATAAGTACAAGTTTACGTAATGGAGTAGCAAGTCCTGATCGGTTATAGCGGAACAGCTGCTATGCCGTAATATTATCTTTAACGAGCTATTTGCTATAATTTATTATTATAACAAAACCTTTAGAATGTTATGATTACTAAGGTATAATAAGAAGTGAATAATATATTTCTAAAACAGACAGAGAATTTAAGATAAATTGTAGATTTCGCTAAAATCCATAGTGTCTTTATTTCTAATACCTACTGTAAAATTTTAAATCAAATTAAGCTTAGTAGGTAAAAACTTTATCTTATCTTCAACCTTAAGCAAGCTTAGTTTTAATACAAAAGTCAAATATATTTTTTTATGTTTGATAAAAACACAAGGTGTTTGTCTAAACAGTCTCCTTGTGAAAAACAGTAATGCTACTAAGTATAATAAGATTAACGCGTGGTGACGCAATAATAATACAATATGTCACCACCCCATCTCATCTAGGGTGTCGTAAAAACCGACAAAAGGACTATTCCAGAATATTATTTTTACGAAGTAAAAAGAAAGAAAACTTGAAATTAAACCCTATACAAACCCGTCTGGCCAGCGTGGTATTAGTAGCCCAAATATCCCTCACATGACATTAATGGGCTGTTATGATGATGACTAATAAGATTATTATCTATAACAATATTTATATCGAATTTAAGCGCGTGTTATACCTATATAGTTTTTTATTAGCTAGCTAACCTAAGTGAGTTTGAAAGAAAACAACAGATAAATATACTTCTGTTCTCTTGGGATAACTTACTAAGTATTGTTCTTCTGTTTCTTCTGATTAAAATACAAATCGCACGACATTCTCGTAAAAAAACTAAACATGTTAGATCTTATTCGTGTCGTGTGAACATACAATCATAAAAATGTGTGATCGGCTTTATTAATTAAGGATATTAACATTTCATAAATATATTACGTTTTGGGTAGCCGAGTGATGACGAATACAGAATGCCTAGTGTCAACACCCTAATCTCATGCCTAGGGTATTATTAAAGCTGATTTACACAGGGTCAGTAACTGACTACAAAATCGAGGCAAGTCAGTGCTGACTCGAAAAAAAACCTGTGTAAACTGATTTGAAGTCAGTACAGTGGCTTGAAGTCAGCGCTGACTTAAATATTCGCACACGAATATTTTGAAGTCAGTTGGCGCCCCCCGCCGACTGACTTGTCTACTGACCCTGTGTAAATCAGCCTTTATACTCGTAATAGACGAATAAGAGACATACTCATCTATTTTACTATGTCTTATAATAGCTCCATCATTTAGCGATGATTCTGCCAAGGTTATGGTAAAACAATATCAAGTAATGAATTTCCTTTTACAAGATTGCTTTTTGTAGACTAACCTCCAAAAATGGAAGTAATTGTGAAGGCATTCTGTCAACCGTCTCCATCCGAAAAATACGATGTCACGATTATCTAACTACAATAACATGGTAAAGCATTATTTTCTCTTAACAACGAACATCTCCCGTAGTTGCAAATCGATTGTATCGATTCAAATAAGGCGACTTAACTCGATTAAAGTACATCGAACGCTTTTGACCCTGACCCTTGCAGCATGCGGTGTAGCGTGAGATATGGTTTCGCCTGTGTTTTACGTCTTGTAAAGAGTCCAGACAATAAGTACGTATACGAAGATTCATTTTCTTTACAAGGTGGTACGGATTTAATATAAAAAGGGAGTACAAAGACTCTCGTAGATTTATGCACGGTATTAAAAAATAATAGTCTACGACTTCTGTGGCTCGGTGGTTTAGTGTTTATAGACAACTATGTATTATATAATATTTTATAACTGGGAGGGGTCAGGATCGATTTCTCTATGTAAATGTTTGTGCACATTACCGGTAATTTTTCCTGTTCTATATAAATTACTTAAGTAAAACACTAAAATTAATTACCTAATATAAAAGACTGAAGTATGGTCATAAATAAATAAAATACACAGTAAAACTCTAACCAATCCGGAACTAGATGACATTGTGTGAAAATATAACAAAAAAATAGAAATAAAAAGCATTATGAATGCGTTTCTACAATCGTCAACGCTATAAAGCTGGGTCATTGAATCATGATGTTAACTCACGGCGTACGTTTTAATGTCTAATCAGATAAAAACAATGTTTATTGTTTATTTAAAGACAATTCTCACGACTACAGTACCGTAGGTGAGAAGTTATTCATAATCTCACAAAGGACTGTAGGTATAACAATTAAATACAGTTACTTTACTTACCCTAATAGCATCATTATAGATTTATATCGTTATATTGTTAAAGTTTTTAATAACTTTATTAAGATGTTGATGGAGTTATATAGGCATAGGTGTTATTCCTTAAAGGTGTCACCACAGCCCATATCATTCTAAGTCTTAAAGAAGCCCAAGATATCTTACAGATAATATATCTACAAAATGAAAAGAATAAAAAAAAATATTTAAAACTAAGTCTTTTTTGAACAACGCGGTAGTAGGCTAACCTAATCTAACCTAACCTAACCTTACTCGTAGCTAGGAGTGCCTGTTCCTACAATGGTATATACAAAGGCTAATACAACAATGTTTGTTACGTATTTTATGTACGATAGTTAAACTTTACTGGATACTAACAGAAGAGATTTGCTAACGATATAGCTGCAACATCAATCTGTGCGTACCTCGTCGTAAAGCTGATCATGGCGGTAGCTAATAAGTACTCCGTTGTACGCTAACGAGCTACTGTAGCAGCTATATATTATGTATAAAAACTTAACTCTGTTATAGGGACCTCTAGTGATCAGGTAGTTTCCCCTAGAACCAGAGAATGATTTTACTTAAAAAAAATCTGTCCATTTTACACGCTAGGGTTCAAGCCTAGTGTTGCAGTTACTTTTACAGACATAAATTAACAGACACAAGGAACACCCAGGTTCGAGACAATAATTTGTCGATCACACAAACAAATTTAAAAAAATTCTTTTTACATTAAGTGACCAATTATTTGAAAAATAAACAGCAAAAGCTGCCAACAAAACTTCGTACAAAAATCCTTAAATTACCTAAACTGATTGCGGTTATAAAAAAAAAGAAATCACACGGTGAAAAGTAGGTATTATCTTTTTTTATCCAATTTTACGGCAAAACGGTTTATAAAATAAAACAAAAGTGTTCAAATAGTTGCAGCTTTCTACTAAAGCACGTTAATGGAGAACTAACGCGTAACTGTATCGGATGGTGCGCTGATTACCTTCTTGTTACAAAAACTGTTCGCATGCTTTACTAATACAACTTATATTATTAAGTTTGAAGGGTTTATTATTAGAAAACGTCTCAGATATTATTTCTACGAAGCAGGAAAACATAACATAAAATTCTATACCCGCATTTCCTTGCAGTGGGACATTCGAGAATTGTTGTGTTTAAAAATATTTTAGCACTAAAGAACTAACAAAGTCTAATAAGGTTAGATCCCGTATATATTTTATAAGTATGTAATGAAATGTAATAATCGTTGACCTTTGCAATCGGAAGGCTCTGTACATATATAGTAAGAAACGAGCTTTAAAGAAACAGAAAATCGTTTCGACGAGTTATCTAAATTGGCTAAATACTGGCATGCTACAATCATTGAGCGCAAACGTGGCGTCAATCACACCGTCGACAGTTTCTCACATCATTAACTTAAACCACGCAGTAAATTTACATTACCGACCATATAAAGCGACAATTTATCCTGTTATTATGTGTTGAAAAATACCTTGACGAATTGCTTTCACGTATACACCGTCAGTTACGTTAAGCTAGTTAAAATACTTATAATAAACATTCGACGCGCGAATAATATTAAACAAATGCCCCTTATAAAAATTCAACATATTAACGTCACCTATTCTTTTTATGGTGATAATTTTGACAGTACAATGGATAAAGATTCCATGAATGTAGCAGTAGTAGTCGAATTGAATTATGCAGAAGGGATGTAGTGTGTTATTTACATTTGATCGCGTCGTTGCGTCCGAGGTAGAGGGTGAGTGAACGGACCTAGAGAGTCGATCGTTCAACTAATTGTAGACATGTATCGAGAGTCGTCATTAGCAAGGCCGACTTATATACTTTACTTTCTTATCTTTGCATTGCATTTATAGGAAATGCCGTTCTATGATTTGCATTTCATTCTGACAATACATACTATATAATTAAATAATTGTAGTACTCACGTTACTTCTACAAACTGCAATGATCTTTGCTTTCAATGTTATTTTTTGTATCTATCTTTAGTACATTATAACCTAATTACATTAATAAAGATCAAGATCAGCTACTAATAATCCCTTAATTCGTGTCACGACAATTTGATATAGTACCCAAGAAAATAGTTGACCACAAAGTCACGCCGGAGTATTTTTGTATATATCGAAACAGATAGATCGAGTTAACTATATTCTCACTGTATAAACAACGTCTTATTGTTATAAAGTAAATATCTAAAACGAATGTTATCACAAAAGACTTAGCACAATAATTCGATAAACGTGCAAACTTCCCAGCTACTAAGGGAATAGAATACTGTGCTCTCTAAAAGGAATCGACAGACTCCTCGTTAAACAATATCTCTATAACACTAAATCTAAGATAGTATCGCGAGCTCTCCATCATGACAGAAACTAACTCTTCCTGAGAATTATAGCACTATCAATGGAAATACTAACAATAAATACTGTGGATAGTGCACTAGGCAAGATCTCTTCCGTAATTTAGTCCTGTGCTACCGCCAGATCTGAATAAGATGGGATATAACACGTCAGCTTACGAAGCCTTAGCTGTGAGTTCTGAACTTTATTATAGGTACGTTTAGCGATTACGTAAAACAAATAGTTTGTAATGTTTCATTATTTTTGTTTGCTATTTTTTTTTATTTGTTCACCACACTCAGAAAAAGTATCATTATGAACCGTTTTGACAGCTGTCAGATAATATTGACAAGACTTTAAAATTCGAACAAATCATTTTCGACAAAAACTTTGGAAAACTGCCCAAACTTCGGCATGTAGAATTAGATTCTTATTACAAGCGCAAAGTTTCAATTAAGTATTGTCTATAACTAATAGTACTAATACAAAGTCTTGACACGCTCGTAATTGTCGGAGTTTTAATTTGTCTCACATTAATTCTAAGAGTGTATCATCAATTTAATATTCAATTGTAATGATTCGCTCATTTCCTGACAATTCCGACCATACCTTCTTTTTAACTGCTACTTCCCTAATTAGTGTCAGTTATTTGTTTAGAGTTATTCACTGCATTAAACATAACTGTCTGCTTTATTATAAGAGATGCTTTATTTGTTTTAATATTATGCTTATTTCATAAGACTGAAATAAGAAAATATGTGTAATGTACACATCATCCAAATGATATTAATATAAGTAACTAGATCTCATGCCTAAGATAAAACTTACAAGACTTTTTATTGGTTTATATCTCTATCATTCCATTAAAAATACATAAACAACATCATAGATTATAATCGTTTCTTTTATGATAAAACAAAAAGAAAACTCTTTATTGCTTTGTCTCGCTTAGTTAATTTAATTAAATAGATATTTAGAGCATTGACGTTAGACCACAAACATTTAAAAAACAAGAACAGAAATATCTAAGTCCTATGTCATTTTAATTAGCAAATATTTCGTTCAGAAAGTGTCTCACTAATAGACGTGTGTCACAAAAACTATTTCTTACTTCGAACTATGCCGACATTGCGTTGGCCAAGACGGATTTGCTAAAGTCATCGGAAACGCCATTCTTAGCTTTTTGCCTTTCGCATAGCGGTTGTATACTCTCTTATACTGATATAAAACATTTGTTTTTGCACCCACACGCGTGTATAGATATACAGTAAGTTTGTTGCGTGAAGTGCACGCACATCATACATACATGATTACCCCAACTTAAAACATATTGCGTTACACCCATGCGCTGTTCTCGTAATTATACTACAGTATAAAGTCATTACAAGATTTTAATTTAAACCTTGTATTATAATCCCATTATCAATGAGCAGGCGACTATAATAATATACTAAAATATAAATAAAACATTAATGTCAACATGTTCTAGAGTTTTTTTGAGTTGTCGAAGTGGTTTATTCACTTTTTAGACGGCAACAATTTGCATTCGAGTTGATCCCGGCGTGTTGACGCCAGGAGCAACATTATTATGAAGCTTATCGTTTCTGCCTTACCTATTCTAGATATTTAAACTAGGTTACCTACTCCATGTTTCGTTCGAACTAAAATATATTTCCTTTTTGAGTAAGGCGTGAGGTGTACTATACAAAGTAACTATCACTTGCGATACAGAAATGAGCTATGAGCGCACGACGTTCATTTGTTCTGCGAATCATGTTAACAGAAATATAATGATTTGGCCCACTTAAAGCGGGAAATTGAAAACTAGAATTAATTTTGTTCTTATATAGATTTTACACTTGAAAGCTTTTGTGCTGTAATTCAACTTGAATAATGAGGCTTGAAACTATTACATGTCACGTTTTTGATACCATATTTTGAACAATGTATGCGATTTACCATGTAATACATATACCTACTTATTCCATATTTTAGTCTAAAATATCAATAAGTAAATCATCAGCAAACCTAGTCGCGTTTGTTAGCTTTAATATAACGATAACACTAAAACAATAAAAATATGTAGGTTGTTAAGCACAATTTGTAGCCACAAAACGTAAGTATACATTTACCTATAGAACAAATAAAGTGAAAAGTACTCACTCTCACAGAAGTTTTCAAAATATTTTCCGATAGGTTCTCCATCGTCGATCAAAGGTCTTTCAGCATTAAGATAAGCTGAAGGTCCATCGGGTAAGGTGTGGTGATCAAGATGGTACAGGCGACAGTTGTATGCGGCCGAGTGAGGAGGTCCCATATACAGGTATGATCGACACAGGAACTCTGATTCAATTTCGCATGCTAGCCGACATGCTGCTTCGGATGTTACCTGGTAGAATATAAATAAGTTTTGTATAAATTATACCTTTATATTTATCATGTGGACACAGGCTAGAAATGTTTCTATTTGTATCGTTACAAATCGTTATAACATCCCATTAATGCCCCACTGCGGGGACGGGCCTCCTCCCATGACGAAGGGATTCTTGGCCTACTAATACCGCGCTGGCCAGACGGATTGGTATAGAGTTTTATTTCAAGTTTTCCTTCTTTTTATTTTGTAAAGATAAAATTCACGGATAGTCCCTTAGTCGGTTTGTACGACACCCATGGGATGAGATGGGGTGGTGACATAATGTATTCTTATTCCGTTACCACACGGAGATCGTTACAAATGAGGTATCCAAAAATTCGACTAGAAATCTTGAAAAAAAAACCCATCCATTGTAATACACCCGTTGTATTTCATATCTAGTCTCATATCTATACTCATAACAACATAATACTCCAATCCGAAGTCGTACATTTAAAGGCTGGTGATTCATTGTTCGAAAAGAGTAAAATTTAATAATTCAATTAGATAGTAAAATTTATGATGATACTATATATGTATACGAAACAAAACCATTTCCTAATGTCGCCATAGAGGGATCACCGTAACATTTTTGTCTTTATTGCAACTGACATGGTGACTATCACGATAGACTGTACTAATTGCTTACCATCATACAAAGTAAAGTAAATCTGATAAGCTACTTAAAAAATAAAATCTTGCTTTAAGCCTAGATCTTTCTCAAATCTTAAACAGCATCTAACAAGATACTATACATCGCTGTAACTTTATGACTGTAGCAATTAGGTCTCAACTTAATTACAACATTTTCCCAAGTGATTAAATACGAGTGCACACGATTTAACCTCAGTAACATCTCGTTAACCGAGGAGAAGACCGAGGGTACACTTAGGGTCAGGACCTAAATATGTGACATCTTAAATTTATTGCTATAGATGCACATTTGTGTAAATATCTTTAAATTTATGCAACACTTACTTAATTAAAATGAGAAAATTATAGTTTTATAACTGCACCTTCGTACTTTATAACCAGGGTCTATAACGATTAAAGTTAATTTTTACTTATTTCGCATCTATCTATATATTTAAATTCCTAATTTCTAGAAATTATATTAAAACTTTTATCGCACCAATATGGACTCCTTATCAACAAATAAAAAGATTTTTTTGTTTGGTCTAGATATCTCAATTCTGATGTAACAAACAATTGAGTTAAGAATTACTTACTCCTCTGTTCAGAATCCATGTTAAAGGTCTTTTATCGCTATAGTAAATAAACGATTATAACAAACAATTTATCAACTCTTCCAGGAGTTGCTACTTTCTATTTATTTTATAACTATTATTTCCTGATTAGTAGATAAAATATATAATTGTTAAATGCTACTTTAGATATGTTTTATGACAGACGTTCCTAGTTTATACTCGTATAAGTCATAAACACACTTAATAGTAGGCTGTCAGTTGCGAGCCTCTTATATATCTCATATCACCTTGCAAAACCGTCGTATAATAATTATAATTAAATTTCTGCCATCTAAAAGTAAATCTTGACATATAAGTTATAGAGTATTAATTCAATTATTAAATTACCTGCAATTCCTTATCGGTGTAGTAGTGTAAACCAGCGTATTGAGCTACCTTGTCTTCGGCGACACCGATACGAGGAGCCGTGAACACTCGCTGTCCCTTGCACGCTTGAGACGCCTTCAGGCACAAATTCTGCACGACCACACACAAACAATCACTTAAAGTAACACAAAACAATAGTAATAACACTAACTGAATAGTTATCTTTAACGACAACTCAAATGCGCCGCGGCACAGTGTGATTAGTTCTATGAACCCTCGGAACTTGTTCGGAGCGCCACTTTACTATTGTGACTTCAAACGGTGTATAAAACTCACCAGATAAACAACCATTCATTTCATTTCGCTGTTTACACAGATAGCCTTCTTTTATTGTGTCAGGTAAAATTGCACTTATAATTTATGCGTCCCAGTAAACTAAAATACAGAACTAGTGTAATTTACCAAGATGACTAGTTCTGAGCCAGGCATAAATATTACCAGTTTGTTTATATTCGTTATTATTAAAATAGTTTTATGACGCGCTCTTGTTGGCGTCCTAGATTATTGCTACTGGATGTAGTGGGCTTGGTTGTATGATTGATGGAGCGTACCTCGAAGTAGTCAGTGCCGGGCGTGTCAACGAGCTGTACGAAGTGCTGGGCGGTGCGCCTGTCTGAGTCGCTGAGCGAACATCTCATGCTGCCGTACTCGTACTCCGCCGAACGACATGGGAACTTTTTCTAAACAAAAATACATTAATTTAAATACTATAGTATAAAAGGTATAACGACGCTCATTTTATTGTCGCTGGGAGGAGTTCTATGAATAAAGTACGCCTTCGTATTTAACATGCACTTTTACTATAAAATAATATCAATTACCTAGCGAGCTAGAAGAAACAGGTAACATGAATGTATTTTTTTTTAATTATTCATAAACGTACCAATCCTTTGCTTTTGTATAATCAGAATTTTATTTTATTTATTCAGTACAACCATTTAAACTATAAATGGCTGCGGTTACAATCCTCGCATAGTCGTTTTAAAATTGCAAGGTTGGTTTTATTACCACTTCTTTCATGTCCTGTCTATAGTTTCAAGCCTATGCCTTGCTTACTACCTATCTAGGGGTATAGAAATTGTTCCTTAATACCAAACATTAATCATTTAATTTTGAGCAGTTACCAAATAAATTAAGTTGTGTTTGAAAGACGTACAAACAACATTAATATTGCATAAAATATGACACAGAAGACACATTAGTAGGTACAACTGTTTCAAATTTTTGATAATAGTAATTAACTCCAAAGTGTCTAGTCTAAGTTTATATTTCTATAGACTCTAATTGATAATCTAAATGTACTTTATAGAATTGCATTGATTGCTCTAATTTGTAAGACTGGATGAAAATCTTTGTGTGTGCCTGCCAGCAACCAACGCTATTTGCCACTAGACTAGTGCTCTTTAAAGATTTCTTTTTCTTTTTTTTCTGATTGACAGCTCACAGTATGATTGACGTTAAGTGCATTGTAATTATTGTCATCTTGCTTTACATAAGGTGTAAAAACTATTTGTAGGTTACTTAATTCTACAAGATATTATATAGTTGACTTTGTTGTGTCTGGCGTCCCGGACATTAAATACATGTATAGGTGATCGTAATTGGCCGATGTTCTCGTAAATGTCAGCAAATTAAACTACGAATCTTGTTACACACTCGTAAATTACTGAGTAGGTTTTATTTTAAAAGCAATACCTATAGTTTCAAGTTTGTTCTTATTTTATGCCTAGAATATTTCGTAAACTTATTAATTTTTATAATGTTTTTCTAAATACCAAACATATTCCAAATATGTAATTTTGGCATCTATCTAACTGGCCTATTTTTTGTTACATATTGTCTGACATCAGAAATTATTGAATCCACAAAGATTTCTCAACTAACCAAAATGTTGTGCAAAATAAGCTTTAAAATGATTTGCTTATCTACATTTTAGTATTAACCAAAACATATTTATAAATTCGCTATCATCTTGATTGTTCCTAGAACTGGGGCAAGAACATAAATATAAATTTAATAGATAAAATGTTGTACAGGCAACGTTCCCTTAATAGAGGCTTGATAGCTGAACTATGCGACACGCCCTGAAGGCTAACGGGCTTTGTAACTGTCTCGCGGTAATGTGTCCCAAAAGTACCGCCTTCTCCCATTTATTATGTAGTACTTAACAGGGTTCTAATCAAAATCACCTGAGCGTTATAGAAAATAGGATTACAAAATTATGTTGGCTGATATTAAACTTGATTTCAGTTACTATGGCTATCAGCTAATGTTTTTTGTTTTTACTTGTGATGACAGTATCAGAATATAAAGTGTCATCATCTTATTCGAAGGGTATCGTAAAAGTTAACTATGGAAAAGTATGAAGTATAATATATATCTTTACTATCATCATAACAGCCCATTAATGTCCCACTGCAAGGACGGGCCTCCTCCCGTGACGAAGGAATACTTGACCTTCTAATACCACGCTGGCCAGGCGGATTGGTATAGGGTTTAGTTTCAAGTTTTCCTTCTTTTTATTTCGTAAAGATAATATTCACGGATAGTCCCTTAGTCAGGTTTTACGTCACCCATGGGATGAGATGGGGAGGTGACATATTGTATTCTTACTCCGTCACCACACGGAGAATCTTTACTATGGTATGTAATAACTTATAGTATTTGACTATAATTAAAATTAAGTAGGTATGTCTTTAATAAACGACTAACATATTCTCTACATTTTAATCGTTCCTTCGTCGCGACATAGAACTTGACTGTTACTATCAGTTGCTATCTTAGATGCTACTTCAAACATATCTTTAACAGTACTTCCTAGTTCTCATAACGACAAATATAACTTCATAGCTTAACTAATGTCTAAACATGTGGGACGATTAGATATTAGTTCAGGTTGCTCCGTATAAGTGGGTGGTCTAGTGTTCGTAGGCGACGAACACGATACCAAGCAATTGCTCCCATTTATAACATTCAAACTAATTTTCTCTAAGGAGTCGCAATCAATATTATTTCAATACCGACTAACAGAAGATATATTTCAAAGCTTTATATTTTATTTATATAAGTGCTTTAAAATATGTGGAAAAGGATGCTTTATTTTAAAATAGGATCCTAGGAAATTTGCTTAATGATGATAATGATTTCGCATCCTGCGGGAACCTCACGCTTACTTATTCTTCTAGACATAATGACATGTTAGAAAAACATTTCTTCGCTTTCGTTTAACAAATGGGAAACAAAGTAATCCATCTCTTTACTAGACTTATACTCCAGTAAAATAAGCATTCAACCTCGGAATGGAAGTGAATAAGCTGTAAATTTGCATAAACCTTTATTTTGGTGTACTAATGACTGGTAGAAAAGTCTCATATGATCACGTGTCTGCGTCATAATTTATTCAAGGTCAAAGGTCACGAAAATCAGTTTTTTCCCATTATCTCGTTTTCTATGGGAAATACGCATTTAACGTCATTATAAATATTGTAGATCATAAAATTGTCTACAAAAAATATCTGAACACTTTTCTCCTAAAAAGCATCGCTTTCGAGATATCGTGACTTTAGAGCGCAGGAAAGTCGTATTTTCGACTATATGCACACACTAGCCTTTTCCTGTGATTTTGCTCGCGTTTATAAATATTATGAAAAATAAGGCTTATTTCAATATATAGTAGCATATGCATGCTTGGTCTCAGCCTAATCGGTTTGAAATTGACAAAGTTACTTACAAACTTCCATCCCCTATCTTATCCCTTTAGGGGTAGAATTTATCAAAATCCTTTCTTAGCGGGTGCCTACGTTATATCATCTACCTGCATGCCAAAATTCAGCCAGATGTGTCCAGTGGTTTGGGCTGTGCGTTGATAGATAACTATGTCAGTCAGCTTTGAGTTTTATATAAATAACTTATGACGCAGACACGTGATCATATGAGACATTTTCACCAGTCATCAGAACATCAAAACAAAGGATTATACGAATTTACAGCTTATTCGCTTCCGTTCCGAGGTTTGCCCCTATTTAAGCCTTATTTGACTGTACTATTAACTGCATGTCAGTGAACATAAAACAAAATATTTATTTTTAATGCACTGGCAGGCTATTACTGCTGTCCATAGACTTTCATTTATTTTAAGTTCGTATTTCAAATCTTCTGTACACGTAACTAGGGACCAATATTGTAATGATGATAGCCGCTTAGGTTATCTTGAAGTTTATATGAAATGAGGTAATAATTATTAGATTAGACATAAAATACGGAAGTCTGAGTAATAAAAATAAAATGCTTATTACAAGTCCTAACAAAGTTGAAGTTCTTTTAGAAGGGATTTAGATTTAGACGCTTTTACAAACGAACTGCCTGAAACGGTCCTTAGAATACTTCACAATAACTTTAAAACCTTTATACAGACCTCTTTACGTAAATCACAATTCTTCTGGCCAGCTTGCTATGCAATGACCTCCGCCTTAACTATTTAATGGATACTTATTTGAAGCTTTCGGTTTTTTTTAATTCATAACTAGGTAGGTACACAGTTAACTTTTAACACAAATATTAAACAAACTATTTTGCTATCAACGCATATCACAGATCTATTTAAATAAGCAATAACAGGTTGCATATTTAAACATACCTGTATAGAATAAGTAAAGTACAGTATATAAGTTACCTCGTTAAGGCAGGCCGCCAGACATGTTTCCTTTGTGGACGTGTAGATCACGGAGTTGTCGAGTCCCCGAAGCGCTTTGCCGGGCACTCTCTCGAACGCCCAGGGACGTAAGCACACGCTCTCAGTACGTACTTGTAGCTTCACCATGTAGTAAGTGTTCACCGAACGCTAGCAAAAAAATAACTCACATTAAAATTTGAAAAGAAGAAAGATAACGACAAAAAAAGATAACGACAAAAAAGGATAACGACAAAAAACAATCGATGACCTCTGTAGCGTAGTGGTTATATAACATGACTGCTTCGCAGAGGTCTCGGGTTCGATTCCCGCTCAATGCAAATCTTTGTGTGTATGAACATGATTGTTTACTTTCATAGGTATGTTTATCCGTTGATAAGTTACCCATAACACAATTAGAATAAGCCTAGATTACTTTGGGAACAGATGGCGCTATGTAGAGATGTCTAAAAAAATCTAAAAAATAGGTAATACTAGCGTAGTTTTTCTAGTTATATTTATATGTAATTTAACTCACATTAATCTCGCCTCTCACCAAACGTATCATTTATCGATAATGCATTCAGATAAAATGAGCCCATCAATATAAAATACAGACATCATGTGCCGCAGTGATTCGAGTTCTTATAAGAATTGCAAGAATTCTAGTGGTACTTGATACTAGGTATTTACTTTACGCTAAGAATTACGTACGGTTGACAATAAAAACTGAATTTTGTACTACTAATTAGTTATTACATTAAAAGCATTTTAATAATACATGTAAAAATCCCAAGCACTAAAATTTAACTTTTTTAAGACGTTGCGTTGTAACCAACCTAACACTTACAATTTCATCCATATTGCCTGAAATTTTATTAACAAAACACACCATAATAAGTATCTGTCTTCTAATTTTAAGTGGCTAACGTTGCCCCTTGGTGATGTAAATAAATGTGATTAGCTAAATATAACCTATATTGCACCATTTATGTGTACTAATCTGTGGTACTAATCATGCACATAAATGTTTACGAATGATTACATAAATTAAAATACAATAATTTTTCCAAAAACAATTAAAAAAGAATATTTAGTTTGTTTTGCCGTCAGTACCTTTTATTCACGAACAAATATTTTCACTTAAATCTCATTTGTTCGGAACAAACAGGCAAGGAACTGCATCGTTTAACATTGTATATTTATTAGCCACACCGTTCATTAGGCCTGAAAGCGATAAACTGTCTAACATTTAAGCTGAACAGTTACAATCTATAGTGCATACTAGCCAGTTAGGTTTCCTTAAGACTGGTTGACCGATTTAATCTGAATTGTTAATCCAAACTGTGCATCGGCTGGCTAATTGGCAGTAAGAACGCTAGTAGATATAACAGATTTATTTGACAATTACTTAAGCTATAGAGTTGTATGTAGGTGCAACCTCGAGTATAAAGCGTCCGCCCTTGTCGCATAAATTATAAAGTTAGTAAACAATGCCGTCCCTAGCATTAAACTGGCGAGTAACCGCTAAGTTTAATTAACTCGCAAAACAGGAAAATTTCTCTCAAACGATTCTATTTAGCGTATCTATAAATTTAGTACACGTAGCGAGTCTAGACACATTCATGGCACTACACTTCTATTATTTAGATGTTGTTAGCTGTGTGTATTGTTGTTCACATACCTGTGGAATGGCCATGGGATTGTTAGCCTGCGTATCATTCTGGAGCAAACAGCGCGTTTCTTGCACCGGCGTTAGTGGATTGAGGACAAAGCTGTAACAAAGATAAATTATGTTTATTTTCTTAAGGTCTATATTTACTGCCTTTCTATATGGTGAATATATTCGCGAGAGTGTCAGCCAGCTAAGTTATAGTCCTGACTAAATCAAGAACAACTTTATAAAAACATTATGTCCAGACCAAGCCGTCTGGCCAGCGAGATTTATGTACCTATTAGCAGACGAAATTTTCCTCGAATAGGGCACGAGACCCGCCCTGCTCGCTATAGGACTATATGTGGTCACTTAAAAAGAGTCAGCTAAAAAGCTACGTCTATAAGTAAACCTGATCATTATATTCACGTATACATACGTATTTGAGAATTATATTGAGAATTAATTATATCGCTTTTATAGAATTCACAAATACTAAAACTTTACGTCTAAAAGTAAATTCTATAAAGCAAAAACAAAAATGCGACGAAGATTTTCTAAAACAGTTTTACTTGCGATGGCAGCTTCGTTTATGCATTCTTAAAAACTTTATAAAAAGAATGGTGTTTTCTAAAAAGACGTTGCAATGCAGTTTTTATGTGCGAAATTATATAAAATCAGAATGTTTTTGAACACTATCTATTCGCTTCGGCGCCTTTCCTCAAGCCGTGATCCGTAATAAATTCAATTTCACTTCCAAGTACGTCGAATTTCAATAAACAATAGCAGCTGTTTGGAATTGGCGCATACGAAATGTGTGGTGTAGTGGCAGAAAAAGTATAAGAACCCCTCATTGTACAAATAAAAGATGTCTGGTCACATTACCAGTTCAGACTTAGCATTTTTATAGTGTTTCGTTTCTTAATGTTGTACTTGGAAGCTATGACCATAGGAGTATACGATTTTGTGATATGTTAGGTTAGGTTCATAGGAAGTATCTGAGTAACTTCTCGCTCTGTCGGTTTTTATAATAACTACACAGATTCGTCACCTAACCCATACTCCTTTGAAGCATATCCTATTCTGAGGCTTTTAATGACGTCAATACAGTCAACCTACGTTTATTTTATTGTTTCTAAAACAAAAAACGCTTTCTTTTTCTTAAAAAGAACTAATAGCTTAAAAGTAACGGTTTGTATAATTAGATCAAACTTGTTATTGATTTCCATTTAAAGGACAACAGTTGGCAAAATGTCGGCCGCCGAGACGTTTAGCAAAAAGGTTATAAAAGCATCTAATTGTAATTTTATCTGAACAGACTTCTTTTTATACATTCCCATTACGAGTACGGTAACTGTTGTTTTGTTCCTACTGGTTGCTGTTAATCTTACTAACGTTGCGGTCGTTTTTATAGAGAGAGAGTAAATTTATATCCACGGTGTACATCTGTAAAACGGTCCAAATTATTCAATTAGCCACGTCTATTCATCTATCTCTGCAGGATACATTGGCAAAAACCGTTGCCATGGCAACTGTAACTAAACAAGCTCTAGTTTCCACAGAATTAACGTAGACGTCAATTGAGTGCCATTAGTAAATTTTAGCCCAAATCCATGCAAAAATTATCAAACTTCACGCGTCTTCGTTATCGTAATAATGTGTTATTTGAAACGGTTTAACTTTTTGAATCGGATACACGTATTAAAAAATTCTTTCCATGAATTGGCAAAAGAGTTTATGATAACTGTACCCGAAGATGCTATTGATAAAGTGAACTGCACTACTACAATGTCACTCGGTACTGTCATGACGAATCGATAGATATCTCATTCAACGGAACTCATTCAAGCGTTACGATACAACGTGGGAACAAATCTATACAAAATACTATATTTTTTTGGTCAAAACAAATATAATCTTTGCTAGAACATGTATAACATAGAGGTAGGTTTAGTAAGTTTTTGGTTTAAAGTTGTATTAGCAGAACGAAATACGCTAATGTCATGGTGTAATACCGTTATTTATTTATCCACTATTTAGATACACAATAAATGTAATCAGATTCGGCATGGGTCCTCACGACGACATGAAGTTATTGTACTTTAATTGCATTAGGATGAAGGATGTTTTGTGTTGCTAAAAAAACATATGATTCATATACACAAACGATGTGGCGTATATTTAATGTATGAACAACGATACGACGAATGAAAATATGAGAAAATGTGTCTTATTATAAAATGACTAGCTGGCCCGTGCCCACTTCGATGGGCTGCGAAAAAAACGCGTCTCATTTTTAAACATATTTCATTACTGCTCCACTCCTATTAGTCATATCGTGATACTATATAGCCTATAACACTCCCCGATAAATGGACTATTCAACAAATCAAACATTAGTATAGATTAAGCTATACGAGGATCCAAGACAGTTTGAGGCTGAGTGTGTACCATCACCCATCTCGTGCTCTGAATGAAGTAGCCAACTAAGAAACACCTATCTCTCCATACCCATGAATCATAGAAAACCCCTAGATTATCATTGCAAACAATTATATTTATGTATACAAACATTTTCTTATACAACAACAAATATTTTCTTTGAGCGGGAATCGAACGCAAGACTACTGTGTCGCTACCGTGGACTGTAATCATCGAATAAATTATTACAATATGTAAGTTATACAGTTATATTGGTTTCAAAAGAAGTTTTATACGTTCATTCATAAAATCACACAGTCAATAAAACATTTATACTGATATTGGTAAACGGTAACTCCTTGTTATACTCGTAGAACAATAGCAATTTTTCTTTAAACATATTTCTCACATTGAATCAAATAATTCTACTGGAAATGAAAAAAGTTCTTATCAAAGAGGTTGTATAACTTAAGAGTATTTCCTTATTTTAGTTTTTGTGAGTATAAGGCATATCTTGTCTCTTCTTAACTAACACGCGATATGATTACATCGCACCTGATGAAAAGCGTAAAAACAATCCACGAATGAAGAAAACAGACAGTAGTTTCTTACTTTGACTTCATTACGTCGCTATCACTTTGCTGGTCTGACCAGACTTATTTGTAATCGGCTAATTCTTAAACAAGATAATTATGCAAGTGCAAACGCCTATAAGGGTTTTTTTTCTTTTCGTTGGAGTTTAAGGCGACTGCTGCCCAGGTGGCCATTATATGACACACTACAAACCTCAAATAAAAATGGTATTTAGACCCTCGGTCGCCTCTTACGATCACCACATATAGGGAAAAGAAAAAAAGTTAATAGCAAAGAGGTTGACTCCTTGTACTCCTTATGGTATTTTAAAACAGTCTCCTCACTTTTGATAACTTATTTAATAAACTCATTAGTAAAGTCCATTTCACGAAAGAAGTCCCACGGCAATTTGAGGAACTAAATTTGACAGCACGGCCATATTGTCGATGTTATCAAGGGTGTTAGTTGTTGTAAACGATGCCAAAAACTGTAAAAAGTACTGGCCGAGAAATGCTATCAAAGGAAGAGGAATTCTGTGAAGCGGAGCACAAGAATCAGAGTCTTTAAATACCATGAAACAATGTTTGCTAGAGAGTTGCGCACTTTTTAGGGTTGCTATACGAATAATTTTTGAATTTTTGATGGGATTTTTTTGTGTTTGTAATGAGAAAATATTTTTAAAGTTATTAATACCTACGTGTTAATATTTTGTTAAACTTAAATAATATAAGAATAGTATCATTTCACAAGATATAAAAAATAAATAATTTTATAATGCTAACTTATTTATAAGATTGGTAGGTTAGGTGATTTTTAAATAATAATTGTAATCTTGAATACTTACTTGTAATAATTAGATGTTAATAGAAAAATAATTGTTATCCTATAAAGTCGGTTTGGGTGTATTTGTGTAAAGGTATTGTAGATTTCAAGCACAGAAATGTTTGATTTGATCATGAATCGAACTCGAGACCCTTACGTGGTAGTCAAACACACTAGCCATTAAGCCATGGAGGTCGCCATAACTGCTTACCTAAAATTAGTGCATTTTTTTCATGAGTAAAGAACTCTTATTTCGTATTTAAATAATTGGGAAGATTTTTTTGTAAGATTGGCAACATTGTTTTTCGCGAATACAGCGCCGCACCAAAAGGACTTCTTTCGTGAAATGGTCTCTATATAATATGATCTACAAAAAGTCAAAGACAAGCGACTGACCAGTGAAGAGAATCAAACAAAATACATTTTACATGATGCCACCCCACATATAGGTGCAGTACTTTGTAATTTACTTATAATAACTAATCATTTATTACTTAATGTACTTAAGTCATGCAAAGGTGCTCCATATGCGTTATAAACATGGGGTAATAGTTCGCATAATAGGTGAGGACTAATTGCATTCGTTCGTACATATCTTATTATATTTTTGTAGAATGCTAATGAAGCTGTTGTTTGCGTGATGGGATGCATAGATAAATGTATGAATAATGTCACTTGTGTTCTTTCCCCCCTGGTGAAAGCTGAAAGCTAAGCTATACATAGATAAAATGAGACTAAATTAATGATAAGGAAATTACGAAACACAAAGTATGAACTGAGGGTAATCTATATCACGCATGTTTAGCAACCTTTGCCATTTGGTACTTTGCGATTGTGAATTCTATTTTTTAAGATTCTTCGATCGTGTTTTACAGTGCCCCTGGATTGTAACTTCGTACTTAGTGACATATTACACCTTCACCAGAGAAAAGAAAGAGGTACATGTTACTGTTTATGTTTAAGGTAGGTACTTGTTTTAAATTTTTATACATATCCGTTTCCGCTCTAACATACAAATGTAATTAATCGTTTCTGACATTTTGGTTCCACTTGAAAAATGACAAAGATAAGAAATAGCTAATTGATATTAAATTTAATTACATGTAAGAAAACACTTTACTAACTCATTAATTAAACTCATAATATTCCTCTAACTTCTTCACAATCTCTGTGATGTCATATATACGTGTCATGAAAATGGATTACGGAAAGTTCCCATTCGTTATCTCTACAAAGACAAAACAATGAAAAGTTGACTTAATAAAGCGCTGTTTCAATCCGTTTGCATCGAGAACGAACCCGAAACCTCTATGTTGCAGTCATCTACTACCACAACAAATCCGCCTAAACGGTATTTTCATCATCATCATTATCACAGCCAATCGACGTCCACTGCTGGAAATAGGCCTCCTCCAAGTGTTGCCACCTTGTGCGGTTCTGTGCCTCCCTCATCCACCGGCTAACGGTATTTTGTTTGTATTTAATTCCATTTTTTTAACCTGCTGTCTAGTTTGAGACTAGCATATAAAAAAGCAATAATTTGAATAAATTATTCAAAACTGTAACCGTCATGACAATAAAGATCTCATCAGTTTAACCTAAATACAAAAGAAAAACATCAACAGTTTTGTTAAAATCGTACCTATAAGGTTACACAGGTCAGAACATCCCACGTAAGCACTAAAATAAACTGCGGAAAGGCAAAGCGGCTTAACCCACGCTAGTATGTGTGTTGCAAACAATGTAAACACTGACAATATAATAAAAAGACAATATCACGAAACACCTACTTATTGCAGCAGGCAGCCTAAAGCCGCTAAAAAATAATTGATTTGGCGCCTTCAAAATTCACAAAATTAAAAAGATCAATCATAAACATAAACGCTTTGTGATGTGTTTGATTCTCTTGCTAATATGAGCAGAAAAAAACTGTTACAGAACCATAAAACAATTTAAAAAACAGAAAATATTCATTTCAGCTACACGTAAATATACGTTGTACCTACTGAGTATTGTCCATGTTATAGTTTCATGTTTTACGTTACACATGGTATACAAATTAATATTTATTTATTCTTAAAAAAATATCAGTCTAATAATGCTTTTGCGCTATTATAACCAATTTAGTGGTTATAATAGCGCAAAAACATTATTAAACTGATATAGATAGGGTTAGCTCTCTTCTGACAGCAGCCCTTTTCAACCGACTTCAAAAAAGAGGAGGTTCTCAATTCGGTTGTATTTTTTTTTTTTTTTTTATTTTTTGTGTTTGTTACCTGATTTCTCGAAAACGGCTAGACCGATTTGAAAAATTTTTTTTTTGTTCGTATGGGTATGCTTCCCATTTGGTCCCATTGTCACCAGATCTGGATCTGGATGACGGGATCCCAGAGAAATCGAGGGCATCTCTTGAAAATTGTAGGGACGCATTGTGTAAAATCTTGTCATACATGTGCATCTCTGACGTCACTACCAAATAGTCAAGAGTAAGAACTGGTCAGATCCTGGAGACCAGAGTGAGTCGAGGGAACACCTCAACGGCATATTGCAGCTACCTTGTGTTTGGGCTTATTTTAATTGTATTGATGAAGACTTTACAAAACTTTACACAAACATGATCTGATGATGAAGAAGATTGAGGGTCGAGGCAACTCCTCAACGGTATATAGCAGTTACCGAGTGTTTGGGCTTATTTTATTCGTATTGATGAAAACTTTACACAACTTTACACAAACATGATCTCATGATAAAGACGACTGAGGGTCGAAGAAACTCCTCAACGGCATACAGCAGCTACCTTGTGTTTGGGCTTATTTTAATTGTATTGATGAAAACTTAACATTATGAATGTAATCGCAGGTGTGGTTTAAGACTTGAATGAAATTCTTATTTTAAATTAAAATAGGAATTAATAACGGATTATAAATAGACAAAATTGTTGAATTGCATTTAATTTATTTTAAACTTATTCTTTAGATATAACAAATTGATAATAATAATTATTATATTTATTTGATTTATTTTAATTTTAATTAACTTAATTATTATTACCAATTAACCATGCCGAGACGGTGGCTACGCTTTTCGATGTTCTCCCTATTTAAAACTTTTTGCATGTAGGTCCTCCGTTGTTCACTAGTCTCTTTTGAAATGACATTGGAGGTAGATTTCCTACATTAAAAGGCGTTTATCACTTTCTTCGTTTGTTTCATTCAATCGGCGCTGTCTCATATAAGCAGCGCGTTTCGTAGGTCTACCCATATTCCGACAAAGTAATGTCCCACTGCAGGGACGGGCCTCCTTCTGTGACGGAGAAATACTTGGCCTACTAATACCACGCTGGCCAGGCGGATTGGTATAGGGTTTAATTTTAAGTTTTCCTTCTTTTTATATCTCAAAGTTAATATTCACGGATAGTCCCTTATTCGGTTTTTACGACACCCATGGGATGAAATGAGGTGGTGACATATTGTGTTTTCACTCCGTCACCACACGGATTTATAGAATTGGAATTCACTAAAAATTTAGAAATAAAATTAATTTTCACAAAAAAAAAGAACCGACTTCAAAGACAAAAATTGCACTAAAAAGTAATAAATAATTACTTGTATTTTGATTTTACAACAATAAATCAGCCATTATTTCTATTTAATTTTAATTTATAGAATAGGTTCTTTTCATTAAGTATTGTAAAAGTATTGTTAAGGATATTTCTTGAAGAGTCTGTAAATATATTTATTTGTAGATTGTTTAAAAGATAATCAAATTATTACAAATAATGTAATATTATTGTTATTTTTGGAGGCGGTGTCAGCCAACGGAATAAGTACGATAATACCTAAGCAAACGGAATGACGGCCATGAATTACAGATTATAAATGACTTCGACATTATATTTGTTGATTGTGTATGGATTAGTTTAAAAATTAAACAAATATTAAACAACTATTCTTATCATATTTAAATAAATATATTTTAAAATACCAGTATCACATTTAAACGTTTTAATATTATATTTAATAACTGATTAAAGCTTTCCAGAACTTAAAATAGATTAGATTTAAAGAAATAATTCGCGAATAGGATCAATAATGCAAAATGTTGTCTACAAGTTCGTTAGAATAGGCAATAAAGTTTTGTATAACACACTCTCATCACTTTAAATGGTTTCTAATTAGATAAATATTGCATTTAAAACGAAAACGGCCGTTTCATTTTCGAATGTGAATTTTATGTAATTATTAGTCTGTGTATAACACGGCGCCATAATATTTGTTTAAGTTTTCAGTCAGAAATAAAAAATGGTATACTTAATAATAACGATCGTGGCTGACACCGACTCCAAAAATAACAATAATATTACATTATTTGTAATAATTTGATTATCTTTTAAACAATCTACAAATAAATATATTTACAGACTCTTCAAGAAATATCCTTAACAATACTTTTACAATACTTAATGAAAAGAACCTATTCTATAAATTAAAATTAAATAGAAATAATGGCTGATTTATTGTTGTAAAATCAAAATACAAGTAATTATTTATTACTTTTTAGTGCAATTTTTGTCTTTGAAGTCGGTTCTTTTTTTTTGTGAAAATTAATTTTATTACAACTACAGTTTTGGTAAAATATAGATAGATTCACTATCCGCCGAACCATCTAAGGTTGTTACATGATTGTACTAATAATCTCGATCGATAATCTTATCTTACATCGTAATCGAATCATATAAATCATAAATGATGTAAAGCTTCGAGGAATTCTCCACTAGTTCCTGTAATATCGGTATTATAGAAATTGTGGGGTTTACTAGTTTCACAAGTTTACGCCGCCATAATGTACCTATTTCTTGTCTGAGCAGCGCGGAGAAATTTTATCAGAATATACTTTGATATCATAAGGACTTTGTATATCACGACAATCTACATACAGCGCATATAAATTAAAATATTTGCTTATTATTGCTTGTTGGGCAACAACAGTGTTCTGCCCTACAAGCAAAAAATGTATGAGATTAATTACCTAAATAAAAATTAACTTTAATAGCCACGTCACTATCATTGAAAGTAAAGCACTGAAAGGAAATTGGCTAAGAAACTGAGACTTCTCTTTTCTTCATAATTTCTAGTAGAATGAACATGAAACGCAGGTGTAAAAAAGTCATCAGCTGGTTCTTAATAAAATACAAACTTACATAACAGAACGGCTATTTGCTATTTTAATAAAAATAAACGATACCCGATGTAATTTACGCTGCTAACAAAACAGAATACATATCAAATAGTCCAATACACTGTCAAATAGTTGAGCTTTACTATATAAATTACTGTTTAAGCGCCTACTTGTAAACAAAGAATTCATATAAAAAACTTTATGATTAATGTACTTCCAGAGCCCTTTAACTAATGACATTGCATTTCGTTTTTCGTTTCACAACACGCATAATAAATCTTACGATCCGGAATGCTGTTAAAGCAATAATTAAACGCGAGATAGACTGGCTTTCGCTATGAACTGATTTAGAATTCATCACAGATAAGAACCAAGTGGCAAGCAACTTGTGAATATGTAGTTCGCTTCGATTTAAGAATTAATCATGAGCACCGTTTCGAGATAGAAGAATAAATGGATACTGCTTACTGCGTATGCGGTTATGAGCTTTCGAATGCGGCATTCAACATCAAAGACATGTACTCATATACTTATAACGAATGTTATTAAATGAAAATATTTCTGAATCTTCACATGTCACGTTACAAAAGTAACAATACAATTTAAGTAATAATTAAGTAAAATTAATAATTAGTTTGTTTTTAAAAATAGATTGTAATCTACATATTCAGCAGATTTTACAATCATAGCACTGACTTCAGTCTTCAGTCGTTTAGTTGTTCGTTATACCTAATTTAATTTAAATGAAGAAGGAAATGTAAAACATACATTTTTAATTGATTTCGTCTTATTCTAAATTTCTACCAAAAAAGTCCCATATAGTAAAATATATATTATAGTAAAATATTAATTACACTTTGAACCGCAATGCCGATTTTGGATTTATTCATCTTCATCATCATGCTAAAGATCTTTTCAAAGATACAACTATTGAAAAATGATAGCAGTATGAAGCACTTTCTTTTATCAGTGATTTATAATGCATACATTAGCTACCAATACTCATATAAATAGTGTAGAAAAGCTACTTAAAAGTTTTTATGCCAGCAATGTACACTTTCTCTTGTTTTTTTTTAAATTTTATGCGTCAATAATGATCATCATTAGTATAATGTAGTAGCGCATCAGTACTAACATCATTTGAACATATTTCTTCTTTATATTTCGCACTCATCTTTATGCGCCATCAGGAAATCACGGCTATAAAATAGTGATGATGATACATTAAAAAATAACTATTTTTTTCTTACATTAAATAAAAAATCACATCTATGCTTTAGAAATTAGTGTCTTTGAAAAAGCAATAACACCACTAAGTATTTCTTCTTGAATTTGAATGTAGCTGTTAAGGGTATTTCTCAGACTCCATTTTAATTTTGATTAAATTCTTTGAAGATTTCGCTCTTTTCCGGGCTTTTGGATCACGCATCAAGATCGTTGCTGTCACAAGTAGTTGCTGTTGGCCCTAACTTTAAGAAACACAAAAGATCAAGCCCTGTATCGGGGACTTTAGCAGACTTGAAGTTAAACACAAACTACTTCAAAATTTAAGACAATAATTAAGATCAAAGAAAGAAAAAAACCTTACACCAATTTGTCAGGTCAACGTGATATTAATAGACCAAGTCAGCCATTACTAGTTGAGGCACATCCTTTGAGCGGGTTATTAAAGAGCTGTTATGTAATTACGTGCTAGTGTTGAACCATATTAAGTAAAATGAGAACTTTAGAAACCACTTTTTTTTAATTTAAGTCGATATATCAAACTTAAAACAGAAAGTTGCTTTTATTTTTTCATTAACACCGTTTATATTTAAAAAAAACCCGCTAATTATTGACAGATATTAGATTAATCTTTACCATCAGTTATAAATTAGTCTTTCGTTTTCCTATAAATCTGGTTTTATGTCTAAAAACTAGACATCGTCGAGTATTTTTAGTTTTTATAAATTACTTCAATCATTTAAAACATCAACGGCATTCTCATTAAAAAGAAAGTTTTCTTAATGTGCAATAAATTAAAATATTTGCAACGAACGTGTTCCTAAAATAAGATATCATCAAACTTGTAGATCTGATAGCAAAGGTCGTGATCTGACCATTTTAGATATTCAATCTGTGTTTTGATGGCGATACTAACCAACGAACAACTGACTGGCAATGTCAGATGCTTCTATAAACCGTTTTCGTAAAAGTCAGTGGCACCACCGCACCGCAGTGAACAGTTACCGATTGTTAAAATCGCATCCGTCCCATTCTTTTGTCAGATCGGTGGATCACAATTTCTTTGGACAGTTTGATTCGAGATACGTACATGTTGGTATCTTATACAATAGAAGATTAGAACCGCGGGAATGTACCGTCTCGTTTAATTGAATACCGAATTGATTTTCGATCGATCCCGTTCAAATTGATTTCGAGGAATCTAACTAGCGTTTTAATACTGTTACACGACTCAATTGAGTCTAATACAATTATACTTTTTGTTGTTCACGGCACCAGCTATGATAATGAATGTGAGTGCCACGAGAAAAATAGACAATAAATCAATTTTCCAACACCTTCCGACGAAACAGTGTCAACGATTAAGTCTGTTCTTGTTGTAAAATTATGCACATAATTGATTAGAAAATTTTCCGTGTGCCTATAAAATTATCTATTGTATAGAGAATGGGACCTATAAAACGCAATGTGCCCGATCCGAATCGTCAGGAATGCATGCGATTGTATCCAGAATGTAATGACTTATGATTGTGCTTTTGAAACCGCCAATAGTCGCATGAATGCTTGAAAATACTCGACAATAAGTAATAACCTATTGAAGACGTATGTGATCACTTTTGCTGTTATTCAATTTAGTTTGAGACGAGGTTGGTTTCCGCTTTTGCATGGTTTGCGGGAAGCCCGAACACATTGTAACCAGTCTGAGGCTTGCTTGAGGTGCTAGACGCACAGACATTGTGGCTAGCTGACACACTTCCGTAGTTAATGTTAACACTAGCACCGATTCGCAAATTCTACTAAATTACTTGCTTTGTAAAGGAGTTATAGTTCAAAAGTAGATTAAGATAAGGCACGTAAAATTTGTGACCTGGTTTCCATGGGTTACATACAAAATATATATTTATAAATGTACTACTTTTTGCCATATTCATCATTGTCCTGAGTCTAAATGCATTTGTGGTTTTTTACTAGAAGTAGGTATTGTTAACCTATAAGTAATTTTAATTTAAAAATAAATTAAAATTAGAAATATTCGTAGTAGCATTATCGGGTGTAAAGTCCTAAAAAGAGATATTATTAGTGTCGATCTTGTTTTAACCTCTACTTTTATTCTACTTTTAAGTATGCTTATAATTGAACTTTCACGATGTATTTGTACACGATCATTAATAATTGGCATGCGTCGTGCATGATAGTGACCGTAGGTCGGGGATGATAGCACAGTACGATTTCTCCCAACGACGGCAATTGAATTAGTCGATCTTCACGTCAATCAGATCTTTATCTCGAACATTTGGGTCAGGAGCCTCTAGATTTAAGATATGACAGCCACATTGATTTTTATTTCGTGATCATATTGATGAATCATGTTATTTGACGTCTCTTAGTTAGACATGAATTGTTCTGACTAGGTCAAATCATCGTACCTAATAATTGTAACGACATTATCTTGTCTCATTAATTGATATAAATAATTAATAGAACTTACTTTAAGACAAAAAACGTATGGTAAAAAAGACTCGATAAAAAGTTATTGAATTAATCTTATTTTGTGCTTGTCTATACTTATAATAAAACTGTAGAGAGATCAATTCTGTACATTGAATATATGTTAAAAATTAATATTGGAGGATGAATGGTGATCGATACTAATGCCAAAAATGCAATCAATAAATTTTTTGTCTGTCTGTCTGTCTGTCTGTCTGTCTGTATGTGCACGCATGGGTCAAAAACTACTGAAGGCATTTTAACCAAACTTGGTACAATTGTAGTCCATACTCCCGGGCAGGTTATAGGCTGTATAACATAACGCTAAGACACATAGGTGCTGAGCAGTGACAAAAAAATTTGAAGCAAGTCGGTTGAAAAAAAGCGCGTTCGAGCTCTTATCATCGCATACGTTGATCATACGCCAAAAATATGTATTACAAAAATAAAGGTCTTCAAAAGATGAACAAAAAAGTCCTAAATAGTATATATCTATCTTTTATATATTAGCCACAATAACCTGTTTAATCGTTAGGGTTTTCTTCAAAGTGTATTAAATACATAAATATATTGTAATTTGCATAGACATATCTTTTTTAAACTCCCATATTTCAAAAGTACACTTTAATACCTTATTCATAAAAAAAAAATTATAGAAATCGGTTTATAAACACACAAGATTTAGATGAAAGACAATTTCCAAATGTCGCCGCGCCAGTATGAGTACGGCTGTACGGTTGATTTTTGTTTAACGTCCGAAGCGGCCAACCGGTGCATCTATATAATTTCATTCACATTGACTCTTAATGCGAACGGACGTGGTTCTTATTGACTCTTCTCGGAATAAGCGCGCTTTAGATATTACAATACATAGATACGTAGTTTTTAGGTATTAAGTTTAAAGTAGGTATCTATCTATACTATAATAAAACAATCGGAATCGGATAAGTAATACTCGAGATATCGCTAGATCTCTTTATTAGAACAGTCCAATACAAATCAGGGGTCATGAAAAATGGATTTGGTTCAAATGTTGAATGAATTTAAATTTCGTTTCTTTTGTTCACGAGATGGCGTTACCAGTAGTAATCATAAAATAAATGAGTTTTTAAATAATATATAACTATTTTATTATTAAGTGCTATTAATAAGTTATTCCTTTTAAATGTTAATAAAATTAACCATGAATCGTATGTGTAATATCAATTATAAGTCTTCACACTAGCCTTTAAAAATATCAATTTAACGGACACAAAGAACATCCAGACTAAGGACAATAGTTTGTGTATCACAATTGTCCTCCATGGTAATCGAACCCGCGACCTCATGCACGCCAGCCATGTAATGCGACCGCCGCGCCACCGAGGCAGGTATTTCTGCCGCACCATAACGTGGCGTGCAAATGTATTCATTTATAATTAATTAGCGATTATCCGTGTGGTGACGGAGCAAGAATACAATATGTCACCTCCCCATCTCATCCCATGGGTGGCGTAAAACCGACTAAGGGACTATCGGTGAATATTATCTTTACGAAATAAAAATGAAGGAAAACTTGAAATTAAACCCTATACCAATCCGACTGGCCAACGTGGTATTAGTAGGCCAAGTATCCCTCCATCACGGGAGGAGGCGCGTCCTTGCAGTGGGACATTAATGGGCTGTTATGATGAAATAAGCGATGTCATTTATTTTAACTTACAAATTTGACAACATATGGCATTGTGCCTGTGACGTCATTTTCAGTATCGCGGTATTAAGATTTTACTTGAAAGAATGACGTTCGCTCATGTCTTTCAGTATAAGTTTAGACACAGTCTTCATAGATCTGTCTTTGTAAAGATCTGTTTTTGAAAAGGTTTTGGTTCGTTCGTTAATTTTACAATTCGTGTGTAGGTAAGTATATCTGTTTGTTATAAGGTTTAAAAAACGATTTTTCAGTATTAAATCGAATTGCGAAGTAAGTAACATCCGCCACGCGAACGAAGTCGCGGGCACAGCAGCTAGTCTATAAATAAAGTAGAATAATTATGTGTAGTCTAGTTGGTATTCTAGTAACGAGTATAGATAGAGATCACACGGCTCACCTGAAGGAAGCGGCTTGGCAGTCAGGTTCCTCTCGGCACCATCCTTGACACTCGTACAGAGATAGATTGCGCACTGTGTAATAAGCCGTGCCGGCGAAGTCCACATCCGTTAGCTTTTCAAATGCAATTCGACCTGGAACAAGCAATTACATAAGTATTTGTGTACCGTTGAATTTTAATAGTTCTATTCCGCTGTGACATAATTTGGACATACTTCATATTTACGACGCACGGTTTCACATTGAATTGAGTCAAAACTATACTTAGATCATTTGGACATATTGAGAGGATGATTGACATAAAATTGACAAAAAAATTATACAACCCGAAAGTAGTAGGCAACGTTACTAAGGGACCTCGAAACGACAAAATATAAAACAGATATTCGTATATAGATAGCAGATAAATAAATAAATATTCACGGACATCTCTACACAGCGCCATCTTTTCCCAAAGTAAGCTAGGCTTAACCTGCTTGTGTTATGGTTAACAGAACAACGGATATTAATACTTATATACTTTTTTTTTGTAAATACATACATATTATACTTAAAACACTCAGACCAATGCAAGAAATCATGTTCATGCACGCAAAGATTTGCATTGATCGGAAATCGAACCCGAGTCTTCAGCGTAGCAGCCATTTAATAAAACCACTACGCCACAGATGTCGTCAATGAGATGAAACAAAGCAGGTTTATAAGGGTTAGGCATGGCATTCCGTAGTCTGTGGCTAAAGGCGTGAATTTATGTATGTATCACGTATGTTTGAATAACATCTAAATAAGTGTATCTCTTCTGAAATGCTTAATTAAAAGATCCTAGTCGTAGAGATAAATCGTATCTTAATTAATGTAAAACATTTTAATTCCTCGGGTTGAGTATTCCTAGTCAACATGCGTAGGCGTGCGTTATGTACGGACCTTAACTACCTCAACAAGCCAGAGGTTTCGTCTGCTCTGATTCATGAATAGTTATAGTGAAATAAATTATTCCTTAGTGTTTACTTAGATCTTTTTGGACACAAAAATTTGCATTCTTGATTAAGGAAACGCGTACCTTATTATGAATTGTGTGGGTGGTTTTCGATTGTATTTACTTTGAGAATAGATTGGATTTGTTTTCGGATGTGTTTATTGTAGGATAATTTAAGTTACTGAGAAAATAAATAATCACCTCAAAGTTCAATTTTTAAAATTCTGCAATACATGAAGAATGGTTCTTACTCATTTCAGGGGCGGATGTATGATTCAATTTGGTCAACAATAAAATAAATAAAATGGACACAAAATATACCCTTTGGAAAATTAGACGCCTTTAGGTATGGCATGTTAAGCAACATCAGGGCGTTTTAAAGATGGTCAGCAATTATCTTTGTGACAAGTTTGGATACTAACAACAGGATACTATAAAATATAACTAAGTAACTGTTGCATGATATTTTAAAACAAATTAGACACGTTCCAGAAAACGTCATAGTATGAACCGTTTACTAACGTTATAATTTCATAACTGTATGATTAAATAAAAAAATACTATGTTTAAATATAATGACTGACCCATGCAGTTACGTCAAATCTAAATTATATACATACAGACTTATTAGATGTGATTACATGGAGTAACACTACGCAAATTAGCGAATGTTTTTTGTTTACAATAATAGACCGGCAAAAATAAAAAATAACTAGGATATGTGTCATTTTCAACCGCCTCGAGTAATGCAATGCTTCTTGACATTTCACTACAGAAACACTGTAAATTTTAGTCAGTAAGTTTCTCCATTTTTTTTCGAGACACTTGCCTGAGTCAACGGCGAGACATTTAAAAAATACAGTGACTTCCAATATTTCACCCACAAAACTTTTATCACGAAGTATTTATGCTACTGATGCGACCTTGGGATGGGACTCCCTTTTTATAGCTAGTTTATATTTTTGAACGAAAAGTTTTCAGTTGCATATCAATTGTGCAACTAAAACACTTTTCGTAAACACTCGTTCAGACTACTTTGATGTAGTGTTCAAAGACGAAACTGTCGAGTTTTAAGCCACATTTCTGTAACCAGTGACTTAAGGAGCGGAGACGTGATCGCTATCTAAGGATCTTATCAGAAATCTAAGTAAAAGTTTTATAGCGAATATCAACTAGCTATAACACCGGAGTAAACTCCCATCAATAGAATAAATACTTTGAAATGTACGACCACGATACCCGATACTCTAAGATTAAGATATCTTGATTTCTCTTATAAATAAAGCTCTTGCAGATGCGAAACTTTAATGAATATTGTTTAATGGTATGAGGAACATTATCAATAAATTTTCTAGGAAATGTAGTAATAAATAATGTTAATACTTACTTAGCACTACAGTAGCTTGTAATAATATAAGTCCTAGCCGCGCAAGGGGCAGCCCGTCACCCTTCATGTTGAGGGGTCACCTGTAACAATTAAAAAGATATGTAATTAGTATAAACTTGATGCTTTGCTTGACTAGTCTCTGTGTGAGAGTGCTCATTAAGTTTGTTGCTCTTTCTAACTCTGGCGTGTTTTTAAACTAATTAGTTAAACTGTTAGTGTTGAAAACATCTAGAAAACGCTGTTGGTAAAAG
The DNA here is from genome assembly GCA_905475405.1 of Schrankia costaestrigalis. Lineage (NCBI taxonomy): Eukaryota > Metazoa > Arthropoda > Insecta > Lepidoptera > Erebidae > Schrankia > Schrankia costaestrigalis. The sequence goes on from FR997826.1 coordinate 13,384,992, forward strand.
TTTGTTTTTTGAATAACCTCCAAAACCTTTGAAGACAATTTTACTCAACTACATTCAGATAAATAGATGCACTAACGTTCTAGATTTCGAAGACAGTTGGTAGATGCTTTGATTCAATACAACAGTTAGTTCCGATTACTTTATCACTGAACAGCGGTTATTAAAGAGGTTTCATTTTAATTGTGTTTTTGTTATAACTTGCCTGCTATAGTAGCGTAGCGGAAGTGGAATCAGACTACCGTACTCGAGGTCGCACATTCAATTTCTATGCAATGCATTCTGCGATCACAGCAAATATCCAGTTTCAAGAGATTATGTCAGTAAAATTTATAGTTTTCAAAGTCCCGCGATACGAGCTTTTGTACAAACTACGAACCCTCGATCGCAATTGTTTCTACTTTATTCAAAAGTAATTGCCCTTTAACCATTGATTGCCTATCTGTAAAAATGTTTGATCATAATAGACATAAAAGAAATATATGACAAGCGAACAGCTAAAAAAATAAATTATGTTATTAACATGAAAAGAAATATGAGTACACACGTATTGACATCAATACACAAAATAAAATCGAAAGTTTAACCAAAATGGGAACTGTAAATGTAATAACAAACTAATGATTGGCAGAAGTAGGCAGCGGTTTTGTTATTATTTATTGAGGAAGTGCAATCGTGCATAAGCAATGAATTACTGATTCACCAACTTAATGTACCTTTAGATCAGTACAGTTCTATCATTAAAGATACGTGTCTCTTATGTCAGAAAGATATTTCACCCACTTTTGATTCCATGCCGAAGTGAGCAATCGCTACAAAGTGTTCAAAAGAATGTAATTTGAACTTAATGATTAAAAATGAAAGTAGGCAGACTTTAACATGAGATATTACCACTAGACCATTGTTTACGAGCAAATCGTACGAAGAGTCTAACGGTCAAACGATTGTTCAGGATTTCATAGTTTTTTATTCGCATAAGTACACAAAATGCGGTCAAGATCAATAACACTGTATGGACCCATGAATACAAACAGGAAAGTCAGTGACACGAATTTTCATTGCCTTTTTTTCTATTGCAATATCGCTTTCACTATAGTTTATTTTTAAACACAAAGAATGATCATTTACAAACGTGAAAGTACTACTATTGTTGTATAGATATTTCCTAAAAAAAAATCGAAACCATTTCTGGTACATGCGGTTTTATTTGACTACTTTTCAATCAATCTACAACGCTCCAAAACAACTGTATAAGTATCGATATTGTTTAAATCGAATGCAGAGTAATACGTTTTTATATGAAACTAAAGCAATCAAGCAACGGAAGTCAGCAGAACGCAGCGTCATAAAAATCGTCATATAAATTGCACTTGAACCAGTACAGCTATTTTAATTAGGCAGCTTTCACAAGAGACACGCGTTCAAAAAGCTCGAGATTCCAAAATGCCACTATATGAGATATCGATGAAATAAATCAGATAAAGATTGATTAAACACTTTGAAAGGGTAATTCTGACGTGGGAAGCTTCTGGCTGCTTCCATTACGACAGTTATGAATTCTTGACACTGCACCACGCCTATGTAACATAGTTAATGAAGATGTTACTCTTACAGATAAAATTCACTCTGATTACCATTTACGGAATAAATACTGTACATGTGTGCGTAAATGGCGCAGCTCACATTGTTCAATACGTACAAGTAATTGCACTTAGATACCGTTTGACTAAGTACTCTACGGAGAAACTATTATGTCGAGTGATTCTCAAAATCCAGCGGAAGAGGTGACTTCGCGGTACTGATTTTTAAACTCTAACGAACCACAAACAAGAAACGGTGTTGCGGTGAAGGCGATTTGAGATAATTTGTCCGATTTTGTCCCCGTAATACAGTGAGCGTGAAGGAAACAGTGCGCGAGCATTCCTCGCACGGGTGTGTAACTCGACCACTTACACGCATAGTGAAGCACATTGCTTTACTCACATTAACGTTCTTGACAAATCGCTTTTATGTTTTCAAACCGTGCGATATGCACTCGCATAAGCTAAGCTTTTGCACAAGTTTATGCATCAACCGTTATGACAACTTTTTAATCGTTTTCAACTAAAAACCTGTATAAGGATTTACAATCGATGTAAATAAATTACTTTCAAATCCTTATTTATGAGTATAATAACCGATAGGATACGATAATGTCACCAACCAATCGTTTTAAAAATCTCGTAAAATGCAAAACATGAAAATTGGCAGAATTAGTTTTATTTATTTTCAACAATTCTATACACATAGAAATAGAACATACTTAACCTTATTTTATAGCTTTTTAAAGTTTTGATCTGAAAACATCAAATAATTAGATTCAACCAAATGCCTTTTCTTTATACTATAAACAAGGTGTTTGATAATATCGCACATAAGAACCAAATAACGGCATAAAAAATATCCTTAGCTTAACATAAAGAACAGCTAAAACAATGTGCCGGTTGACATTTATAGTTATCTTATATGGTAGAATAGAACAAGGAGCCTGCGATACAGTTACGTTTACCCATAACACCATGAGAGTCGCAACTCGCAACCGAGATGCTCTGCCAGCGGAACATTGCTCCGATCTTGGTCACTCGACAGAATAAACAGTAATCCGCTATTGTGTAGGTGAGAAGTTTTAAGGTTTGCTATAGCTAACATTTGGGTTAGATTAAGAGATACCAACTGCTTTTATAATTATTTGCCACTTTTATCGAATTCATGTAAGCGTTAAATTATTAAAATCGTAAACGATTTAGCTGACTCGGTGTCGCGGGTTTATATCTTCCGCAGAACAATTCTTAGTCATAATAACAGCGCATTAATGTCCCACTGCAGGGACGGGCGTCCTCCCGTGACGGAGGGATACTTGACTTACTAATACCACGCTGGCCAGACGGATTGGTATAGGGTTTAATTTCAAGTTTTCCTTCTTTTTACTTCGTAAAGATAATATTTACGATTAACTCCTTAGCCGGTTTTTACGACACCCATGGGATGAGATGGGGTGGTGACATATTGTATTCTTACTCCGTCACCACACGGACAATTCTTAGTAGATGTACAAACTATTTTCCTGAGTTAGGATAATCTTTGTGTTCGTTAAAATTTATGTATGGGTGTGGAAGATTCTTTTTTGTTTAAAAAAAATATATTTTAATAATAATTATGTTGATTTACATAGCGTCACTATATTATGTAAGCTTACAGATACTAGAGAAATACAAATATATTATTACCTACTACATTATGAACAGCCAGACCGAAACAAGTTGCCGTGTTTACGTTCGTGTTCACATGTCAAATGTTTGATTTGTGTAGGGAACTGACATTTCTTGTCATCATTATCAAACGGAGAATGACGTATTGTTTAAAAAAAAGTTCATTTACGTTAAATACAATGATTTTCTTCCGACTTCAAATCTACACGTTTTTTCATTGACATATTTTGATTTTATTAGATAACTTTGTACGTTTATCTAAAAGGTTTTTATTTTAAATTGAATTTTCTCTAAAAACTATTTTCAATTATTTTTTCTCGTCAACCTTTATTTAGACTTTATAACCTACCACGTTTGCCTAGAGTGGGTAAGTAGATGTGCACTAGACCTCATAATTCGACCTAAGGTTGCTGCCGTTGACAACAAATTGCTAGCATTTCCTTCATCACCAAACCAAATATAGTACATCCTGCACTAATACTTATCATGTATAATAATTCTATGTCTAACTACAATATTATGTTAAAGTCCCACTACTACATTATCACAAAGCAATATTTCATACATCACATTAACAAGCAACTAACACCTACTTAACTTCTGAGTGTGTTATTATGTTTTCGGAGCGTATGGTAAACTTGAAGCAACGGAGGCACACCCACTCATTATCTACTCAATGTAAGTAGTTACTTCCTGATCTAAGTAGTTGCTGCCATCTTGGTCTATTGGTAAAAGTATTTGACTGCCGATGCTTCGTCGTATAGTTTCCTTCAATACGTCATAATTATGTCTTATGGGTTATTACTTAGATTTTTTTTTTTGTTGAGGGCGAGTAGTTTGTCTCTGGCGACAGTTACTACTTTACACGGGCTGTGGTGGGGCGGATGGCCCTCAATCAAAATTACTTAGATAAGGCTGAGTATACTTTATCTTGTAGTAGTAGTAGGTCAAGTTTTCACTTCACTGACTCATCCGTTCAGCCTTTTCTTTCTTTAATAATTTGTGTAGTGGTCTACCTGATGGCGAGAATAGTTCAAGCTGCCTGTTGGCCTCGACTGTGTCACAATGAGTACACCTGGGACCGACTTTTTACGAGCCCTTCGAAGTAGGAAGGTGCTCAGATGAAATACCACAAAAAGGTCACCTATCAAGGAATTGACTGACGTTGCTTAATGCAGGCTATATGGGTAATGAAATACAACTGCTTGTGAACGCCTATACCCTTTTAATGGTACATTAAAACGCTAGTAACACAAAGTCTGGTATACTCCTAACAGTGTTACACGAACGCCTAAACAGCTATAAAATTCACCATTGTATTGGTGTGAAGTTTTAACAGTTCTTGTTTGTATTGTTACTGTAATGTTAGGCGCCACTCGGAGTTTTATTTTTCTATTTAGTTCACGCTGCGGTGCGGTGAGTGAGCGTTATGCCAACAGAACGTTGTTTAACTGTATAAGTAATACTTTTTGCTTCTTGTTTTAAACTTAATGTTAACAGTGACGTATTAGACAGTAAAATGTAATTTATCTATTACTTACGGTTTTTTATTTTTATTTTAAAAAGTGTTAAGGAAGATTGACGTAGAGTGTTTTTATAGAGACTAATTATAGTTAAATAGTTTTATAGCTTTTTAAAGAAATATTTAATATAAAGCTACAGAATATTATTCTTGTTAGATTTTTCAGTCATATTGTCGACCCCTACTTTAAAGTATTAGTATTTGAATTCACTTCAACCAACTTAGGATTTAACTCAATTTCCTTTCCCACTGAGCCTGTCAATAAGCCACTGCAGGAAAGATTATGAAAATTTTCTAAAAGAGAGGTCCTCTCTTTTAGAAAATTTTGCATTCTTATACGACACTGGCTAGACGGATTGTTGTTTATTATTATTATTTCAACATAAAATTACCTAGCTTTTATTATGTAGAGATAATGTCACTAATTTTCCTCACTCCCATAGGAAGTGAATACTTACTCCGTCACCACACAAAGAACTTTAATACACATTCTTTAAGTATGTTCTATTATATAAACATAACTAACAACGTAATTGTCCTTACACGTCACAGGTATGCCCAAGCCCAATTAAGAAGCCACAACCTTGTACCATCACAGTTCAAGTTAATGCTCAGACAAATGTTAATAGAGATCATGCATGAGCCCACACGCGTTCCGTTACTGCACTACATACAATCATTGCGCGCTGGTGACGTTATCCATATGTCACGTAATGTACGTAACAGTTACGAAGCGGTTCGTACTTCGGTGACGATGTGCAGACGCAGTCACCGTGAGCACAAATTGCCCAATTTAACGGTGTACGCAGAGATGCAAGCAACTAAACATTTTATTGATCTTTTGCTTAAGTTAACTGCAAAATGTTATTTTTTTTTTAATTACCGTAGTGAATGAAGTTGTTGTTGTAGCGATACAGTCTAAAGCCCGATTTACACATCGACAAGTACAGTAGCGAGTTAATTAGTAAGTTGTTGATTAAGTTGATTTATCGATGTGTAAATCGGCCACGTCAGAGGCATAAAGGGACTACTCTCCACATCAAGGTAGCCACTATCCCAACGATAAAGAGAAAGAAGTAGTGAAGTAGTTACAATACATGTTTCGATTCTCGTTTAATAAAAATCTTTGTGCACTTCTATACCCAACAATTTTTGCATTGTTCTAGTTGTTTTCTTTGTACACATCATTAATCTAGTACCTATAGTACAAGCTCTGCCTAATTTTAGATTAGATGATGTTGTGTGAATGTGTGAGAAATATAGATGTTGTGTTTTTTTTATTATTTAATTTGGTACTATGCAACAATTGACGGATACTTAAAAAATAATTATCAACGGATTGAGTGAAATTAAAAGATTTTGCCCTGCAGCAGAACAGTATATGCTTAATAACTAATAGTATAACTAATAAGTTACAACCTTGTAATAACACTAAAACTGGAAGTTTAAAGCATTTTAAGAGACTGTTTTTATTACTACTCTTTAAGAATTACTTTGTAGAGAGTTACTTTACAATGTTATTTAACTTTATAGATCTTGTTCTATAACTTGTTTGAGCCATGTGTTATACTAATAAATGAGACACCTTTATGTCTTTTTTTATTCACAAGTGATGCAAGCGGATGAGTAAGTTTTAAACTAATTTGAAAGAAGCACCTATTTATGAAGAAGTCAGTATTTTTTATTCCTTTTGATAACAAGTAAGAACTGATAAAATAAATCCTATTCTACTAATATTATAAATGCGAAAGTTTGTGAGGATGTATGGATGTTTGTTACTCTTTTACGCAAAAACTACTGAATAAATTTTGATGAAATTTGGAATACCTATAGGTATAGAATAACATTTAAGCTTCATAAACAACGCGAGTGAAGCCGCGGGCATCAGCTAGTCTTATATAATGACTTATGATAACATCATGATGGTGGACTAGGAGCACACAGGACATCGTAAATCCCAGACTAAACGTTGAAGGATCTAAATTCGGGACAAGTATCAGGCTTTGGATGAAGCTTTACATCGTCAATTTTGTCTCTCGTCATTCCAGCAAAGTATGTGTTAAATGTACATTATCTAATAGTAAATATATAAGAAATCTATTTAGTTTATTTTTGTTACTTTGTTGCCTTAATTATAAAGAAATGAGGCGTGACGCGCCTGGAAGGATTTTTCATTAAACACACAATGCCTTTGTGTTCCCACACCGCGGGCAATGAATGGACCACTAGCCACTAGCCGATGATCGCCGACGATCGCCGATATCACGTACAAATCATTCCCATTGACTTCTTTGTACAATAAAATTACAGTTCTTATTTCCTGTTACTTTTGCACTAATTAAGGTTAGAATAACATTTACAACCGACTTACAATGCTTATAGAATCACACGATGTAAATTGAACAAAACATGTAGATGTAATCAACTACATGTGTAATCTATTTTAATTGACGCAAGAAAACTATGACCAGTTGTTCATTAAACATAAACATGATTGGTTGTAATAACAGTTTACAGAATTTATTGCACCGTAAGCGCTTTATAAATTTTAATATTTTAAAAGAAAGTTTTGTGATCAATCTTTAAGAAAGCGATTTAAGCGCTTGATGAGTTTAATCATTACCGATATGGAACAGTTCAAATTATTAATACGTGAAATGTAATGAAAGAACAGTTTGACCCAATGCCCGTGTACACACATTTGTCAAATCATGTTGCTAATGGGCATCACGAGTTGAGACTACTAAACTGGCTTAGTGTTACGAATAGTCATGACGTAGAGGCAAGTTCAAGTTTAAATTAAAATACTGATTAATTATATTTAATGATTCAACGCTTAGGTTAGTTCTTAGTGATCATGATGTGTAATTAAGTGAAACATTTAATGATTGTACTGTTTCTGTCACGATTGAATTAAAATGTAAAGTAGAGGCAACGACTTCACTCTCTGAGCTATTGTACTTTTATGATATATTATGCTTAACTATATTTATTTAATTTTATGTTTTTATACATTCCAACAACGGTAAATAAAAAGTAGTAGCAGAAGGCTAACAATAAAAAAAATTGAATTTTGACGTCAAGGACTTTTAATTCCATATGAGATATATTTCTGTCAAAAAATCATGTCAACGTGATTCACAAACGTGCTAAATGTGGAACGATAAAATAACACAAACAAACTAACTAAGTTAACGGGAAATTAACTGGTTGTTAAGTCGCAAAATTCTACAATTAACCCCTATTCCTCTCTATTATATTCATTAAACTTCACGCATTTATTATGCTATAACGTATCTACAGTTGAGATAACAACGATAACAACCTCCTTAGTAATTGCCTTCGTATATATTAAACAAGTAAACTGTATAATAGCGACTTCACAATCAGCTGTTCAATAAAAAGGCATATCAACACATTTTTATCAGAAGATCAGATAAAGGAACTCGTTTTATTGCAGAACCATTTTATAAAGAAAAAGGAAGGATTGCGCATTAGGGATCTTGCCCTGTATTGCAAACTTTTACAAACATCTTTATGGATAAACATCCAGGCTAGGCAATAATTTATACATCACTTAAATAAATATCTTGTGTGGAATTCAAACCCACGACCTCCGGCACGGCAGCCGTGTATTTGAACCGAAACATTTCCGCCGCTTTGCAACCGAAACATTAATCAATAAGGTTTCAAATCAACACATTTTTACCAAAAATCAGATAAATTAATAAATTTTATTGCACTCTCAAACCATTCTTAAACATTGCAATAAGAAACATACTTTACACTTCACTCTCAGCAAAATGTTATATCCTAACATTACCTGGTATACAAGAGATACTTTGTATCCAATCTTAGTGAGACACGAACAAAAAGGCAGTACAACACGAGGTCTAACATTAACATCTTTTGATGTTCCCGGCGCGGGGTCAGAGGCGCACGTGCCCGTCCGCCATACTTTCAGCATCAGATAAGCTCACGTAAATAATAACGTATATATCTAGCAATCTCTGCTTATTATTATAAAATTTATTTTCTTGCGGTACAAATTGCGACAATCACCGCTGGATCTTCATAGATAGGCTTGTACAGTATAAAAACGTTTTTTGCTAAAATTAGAATTGCGATTTTTAGATACCTTATCTTAATAATTTATTTTCTAATAACCGCTTACAAAAATTTTACTTATCTATGGATAATTATAATATTTTTTTAATTAACTTAAAATCAGGATTGTTTTAGTGAGGGAAACAGTATGCTTTACTGACTAGGTCGCCTGGTTTAGAATTGTTTTATTATATAGTCCATCATTAGTGTACGTACTTCAAAATTATTAAAAAATCAACATACAGACATTTAAACATATCGAATAGTAGAACCTTCTTACACGACTCGTTCGAAACAGCCGAACGAATCGTCGAGTATAAATAGGTATGTCACAAGTAGCAGTCACGTCACAATGGCAATGGGCCGAACTTGACCGAGCGGTAACGGTACCGTGCGGGGAGGCGCGGGTATAACAGACGCGAGACAATGCGTGTAAGCACGACAGGTTGCTCGCCTGACCCAATTATCCCCACAACTGGGTCATCTGTATTCGAATGCGTGTGAATTTTCGTACTTTCTCGCATGTTTAAGTAATTTAGTTTAAGTGTTCGAATTAAGGATTGTCTGATTGATGTGTTTTGGGTTGACTATTGTTGTAATACACTGTGTTTAAAATAATAACTTTATTAAGATTGATCTGACACCTCAATATTTGATTATAGTTTAGTTAATTTAATGGCATTATTTATGTTATAAAATTGTAATCTAATGCAACATGAACAATAGAATCATATAAACATTCTAATACATATTATGTATTCGAAGTAAAGAGTGCGCTACTTCAAGTCGATATCTCTAGTCCAATTTAATTTCAGCTTTGTATTTTTAGTGTTTATGTGCAAATTCTACTATTAGCTGCATTCGCCTAAACACTAAAGCACGTCCTTCTTCAAACAAGCATTGAAGGGAGCATTACTTTCAAGTTCTACAGTGGCTTATCTGCACTCAGGTTTTGCTGTTGTCCACGAGCAGCGGTTACCACTTACAATATTAGTCTACCGCCTTAAGTTTATCTCTAAGTATTTTAACCGAGTGGTAATTTATTTATATTAGATTCTGTACTATTTAAAAGGACCCCACGTATAGTCCTGCATGTGCTAAAGTAAGGCTAAGATATGTTTAAGATACAAACGTTTAAGAATAAATATCGCATTCCTGTTCTAGTGTTACTTAAACGTGCTTTCTGTATTTAGCTCGTTTGCATCGCACCTCCATAATTTGAGAATTCCTTTTGTTCCAACTAGCTAGAGCTGCTCGAATTAGGGTTGGCATGGAAATAGCTTTGCAAAAGTAGGTATATTTCCAAAGCATTTTTTTATAGAATGTGTCTATTCATAACAGCCCATTAATGTCCCACTGCAGGGACGGGCCTCTTTCCGTGACGGAGGGGTACTTGGCCTACTAATACCACGCTGGCCAGACGAATTGGTATAAGGTTAAATTTCAAGTTTTACTTCTTTCTATGTAAAGGTAATATACACAGATAGTCCCTTAGTCGTTTTCTACGACACCCATGGTATGAGATGGGGTGGTTACATATTGTATTCTTACTCCGTCACCACACGGATATGTGTCTTTTACTACTCTATTATTACAAGAAATGTATTCGTCATTTTTTTATTTATTTTGTTAACAAGTGTTACCGTTTTTGTTTTCGGTGAGGGTCGGATAGTAACGTTATTTGCGGAGAGTTCATGAATTATTCAAATAACACACACAGAACAATCAACAGAGACGATAGCTACAACTATTGTGTATTAGAAACATACATTTGGACGCACTGTCTATGTACTGCAACAAAACCTTCACTGATGAACTTAGATTATTGGGCTTATTGTAATAGTACAATGCAAATAATTATCCAAATGTGTAACAAAAATGCATGATATCATAATATGGCTAAGTTTTTTAATAATTATTGGAAGTAAAATATTTAATATTACGTTTACTAACTAAAAGGACAAGTTACTATATTGCTTTTTTTTACCCGAAGCACTAATATTACTACAGGTGTAGTCTACTACTTAAGACGTATAGAATACTTTCAAAGAGTAGTACACTATTATGTTTAGGTAGAGGGGTACCTACAGTAGCTAGTAAAACTACAGCTTGTGGTGTCTCTGAGAGCATTTATCTATGTTTATCCGTTTTCTAGTACCCATAGTACAAGCACTGCTTATTTTGGGACTAGATGGCGTTGTGTGAATGTGTGAGGAATATTTATTTATAGAGTATCAACCCTAGAAAGTAGTCAAGGATCGCGTGCTTATATCTAAACGAGAAGGCTCGACTTGTCGCTGTCGTATGCCGACTTGTACTCGCCGCGATATCACCGTGACACAAGACATACGCGATAGCGAACCACATTAGCTTATCACTTTACTACCACAACAATAATCTAACACATTACCTATCGGAATAACGTTCTATTATTGCACATTAGATACATTAGTTTAAGATAGGTAGGATAGGATAGGATAATCTATGAATTAGTTAGGTAAAGATATTGTGAAAGATTTATGGTTGAAATTGTTTTTGAGACATAAAAATAAAAAGTGTTTATAACTAATATTACAACAATAGAAAATTTCACAATAAATTACGGTCTTAACGTAGTCACAGAAAAGTGTATGACACATATTACGAATATGGTACTGAGACTATTTCCCAAATTAAACCAGGGCTTGTACTTTGACAGACAGAAAGGATAAATAAGATAGCCATATTTTGATATTTTAGTAATACTCTACAATAGAATCTTATTACAAAATATTGCGTTAAGTTACAAGGTTACTATATTTTACATTAATTCAAGTAACAATTACAAAGAAGAGATTTATTCATACGTATTCTATTTTGAAGCTTTTTATCCGTTACAAATATCAATAGAAACAAACGGAACTTCCATTTGCGTATATGTTAATAGTTATCCATTTATCCACAATGTGCTCGCAATTATATTAATTGCATCAATAATAATTCAATTACGAATATCAATTTATCACAGATTGAATACCATTTTGTTTCTATTAGTACATTCGGTACATTCATATTAACAACCGGTTGTGAAGATAGTAATATAGTGTCTTACGTTTAATGATTTCGTATGTTTGATTATTAGTATATTATTATTATTTATTATTAGTTTATTTCGTAGCCTTAATCAAAATACCATTACATGTGTTAGGTAGTCGTATCAATGAAATGCCAATCACACCTACATATCAATAAAATAAAGTATTAATTAATTAACGGTATTCATAATTAAATATGTGATAAAAAAGCAATGAAATTTAAGCAGTTCGGTTTGTCAATTTTTTTACGAGTTTTGATTATTTTCTTATCGGGAAAGTAGGCTCTTGAGGCAAGCGGCTATAAAGGCACGATGTCGATAATAGGCGCCGAGGCCGGCCTGCATAGTCGTAATACTACAGTGTATATGCAACATAATGTCAAAGCGCAGTGTTAACATTAAGGGCTGGGTATTCAAAATGAATTCTGCAAGTTTAATTCAGTCCTGTAGATCTTAGCTTTATTAAAGCTTTATTTGGACATAAGTAAGGAAGAGGTCGTATGCAATGTATTCTTAACTTTTTGACAACGGGAATAAACTATGATGTTTTATATACCTAATCAATATGAATTTACATAAAAGTAGTTATTTGCTAACCAAAGTGTAAGCTCTGCTCACTGAGTGTGTGGCAAATAAATTATTTTATTTTCTAGCAACCCTATGCAGTAACTGGATTGAACTGACGCCGATCAAGAATTTAAATAAATCAAACTTCGATATAAATACTGACAGCAGGAAGTTTCCTCAAGATAAAACCTTTGCATCCTATTAGGACTTTTAACTAATTTATAAAAAAATGCGTCTTCACACGCTAATAACGATCGTATATCATCATAACAGCCCATTAAAGTCCCACTGCAGGGACGGGCCTCCTCCCGTGACGGAGGGATACTTTTCCTACTAATACCACGCGGGCCAGACGGACTGGTATAGGGTTTAATTTCAAGTTTTCCTTTTTATTTCGTAAAGGTAGTACTCACGGATAGTCCCTTAGTCTGTTTTTACGACACCCATGGGATGAGATGGGGTGGTGGGTGACATATTGTATTCTTACTCCGTCACCACACGGAGACGTGTATCAAAACCGTTTAAATAAAACCTCAACAATTATAACAATCAATAACAAAACATTCTCCTCAATTTATTTCAAATTAGAAAGTACGAGTGTAAGTAAGTAAAAGTTTAAAATAAGCTAGATGAAGAAGTTCAAGGCGTAATGTCTTTTATTTTGTTACAGAAAATTGTGAAGAGAGTTGCATTGGCGAAACGAACCGAAACTAAATGTTAATTTACGTTCAAAAAGTGTCTTTGCTCTTTTTGGGAGAAACTGAAAATATATTATGTCTTCACCTATATCATGAAGATATGCCGAAAAGCAAAAGAAAGAAAAATTAAATCGAAAGTCTTACAAGACGACTGACTCTACAATACAGGAACGTGATATTCCAAACTTTCTTGCATGCGTTACGGGTCCTTACTGAAAATAATGAAATGTAAAAATATAAAACTATTTTTTTGAAATTGCAATGGAGCTTGTTCGATAGATGATCCAATGAATACGAATTCTCAGCATTAATTATTATTATCTCTGTTTTTCTATTTCCATATTTATTCCCATTGAATATTATATTATAAATAGTATCGATTATTTAAAACAACAAATTAACAAACAATTTCGTAACCATTATAAGAATAAATAACAAGGAAGCTCTAAGGAGTAACTAGAATCCATGCAGAGCAAACCGCAACTCGACCGTCCAACTATTCTCAACGTCATTCATTTAATCAAGCGAATGAAACTTAATTACAGCTCCTCCTTAATTGCTATCCGCATTCAAACATGATACTGAATCCTTCGCACTAGGAAATAAATAGACCAGATTCCCACACACCGAAGTAAATAATCCTGAGAAATGTCATAGCGTTGATACAACACAATCTTACAATGAAACAAATAGACAGTAATTTGAATGGTAGCAGAACCTACAATAACTGTACTCGAGCGGCGATATCGGACGCATTATCACAAATACTCCGTGTTTACAGACATTGTGTGTGTCAATTATGATATTGGTCATTATGCGATATTACAGCGCCATTTCACTGGAAACACTTATAGGAATCGATCGTTAAATGGGGGAATTTCACCGACCTCGGGCGGACTGCGTGTAGCAAAGCGCTGGCTGTCACTCATGCTTACAGAAGTTAGCGTGTTACATCTCAATAGCTACTTATTTACTCACAAAGCAAGCCTATTAACTGTCGCGCCAAGACTCCTACTCCACATCTCACACAAGTATGTAATGTGCCTAGCTTAGCCACTTACACACACACTTTATAAGGAGTTACCCACTTTTAACTATTGTATTTAGTTTCAAAGAACTAAACTTTCATAATGTGAAAGATATCTCACGTACCAATTCTATACTGTGGACGAATGTAATTGAAATTCATGACCATTCTTTTTTAAAATGCTTTATTTAGTATCGTCCACTTTCACTCAAATAATTTGGGAAGTAAATTATACGTTACTATGTCTGTTGATGTCTATTTTATTTTGTTTCAATCACGACAACAAAAGAATCACCTGTGCGAATCCAATGTCGATAAATCATGTAATCAATAGCAGCCGTGTTTCGCTGCCCACGCTGTGCTCACGTTCAGTATAACAATGACCTCAATATGTAGTTTACTGACTTAGGACTAGCGTTTGTTAGTAGCCGGGGTAGTTCTTACTGTGTTACTACCGACATATAACGCACTGGGAAGCACGTTCGCGTCTTGTTCAGAAACTAGTCGAACACTTGACGCCGCAAAAAGAGGCAAAGTTCACAAACGTCCCACGAGCTTCGATTGTTTCTATCATGTATACCAGCGTGTCAACACGACTCTCTCTGGTAATCAATTATATTGAATGAACAGTACTACTAACTGATATTAAAACCTTTTTAAATTAATAATACAAAATAAATTCAGAATCTAAAGTAAATTTTACGACCTCTGTAGCGTAGTAGTTATAATCCATGACATGCAAAGGTCTCGGAACTGAACTTTACATTGGTTTAGGTGTTTTCTATGAACGTAACAATGAACGTTCTTTAGCTAGCAATTAGTTCATATTTACAAAAAAATATATAAATTTAAGTATGTTTAGCCGTAGTCTAGTACCCACACTACAAGCTCTCCTTAGTTTGGGACTGACGGCGTTGTGTGAATGTGTGATAAATATTATATTACTCAGAGATATGACTAATAACTTTATGATAAAATTCAAGCTAAAATAAATTAGAGTAGTGTGTGTTTAAGATTTCTTTTATTCTTACCGGTTCTGGTTGGTAATTAATGAGTTGCTTCCTCCTCAAGACAAAAATCCTGTAACAAACAAATATTAATATTAATAAAACAATGACGTCACTCGACCTAGTTGACTAGATTAAGACACGGTTCTAATATAAAACAAACTGTCGTTATGCAAATTGTTAGCTCTTTATTTGTACAACTATAAGCTGAATACCGTTATTCATACTTAAATAAAGGAAACGTATATTATGTTGATATTCTTCATTGTACAATATTTGCTTTCGTTATTAAATAAAGGAATTAATATATACTGTACGGTGAAACATACATCATATTAAAACTTGACGCTTATTAAATATACTGTAAATAAATTGAGTATATTCAGAATTGTCTGTAGGCTTCAGTCTATTAAACTAAGAAAGAAGATAAACTTAAAAGTATACCCTAGACCACTACGTGTGGCTAACATAGTTTAGGCAGAGTACCTATTGCTCGCCTTCGCTCCAGGATCGCATTTTTCAACCAAGTCATAAATTGCATATAATCGAAATTATACTAATACTGTAAATAAATCATAAATAAAATAATAAATAATAATAATAATAAAAAATAATAATAAATAATAATATAATTTTTAATAAATCATAAATCAATTTTGAATAAAACTGGAAAACTATTCAAATTATAAGCCTCATTATCAATATTAATAGTAACACCAGAAGCCACTGGTTATTAGAGTTATTTATTGAAATGTCAAGACGAAACGATTACGCACTTCGTTGCGATCTTTGAAGGATAATGGCGCCTTCTCCTAGTGCTATGAAGCAACTCAGGAAGCTTTCTAAATAAACCCGACGACTCATAATCTATTCCAAGCATTTTAACACATTATAAATCACGAATATTTTACTACTTAGGTACTAACATTTCCTTTTCCGTAACACATAAAAATCTTATCATCAGCTTGTGCCACAGACAACCGGTACTATTTTATCTATGCTCTGATCTTCAGCTTTTTAAAAAAATTCTGCACCATTTAAATTTGTTTATGGACATTATTTGCATAGCCAAATATTATAAAGTACTTATTAAAAAGTTATTCAACTTTTAACGGGATCTTTATGAATAAATCTTTCACTTTTATACTATTAACGTGTTTTTTATCATATGATCTTGCCACGCGTTAGGCCTTGAATTATTGACCTCCATAACTAATATGCTAACGGTCAGGAAGGAAACCACCTGAGATGATTATGTTTCTTGAACTTAACCGCTTGGACCCTGATTAAATTTGTAAACTAGTGTTTTTATAGTGTATAATTAAAATTCATTTATGCAAATACAACTCTAATTAAGTAAAATATTTCTAATTTACATAAACATGAATTAAGTCGTGCAGTTCTTTTTACAAGTAATAGCTTTTTAAAATAGCTAAACATGTATTTTTCTTTTTCTAAGATAGCCGCGTATCGTAAGGATAATAGGCTCAAAGCAATTTCTTAGGGGCCTTAGGACAAAAGATACGCCAAAGGATAAATGCTAACCAATGTAAGCATCGTAAATAAACCACGACACGGCACGAATAATCTTTTTCTATGTAAGAGGTTAGAGAGGAGCGTTAGAACTGGCAACATCGCTAGAGGCGTTCGTGCTTCGCGAGCGCCCGCGCAAAATAGAAAAATAAATTCACATTGAAATGGTTTCTATCGATTCTCGGTCCAGTCGGTTCCCCTTTATCCGCAGCTGATCGCACTAGACAATGTGGTGGTGGGTGAGGCTGGCGGCGGGGAGGCGAGAGGGGAGGGGAGGTGCACGGGGCGGGGGCGCAAGCGCATGACCGCGCAGGGCGCAATGACCTTGTGCGCACATTCCGCCCGCTCTTACGAAGGCTCCCGCGGCCCTCCAGGCTGTCCCGGCTTTATTCTAGTCTCCCATAAACTACCTAAACATGGACTAGAACAAAACGCTCGTTCGCCTTCTTATCTACATTGTCTAAATTGAATGGTGCATAAAAGATAAGAGTCATTGTACCACCCGAACAATTGTTCGATGCATTTTATTATTTTATTTGTATGCTTGTATAAAGATGCAACATAATATTTAATATGCCTTTGTGAATAAAGTTATTCTTTGCGTCCATCATTCTGCGGTACTTATCAACTTGTTGCGAGTTAACTGCATTGTAGGCTTGTTACTATGTGTCAAAGATTATAGCATCGTAATCTAAAATTATTCTTTTCATTTGTATATTATTGGTTTATAAAAAAATATTGGGATTACTAATAATTAAAAAAATTAAAATGAGTTCACATTTTTAATTATTTCGCAAAATTAGAAAGGGTTTCTATAAAACATTATTCATATTTAACTACATATTAGATTATTAATCTTCAAATTTAAATAAAACATCGGAAATATAAATGAAATTAGTTGAAGCAAAATGCAAAATTAATAGGCAATATAATTAGCATAATAATGCCAATTAATAATGATCAGAGATCTTAAAATGCCGTAAAACAGGCTCGTAGAGGAAAAGCCGGCTAACTTATAAGCGACTAGCTATGTTTAGCCGTTTTATTTACACCAAAGCTATTTCTCTAATGTTTAATACAAGAGTGCCCTTTTAATCCGTACAATATTATAAGAATAAATGTTTTTTTTTTTTATTTGCCTACCAGAATGACTCTATGGTGCCTGATGTTAAGCATTATTATCATTATTCTATGCGTCCGGTAAAGTGTGGCAGGTCAGGGAAGTTAGTAGATATTGTCCACCGCGGTGGCAAAGAGCTCGTATATGCTGCCGAGCACGAAGTCGCGGGTTTGAATTCCAAGATGATTTGTTTGTAAAATTGGCAAATTATTATATTGAACCCGGATGTTCTATATGTCCGTTAACTACATGCTTATAAAAATTTCCGCGATAATAATAATAATATGGCAGAGCTCTATGCTTATTTTTAATATCTTTTATATAAATTATTTTTAAATAAATTTTCTATTCTATTCTACAGGGCTCGGTCGTGCCTAGTTCGGGAGTTGTCTTTTTTAAATGTAAAAAATAATTATAAATAAATATACCTATCGATAAAAAAAATACGCAAGCGTGACATGAAACACTTTACTAATTCGTGTGGCGTGTATAAGTAGGCGAATTTTCACTTCGTCACTAGATTGAATCCTATCCATGAACCAACGAGTTGTCAAGGTCACACAACACGTTAAATAATCAAACAAAAAGTAGTTAATTCTCAATGATCAACATTAATGTATAATGTGACAGGTGACATGTCAGCTACATAAGTTCACAACGCGAGCAAAAGTGGGTTAATGACCTTTGAGAAAACATACGAGATGAGCCTAAAGGTAAAAGCAAACAAGGTAAAGTAAAAAATGTTCCCATCAATACGTATAAACATAACTATGTTATGTTGCAGCACTTTGCTTAGGTAGAACTATATGTTGGTACTCGAAAGAAATGCTGTTCAAATATTTTTGCAATCCCCAAATTAATGTCCTGAGTTTGGATGTTCTTTATGTCTATAAAATTGATGTTTGTACTTAGTACTTCCATAGAGCTATGGCATGATTCATTGAAGGGTGTTTTGTCAATTCAAAAGAATAACAGGGATTTAAATAAAATCGTTCCTTATCTAATATGTAAGTAAAAATAATGGAAATGTATAATTAGGATATAATCGATAAATAATTATCATCTCGCAGTATTATCTGCGAGTAAGTCAAAGTTCTTTAAATCATAATAGGCAATGGTATAAATTGAAAAATTAATAGTTTTAATATAAACTCGAAAACTCTACAATGACCTACAGATCTGAAAAAACTCAACTGCTATATTACCATAAACAAAACGCTACATTTCATTTACAAACCAGGATGTAAAATGATCTACTACACTACATTTAAGTAAACTTGGCTTAACACCTAGTTGGAAAATAACGGGCACGGTGCCAAATAGTTGGAAAACAACGAGTCAACGTCACAAAAACGGTTCATTGTGACTCTGAATCAGTATTAAATCTACTTCGCTGGACAAAAATGTACACAGAGCGTGACATACACAACACGTAATGAGTTCTCTTCGTGTCGTGTTTACTCAAAACATAAGACATTCGGTTTTCGTTCTCAATTCAAATTATCGTTTTTAACTGGCTTACATATTAATTCTTCTTGAAATATATTCAATTACCTGTGACCTTTGCGTATAACTTTTCTTTTTTGTTTGAAAAAAGTTAGACTGTTTAATTTTACTTATCAGAAAGTTAATGATTAATCTTAGATTTGTGCTTCAAGGCAGTTTATATCCGTTTATTAGAATAGATTGTGTAGTGTTTAGCGTATTGACCTGCGGCACCGGAAATCAAGTCGATCCCCGCACAAGTCAAACGTGTACACAAATGTTTACGTACTATGATTACGATAACTTAGGATTTGATGGCGGTGTAAGGATGTGTATGATTATATCATATATTACTATTTATTTAGAATCGTAAAGATACTTGTCTGAGTGGTTATATCAGAAAGTGCCAAGGAAAGAGCTATATTAATTACATTGAATCAAGTTTATATCCCCTGAATAATCTAGTTTAAATATGTATGATTTATTTACCTAGAACTGATTTGAGAAAATAATCGGTACACATACTTAACATTTTGTAAATATCACAAATCATCACATTGTACAATACTGGTGGAAAAAAATATGCATATGCTTAGAAACAGAATCTAATCTTTTTACTGTGCCTAATAAGCACAATAAAAATAAAAATATACATCATTAACTACATAAACACTTATATCTGTATGTACACGTACGATAATTTATTAATTCGCACCACTACAAGTCCCATAGAATAAATTTATGCTGAAGTCTCCAGCTGGTTAGATTTACGTTTGTGTTTTATTCAGACACAACAAGTATGCAAGGAGCAAAGTGTTGGTTACAAGATTATACTGGTTGATATACAAATGATTTAAACAAAGAACATGCTTTGCAGATCAATGAAGGACACTGTATGCACTAGAATACTTAATGTATTTAAAATAAATGGAAACACCAAAAAGGAGAAATTGTGATAATACGTATGAAGAATAATGCAAGTTGTATTTCCGAATTTCATGTCAGTAAAAGTCTATAGATGAGGGAGGCACAGGACCGCACAAAGTGACAATATTTGGAGGGGGCCTTTGTCCAGCAGTGGACGTCAATTGACTGATATGATGATGATGATGACTCAGTCCCCGCAACTCAGAGCTCTATATTTTTTAGAAAAAAAAATGGAAAAAAAGGTCAAACACTACAGCATAATGTAATATGTTGTTATACAACCTGTAAAGTTAAAACAAATTACAAAACTATTATTTTTAAATAGATAACGTATACAGTAAATTCCCAAATGTCACTTAAACTAACTACATACATACTCATTTTATCAATTATCAATAATCGTCAAAACCTATCTAAGTTAGATTATATAAGCGATCAAAACAAGACTGACTTCCCATACGTATGACAGCGGTAAACACGGCCCGTCGCCGATACCCAACATTTTTATGTCATACTACTAGTGCTATAAATAATCAACTTCAGACCGGTCTGCCTTACGTCAATTACGATTCATGTATAATTGCTCGACGACTTGCCTCACAAACTGCCTTATAAGGCAACCTTATCTAGAGTTGCATAAGTTTTGATAGCTCCCGTTTTATTTATGATATCTTTTTTGTATATTTAAAGCTATTTAGGAAATGATTAGCCTATCTAAAGTGATATCTATTTGTGATCGTTGACTCAATCAATATGGTTAAATAGGAACGCGTGAGTTCAAATACCCGTTGGCAACGAATTCCAACGACAAGTCATTGTTTGTTTAGCTGGGAATTTGACAAATTTAATGAGTAAGTCAATAGATGTATGGAAGTTAAAATTCGAACGTACTTACTCTTTTAAACTTAGGCAAAACATAGGTAAAAAATCTTGATACTTTATTATGATTTATCATATTTTAAAAAGAACATTTACCTACTATGTATGCCTATGTCCAGCAGTGGACTGCAATGGGCTAGTTGATTGATTGATTTGATTGATTTACCTACTGTAGTAACTTTAACAGTCATAAACTTTAAGTGCGTAGCTTGGTAGACGAAATTAAACTAATGGTCCATATCCATCCTCCAGTGACGGAGCACACCTTGACTTATTTATAACACCCTAACTATACGGAATAATTTAAAGCTTTACATCAAGTTATCCTTCATTTATTTTCGTCCTTATAATATTGAAGTATTTCCGTATCGTTTTATGTTAGGTATACATGTCTAAACTATAGATCAAATTGCGTTCAGAAATAAAACAAAGCTAGAGAAAAGTTAGACATTTTATTCCCAAGCAAAAGCTAGAAAAAGTTTCAATTGCAAATAGATCAGAGTTACATTTCCACGCGTACGAAGCCGCGGGACTTCAACTCTATGTCTAAGTAATAAATAGTGCCTCCGCGGAGGTTATTGCACTCTAATGACAAAAGCAATGTCTCCCACAGAAAACGATTTGGTACATTAGTAAATGTCAATTTGACACTTCATTGAGCAATACAGTTTGGAAATGAAAGAAACTAGGTAGTCTTATTTGATAGTGTTTTATAAACTTGATTATATATTGCATTATATTATAAATGTTTTCTATTGGTAACAACGGGACATCTTTTATCATCATTTACGACTTCTGTAAAGTAGTTAGAGTCAATGACAGCAACCCAGAGGTCTCACGTTCGATTCCCGTTTAATAAAATATTTCGGTGCCTACATATAAATGTTTACAAAAGTTCTTATATTGAGTTCTGTACTCACAACGTTAACATAGCTGCATAGCTTTTCAAACAATCTAATTAATTCGTATAAAAGGAGAATCCTACAACATGTAATATTGATCTAAAAATGTGATTTACTCTAGAAAAAACATAATACTTTCTATGTAAAATCTGAAATAACTCACGATCAGCCGCAAGTATAAACACATGTATCGGGACTAAAGAGGTTGTAAACACAGCTACCTCATATTAACCTCGGCACTGGTACACCTTAATCCTTTTTAATAAGACCTATTTTCAAACAAAAAAACGTAGTGAGGTATTCCTGTAGATTTAATATCGTTTTAATCCATTTGTAATAAGACCTTTTTTCGAAGATACAATGTATATCTTAACATGATCCTGTAGGTTCAATACTATTTTAACACCTTGTAATAAGATCTATTTTCGAACAAAAAAAAACAGCTCGATGCATTCCTGTTGGTGCAAAATTACTTTAACCCTTTGTAATAAGAGCTATTTTTGAATAAAACTTTGTAACTATTGTAACATAAAAATTCCAGCCAGCAACAAAGTAACGTTGTTGCTAGCTCTAATAATTCCACATATGAGTGAATGTATGTGTTTTCCCTCAGTAGGTAGTCAGTGCGAATGTTCAGTGATGCTAATCCATGGGAATTTCATTCATAAGACTGCCTTAATGCACTTTGATACCGTAATATTATTACATTTGAATTGTATAGTAGCAAATTATTTAAAAAGGTTTTGATACTTTGATCGTTGTAGGGTCAGCAAGACAAGACAATGAATATTTGATTAAAAAGTTTGATATTTATATTTTTACTAGAAGGTAAAGATTAGTAATTTGATGTCATAGTAGTTTGACTGCCTCTTTGGTGCATTGATCGTGAGTGCAACCATTATGCACAAGATCGCGAGATTGAATTTATTTAACCAGCTTTATTTGTGTAACACAAAAGTGTTTTTAAAATGGATGTTCGTTGTGTCCGTTAATTCAATGTACAGTAAAGCATTATAAAGAAAAAAAAATAATCATAAAGATCTCTGGGTTAGACTGGATTCTGGATGCGGAAGGCGCAGGACCGAGTTCTGTGGCGCGTGTTGGGAGAGGCCTATGTCCAGCAGTGGACTGCAATAGGCTAGTTGATTGATTGATTATAATAAAAATAAAAATTTTTTAATAAGATTAAAAGCATTATGTCCTATGTCGCAAAAGTTTCCTAAATATTTATCCCGGCTTAGGATAATTAATTGTCTGACGATACCACAAACTAATATTTGTCTTGGATAAACTTCATTTGTGACCTGAACTGAAGGTCATTATTCAACAAATAATATTTAAATATAATTACTACTTCATTTGCTGACCCTCTCTATAATCTTATTATGTTTTTATTCATATTTGAATTGCTGGGAAGATCTTATTAGCCCTAATTTATAGGACTATTACCTAATTACATGGTGCTTGAGTTCAAAATAATTACACTTCATATAAATTTAATTACAAAGTTACATAATCACGGGTACTTATATATTTACTTCCCACTATCAACTCTTTTAGTTATAAAGTAAAGATTTTTATACTAAAGACGATAAATTAAGTATGTTTTTTTATGTGACATGATGAAAAGAGGCTTGCCTGATGCTTCATTATCATCATATCAGCCAATCGACATCGACTGCTAAACATAGGGCTTCTCCAAGTATTGCCGCCTTGTGCGGTCCTGTGCCTCATAAGCATCATACTTGTGCATAACAGGAGTAGACCGAAAAAGAACTTCGTGTTTTCACAAATTTTAATGTAACTGCTCTGAGCTCGTTACTTTGGAACACGCTTTCTTCAGTCCATACTAAATGCAGTAAAAGCCTCTTTACAATTTAACTTACATAGCTTCTGTACTGCTCATCATCCTGGGACATAAACTGTTCTTGTGTGGGACATAAAAGCCCTATCCTACTAATTCCTATTCCTACTAATATTACAAATGCGAAAGTTTGTGGGGATGGATAGGTGGATGGATATTTGTTACTCTTTCACGCAAAAAATACCGAATGGACATTGATGAAATTTGGAGTATAAGTTTAGGGTGTAAAATAACATTTAAGCTATATGAACAACGCGGGTGAAGCCGCGGGCATCAGCTAGTGTTTAAGTAAACATAGTAGTTAACATTTACACTGTACCGCTTGAAGGTACAGTATGTATTTATTGTAAGGACCCAATAAGTCTTCTGGAATGTAAACTAATGTACGATCGTATACCTAACATTTAAGTTTATCTACAGTCATAAATTATTTTTTATTAATTTCTATGTAGATCCATACAAATTAATATTTAGTTTCATAGAAATTATATTTTTAATTATATAATATCCTGCAAAAATACATTCACAAGGTGGAGTTATAGCCGCAAGCATATTCAGCCCGACATCGTTTAGATCGTGTAAATATTCACGAACATCTGTGAGAATTTTAATAATTAAATAAAGGACTAAACGAAGGAAAAATAATTAAATTAAATTGAAACTGCCACGACTAAAAGGTTTAATAAAATTCTAACGAGATATAAAATATGTGTTCTATGATATACTATGTAATTATAACAGCCCATTAATGTCCTACTGCAGGGAAGGGCCTCCTCCTGTGACGGAGGGATACTTGGCCTACTAATACCACGCTGGCCAAACGCATTGGTTGGGTTTTAATTTTAAGTTTTCCTTCTTTTTATTTCATTAAGATAATATTCATGAATAGTCCCTTAGTCGGTTTTTACGACACCCATGGGATGAGATGGGGTGGTGACATAATGTATTGTTATTCCGTCACCACACGGAGAATATATAAACTATGACAACCATATCGTAAAAGCCTGGTCTAGAGAACAGTTTAAGCCTTACTTACATAACAAGACAGGGAAAAGAAATTCTGAACAAAAACATTTGATCTCATCATTTACATGAAGATAAACAAACATAAAAATAAAATAAAAAAGTGACAAACACATTAAAATTTTATCTTTATGTCATCGACCATTGTCATTCGTATTGCATAAATGCATCTACAAAACAGGTATAATCTAGGAAACTACTAACACTGCAACCCTTTATACCTTAAAACTATAGTGATAAGGTTCAATTTTGTATGAGAATGTCTAGTTGTATGTTGCTATGTAACACGATAATGGTCGGTCACTTTGTGGCGCTATCTATGATCTGAGGCCACCGCACGAGTACCATAACACCGACCAACATGGTATTGAACCCGTTAACATTCTTTTCGCAAACAATGACTGTGGTATGTTGCTGAAATTTGAAATAGATGGCGTTGTTCCTTGTGTTTCTAACAACCGCTTGGTCGAGTATTAGTATGGTCATCTAAGGTAAGTCTTTGGGGCTCTTCTGGTTAGGTAACACCTGTTTAGTTAACGAGCCATAGCAATATAACCCGTAAATGTATGAACTCCAACAAATAGGTGGAAGAGAAAAGTTGTGGCTTTTACTAAGTAGCTCAGACTGTTTTGGGGGTTTAAAGCATGTACCCACCGATTTGAGTTTCAAACCGTATCGCATGTTAATACCTCATCAATAAGGCCTATGCCAGAGAACATCTGTTGACAGAATTGGTGATTATGAAATTTGTTTTCCTCCTAATATTTTTAATCAAAGAAAATGTTACAAAATGATTAAAGCATACCTAATATTCGAATAGACGTGACAAATGAAACGCGTCGATGTCTTTTACAAGCAACTCTAATCGTAGCGTTTCGTAGCGCATATTCTACGATTAATCAAACGGAAAAACGGCATTGGTTCTTATTAATTGTAAGCTATTTTTACATAATTCTGTTTTATATGTTAGTGCTATTCAGAATTAATGCCTAAGATGGTTGTTAAAGCTTTAGTCATTAGGTTACAAATTAATTAAGACAAAAAGTTCCAGGGAACTTTTTAGGATTCCTATCCCTGTATCCCCCCCCCCCCCCGTAAGATTTACGACCTCAGTTTTAACTTATTTAATTTAATCATTTCATTTGCGATTCCTTTTTTGCATAATAACGACACGAGAGTTGTAAGTCGCGAACCACCCTACTGTATTATTTTATGCTGTTATGTGTCTAGAGACTAGAAACTTATAGAATTAAAACTCTCCATACCTCTGTCAGCCATTAATCGCCTAATACCGCGTAGTAATCTACCAATCGATTACCAATAGAAATACTATAGAAAAACCCTAATGTTATCAACACAGATACTCACAAGTAAATTAACAAGGTATTTGACTGATGCGACATTAATAGCGTCCATTTATCTTAATACTCATTACATCTAATGTCACTTTCACTCGTGATCAAGTCACTGTTTTGTAAGTAATGAGGTTGGAAAGTTGTTACCTTCTTGCTTGTCCTTGTGGTCAATGGTTAATAGAGGTCGTGACTTTACTATTAAATGTTTTCTCTTGATTATTGTTTTGTTGCGATAGGTGTCGCTGTATGACAGAGTTATGTTTTGTGTTGAGAGTTTATTTGTATGTGTAGGGTAATCTCAAAAAGTACTGGTGCGATTTTAGTGACTCTTTTTGTGTTTGATTGTCAATCTATTGAGGAATGTTATAAGCTAATGCCATACTAAACATTATAAAGATAAAAATCTCGCCACAATGAATAGTAGTAGTAAGTTACGAAAAAATTTCAAAAGCCATTTTAAGGCACATCATTTTTTGCTCTTCAGCATTAACCGAGGAAAGCTATAAACTTAAACGAACGGTATCGGTTGAATGTGCTAATGTCTGGAGTATTGCAAGGTACAAAAAGTCATGTCAGATTTTGTGACACCCAATGACTTTATGACCCTGTAGTGGTGTAGTACTTATTCACGTATTGCAAGTAAGTACTTATTCACAAGTAATAATCAATATATACCAATGTATCTTGCTTAATAAAGTAGTCATAATTCATCATTCGTTTGTTTAACTTATCTTCCGAGCTCCCGGCATTGCAACCCAAATAAAGCTTATACCTTGAATTCCATAACACAAAGATATACTACATAGTCGAGAACTATGCTAATGCAACATTCGTGATCATGCAAACTCTATGTAGGACAATCAAACAAGGAACTCTATAGAGCAGACGAAGTCTAATTTATTTAATCAAAGAGTAGGTATAACACCAAAAACAGATTTCAAAAATATTTTTGCGTATTTCAAAAGTAATAAAAAAAACTAAACATGACCTTTTCGTCAAAGACATCAGTCACTTGCCTTATTTAGTTGTTTTCTTAGAGATTTCAGACGATCCCGAATAAGGAAAAGGCGTGAAGGGAAAGGGGAATGATCACCGACCGCCCAGAGCGACATCTACACAATTATCCTGCAATAAAAACATAGTAATTGCGCCTGGAACAGTACCGAGATTACGAGGAAAGGAGCCTGTGTTCTTTATCTATGATTTCTTATAATGTACTGCTGTGTAACATTATAGTTAAGATGTGTACGCGTTCAAATGAACTGAGCTTAAAAAGTCTAAGTTTGAGATCAGATAAAGGATTTTGATTATTTGTGTATTTTTTTCAAATTCATGAGAAAAATATGCTGTTAGTCGTTATCCTTTATACATCGATGCTCTATTTCTTTAAGAACTAAAATTAAAATTATTTCCTTAAGTGTTGTTATTATTTGGTCATTCTTTCTTGTAGTGTAGCTAAAACAAAGTGGTGACATTACTTATCAGTATAGACGACTAAAGACCGTGAAATTATATTGTTATTTTATATTAAAATTGGCCATATAGTAATGATTCTTATTTTAACATATACATCAGTTTGATGAGCGGACATTTTGTACTGTTTCTAGTAATTGAAAGATAACCGTCAAATTTATGTACAGTCAGCAGTACAAACATACTTATTGGTAAGTGTTTATTTTTACTAGAAAATACACACAAACACTTACCACTTTTTTAACTGACTCTTTATAAATATCATAACCTAGTTTATTTACTACTATTTAAGTTACTAAATTATTGTAGAATAACATATTAAGGACTATAAAAGTTTATTTTAAAAATATTTGGAATTTCCTACTACAATTAATTGTCCTTTTAATATTAATTCAACATTAATGATATTAACTATAAGTAGCACCGCAGTATTTTTTGTGAAGAAACATA
The DNA here is from genome assembly GCA_905475405.1 of Schrankia costaestrigalis. Lineage (NCBI taxonomy): Eukaryota > Metazoa > Arthropoda > Insecta > Lepidoptera > Erebidae > Schrankia > Schrankia costaestrigalis. Next base: position 13,413,249 of record FR997826.1, read on the forward strand.
CGTGCAATTGTTGAAAGGAGTTTGTATTGCATGCTAGTGTCGGCACGATGACCTTATGTATAGGTCAATGTATTATGTAATGAACTTATAATTGATTTCTAATAAAGATGATCTTTTTTGCCTATATTTTTTTACTCACTTTTATTTTTCATTTAACAATGGAAAGAAGTTATTTTTTTCTTCTTTTTCTTTTATTTATATGCAGTGAGATTAAAAATGTATGACAAAAAACATTAAAACAAAAATAACACTCAGAATATTACATCTCATTAAACATCTAAACTTGTACGTAAAAGACACTAAAAAACAACTTAAACTTTTCATGTCGTCCGTACTGTCAAAGTAACTAATACCAAAACAAAACGGCTTATCGCTTCATCGACATATCACATGTCAGTAGTTAGTCAAACAAAAAAAACAAAAGCATATTACCAAAACATGTTACCCATAGATAATTTACATGACAAACAAAATAATCATATTATGATAGTTACATCACTATCTCTGTCATTTTATAAGCTGACAGCTAGAACCGCAACCAGTCCGGTTAAAGATCCGTTCACATGGACCGTGTTAAAGAGGAAAGGCAGCTCTTTTCAACTTGTAAAAAGAGTTTTAGGTTTTTGTAGTAGAGTTTATTTTTGCATGTGCTTTTGTCATAAAGCATAGCTTGAACACGCATGGTGTAAAATAATAAGAGAAACTGGCCGGCTCCGATGGCGACCCTTTTATACGTTTGCGATTCGGCTCCGATTGCATGGTCCATCTGAAATAGTTAGGAGGCTCTGTTCCGATCAACTCCAAGCTTCTACCATCAGTTCTGTGTTAAAAGAAAGATGCCTGCATGTTCTCCAAGCCGGTCTGTGTAAACAGAACCTTATACCTTCACCATTTACATAATGGAATGTGACGGGCGTAACGACAACAGAATCTTTTGGTGTTATAAAACTCTCTGAATCATATGTTTAACGACTTTACCCATAAAATAGCTGTATAAAATAATATAAGAACTATATAAGTATTGAAGGTTATCTATAAAAAAAGTGTTTTATGCGTCGTGTTTCTATTTAAATATGGCTACGGATCGTAAATATGTCTGCTATGAATGAAAAGGGTTTCTTGCGTATTATATGTCTTAGTAGAGAGAGTATTTATGTTCAAGATGAATGGTAAAACTAATTTTCTGTTTGAATAAAATCTTAGAAATGTTATTGTCGTAGATCACATTGATCTTCATTTTAGCATTAGCAATGAAAGCCTTCGTGTTCCGACGGGTAGAAACAATAGAACTAAAGGAAATTTAGTATCATTTAACATTGTTAAACAGAAAAGAAATGGAAATCAAGGATTTCCATTCCAAACAGCCTAAACAACATGGAATTAGTAGGACAAAATTTCCCCCATTATTCGAGGCCTGTGACTGCCATAGTAGCATTGGTTTATGAGCAACAATAAAATACAATGCTAATGCTACTAATGCATTAATAAATGTCATTATTCAAATTAGTAATATGCAGCTGTTCAATCCAATAAACATAACAGTCTCTTAATGAAGACCATAAGCAACCATATTATAATATACATAATTACATATCAGCACCCATAATAATTTAAAATACAAAAATATATCACAATTACTACATTAATGGAGTCATTAATATAATTTTATGACATCTTTTGAGTTTGAAAAACGAGTTTTAACACACGCTGTGAATCAATATGAACTTTTAAATATCCATTCCAATGTGACTGTGCTCTAAATTGCGACGAATTATAAAATCAAATAAAAATGCTTCTTAAATTAAATTATAAATTGTTGTTTTATTAACTACTGAATTACTGTTTATTTTTTATGACTATTGACATCTATTTTAGCTTAATTTTTAGTGTTTATTTGACATCATTTTTGTAGTAGAGATTCCTGATTTCATATATGCCTGAATTTGATTAGAGTAGCCCCACATACTCGAACCTTAATTTACGTATGCTATGGAAGCCTTTACATAATATATTGTTAGTGAATATTGTTTCTCAGAACCTAAATATACCATTCATTATTCTTATGAGGAGCGAACGAGGTAACTGCAAATTGTTGTGCCTGGGATTCGAAACTACAACATTGCAAAGGGCAGCTGAGTTCACTACCGCTTGCCATCGAGACAGTCTCGACATCTTTATCACTTTAAATTGTACAAACAAATTCTATCGATATGTAAGTCTCTACGCTTTCAATTCTAAATAAAACGCATTTAAAATTACTAACCGAATAAGTGTCATTCTTTCGCACGCACCTTCGTAATTCGATGTGCCGACTTGATAAACTTTGTCAACCTTAGAATCAATGGTCACGGACGAGTGGTGATGTCGTGTGCCGAAGCAGGTCAATTTAGCGGACACGAAGCTAAGGGCGGTGCCGACGACATGCTTCTCAACAGACATTCGCACCACTAGGCACCGACCGACCGGAGACTCGCACTGTCTCCCGTGTCACCGTCACACTACTCCACTTTACTAGACAAAATAGACTATCTAAAGTACAACTCTAAGTTGGCCAGAATGAAGTTCTTGCAAACGGCTGCGCAAATATTATTATTTGGACTAAATGACGCAGAACGTGAGGTGCAGTAGTTATCTTAAGAACTACATTCTCTGCTATCTGATAGCTAACTTCTAGCCTGCGAAGTAATATTGCGCGAGCTGAATATATTATTACTACTAAATCCACACAATACTTAATTCATTGTGTGAGTTGACCGCGTCTGTCATTACTGTTCATCACTATAAAATCTTAATAGGTTTCCTAGAGGCTTTGCAGCCATAAACAGTGAATAGAGGTCACGGAATCGAATAGGTTAATAAATATTACTAGTCCACTGGCAACCGGGCACAAACGCATTTCGTGGTGTCTGCACTTTCTCGCTTATTCATCAGTTTAGTGGGTCGCGGCTCGGCGCACGCGGGCCCGGGAAGCCGCCGATCTATTGTGCTTTACTACATACCGCACCACACACTGTGTGCATTTTACCAGTGAAAGTTTTTTGCTAAACTTAAATGTGCATCCTCACGCAATTCATCAGTCATCGGAAATTTCTCACGAAGTTGCTAGAAGCATGACTTATTACCGATTAACTTTCTCACATACTCACTAATAGTAGGTTCTAAACAGACAGATCAATGAGAACACAATCAATACAAAGCAAGGAACGTAGTGAACTACTTACATACATAAACTAACTATTAATATATTCAGACTGTGTCTCAAGTACCATGAACTAGCCTGATTCCAAAGAACACTGTGATATATTTAAATTCACACACTGTTTAAAAGATACACCTACGCTCGCTAAACACACATGTCACTCGACAAACGAATAGCGTGGAATGTAAAAAATTCCGTGTAACTGTTCTGCGGCAAGTCGCGACGCTTAGAATAAGATGCATATGATAATGTTCCTGTGTCGTCTTTACAGCATTCGTGATGACAGCCGTCTAAGATACACAGTACTACGCCGGTATTACTCGTAATCTCGTTTCAAGTTCTTTAATCAAGTTTTCATAGGGTTAATCAAAATGAGAAATCTCACCGACTACTGACCTATTCCTTTTTTAATAAAATGATAGCGGCGCGGTAAATTACTAGCAGAGGTTTTAAGGTTAATCAAGTAGAATTGCCTCGTCCGATTTTCAACGTAATTTTTATATGCGAAGGAGTAATAACAAAACATTTATGGATTGATGTATTTATGGTTTATATCATTTCACGTAATACTTGGTGTTATTGTTTAGTGTTAGTAAATAATTTTAAACGAACACTATCTAGTACCAAAATAAGCTTGTAGTACACTAGTACTAAGGTACTGATAAACATACTTATTTTTTGATAATATAGGTAATATTCACATATTACATAGGCACACTCAGAGTTATTCAAACAGCCCTGTCTGTCTACACAAATACCTAATTGACTACACCACGTCGTCAAATTATTAAATAGGTAATACATGCATATTATCTCCACGGGTGAAGTTTCATTACCCTCTCAGCAATCTTATACGGTCATTATGTATTTTTTAGCTAGTTAGACAATGAAATAGTTTTATTTTTGGTATGTGCCATTGAATTACATGGCTGTTATAGAACACATTCGGCACGTTTTGGACGCAAATCTAACACGAGAGCTCTCGTGTTGATGTGCGATATACACGCGAACTGAGAAATAGTTTAATGAACTGCAACATAGTTGCCTTACTCACCAGCCCTAAAATGACGGGCCTCCGCTAACGTCCGCGGAAAACTTAATCTTCTAATAACATATTATCTGACAGACTTTTGTCACGTTCTTACTGTCTAAAAGGTTACCTAGCTTTTAAGATACAGTCAAGGAGAGATAAAGACTTAAGCATTTTTACGTTACAACAAAGACTAATAACTAATTGTTTACAATATAATAAGAATATTACTAAACAGCTAAAGTTACTGTAGGAGACCTATCTGTATGATGTTGACTTTACTATAAAAACTAGTAAAAATGAAACATTTATAGACCCAACGATTCTTCTTATTTTAATCAAGCAATAACATATGCCGATCAACTATATACGAGTAGGGGTAAACAATAGCAATGTACAACAGTTATTACTGATGTAACTGTAAAACTGACATGTAATGAGCCAAAGCAAATCTCAAGAATAAAATGTGAAACATTACGGAATTGTAAGATTGTGGGTCGACGCAGGGAGGGCACTAGGTCGGGGGAAAGTAGTGGGGTCTTATGTACGCCTGCACGGTGCATACCAACGCAATCACATACATACTATACATGCTAATATCACGTTCGATACTATATCGACAATTAAAATGTAACGTTGCTAGTATATTGTTGACGTGAAGTGTGAACTTGGCATTGAGTAATATTTTTTTTAATGATTATTAGAAACGGTATCATAATTATTATCTGGTGCCAGAGTTTGAGGGATTAGACTGAACATGGAAAGCAAAGTATCATGTGTTATAGAACTTGTTAGGAGAGGCCTATATCCTGCATAGGAACTATTGTTGCTGAGAAGATAGTAATGGTTCCTAACGTTGACACCGCGCGAAGTTGTGACTACTTCTTACATCGGTATCCAAAAAATTATACGTAAAAATAAAAACGTGCAATTTGAAGCTGTGTGTATACATAGTAACATATAGAGCTAAACCCTTGTATATATTAATACATTCTAATAAGACACATTTTCAAACGTATAATTACAGCATGAAGTGTCGCCGTAATTACGAGCTTACAATTATTTAAATCTACCAACGTTGTAGACATACAAGTACAAAGTATTAAAGTGTAATTTGCCACACTTATAAGTGTAGAAACCGCAATAATAACCGTATAAGCAGTTAAATTTCTTAGCGTAACATTCGCGTAAGCGTATATAAATGTTTTACCGATATTGTCAAGGTAAACTGTCTTCCTTAAAGCGCTTTGTATCAATGACCTTTCATTTGTATTGAAACTTCTGATGACTATGCTTCAGCAACATGTATGATGTTATGCTTTACGTTTTTATTTATTTAATCAGTTAGCGTTACTTAAGGTTCTATGCGATGTTAAATTATTTTTTAAACATTCGTGAATTTATGATAATAATTCCTTTTTAAATGGTTCATACCCATAAATCCTAAATATGTGGTCTATCGATGTGGTCATTCATAGAAATATAATATTTCCCAAACAATATCACAATAACATATATCTGTCATATAGCATTTTTATTCACGTGGTTTAAATACCACGCAAAACATTTGAGCGATCCCCATATTATTATCCTGAGACAAGCGTTCTTTGTCTTCTTTCTATGAATTCTGCATTCTACGATAAACGATAAAAACCGCGGGAGTTGTCTTTGATAAAATATGTTGCCACTTTTAAGATATTTCGGATCCTTCCCATTCTATTTAAGGTATGTAGTCCATGAGAACATCGTTGGCACGTATTTAATTAATTTGTTGACATAATGTTAAGCTGACTCTTTTTTTTTAAGTTTTTATAGCAGTTTAGTAATACGAGTATAGTCAGATTTAGAATAACTTTGCTTACGCAAATACAAACTTAAAAGGCTTAAATGACACGAGATCTGTTGTTGGTAATAAATAAAACAAAAAAATAAGTAAACATGGCATTGAACCAGACAAACACATAATGTCTTTAAAAAACAAGTTACATAAAGCAAAAACATACAATGTGGAATCTGCCCGCCAAAACCATATCGAAATGATCGATATGACAGTTGTGACATATGTCAATGTAAAAAAAAAGTCAACTACATTATTTATTTACGATCGATCACCGAATATTGTCCGTGAAAGACAATGTTATGATTAATCTTTTGAGCACATTTAAAACTTATAAAAACGGCCGGGCATAGACCTTTGCAATAGCCATTACGTTCACGCGATTTCTTTTAAATACCTTAGGAGACTTTAATGTCATTTTGACATGAAAAATGAATTTATCTGTTTCATATAGGTAGGTATAGCTGACAGCTATAGAACTGCGAGTAGTTACTATATACAACACAAACAAAAACTTCAGACTTGAACGCCAGGTTATAGAAATCAAATAGTTCACCAGGAACAGGTGTTCAAATTACATCAGCAACAACAAAACTTCCCTTTTTACAGTAGGGATTAAGTTTAGTGTTGTGTGTAAAGGCTAAATATAAAAAACATCACAAAATATAAGAGTAGATCTGATTTTACCTACCACGAACTGTGACATCGCTTCACCAATCAGCCTGATACCACGGCCAGTGTAAACTATGCCGAAACATCTTGACGCATAATAAAGGTATATAGTGTGCCTAATCATATTATGTATAACTCAAATAGAACTGAAATGTTAGCATACGAACCAATTTGTCTAACCCAAAAAACTTATTAGACAAATATTGTATTTAGTTACTCTTAAATGAACACTTAGCTTTCTACTCATCCAACATTATGCTAACAGACTGTCAAGTTATACAAATCTAGATATTAAATATGTAACGAGTTTAACGTACGGTTTAGTGGATCGATGAGTGTTTGGGCGGCACTTCTCAGCCGGTCAAGGTCGCTTGCACTGACTCGCAAAAAACACGACGACTTGTTGTAAATTCACATACTGTGTAGGGTTGACAGAAGTAAATGGATAGATCTGTCTTGTTTGTATCGAACTTTCTTGATGATGCTATTTCAGACACCAAAAGAAAAACATGTAAACTTTGCTTAGATTTCAAATTTTAAAATATTCTCGATATTCTGGACTTAAGATAAAAAATTTAATTATGTAATTTAGCAGCCGTTGATTAAAGAGATATGCTGGGTATTTTATTGCACAATTCCTAATTAGGAAACGAGAGAATCAACAAGAAGTTCTCTAAAACGACCTGTAATAATTTTACCAATATTGTTTAATTAATGTGGGAATTAGCAGAGCATAAAGCGCCAGAGAACTAGTGGGACAGTGGGGCAAAAAAGCTCTGAAATGGGGACCGGATTAGCTAACTTTTAGCAGTGGGTGTACTTGGGTATAGCCAACTTTACATTGGCTTTTAGTAAAAGTAAATATAAGTTAATATATAAAACCATATTATGTCCTTACATTTTATAATATTCATCAATAAAACATCATAAAAAATGTAATCTGTGGCAGCCCTACAAACATGCAGTACTTATCATGAGCATATTTTTTACTAAAATAGTACAAGTCAAGCCTCGGATCTGTTGACTAATTTTTTGCTTGTTATATCTTTAACCTTACAAGCTTTAAAAAAAAACAAGCGCTATGTGAAAAAAAAGATAACGGAATTTAATTCTGGTCTACATTATTGAGATTTTATAAAAACTATCTCTACATTTTACATAATCTACAAACATTCTACAAACTCATCACATTCAGTGTTCTATTCCTGTAGACGCCATTTGCATAATGACAAGGTGCATTCGCTGCGCGAGTGGTTTGCGGGCGCGACAAATAAATACACCGCCATCATCATTAAGTCATGTTTTGTGTACAGTGATTCAGTGTGCACATAACGTTAGACAAAGTCAATGTCACGGCCTACAGTTCAAGGAAACAAATCGTTCTAAGATCTTCATAGTTTTTTGCTCGCTTCTAATATTATTTTATTGCTAAAATAAAAGAAAATAATAGGTTTTTCATTATCGTTAGTACAGGCGGACGGTGTTATTAAAAATTTAATAACGAGCATCCTGTGGCTGACGTGTACTTATATACCTATGTAACCTGTTTGTGGACGAGTCTTAGAACTAGCAGATGTAATGCAATGTTTTTAACACTTTTATGGATATTTTTTGTTTCTTAAATACGTTTATAACATGAATCTTTAACTCTTTTTTGTGTTAATTAATTTATTTCCGGAGCCAAAGTGTTATCCTTGAGTTCTTTTTTACTAATTAATTTAAGCGCATGTTTCAGTTTAAAAAGATAAGAATCGCTCTTCTTAGAAGTATTTACTTCAGTTATTTTTACCTCACAATTAGTTATCTATTTGAAAATTTAGAAGCAGTTTTTTGGTTTTAACGAAAGAAATTTAGAAGCTAATTAATATTTTACAAGGATCTAGTATAACTTTGCCTTAAAAACTCCGAAGTCCTATTTAACACCCTTACGTCACTGGCGCTAAGGGCGATCTAAGTATATCTATCATATAATGCATAATAACTCATGTTTAAAAAAGGAACATTTACGTTGCTTGAGGCAGTGCAGGAACTGATGAGCCTGTAGATATACAGGTTTCTAATTCCTGTCCACGCAATGTACCCGAGTATGTCAGTGACAACGATGTTTTCGATATACTTGTCATAAGAACAGAGGCTTGTCAGGCTACTTAATAGTTTAACGCCTTATCGCCTGACAGCTGTCAAAAGGTCTATGACTCTTCTTAATCGTAATGATTTAACTTACGTGCATAAATGTCGCGATGCATGGGCCTTCGTTTTCTTGAGAGGATATTTTGTCTTCAATAACACAGAATACTTTATCATTTACTTTAGAACATATTATTTCAGACATAGGGAGAGAAGTGTTTGCAAGATATTCATTTGTAAGGAAGACGAATATTAGTAGCCGTCTCAGGAATCTGATTTATAATCAAAAGCTTAACTTGGAGGCTTAGACATTAGTGCTTTATTTTATACATATCAAAAGCCTTAGAAATTTCTATGCTCGGTGATTTGCACGGACAAAAAGCACTTTTGTGGCTGCTAGAAAATATCTAAGTGATCATCCCGTACTGACTACATATTGTAAATAGGCAATAATAGACTGCTCTTGTAAAACTCAAAAGATATATTTCTTACTATTTGCAGACTATTTTGTATTAGAACAAAACATCGCGGGCAAACTCAAGGACGACATTTACTGAGTAATAAATGTCGCAGTACCTTAGCTTACGAAGACAAATGGATCGGCACTAGTGTTGTATCTTTAATGTTACAGAATAGGATGCTAGATAATTATTTTAATCGATTATTTCTTATAACACGTGAGCTAATTGTAATTTATGTGTGATAATCATTACGCCTGTCTTCACATATACTGTTTTACGTCAATTTAGAATTCAGATCAGTGTTTAATATGATTTTGATTTTGTTTTTATGAGGTTAGTGGCTCTATGCCTAAAATATGGTTTTAAACATTTGATTTGCGACCTGATTTCAGCTCTAGGATGCATAATTTTGATGTCAATGTCTAATTTTAGCGGGTAGACAAAGGTGTTAGATACTTATAGGTCCAGAAATTTATTATAAGCTCTTTTAAAAAATACTACTCTTGCACAACGGAGCTTACACAAAAAATGCAGCTAACAAAGGCTAACGTGTCGTTACAGTAAATAATATTATGCTTGCAACCTGAACAGCTGATCCAAAGAAGAACAAGGATTAATCGCTTAATTAGAATAAAGCGATTACTCCTATTAATTTGTATTATAAATGTAATTAAAAACGTGCATTAATCTTAGTTCACATCCTCATCTCTTCACACATAAAACAGACAAATTTATCAAAAACTTTTACTACTTACAAAACTTTTACTTTTTAACATCCTTATTACTGACGGGAAGTACAAAATTGAGGTCTATTTTACTCATAGCAAAAAGTTAAGAAAAAAAACAATAGCATAAAGCTCGACTATTCTGGTATCTCACGCAAGAGCACGTAATGGCCGAGGAGACGGTCGTCTTCCACTCGTAATTTTACCGTAATGACGGTAATCATTTTATCATCTTCGTACCAATAACGTGCGTTTACCTAGTGCAATGGGGTTACGTCTTCAGGACCGTGCGAATAAATGAAAGATGACATTATGTATGTTATTTAGTTATTACTATTATCTCTCCGGTTGTTTCGTGTTGTTGTTCGTTGCGCTTTGACAGCGTATGATGGGTTGTATGGGTAATATGCTTATGCGTGAGATGTTACATGACAGTTATTTGCTTCCGTGTGCATTTGCTTTTGATTAAACGTGTTTTTGAGCTTTGATTATGTTTGTGCATCTTTTTTTTTGACAGCGTAAAATACAACACTTCTGTTTATATTATTAAGTCAAGCTAATGCCAAGTTTTTATTAATTATAAGATAAGGTGTCTAGATCAGGTGGATTAATCAGGTGCTGCATGGCGACCGTCCAGCCTTATTCCTAGAGACTTTAGAAAGCTTTGTTCAAAGCTTAAAAATGTAAAATACATAGGGTAAAAGTCATTACACTATTGCAAAATCATTAAATAAAATGCAATACCTAACTTAATTAGTATTTAACATATTTGCATACTATAATAATAAACTACTCTTGAGACAAAAAGTATTAGTATGCGAATACTACATAGCGCAGATAGCTTACACGGCTGGCGTACTCATGTAAATGCTCTTCTTGCAAGTGCGTGAATGTTTCCACATAATTATTTATCTGGTCTATTTATGTCTGTGAGTTCCTTCGGGTTAAGATTTTGCATTGACTGAATTTCTAAAGACGTAGAGTTTGAAAGAGAATGAACATAAATTATATTTGATTTTTACGAAGGTTTTGCAATTAACTTTTGTACCAATTTAGAGTTGCCAGTATTGCTTTTAAAATAACTTTAAATTGTTCATAGTACTTCTTATAATGCAGGTGCATGTTCTTTACCTCGTCATTTAAATTTAAATCCATTGCTTTTACTAGCTAATGTGCATATACGTATAGCAGAGTGTGGTCAAAGCATTAGTAGTTTTTGTGAAAAAACAAGAAGTTTTCTACGAGCATGCGGGAAATAGATATAATTACTTTTGTGGCTTTAAGAAAGTAAGAAATTAAATAAAATGTAATAAAGAATTGTTAATAAATACCTACATATTGGAGAAACAATTCTAATAAATGCGTATTTCGATGGAGATCAAATTATGTCCCTACTCCATCATAAAGTTGCCGGGCGCCGGGTTACGCTTGACATTTATTCTGAAAGCCTTGGTTTCTGGATTGAAGGTGGCAATAAATGATATCCTTAGGAAGGTAGAGAGGCATATCAAACCATACGTATCGCTAGGGATGTTCGATTTCTAGTAATAAGTAAGCTTTTTCCCTAAACCAATGTTGCACTATAAACATTATAAGGGCAACAGCTCTTAAACCAAAAGTTTAATTGCAAATTGACCTACCAATATAGCAAAATGGCAATCAGTTAAGGAGGAATCCGAGGGAATCAAACCCAAAACCTCTGAATCTGTAGCTATTAACGTTAAGCACTACGCCACAGAGGTCGTTAAAATAAGTGAACAAGTCTTCCTGAAGATTGAACCATCCCCAGAAAACCCTCATTGCATTCTATTTAATTATATAACTGTCCTTAATACGACAAAGTTAATTAAAATGTTTCCTGTTGGTACTTATCTTCTAAACTCCTTCTAACTCTAGAGTTATAAGGAGTAGGTACTATACTTAAGTATTATAAATATAATAATAGTTTTAATAATGATTAATACCTGAGTTCAGGTCGCAGCTTCACTTTCTTCAAGTATGTCACGAGATAATGTTCAAATGTTCACAAAACTGAACTGTGTCCGGGAACTTAGCGCGAGCACTCGGGCTGAACGAACGCACCGGCGCGACGAATGAATGGGAGGAACTAGAGGTCGCGAGTGTACGGAGTCGTGAGGGAGACGGGGCGCGCGGGCAGAGCACGCAACCGACCAAGCGTCTCAAACGGAATGAAATGGTGAAGAAGACGCCACGGTCTTATATAGACGTCGCCGTAACCTGACGCCGGATAACGGATTCCCGCGAGCGGACGTGCCACTCGACTATAGATCGTTCTGCGCTCGCGCAAGAGACACATTCCAACTATAACACAACCCTTCTTAAAGTAACAGATAGATCGAATTTTCAATAAAGCGCCCCGAGCTGAATGCTGCAATTTGCCAGTATTGGTGCTTGAACTTAGGTACTTGCACATAGAAGACAGGACAACGGAACTCTAAATGGCCTCGCGGTGTGCCATCAATGCTGATTTATTGATACCATTATCTTTTGACAAATAATATAAATATTGTTTAAATACAATAAATTTTCAGTAATTTTAATACGAAAGCTAAAATCTGTTAGACACGTTGAATTTAGCACAAAGGCTTTCTCCTACTGTGAACCTTTTGTCTGTAAAACCTATAAATAGTTTACTACTACAGTAGGAATTTAGAGGACACAAAGACTTAAAACATAAGTGAAATTACTAGAGATTCCTATAGAATAGTTAGTATACCTAATAAAGATGTAAATCCTAATACAAATTAGGTACCAAAACTTCTGATCAGCATGATAAGTGTAATTGATAGCGTACATTTTTGTACGCTATTATTAGCGTACATAGTTTGATGTACATACATGATAATCACTAGTAGGGCACACTTATGTATTTATTTACATAGAAACCAGCATATCACCTAAGCTATAACATAAACATAACTAAAATGTGTAAAAAATAAATCAAAGGACGTACCTTTGATTTATTTTTTGGGCGTATGAAATACAAAAGAAAATCTACAATAAAAACAATGAATAGGTATTATTGTTTTAATGAAATAAGAAAAAATCTCGTTGAGTAACTGTCTCAAAGACAATAATATAATATTTCTCATCCTGAGATAGTGTTGAGAACATGTACAGAACACCTTCTTTAATATTCATTGGGTACTATGAGGTTTAAGGTTTGAAAGATAGATTATATCCTGTTTTAATTCCCTGACACAAAATGCTTTTTAATTTCAAAGTATAGCTAAGAGTAATAAACATTAAACACTCTATCTTTTAAAAATAGAGACTATTTTAGATCGACTTAAAACGCACAGTTTATCAAGCTCTTTGACCTGGGGACTTTACAAAAATTAGTTTAGCAGACGCAAAGAACATTCGGACTCAAGACAATAATTGGTGAATCGCTCAAGGAATTTTGCTGGTTCCAAGGTTTTGAACCCGCAACATAAACGCCACTAAGACAGAACCCTTTATACCTGCTATAGTAAACTAAACATTTTTATTCCGTATTTTTGTATTATCGTTTTGGCTGAACCAAGAATGTGAACATAACATAATAGATTTTAAACAATCGCGATTTGCACACTTACATAATTTTTACTATATGCAAAATTTTGTAATTGGCCTAATTTATACTACTTTTTTGTTGAATGTACCACTCTAGCTGTAAGTTTTCCTAAAAATAATACTATTTTATACGGGTCTTACTCGCGGTAGTATACTAAGGGACTGATCCCTCCGCGACCACGGCCTTTGGGAGTCGGCCAAAACGTGGGAGAAAAGCCTAGGTATTTATCTTTTTAGTATCTAGGCTAATTAGTATATACCGCGAGTAAGACCCGTATAGAATAGTATAATGTGAACATAACATGCCTTCAGATAGTTGTTTTTAATTTTTCGTGGTATGTATGTAATAGATTTATCAAACAACGAATAATTGCTTGAAGGAGACATTAGTAGGCAACACTACGTTTATGCTTACGCGTCGTTAGGTTCGGTAGAATAATCCCGCTAAGCTTGTTAACTTTATATTTTCTTGTTATTTACAAAGTAGTTTATATTGCCATACAAGCTATTTTTGAACACAAAGTTATAGTTACGTAATTTTTTTATTTTAGCAAACATTAGTCAGCGGACAGTTAATTTATCAAATAGGTAGTTAGAATTTTAATATAATTCACAATGTTAAAAAACAAAATCAACCATTATTTTTAGATATATTCAGAGACAATTTGACCGGTAGGATGCTGTACTAGGAAGACACTTACAGGGACACTGTAAATTGCCTAAATAATTTTTGTAACTTCCATTCTAGGGATCGAGTTCTGTGTCTCGCGCTCAGCAGCAGCACATACTATATCGCTAAGCCACTGAGTCAGTTACAAAAACTAAAGGCAAGGCGATCACTTTAATTCCTTTTTTTGTAATTTCGCTTAGATGAACTCTACGAGAATTCATTTACAAGTTGTATATATGCAAACTCAGATGTGTATCTATGTAAACAACATTAAAATGCCTCTTTCTTTTACCTTATCAAGATAACTAATTGCTTGTGGACTTCCTATCACTTTCTCTATCAAAACTTTTAATTTCTAATTTAAAAACCGCCTGTTTCAAGGCAATTTTAAAAAGGATGTTTATAATTTATCGTTGTTCGCTTTACTACTTCAAGAGAGCTTTTGATTGTAAATAATTATAATCTTCAAACATTTCTATAATGCCATCTAGTCCCAAGCTCAGCAGAGCTTTATTAACTTTTGGGTCATGATCAGGGATCACAAATAAACATTCTTAAGAACTTTTTAGTAAATTAGATTTTGATATTGATTTTCAGTAGTATATACAACTAGTTTCCGCCCGCAGCTTCGCCCGCGTGGTGTTTTGATTAAAAGTAAGGTTCTTTTTCATATTTTAGACAATTCATATACAATTTTGTAACAAATTATTGCCTAAGAAGTTTTTACGACACAGAGTGAATAAGAACGGTTTGTGACAGTTTTTATTTTTAGTCCCTTTCTCATTACTTTATTGTCGTAAAAGGTGACTTAGGGATTAAAAGTCTTTTTTTATTTGTAGCCTTTATGTTATTCTGATGTTTAAGCTATATGATAGTAAAGTTTCATCAAAATCCGTTACATTATTTATCCTATTTACGAATTATGATTATTTTTCAATTGGCGGCGCTAGTGACCCCTACAAACGCTCTATTAAATTATTTACAACTTATGACTTGGGTAATAAATATGTGTATAATATATCTCTCTCATTCTGGTAGGAGGAGGACCCTTTAGTAAAAGGCTGCCAAGATCGGTATCAACGCTGTGCCCGCTTAATTTACCAAGTATTAGTGTGTTTCTGTGTTTTAGTCGAAGAGGCTCTACTATAGCTAGTAAAATTAGAGGTCTAAGTCACTTTACAATTCTGTCTGAGGCAGGCAGCGTCCTGGCTTCTGCGGAAGTCTTTTTTAGCAGCAGTCTCCACTTACCATCGGGTGAACCGCAATTAATATATAATACATATATTGACGCATTCTAGAGTTTCTTAATACTTTAAACAGTGATGAGGCAGTTAGGAATGCGCTTAAGTTTATTATTTTTCGTTTAGAGCAGTTTATAGTTAGTGAGTCTTCATGAGGCTAACTTAATCATGTATCAAGTAATTAAATAAATGATTTTCATGTCCACATTATTCATAATAGTCCATTAATTACCTACTACATTAGGCTAATAACGACAGAGAAGAGATACTTAGCCTACGAGTACCGCAATGGACAGATGGATTCATATTTATACTTATAGAACTTCTATCCATTATATTCATCACACATTCACGGAAAACGTCTTAACGCCTTAAAAGTCTCAAACAAAGCTAAGCGCTAAGCTTGTACTACGAGTACTAGACAACGGATAAACATTTTTTAGCATTTTAACATTATACATGTAAAAGCCCTTAAACCAATTCAAATTTCTCACAAAGCTTTGCATTAGACGGGAATCGAACCCCAGACCTTTGCAGCCATCAACTATAACCACTACACCACAGAAATAGTCATAACACAAGGACTATAAACATTTTACAATCATCAAAATTCATAGTGTTGTTCCGCCTCACGCCTTTTTAAACTGCATTGTAAATTCACATAAGAGTAAATTAGAACTGTTGCATTGGGTGCAGTTAAAATGTTATTTATAGCAACACAAACAAAGCAGTTGAAGATAATAATTATAGATGACAACATTTTGATAAAGGAATATTATATTGTAAAGTGTGTATTTGTATGATGTTTTGGAATTATGACATCTGTACAGTAATGGACGGCTGATGATGGATGGGTGGAAGCGAAGAGGCCAAGTGTAGCAAACCGATGGGCCGCAAAACTCTTGACCGATTTTGAAGTTTTCAATCAAAAGATCATTTGGTTAGGTTATTTTTCGCGGGGACTTTTCGCAAACAACATGCATTTAATGGACACAAAGAATATTCAGGCTTGTCTTGCCCTCACGCACTAAGTTCTAAGACCTTTTTGTCTTAATTTATATATTCATACAAACGTACTCGTACATAAACTTTTTACCATGGAGACAAGCAGAGACTACAAATGTCCATATACTACGATCCGCACAAAATTGCTTTACTGATTATCTGCAATGTTTATTTTTGAATTACGACGATCTGATCATTTTTTTAAGCTATGACATTTTTCTGTATCAATACTATCTACAACGTCAAAGGAAAAAAATATATTCAAGACAACATTCTTCGAACTAATAAAAGCTTCATCTTTATGATATAAAAAAATAATAATACTTATTGAGTCATCAAAAGAGTTAATCGCGACTTTATATCATTTATAACCGATAAATAATCGACATAATCCAGCACTGGAAATCTAACACGATCTTTTATACCACACCGTTAACCAACATACAATTTCCAGCGGATTATTTCAACTTTTTCTAACCGTCAATATAAGAACCTCCTTGTTTACTCTATGGTCAAAACGTGCCTTCCATCATCTCTTGGAAGCTTATAGGCAGGCTACTATCACACTTAACATTAGGTGACCAGTATCATCTCATCAAATAAAACGGTAGTATTTTATTACATTCTAAAGGCGTCAGATAGTTAGATTATACGTCATAAAATAAAACTAAATAGCTACATATCTTAACTTACAAGCTTTTCCGCTTAAGCAACGGGAGACAGAACTGATGTCAATGATTTTATGTAAGTACTGTGTGCCAAATACTTACGTTAGCTGACGGTATTTAACCAAAGATTAATTAAAGCCAATACTTGTAGACATGGAACAAGATAACACGAATTTCAATTAAAATACAATTATAAAACCATACCTATTGTAACGGCAAAAAAAACAAAAGCACTTATAATCGATTGGTGTTAATTTTTAAGGATGGTAAAATAAAAGAAAACACTTTGGACAGCTGTTTATGGTAATCGCCAAGGCCATCGTATTGGTAGAAAAAGAAGATGCCAAATTGGTTGAAAACACAGCGTCAAAGAAAGGTTATATTAAAAAACAACTTATGGCAAAGGAATTTAGATAAGTTGGTCAAAAAATACGGTTTAGTATTTGAACATAGAATAGAACAAAGCGTGACTAAGGTCAGTGAGTTGACAAATAAAACGCATTATAGACTAAAGTAATAACACTTAAAGGAAACATGTCAGTTTTACTTGAACAAAAAGTTCAACCGAATGTAAACGAAAATGTGTTTGAAGACGCACCGCCTGGTTATGTATAAAATTAACTAAATAATCTTAAGAGTGAAAAATATATTTGCGCGTGGCCTTGACCGTCCAATAATATGTGTAAATTCTCTCTATAGTGACGGAGAGAGAACACTTTGTGTCACCCCACTCGTACCATAGGTGCCGAAATAACTGACTGAGTGAAAGCTCGAAAGCAATTATCTCAAAGGGAATAAAAACATTAGAGATAACTTGTCTTAAAAACGTGAACCAATCCAATCTGTCAAAAATAGGTTCATAAGGCAAAGTTGCCTCCCTACTTGCAGTAGTATATCAACAGACTGTTATGTTATCATAGATTACAGTAATAGCACTTAAAGCAAACGTGTCAATTTAAATCTTAACAAAAATAAATAACCTGACCGTGCGAATGTAAACGAATAATCTTTGAAGAAGCCGCAAGGTTATGTACGTATTAAATTTACTAAAATAGCTATTTCATTCAAAAAGGGAAAAATATATTCGCGCTATACCATAGTAATGTTAAAACATCAACTGGAATGGACATTATTACTGTTTATCAGTATAAAAGTCGGTAATAGGGGTACCAGCAATATTGAAAAACATGCTACGTGTTGTTACAAACAAAGATTACCAATAAATAAAAAGAATTTCAAAATGATTTTGTTTTTATTTTGAACATCATTATATAGGTACGGACAGACAAAGATGGGTTACATTCATTTTTAAAGGACCCGAATAAAACTGTATACACTTTCCTATTTTTTTTGTTCATTTTTTTTTTAATTCTTTATTTACGGAGCTTTGTCATAATATGACTATAGCGCCGATTACTCTAGACTGCATGTAGTCTCCTACATGATGTAGTTGACTACATAAAGTCTAGTGTAATCGGCGCTTAAGTCGCTCCATCATAGTCACCCTTATATTACATAGAATTCTTACATATTTATATTGGATAGAGTTTTAGCTTCATAAGTTCTATTATTATGTCAAGAATTTATCAAAATATTAAATGTATCATAGCAATTATCGCGGCATGCAATTCAGTTTATCTTTCTTTACTTTTCAACACAAGATAGACTGATCTTAAGCAGTGACAGCTTAAGATCACGACCATTGTAACCTGTATTGAAATGTCAAGCAATAAACAGGTAAATTGCAGTGCCCGTTTATGTTTATTATTCATGTAATGCCATAGTTCATAAGTCGGAAACTGGGATATGTCACTAGAAACCTAAATAGGTAAAGATTTGTCTATGATAAGATCTTATTGGGAACTTATTATTATCAAGGAGATTATTATCATTTACATTCAAAACCATTTCTGTGTAACTAAAAATATCCATAACGGAACAGTTATAAAATCGAGGTCTAATAAAAGTCACGTAGAAAATTATACACAATAAAAAGCAGATGATATCGTCATTTAGCTCATAGTTGTTAATAACTTTGTTTGGAAATAAAACTATACGTTATGCCGTTTCTGATCTCACTTCCTGCGGTTTCCCAAAAGAGGATTTAAGGCCAATGTTTAAACATTTTACGGAAGAGTGAAAGTTTATACTGATACGCATTGGCCAGCTCATTATTTGCGTGATGAAAATCTTGTATTACGCCTCTCGAATCATGTTTTGATTTATTTTTATATCTAAAAGTTTCAATTACTTGTTCTAATGATGTACATCGGCAGCTTGCCGACTTTGAATAAGAAATGTATTGGATCCTCTAGTAAGTTATAAGAAAGTTATTTGAATGAAAACATAAGAATTCTGTAGACTTATGACGACTGTACCTAATAAGTTTTTAGATTACTTTTGCAATGCAAAAATGTGGAACTTATTTATTAAAGACCAGGTAGGGCAAGAACAATCCTAATTAATTATTTGCACCAATTAACATTGCTTTGGTTTATTATTTTATTTACTGAAAAAGTTACAGAAAAAATATAATGCAAAGGACAAATATTTTTCAAGTAAAGTAGGTTTTTTCCAAGGACAGCGACCCGTACTGACTCTCATATAGTACACGACTCTCATAAAAGTAATCACTTTTAAGTTAGAAAGAAAATAGTAATTACCAAATGTAACAGATAATACACGATCAATTACTTCAAATGAAAGTGAATAATCTCCTTTCTATTTATTACAGTATTGCTTGTCTCATTTAAATTGCTTCCGATTTACGACTAATCGGCCACGAATCCGTTTGCATGTAATTATTGTATAGCTATAATCAAAAAAGGTAAATGACTCAGACTTTTGTTATCTTATTCTTGTTTTCGCTTTAATCGTGTTTATGGGTATATACTTATGGTATTTGGAAACTTTACATGGTATTTTGTACTTAATTTTGTTTTTGCGGTATTTGACTTACTAAAACTTTATAGTGTAGACTTAATATGAATAAAATTTATCACCATCTCAAATCTTTACGACTCGATTTAGAGGATTGACTACTAAATTCGATGCTTATTTAAAGTAATATCTGTGTGAAAGAGAAAAGAACTCGAAAGATATCTTTAACAAACCCCTCTAGGTTACATGGTAATAAGTTTATTTCCCTTACCGAAAATCTTCCTTGCGTATGGACCTTCAAGATAGCTAATAAGTACACTGAAAAACCTTCCAGAAAAGTTTAACAAGAAAGCTTCTAGATGTGTTCATGGACACAACAGACTGTCATCATGATATATGTCACTGCTACAAAAAGACTACAAATTTCCTATTTCATAATCTAATAGTAAACATAGCTTTTCACGTAACTACAAACAATAAAGATGTACATTCACAAGATATTACAATAGTTAAATAAGTGAATTACATGTAATGTACAGTCACTACAGACACCGGTGTCATGAGAGTTATTTTCCAAATGAATTTAATGTACACGATGTGGGTTATTGTGCTAATGTCTTGGATTGTGAGCACTTAATCCATTACAACACGATCTCACATTAAACGTAGTCGGTAAAAACATTTCGGATCAAACGCTCATGGCAATAGTAACCCCTCTAAATGCCATTACAATTATATGATTCGGAATTAAATAAATTAATTTCTACTTTTATTTTCTTTTTTAGGTGTTATTAAAGTGCATTCAAGGTGTTAGAAATGTTGGTGTTAATGCAAGCGAGCTTAAAATAAGCACTTTTTTTAATGAGTTGCTGAATTTCTCATAATAAAAGCTTAAGTACTCGTTATCTTAAGTCATTTAAGTACTGTCTAAATATTATTTATATGCAATAAGTAAATACTAATACGTAAGCCGAGCTAACACCGGAGATTAGATTTCTTTGGTTATTACGCCCATATTTTTATATGCATTAAAAAAGCCTTATGCAGCCTATTCGCTCTGCACAGACTACTCATACCGTACAATTTGCTCGTAACATACAACCTTCTTTTACCATAATAACCAAAGAAATTAGCATAATGTTTTTTTTTCATCCCATGAGTGTTATAAAAAGCGACTAAGGGACTATCCGTGAATATTATCTTTACGTAATAAAAAGAAGGAAAACTTGAAATTAAACTTTATAGCAATCCGTCTGGTCAGCGTGGTAATAGTAGGCTAAGTATACCTCCATCGCGGGAGGAGGCCCGTCCCTGCAGTGGGACATTAATGGGCTGATAAATTAATTTTTCATTTCAATAAAAATGGTTTGTAATAAATATTTGGAACTAATAATATATTAATTCTAAAATGAACAACAGTTTTATTTTCAACACATGGCCATGTATACTTATAAACACTATATTGACAAATAACCCCATGAATAAATTAGTTAGTGTGTGATATAACTCCACCTTTAATTACTTATCTTTTTTTTCATAGCTGACATGTCTATGATCAACTTTTTAAAAATTTCATTATTTATTCAATCATTTGTGATTTATTTTCATACTTAAGTATATAATTATAGGCTTAAGCAAATTTATAATCGAGTAATCCTTCTGATTTATCTCATGTTTTTCTCTAAACAAGATCATTAAACAGTAACAATTTTTTAACACACCGGTCTAAAGATTTTTTTATATAGTTTTATAATTGTGTAGTACAGTGGCCAACTAACTCAAGAGTAATCCAAGCCGACCCTAACGACAGCTACTAAAAAGCACGGAGTCGCAAAATCAAAGTATTGTGAATCCTTTTTAATTATATATCACTAGCTGATGCCCGCGGTATTACCCGCTTAATTGTTATTTTACACCATAAACTACCTATATTCCAAATTTTATCAAAATCCATTTAGTAGTTTTTGCATGAAAGGGTAACAAACATCCATCCATCCTCACAAACTTTTGCATTTATAATATTAGTAGGATAGGATAAACAAAGGTGTGTCACTTTAGTGCCTAACAAATAAGGTGAATATTATCTTCACTAAATAAAAAGAAGGAAAACTTGAAATTAAACCCTATACCAATCCGTCTGCAAGCGTGGTAAGGTATATAGGCCAAGTATCTGTCAAAAGTGACAGCTGTCAAAAGTGACAGAGGTATCAAATATTTTCCCGCCAAAATAATATGACGTCACAAATCATCTGTCAAAAATTCTGTGACGTCACGACTCATCTGTCAAAAATTCAAAAACGTCACGGCTCAGCTGTCAAAATATATTTACCCGCCAAAATTCTGTGACGTCACGACTCATCTGTCAAAAATTCAAAAATGTCACGGCTCAGCTGTCAAAATTTAATTCTGTGACTTCACGACTCAGCGTTCAAAAATTCAATGACGTCACGACTCAACTGTCAATTTTCCCGCCAAAATTCTGTGACGTCACGACTCATCTGTCAAAATTCTATGACGTCACGGGTCACGTGATCAAAATTCTATGACGTCACAGGTCACGTGACACAGCTTTCCCGCCAAAATTCTATGAAATCAAAATATAATATGATTGCTAATAAAAAGTAGCCTATGTTCTTTCTCAGGGTCTAAAGATTGTCTGTACCAAATTTCATCGAAATCCGTTCAACCGTTTAGGTGTGAAAGAGTAACAGACAGACAGAGTTACTTTCGCATTTATAATATTAAGTATGGAATGATATAATATTAAGTATGGTATGAAGTTGTAGTATTCATAAGGTAACTAATAGATGCACCTCACACCCATCATATCTCTTACATCCCGCACACAGAATACCACACAACTTTCACATTATAGATACACAGGACGAACTTGATAACTTACTTATAACACAATTACATGCACATCACATTTACACCGATGGCAGTAAGCACGATGGACTGGTGGGTGCTGCCTTCGTCATACATACTCCACATAATACAACGATAATAAAACACCATAAATTACACTCAGCATGCTCTGTCTTCCAAGCTGAGCTGGTTGCGATTGACCAGGCATGCATTTGCATATGGCTCGCCATGCAGGATCCTCCTATTGCGGCAGCTGTCATCATGTCCGACTCCAGGTCAGCTTTGGAAGACATTCAGAATACAAACAGTAAAAACGCACTAACTACCAACATTCAAAATTTTCTTCACTTCACCCACACACGAACTACATTCATTTGGGTTAAAGCACACGCAGGCATATCAGGTAATGAAATAGCTGATATTGCCGCCAAAGACGCAGCGACAAAAGAAGTCACCCCTACTTTTGCACACTTCCCTTTGAGTTACGTGAAACATTTAGCTAAAAAGGATAGCCTAAAACAAGCCACTGACGCGTATAGGAATAACCTAAAAGGTCCTGTTATCAAAACCTGGTGTCCTACACTCACTCAACTACACAAACTCATTAAGGTTACAGGACACACATTTGCACTCACACAATTACTAACTGGACACGGGTATCACAAACAATATCTTCACCGCTTTCATATCACAAACAATGATACATGTCCCTGCGACAATATAACAACACAAACATTCGTTCACCTCCTCACTCAATGTCCCAAATACACACAATCTAGACTGCGCCACGAACAACACTGCCATTTCATACAACTCGATCCATACGACCTTGATTCCATACTCTCCAGCAATACAGCCACCGACACCTTCATGAAGCACCTAACACACATAGTTAATACACTCAAAAAATTTAATAATACTTAACCCACTATACCATACCACAACACAAAAATTTAACACACAAATAGCTAAAGCACACATACATTCACATACACTACACACGCACACACAAAATAAAACACCTTATTATTAATATTAGTTCTAATTCATAATTTTATAATTTGTAATACCTAACTCTGTATCAAATAGCAGAGCACTTTATTGCAATAAAATGCTTTGAGGCGGTTTTACCCTCAAGGAGACAATTTAAAAAAAAAATAGATGCACCTATCTGCATATTAAATGCGAATGAAATGAAATGAAATGAAATGAAATGAAATATTTATTATTATCAAAACACATGTACAATTTTTACACACTTTAAGAACAACCTCATAGAATTATTATAACATAAGTAAACAAGTTGTGTGTTGTTCCCAAAACCCTTGCTAAGTTGCAACAGCAACTTGTATTAAAGGTGTTGGGCCCGACCCTTGGAGAAAAAAATATTTTATTTTATCTAATAATGCGATTGTTTCGTTGTTTTGTACATAAATTAAGAAACAAAAGTTTGTACAGATGTTTATATAAAATCAACTGTTAGGCTTAATTTCCTATTTGTGACAAATGTGTGAAAGTACATAGTTATCTAATATTCCATTAATACAATTACTTTATTAACACGTTCCCAGTGCTGTGTACCATATGTAGTACACGTGCATTGTTTTACTATTGTGTCTGCTGGCGGCACTGTGAAAGGGTTAATTATTTAAAACTGTACAAACATATTAGTTACCGCGGTAAACCTGATTCGAACAGATAAGAAATCTTAAAAAGTTAGTATTATTATTTATTAAGATGCAGATATCTCACTGGTACATCATGATAACACGCGGTCAACAAGTTTTAAAGAAACTCCTTAAGAGCATATTATGCACAAAAAGCAAGTCAACCAAATTCGGGTTACTCTAGATAACAGAGGAGAAAGTATTTTGCTCGACAAACAGTTATCACTGAATATTTTGCATTACTGGTACATTATAGCGTTATGTCCTCGCAATATAATTGCACCATAATCAGATTTACATATATTTTACAACAATTTAAGTTTACATTTCGAACTGTAAAATAAAATGGGGTTATTTACATATTAAAATCAACGACACGTTTAAGAGTACCGCAGTGGTATAGCGGTTACGTTAGTGGATGCTGCTAGTACATAAAAGTTACTGAATAGGTTCTTCCAATTGCGTCTGTGAATCCAAAGGAAGACAGTTATGTCTCATATGTGTGACCGGTGATGAGGTCGCAGCGGCATCTCCGTGATCAAGAGTGGTCTAGAGTCCTCCATCTACATGAGAATACATAAGATTCAACGTTGGTTCGAGCCCAATGTACCATGGCATAGCACTGATAGCCTTAAATGTTAAAATGTCTGTTTGGGGTTAAAACGCTGACATACACTTTGCAAAATCGACACCCTGTTTGAAAAGATTTTTATATGAATAGTAGAGGAGCTTACAGCTTAAGTATAGAAACTTTGGGCTTCAAGTCCGTATGGATTTAAATTTTAGGTTTCGAGTTCATTTTCATTTCAGTAAACTTTAAATAAAACCGGACTTACTGACTTTGCCACTTTAAGAATCTCAACGTTTATCAAAACGACGGACTCCAATTACATTATCTGCCTTTCCTTATATTTCTTTTTATACCAAGTTAATAATACTCCCCAAAAAAATCATTTGTGAATCACATCGGCCTATTGTCCTCTCCTGGTAGTCGAAAGCGCAATTATGCGCATTCACAACCTTCAGGGCAGTTTCTACTTTTTACATTTTCCACATTTCTTCTTCCAAGACAACACGTATCGTGCGTGTACATATCAAGTAACGGTAACGAAATAGTATATCGACCCTTTGATCGGAAATTGAGCTCAGGCCAATGAAGGTTATATGGAAAGAGGTAGCAATACCGAGTTGATTAGAAAAGGTTTCGTAGTTCATGTCGTAACTTTCTTTACCTATATGCGAAACTCAAACTTCGGAATGACTACTTTTTTTATGTCCGTTATACTTGACTTATGATCAAATTTACTGCGTTTTTGTTTGTGGTGATGGAGCAAAACTACATCCCACTTTTATGCTAATGACGGTAA
The DNA here is from genome assembly GCA_905475405.1 of Schrankia costaestrigalis. Classification (NCBI taxonomy): domain Eukaryota; kingdom Metazoa; phylum Arthropoda; class Insecta; order Lepidoptera; family Erebidae; genus Schrankia; species Schrankia costaestrigalis. The sequence continues at coordinate 13,439,242 of FR997826.1, forward strand.
AATTAAATAAGGCGGAAAAATAAATAAAACTAAAGATGAAACTTTACTACGATCTGCCTGATCAATAAATGTCGAAAACGTGAATAAAGTTTCAGGACTTTTAAAGGCCAACCCGGTGTTCTACACTAATAAAACTCAAAGTGCCTTTTCCGTGTCTTCCTCATATTGAAACAGAAGGTGTTAAGTCTCATCCTATAATTTCAATAACTACTGCCACCTAAGCCCAGTTGCTTTTTACACTACAACTTGGAGGTGGATTTAGTGATTATAGTACTGGTACCAACTTTTGATGTGTTCTCATTCCAGTAAAATGGTACAGGAAAGAATTTAGATTATTAAAAGTCCTATTTATTTATTTAACTTTATGCACAATTAACATTGTTGTACAATGGCGGGCTTGCATTTTTTTCCAGCTAACCTTTGGGTGATGCAGAGATAGTAAGGTAGTAGGTACAGTAAGGTTACTTAATAATTTATTTTCAAAAATAAACATACATACTATAAAATATAAAAGAATACATTTTTGTACATAAATTTCCAGGAGACTTGTCTAAAAACCTACATGAGCTAATGAACATCCCACGTTCACATACTCAATAAAATTAAATATAAACATGCAGACAAGACTTTTCAGCGTACATTTTTGTATCAACATTTCTCTCTCTCTACGAGGGTGACATAATCTTTAATGATTAAACCCTCTATTAAAAATATAGATTTAAAAAAAAACATTTCTCTCTCTCGCAACTATGTTTGTTTCAATGGCAGTACCCAATTCTTTTAATACTTCTTCGAAGGAACTGATGTTTCGAGGTGTCTCTTTCCACTTAGTTTATGATACAAAGAATCTATTAATCGTATTGTATGCTTAGTAAATACATAGAATAATTCGCTGTCTTAGAAATATAGCAAAAACAGATAAAACAGTGAATAAAAAAAATAAAAATATACTTAAAATTCCACAAAACAATTTTGTAAGGTAAAAGGTCCATCGCCGAGTTCTTTTATTCGACAGATATAGTGAAGTTTTTGCTAGAGATCAGTTTATCAAAAGAACTAGGTCGTTCGTTCAAAACTTTTCTAATGCAATGCACTTTTACTTCACACAGTGAACGATATTTTTTACCTATAACTATTTAGTTTTTGATCTTATTTTAATACAATTATTTATTAAATACGATGTAAATTGTTTTTTTTAATATACTTTCCTAAGTTTATAAAACTTGATAAATGAGTAATAGGTATGATAAAAAGAATAATGCTTATCCGATGAGCACATACAAGTTATCGGTAAAAGACTAAGGAGACGAGATGGGCCGTTAACACTTTGATCATTAATATTCCTTATAATAAACGACACGTGAAAAATTACTGATGCACAGTTTGACTTTGCACTTAAGGCGATGACGACCTTTAAAAAGATAAAATGGGTATATTTTGTCATATTATTTTACCAGCTTTTAATTGGGCCATTGCTGGATTCTCGTAATGCAAGGTCTATTTATCGTTTCTTTATTTTTATTCCTAAGATTTAATGTCATAATTTAACTTTCCATAATGTTTCTTGTCCTAACATTAGTTACGCATAATACTCTATTGCCACAACTTTTTAATCATATTTTTTTAATCTTAAAAATATTTTGCCATCATTTTTAATGGCATAATTTCATTATGCCATAATTTCATTAGACATAACGCCAAATACCTCTGGGTGCTTTAAAGAATAAACCTAACCTAACCTATCCTACTTAGACTGTTGTAACTAGGGTTTTTAAGATTTTTTTAATTTTGGAAAATAAACATTATGACTAAGGACGATTATGGCAAACAATATTAGTAGAAATGAAAATTATGAAAAACGAGATTATGCCAACAAACATAGTATGCTAAAAACCAATTATGGCAAACTTTTATTATGACAAGGACAATGCCTAACTTATTATGACAATTTAAATTAGGACAAAAACCATTATGAGAAAAAAGGGATCACTTGCAATAGTAAGGTATTTTTGTATTTTTTTTTGCAATCTCTACAATGGGAATAGAAGTATCTCTTTGCATTCTTAGAAGTCCCGTAAAATTTGGTATTAATAGATTAGCTCGTGTTTACTATCCCCTTAAATTAATTCTTCTTAAAACTTGGGTCGATAATTTGCGGACATACTTTGTAGAAATTTGGGCTTGTTTAAAGTAAACATGTAATAAATTATCGAAATTAACTTAAACCTGTTTTGGTTTTTGTAGGTAAGTAATTTTGTTTTAAGCAAGCCGATGTAATTTATTATTAAAAAAAAATCTTTTTGGCAGGCTCATCTTGTACCTATTTAATGTGTTCTTTATGTTTTCTAGTAATAAGTTAATATTCGCTTAGGGCTTGACAAGACAAAAGTTACTTTTTCACCACACTTGGCCATATGACCGTATTGAACATGATGGAAAGAGAATAGAGTTCAGAAATAAAGACAATAAATGGTTGTCATGGAATGACTTCACTTGCCGATGGATGAGGGAGGCTCCTGTGCCATCGCACAAGGTGGCAATGCCTGGAGGAGGCCTATGTCCAGCAGTGGACGTCGATTGGCTGATATGATAATGACGATGATGATGGAATGACTTCACTTTGTCATCATAACTTTGCTAGTCTGGCTGTTGTTGAATGTTCGCACTATGTTTGACGGGACGCGCTATCATTCAGGATGAAGGACACACAATTACCCGAAGTTTGTTCTACAGTTTTGAGCCTGGCATGAAAAGTTTTATTAAACCATTTCTTACAAAACAAAATATTTAATCCATATAATAAATAATCTTATCTACAATATTGGATATTATTAAAATAACTTACGAAACAGTCCTTTCGGTAAAACCGACCACGCCCTGATATCGTCATCCGTAAAATATTAATACCTACAAGAAATATTCTGATATAAAATTAATATATGGTGTGAAAATGTCTGTAAGGTAACCGACTAAGAGTACAGGGTGGTACCACCTCATCTCATCCTAACATACGAGTACCCTCTTTTTATGTCATAGGATACTTAACTGTACCTAACTTCGGTTAGGTTCCGTTTTTCCTGAGTCCTCCGATTGCCCAAGGACGAAGAATGATATGAAGAACCAGTATAAGTAGCTGATCGGTGATCTGTGCGTGTAGACGTCGTAGACAATTTATTTAATTTAGAGATTAAATTTATAATACTAACCGTTAAAACATATTCACACGGTCTCATAATTTCATCATTGCAACTCTTTATTCGCGATAACTCTCAACAAATACGGAAATATAAAAACCATATTTGTGCTATGAATAGTTACGACATAATGATATGATGACAAATGCACCGTCGTCGGCTTGCCATGCGCTTGCGTCGCCTAATCGTCGCGTAACGGTGGCAAACTGTAAAGCTCGCCACGGACCGCGGCCCGCGTGCTAAATTTGCCGAAACACCGCGATCTCTAGCGGGATAATCTTAAATCACTCTGAATTCGTGTCGATGCCCGCCCATAACACTAAATAAGATCATTATAACCACCAAATATTGTGATTTACTTATTAGAAAACTAACTTCGGTGACGTAATAAAACTATAGTTTGCTATGGTGTAGTTTTCTTCAACAAGAAGCTGTCTTGATTGGTAATCCACTGTGCTTAACGTAGACGTAGTATACAAAAGTTTACGTAGAAGGGTAAAGTAACTTGTAAGTAAAATAACAGGGCTTTCAGACTTGAGCTTGTGTCAAGGAGAGGAGACAAACGCACTGGGGAGGTACCTACTCTAAGCTATAGGTACACTAAAGCATTTCAGCCACACGTTGTAAGGAGACCTCCTTACAATCTCAATCACTGATGTTTTCTCCATAATGTGGCATCATGTATGTATAATTTAATAGAGTTCTTACTGAGCTATCGGCTCTATAATATTTTTGTTGGTTCTAGAAGAATTTACTAGAAGTGTAAACATAAAAATAATATAAAAAAGGATTACATCTCTTTGAACTCTACATTCTTAAAGTTCAGAAAACATGAAACATGTACACATACATTGGTTGTTGGCAAATGACGTACAAACGACTTTTCATCCCGTGTCTATGATCAAAAGAAATGTCATTAGGAACGTGTTTGAACATCCACTCATATAACTGAACGGCCATTACTAAAATCTACAATACGTTAACAGGTGAAACCCGATATCCATTGTTATGACTTTCAACCTATCAACTACTAAATAGACGGTAGAGATTTCTACCTTTATGTAACTGCCACAATTGTGACACCTGGTAGTTAGTTAGGTCTTGGTTCAGAGTTAGGCGGGCCAGCGGTAAAAAGAATCCTAGCCTGTCAAAAGCACGTTGGCCTGACATATAAAAGTTCCTTCCCTTGAGATCATTCTTATAAAATACGTGGGTTCTTGTTCATAGTCAACTTATATGACACACTACAAATGAGTTGGCAGTTGTGCAGTGAAATAGTATCTTTGGCAAAGAAGGACAATTTATAGGTACCTTACCACCGTTCATAGTCGTAAGAAATGCCAGATTACAGTTAAGCCATTGCCTATGCCTACCCTGTTAGGTTGGGACACAAACTGTGCAGTTCCATAGCCAAGTAATTTCATAAAAAAGTTCTTCTTTTTTCCTAATTACAATCGGTATCAAATATTTTTAGGTCTTTGATACGGTTTTTTAATTATAAAACAATTTAATAACAAACACTGTCAATGTTATTATTGAACAGATATCTTAAAGTCCATAGAATGATTTAAGGACTTTATTGTAATACTGACATTAAGCCAACAACGCCGCATCAAGGCAAAGGCTATACGATAAAACGTTTTATCTGAAATGGTCTTACGATGCTATAAGAAAATCGTTTGTGATCACGTTAGGACGAGGAACTTGAACAAGCGAAGTCGCCACGGGTACTGATTGTATCGGTTTTTGCTACCTGTTAGTGGCGTCGCATCAATCTTTACTTGCATCGTTGTTATTAAGAATATGTTTACTTGTATATGTAGCTACTGTATATGGATTGTGGTACTTAACTGTGCTCTAGGGCTCGCTTATAGTGAGTTGTACTGTGGCCAAAACGTTTTCCTTTTTAATCTACTCCGAAAAGAGGCTAAGGTGTATTTTGTTTAATTTCTTGTACTGTCTTTATACTTTAAATTTTTTTCAATTTTTGCATTGGTGATTACGCTCTGTGCTGCGGCTTTATCAATTTCATGGAAGCAAAGTGTTCTTTGCTCAACGTCGTTCGCTCGTTCTTTACAAGCTCAGAATAATTAAGTGTATATCACATAAAATTGTTGAACTCGAACCTATGTCCACGACCACTATCCCGTCACCACAACGCCACGATTGCAGTAGCCATTCAATACAATACAATATACAATATAATACAAAAAAAGTCTTGCATCCGACATTCAAAACACTATTAAAGAAGTGGAATTTAAAAAACCTCTTGTTATAAATATTAAGTAATATAATATACTAATATTATAAATGGGAAAGTGTGTACAGACACACTTTTCAGACAAACAGACAGCTGTTTGTCTTTCTTTCACGCCAAAACGAAGCGACAAACTGACGTATTTTTAAGGTAGTAAAGATAGTTGAAGGGATGGAGAGTAACATAGGCTACTTTTTGCTACCCTGAATTTAACGCGAGCGAAGGCGCGGGCAAAAGCTAGTATCCATCCAATAAAATCTCTTGTTACCAATATTATTTAATACACAACAAAATGCCGTCATAATAAGTTCATTATCCCGGTCCTGCCATTAACAATACACGAATCTAATCAGCTATCTTCGCGTGTCAATAACGATAGCATTCTTACCGTAACAATGAAGAAATTTTCAATTCAATTATCTTACGGCATGTAACCTATGAGATTTATCCCATTACGGTACTATTTGATAGACATTTTTTTCCTGTGTCTCCGTAGTTAGAATCTATTAGCATTTTTAATTGAACTAACTTGTGATATTTTTCAGTAAATAGGTCCATTAATCATTGCAGAAGGTGGGATTCTTCTGTTGAAGATATTTTTTTCCTGTGTACTACATGTACTATGCGGATGGGTGGTTTTATTAGGCATTCTCTTATTTCTATAATCTAACGACATTCTCACATTTACGAGTACGAAAACGACTTCCTTGGCGTAATCGTTGTAGTTCATGACTACTACGCGGAGTTCTCGGGTTAGATTCGCGATCAATGTGTGCTGAACATAAATTGGTCTGGATGTTAGAAATAAGTATTTTTCTAATTATGTTTATCCGTTGCCTGGTATAGGACGTGGTAGGGGTACCTTAGGCCAGGATAGCGTTGTGGGAATGTGTCAAAAATATCATTTAAATATGCGATTTAAAAAATGAAAAACTAATTTTTTAAAAATCACTCTGTATGACCTACTTTTCTTGCTAAGACTAAAATTATTATAATAAACAACAAAACAAACTAAGTTACCTTAAACTTAGTTAATCTAAAATTCTGATACATAATTATAAACCTGATTGATACAAACTGTCTATTTGGTGTCAGAGTTGTAAACTTTTTGAGTACGCCCCACAATCAACGCTTTAAAATAATAAAGTATTTATTAGTTTCACACTCTACATACTTACCGGATTTTATTTGAGTCAAAGTGCCCGTGACTTTCCCCGAACAAAGGCTCATTAGCGAAAATGTCGGATACAACAATAGAACTAGCAAAACGGGAAATTGATGAATCTTTGCGTTTGAGCACATTTTGTATGCGACGCATTGGACTATCGTTCACTAAACCTAAAAGTAGATCTGAATATATTCGTGAAAAATTAATGTTTATTCTCTCTATATGCGGTATTTGTTACCACGTATTTGCTGATGTCATCGTAATTGTCATCGCTTTTTCTAATTCGCCACGAGTAGAGGATGTCGTTCCACTTCTCCACACTTTCGGCTTTGGCGCTTTAAGTAAGTAACTGTGTAAAAATATAAATTGGTCAAACATGTCTAACTTTCTGTCTGGACGTTTTAAAATACTTTCTGTACAGGACGCAGTTGTCGCTTTTTGAAGTGTATCGTTGTTGAAAGTCAAACTTAATTAAACACTAATGAAGCATGAAGTTAATTCAGACACGCGATCGTCAATATAATTAGATTAATTAAGATGAAATATGTAGTTCTTTATAGTAAATGTTTATTGCAGGTATAGCAAAAGTATTCGTGCTGTGGTACAAAAAAGATGTATTCGCTCAGTTGCTTATAGAGCTGGCAGGTATATGGCCGATGCCGCCTTTGGAGGAAGAAGCTCAAGCTATCAAGAATAAAAGCCTGAGCGCTCTGAAGCTTACTCATCGTTGTTAGTAAAATAATTGTATAATTCTTCAGAATTGTAGATTTATTAAAATACATTTAAATGGGGCTCATGTTGTGCATAATTGTCGACTAAAGAGTTTAAACTTCTTGTTTAAAACCAACCTTATTACAATTACCGTAATGTGGTTGATAGTCAGCCGGATAACCATTTACTAATCTTTATTCAAATACAAACCTGTAAATAATTATAATTAAAATGAAAAATACAATAAAAGGGATACTGAAATATTAAAATAATGATTAAGTATACTCGTACTTACGGAATTCCATATTTTCACTACTTTTCTTCTCCAAGTTTACGTAATTGTACAACTAATTTATTTTCAGGGTATTTCTACGTGAATGTATTTGGTGTGTGGTTCTACATATTAACACCAATCTGCCTGTACTTCTACAGTAAGGTGGTAGGTGAGAACGCACCGCTCGGCTATGTCTGGATACAATGGTATCCATTTGATAAACATCACCCAGTTGCTCACTTCTTTGTTTATCTGTTTGAAGTATTTTCCGGTGAGTTCATTTTTAAACGACTTTTTTCATTAAATCTACGGAAAATACAAATTAATGGGTATTATTTATACTAACCATATAGCCCTTTTATAATGAAATCTTGATATATAAAAACCATAATACAATATCTCGGTCTATCCAATGCAATGACAATAAATTTCACTACCTAAAATTTACGCAATGGCAACAGAGCGTAAATTTTCCTTTACCACAATATAATTAATTAAGTTGATCATAATTTCTTTGTTTTAAACATATTTGATCCCAACCGTGATAATTACAAAAACGTTTAATAAAAACATACATATAAAAACATTACTAATAACATAATTTAACACATGATATTCGACCTTAATAAAACCTACTTCTCAACACTTTACAACTGTTATAATAACATTTAATAACTTAATCGTGTTCCTATCATGCAGTGTACCAAATAATAACAGACTAAATTCAAAGAACAAATATTAAGTACTTTTATTGACAAAGACAGCGAAAGTGCTGATGATACAGCATTTCATCTGCCATTATCGCATTGGGAGCAACATCGCCTACCATTTTAAAAAGTAGCAATTAATCCAGTTAAAACATTTGATGGTACGCTGTGAGCCTCTTGAACGAATTTTAAAACGCGATTGCACGTATTAAAACGGATTACTTGTTATATTCTTTTAGTTCTCTTTGTGTTTCATGTAAGGTGTTGAAATGAACTTTAATCAGTGAATAATACAAATAGTTTTTGAAAAAAAATTACATGCTCGGAATCTAGACAACAATGATAAACACTTTTCCTCGAAACATTTTTAAGTTTTACCTAGCGGAAAATTCTTTTGAGGTAACATTTAAAGTTTTTTTTTTTTTTTTTACACACATCGCCACCTAGTCTCAAACTAAGCAAAGCTTGTACTATAGGTATTAGACAACGGATAAACATACTTAAATACTTTTTTTTGTAAATACATAACATTATTATACATAGAAAACACTCAGACCAATGCAAACAATCATGTTCATGCACACAAAGATTTGCATTGAGCGGGAATTGAACCCGAGACCTCTGCGTTCCAGCCACCAACTGCGCCACACAGGTCTTCAAAGTTTACGAAATTCATTGTAAGTAGGTATATCCACATGATACACGGAGATTCATTATGATCTGGCGCTTCATAATCTCTCCATCTTCATAAATTTATTATTCGATTAAACAAACAATAATCTTTTTAGTACATCGAAACAAAGTTAGCACTAACAGTTGTCCGAGACTTACGTATTTTACATACAATATATTACAAAGTCCTTAAAATGTAGTAAGGGTCATAAAATCCGTGCTAAATAGGTACGTTAACTAAAGCGAGGTAAGTGCGAGCTTATCACAGCATGCATTTTATGCTTCTACACTGTAACTTTGTATAAATACTTAAAGCTAACGGACATACAGAAATAATAAATCTGGCGTAATATTTCATACTTCTCCAATTAATATTATGAAGATATTCCTCCTCTCTCCTACACTATGCTGTGCCCGACAGGGTCCACAATTTGAACCATTGTTAACTTTACCATCTTGTACCTATATAAACATTGTGGAACGGAATAAAGAATTGAGTATTGAGATACAAAATACTTAGTAAAGTACATAATCTGAACTTGTATGTAATACGCGTAAACGCATTGCGTTACGTTACCTTAGAGAAGTAAACCCCAGTAGAATAAGGCAAATATTGCAGCAGACTAAAGATTTCCGATGTCGTTGGTTAATTTGGTGACCTCCCAAAAATTGTCACCATAGTTGTACCAGTCAACCTTTTTATTATATGCTATGTAACCTACCTACCTTTTTGTTAGCTTTAATATTTCATTCTCTTCCTCTCCGACCTCACTCCTATACCTAACCTTTCATATATTACTAAATTACGCTTTAAATACTACCAATTCTTTTTAGGACAAACATGTGTCTGGATTATGATAAGCACAGACCTATTGTTCTCCACCATGTCCAGCCATATCAGTTTATTGCTAAGACTTCTTCAGCGACGACTTCAAATAATTGGCTCGCAAAAAGGTTACGATCAAGACCCATATGATGAAATTATGACTAATATTAAGCTTCATCAACGCCTTATAACGTAAGTTTAAAACAATTTTTACATTAAAAAAAGTATTTTTATATCCACGTTTGTACTTGGAAAAACATAGTTAGAGGTGGCTAATCTCCTTGGTCTCTGAGTCAATGAATGTGAATGTACCAAAAAAGCTCTTTTTTGCTTGGAAATCCACAACCAGGCCATTTTTTTAAGATACACGGCTATGAAACTACAATTATATAGTTCTAATCGTGTCCCATCACAATAACTTTTTTTGTAGGCTGGTAACTTACCAGCATATTTCAATTTTCCACTATTCTCAATGGACGAAAGACGTGATTGTGTTAAAGAAAGGTGTGTTTTATATTTCAATGGATTTTATATCGAAGTTCTTTTTTTGCTATTTCAGATACTGCAAAGATTTAGAAAACGCTTTCTCTTTATCAAATTTTATAAACATCATGATGAGTTCTGTTAATATCTGTTGCGTCGTTTTTGTTATTGTGGTATGTATTCGTTTCATGTACGAATTGCTATACAATCATTAACACGCACGAAACTTTAATTAGAACAATCAACATGACCACGATAACTTGTGATACTTTAGAATATGTCTAAGTCATTTTATTTAATTGATATCACGTGTATGAATAACTGAAAATACATAACGGATTTATATGTCTATGTATTTAAATATTCTGCAAGATGACTTGTCGTTTAAATTATTGATTTGGGAGACATTTATAAATTAGCACTTACTCATTGACAACAAAATAGAAATACAAAGAATATATTGCCTTAAATCCATCTTTTTTTGACGTGGGAGACCCTTTATGGTTCATACGTTCTATGACTATTTAACCGACTTCAAAAAAAGGCGAATGTTCTCAATTCGGTTGTATTTTTTTTCCCGATACGGATAAGAACAGTGCTAAAAAGTACGCGTAACGGTAGTTCGTTTCCACGTGGGTAGAGGTCTTTTAAAAAACCGAACTACTGATATTTTCTGTCACCAATGGCTGAGGGCTACGAATAATATCAGCATCAAAGGTCCTTGATACACAACCAGCGCCGAGAAGGGCTTAAGGTATACCTTCCTCATTGCCCTAATACATACAACATAACGGGTTGACCATAATAGGGACGCCATATAACAGGTTTCCCACGATAAAAAGGTAGCAATTTATTGCAATTTTTTTAGCATAAAAAATTACAGTCTCCGTTAAAACCTATAGGATAGTTCGATAGCACTATGTTAGACAATGGAACAATGGATACAATAAAATTACATTTCCTACTGTACCTATTATAGTTTAAAACGTGACCTAATTTATTTATTTCCGAACCGCACTGTTTACGATATTATTTTCTTTTATTTTTCAGCTATTAGAACCGTTACTGGCAGTTAGCAGTAAAATGTTTTTCGGCTCGGTTATCATTCAAATAGGAATGTTGTGTTGGTATGCAGACGACATCTTCTATGCGGTTTGTGTTTTAGAGTTTATTTTTTGTTTAGGTATTGGATTTTGTGTCTAAGGAAATTAGGTTTTTCCAGTTGTACCTATTCAAAGAATAAAACAATTATCATTTTTTTAAATATTATATTCCACACAAAGTACTTTATCTGACTACTTTATCCGCATACAAATTCATTTCCTATTTGTCACCATACGGACAGCAAGTTAGTGTGGCGATCTTGGTAAACGGTAGCCATACCTGAGGCCGTTAATTTGAATCCCACGCTGGCTAATGTGATCCACAAATAACTGTCCTGAGTCGGGATGTTAAGTGTCCGAAAAATGATATTTTAAAAATCCCAGTGAAATACAGCTTAATACATAGTGCGGGATATTTATATCCGAAACGAAGAAAGTCAATGGAAAAAATTGATACTCGAGGCGGGGCTCAAACCCGCGTCTCTGGACTATACGCGTCCAGCGCCATGACCAACTAGGCCACCCGAGTACTCGTCTCGACTACCAAATTCAACCATTGCTTTACGGCGCTTGTACACGGTAAGAAAAATCGCCGGGCCTACGCAAGAATTCGTGTCGTTTCTAAGCACGACCTGTGTACACAGCGCCAGCGATGAATAAGAAAATATTCTTGTCTCCGCAAGACAAGACACGGCGAACGTTGTTGCGGAGGGGCGGGAAGCGGTGTAGTAGGGTATCATACTTTTTTGCTTTCTAGTTAACATTTTTACTAAAGGAAACTCACACTGATTATCACACTTGTTATTACTTGCGCGCCCTACGCCCGTCTGACGACTGCACGAAAAAAATCCTATCGTGTACACGTTTCGATTGGTCTTGTCTGCGGAAGACACGGAAACTTTTTCGTGTGCGAAAAAGACAAAATTCTTGACGTCTACACGAAGATTTGTCTTGTCTGGCGCAGACACGGCAAATTTTCTTAGCGTGTACAAGCGCCCTTATACGGCGCCGGGCCGCAACTTACTTCCATTGTCTTTCTTCTGTTTGGATTTTTCTAGCTAAGCTTTACTGGTAAAAAATTATATGTAATTGGATATTTATATCTCATCAAAAAAGGAAATAATCAAATGATGTGTGTTTAATTTAGAACGCAGACGTGGCCGAGGCAGCGTATAAAAGTGGATGGTACCATATTAATCCACGTTGCCGCCGTGCCCTGCTTTTCCTTATTCAGAGGTTAGTAGTGCTAAATGAAGTACAAAAATATCTCTTTGCTTTTTACGAATAACAAGTAGGTTATAAATAACAAACGTAATTAAGGCGAGGTTTTCACAAAAAACTTGTTAACGTTATTAAATTTTGTTTTATTTGCGATATCCAAACGATTTGCTCTTAGATATCGTTTTTGTAGAGACGATATTTGGAAACTTTCCCTTAGTCGATCCAAGGAACATCGATCTGAGAAAGGTCTAGTACCCATAGTACAAGCTTTGCTTAGTTTGGGACTAGATAGCGTTGCGTGAATGTGTGAAGAATATTTATATTTATTTATTAATTTTACTTAACTCTTATTTAAATTAAATTTTCATATGAATGGATTTAAATTAAATTATCATATATTTCATATGAATGGATGTATGGATCATTTACTATATTAAAAATTATAACAATTAATGAACAATAACAATTAAGCAATATTCTAAAAACACCAATTTACAAATTTTATAATGTTTATTTATTTGTGTAAAAATGTTGTAATGTATATTTATTTGTGTACACATGTAATGTTTGTGAAAATATGTATGTTAATGTTTGTGAAAATATGGATTTTATCCGAAATAAATATTTATTTAATTTAATTATGTTGTTATAGAGCTCAAAAACCTATTGCGTTTACTGCAATGGGTTTCACAGATATCAACCTTGTGACTTACTCAGCGGTAAGTTAACAATTTTATCTACTTTTTGTCGTGCTAATAGATACTAAAACAGATTATACTAATGTCTTACAAAAGATATCAACGCAAAACGCTATTCTGTAAACTCGCACTTTACTAGTGTTATCTTTTACTATGCTATATTTACTACAGTTATTTCGATTAATGTCATTTTATCCCATCTGAAAATTTTAACAATACCTAATAGTTTTCTATACATAGCTATAACATAGCTATTTAGATTTTTAACTGTTTTGTTTTTTTTTTCAGATTTTAACACGATCGTATTCGTACTTCGCCTTGCTGTACACAATGTACAGCGACAACTAAGAAATCGAAATTAAGTTCAAGAATTACTTTACAAAAATGTTCAAGTATTATGTACTCTTTAGAAAACGCACATAAATATTTTCTTGTAAATTAGAACTAAAACAGATAGCACAGAACATTAATCCTTACGTCAAATTTGACAGATGGTAAACAAAATAAAAAAAGTGTGTTTGTTATTAATTTGTACTTAATAATTGTTTTCTTTTAATAAAAGGTAATTTGTTTGTAAAACTTTGAATACAAGATCCTATTCCTTTATTTTTGTATAGTATCTCTATTTTATTGTATAAGTTATGAGTTTTAAGTGTTTCATATAATAAATTAGCCATTAAAACAGTTTTGTACTGGTTCTTGCGTTCACCTAAAGTAAAAAAGATTCAGTAACCTAAGGCATGACTTCCATAAGAGTGCCCCAGCTTGATTTCAGCGTCGCAACCCCTTCCACTTCAAACCAAACAGAATCGATTGAAAACCACACATTGCCTAGCTTACCTATTCACGGGAACAAAGTAACAAGAACGCCAATTTCACAAGATACTTCAAACGTAGAACAAACATCACCCTATCTGAAGCCAATAATACCTCATGCAATCAATAAATACAATTCTCAAAGAAAAATGTCTTCCGAATCGAAACTGAGTCAGAATCGAAGTGGATTGGTCAATTCTAATTCGACAAGCTTGAATAATTACGATAAAAATAACTTGAATTATGTAAAAAGAGGCAGAAATATAACTGTTGAAAAAGTTGCACATTCAAGTTCAAGGCGCCGACACGTGCCGTACGTCCAACTGTTACATAACATGGTAATAACAAAACTCTTATATACACGTATCACGCACATTTATATCACATTACAATGTAAGAAGAAGTTTTCGCGATGGAGGTATATTTTTCTGTAGCGAAGGAGATTGAATATGCCCACTCTGAGTAGACAGTACTATTTTATTCTATTCTTACTCCCTTTATTGATTTTTTTATAAAGACTTGGCAGTATGACCTCCGTGTGGTGACACCTCCGTGTGGTGACGGAGTAAGAATACAATATGTCACCACCCCATCTCATCCCATGGGTGTCGTAAAAACCGTCTAAGGGACTATTCGTGAATATTATCTTTACGAAGTAAAAAGAAAGAAAACTTGAAATTAAACTCTATACCAATCCGTCTGGCCAGCGTGGTATTAGTAGGCCAAGTATCCCTCCGTCACGAGAGGAGGCCTTGCAGTGGGACATTAATGGGCTGTTATGATGATACAATATATAAAACCCAAGAAGATTACAAGTATGTACAGTAAAAGTAATAGTAGTTGTTTTTTTAAGCCTAATGAAAACAAGAAACCTTGTGATGTTGGTATAGAAAAAGGCATTTGTATGCCAAAGTTAAATACTATTGAGATGCAATTTTTACATCTTGTATAC
Source organism: Schrankia costaestrigalis (assembly GCA_905475405.1). NCBI lineage: Eukaryota > Metazoa > Arthropoda > Insecta > Lepidoptera > Erebidae > Schrankia > Schrankia costaestrigalis. The sequence continues at coordinate 13,454,324 of FR997826.1, forward strand.
GAAAACGACGTAAATAACGTTAAGAAATATTTAGAAATACGTCCAGAGCTGAATGTGAACTGCATTAATTATCAGGTAAAAAAAACTTTTATTCTAGTATACTTACCTAGTTGTTTTAAGAAAATAATTACAATAGTGTACTTGGTCGATAGATGAGTGATGTGTGGAACGTAGTCAAATGAGTACAGAGAAGGCCTATGGCAGCAGTTATGATGTTTGCTAATTCTCTTAAAAGACGACATTAGCGCTAGAATTTGAGCTCTGTGTTGCAAGGCCTTTTACAGAAAAGAAATTAACGAATTGTTCTGATTCACATATTACTATAAAAACGACTCATGTAGTAGTTATAAAAGTGATCAAATGGTGATGTCATCTGTTAAACGGGTAATTTTAAAGGAAAACAATATGCCAAGCGAGTGTATTAGTAGTGTTCTACTTCTGGGTTGATAAAATTCTGTCTTCATTCATTGATTGGACTTGAACTGACTTTGAACTCTGCATTGGCTGGTTAAAAAACGTATGTCCTTGTTTATGGGTTATCATAGTTACGCACCTTAAAGTTGAATAGTATCTATGATATAATTATATTCTACCAAATAAATAAGCCTCTCCCGCCGCACCTTAACCTATGACACACCATTTTACACTCCTTGTTTTTAACCGTTATACCTAATGATATAACGCTTTAAAAGATTCAGACTAATATACTTTACATACGTAGTGAATAAATCTAAAATGATCAAAATTATTTTTTTACACAACTCAATCGAACATCCTAAGTAAGCAGAGCTTATATGAAATACTATGAATACTACACAACTAATCAACATACTCTTACTTATACGTTTAAGGACCTACATTTCTATTGACCTTTACCATTGTGTAGAGTTCGCCATCTTAGCACAATACAATAAATTAATTTAATATCTTACCTTATAGGGTTTGTCCGCCATGCACATAGCCGTAAAAAATAAGTCAGAGCCGATGATAGAGTTTCTCCTCACATCTCCGAATCTGGATATTGGTGACAGTGTGTTACACGCCGTGAGAAATAACAGTATTAAAATAATGCGTAAAGTTTACTTCATTTTACTTTCTCTTTACTTTATTTAGTTATCATGGATGATTTCCGTAGTTTACTGGTCCCCTCCAGCGATGAAGTGAAAATTGGTCTATTAGAATCAGCAACGTATCTTATAGGCTTTTTTTAGAGTTTTCTTTTTTAGCAGTGACGCAGCATCGCGAAGATTCATACATACATAGACTCACGCCTTATCCCGTCCGGGGTAGGTAGAGGTGACAGAAATAATGATAAAGATATGATGATTATATCCGTGATCAGGTCCTGATTTTCTCCTGAATAGTCTTATATATCTTCGTTTGTGAATTGTAATGTTGCAAGAATCCATAATGTAACAAAACGGTTCGATGACCGATCCAATGGGTGGCATAAAAACCAACTAAGAGTAACTTTGCTCTGTCTGACCAGTCTTGTATTAACAGGGCAAGTTTTCTTCTTTCGCTGGGGGAGACCCGTTTTTACTTAGAGATATAAATGGGCTTATCCGTGTGGTGACGGAGTAAGCATACAATTGTCACCACCCCATCTCATCCCATCGGTGTCGTAGAAACCGACTAAGGGACTATCTGTGAATATTACCTTTACATACTCGTAGAAAGAAGGAAAACTTGAAATTAAACCCTATACCAATCCGTCTGGCCAGCGTGGTATAAGTAGGCCAAGTATCCTTCCGTCACGGGAGGAGGCCCGTCCCTGCAGTGGGACATTAATGGGCTGTTAGGATGATAAACGGTCTAGTAATAATCAATTAATTTGCAGTTTTGTTGTTAAACGCTCAACGAAAAATCTCGCCAACCTTAGAATTCTCAGGACCAAAATATTCATCGGATTTCCCTTCACACATGACGCCCTTGATACTGGCCGCGCAGATGGGTCACAGTCAAATAGTAATGATTCTGCTTGAACGTGGCCACACGATACCACAACGACATCCTCCTAACTGTCCTTGTATATCGTGTAGGTAAGTCAAAATCCTTACTACTATTCTCCGTGTGGCGACGGAGTAAGAATACAGTGTGTCACCACCCCATCTCATCCCATGGGTGTCGTAAAAACCGACTAAGGGACTATCCGTGAATATTATCTTTACGACATAAAGAGAAGGAAAACTTGTAATTAAACCCTATACCAATCCGTCTGGCCAGCGTGGTAAGTAGGCCAGGTATCCCTCCGTCACGGGAGGAGGGCTGTCCCTGCAGTGGGACATTAATGGGATGTTATGTTTATAAACCAAAAAGTGTTTATGTGGGCATAAATGTTTGTTAGTCAATCACACTTAAACTGCTTGAGCAATTTGTATTAAATCACGAAGGAAGGTAGCAGTCTCCCTGGGTAACACATAGGGTACTTTCTGTCCCGAAAACGACATTAACGCAGGCGAAGACGCGAGCAAATACTAAGTACTATTTCATAATTTAATTCATGATTTCACTTTAACTAATCTACTAAGGCAGATTTAATTGATATTTATGAGTGTAATTATTACTTTATTCGTGTTAATACTCTATATCAATTACTATTATTTTGGACATAAAAACGTCAATTTATCATTGATTTTCAATCTTCCAATTATTGAATATTGTTCAAAGATGAATAAAGAACAGATTTGAATATAAAAATATGATAACGATGTCTCAATAACGAAATTATTAATCGTTAATAATCGTAATTTTTTCATTGTGTTTCATAAATCAGTGATTATTTATAAACCACAATGAATGAATAATTTTACAATAAAATAATAAAAATCATATAAGTTTATTTTAATGAGATTATCCGACTCCCACGCGCATATCTTTCCTATTGTCTGATGATGAACTATAACATAATGAATTCACCGTTAACGTAGTGATAATTCTATTTTTTCCGACTGCGTCAGAAGGAAGGTTATGTTTTACGAGATTATGTATGCCTCTCTTTCCGCACCTTAATCTATAACACACTTCGTTACATAAATTAATTCTTTTGTAACTTTATACCTATTGATTTGTATGTTGTATAATTGTTTGTCATAAGTTGTTTAGGGTGCACACTAAACAACTTGATGCATTTTAGCTTATAAGGTTTAGTAGATTTGTATTTTCAGTGAGAGTGACACTTGGTATGTCAAAATAAACAAAATGGTGGTTTATTGGCGAAAATTCAAATGTTTTAGTTTATTAGTTTTACACAGTTTTTTTTATTTGTATCTTATTTGTTTAGAAATTCCCTGGTGAACGATGATCCTTTATACGTAAGCAATGCCCGCCTCTCAACATATAAAGCCCTCGCTTCACCTGTATACATAATACAAACTTCTTCGGATCCAATACTGTCTGCGTTTCGACTAACAGCTGAGTTGGAGAGCAACGCCTCAGCATATAGACAACTGGCGTATTTACAACTGGCTGAAAACGTTAGCTTATTCGCTGCGGATCTTATAGGTAAGATTATAGTCAATTTTCATTGTATATTAACCGTAATAGCAGCCGATTATTTTCGACTGCAGGTATGGGAATCCTCTAGCAAGAGAGGTTAACTAGAGCTACTAGCCTTATCTGCCCGGTCGGATAAGTATAGGGTTTTAATTCAAAGTGTATTTATTTTGAATTCGTAGTTTTAACATCTTCAAGCTTTTCCGTAGTCGACTTTTTCATGTGACACCGTATATTCTTACTCCATCAGAGTAATTTAAATGAAATATTTGTATAATAACAAGGCACAGGAGATATGTGTTCAGAAGTGTCAATTGGCTGATATGATGATTCGTATAACGTAGTCGTATACAGGGTTACAGGAAAAGTCGTGCTAGATCCGTTATGGGCGTGGAGTACCCATCATTTCTGACTTATTTTACTATAAAACACCCTACCCTAAACTTAACCCTTTTCGAGATATTCGACTTTTAACTTTTTTATGAAAAATTGCCGATTCTTAGGGCCAGATTCAGAGACCGCACTTTGTCTTTACTTTAGCAAAGTCTAGTTATTATCTCTGAATTTGAACAACATTAAAGTAATTTCTCGCATGAAAAAGTTTACTTTTATTATTTATTACTACAAAGTAAACTTTTCATGCGAAAAGATTACTTTAATGTTGTTCAAATTCAGAGATAATAACTAGACTTTGCTAAAGTAAAGTCAAAGTGCGGTCTCTGAATCTGGCCCTTAGGCTACTTAATTATTTTTTAATTTTTTTGTGTATCTTAATATTATTATTATTGCATTTTTACATGGGTAATAAGATGCTTTAGGACGTCAATAAATAAAATAGTGCATAAGTTAATTGAATGGACCGTAGTAGACAAGTAAAGGTTAAGAAAAACAAGAAAATATTGGAAAGGTTATTTTTCTCTAAGCCATAACTAAAAAAAACATTATGGGAATTGTTCGGCAGATGTTTTTCTAAATATCTACGTTTCATCAGCTATCTAACGAGGTATAACAGTCTAAGGTTTGTATAACATTTCGTGGAAAAAAAGTCGTTTAGACGCTAAAGGTAGCAGGTGTAACGGTCCCGCGTTTATTGTCCTTCAAGTTGAAACCAGACAAAGTAAAGATTTATGTAGGTGCGAATGAAAGAAAAAATATGGGAATACAACAGGGGGTATTGTTTTGGTTGTCAGTCTGCTTTTGTGCTTCGTACATAGTAGATGTGATATCGTTTTGCTCTTTTTCTCGACTTGGCTGTGATTCTGGACTATTTCTTCTGATTTGTGACTACTGTGCGTGTTAACCGGACTCTGAATTGTACCTGTGATACGGAAGTATTGAAGATGACGTCCTACACACCTGAGGGATATGCTTATTTGTTACGGATACTGCCGTTGTGTGTCTGCGCAAGCTCGCAATGAATACATAACTCGCTACCCTGGTCGTAGTACCGGATGTGGCCGTTTTTGACAGAGTTTATCGAGCCGAATCCAGTTTCGTCTGTAGAAGACTTAAGAGAAAGGATTGTGGATGCAGCAAACAAAATAAGGATCACGTTGACCACTAGAGTAGTGAAGACTGGTCTCCGTAGAAGGATGCGACAATATGTCAGAAATAGAGGCGGCCATGTCAAGAACATGACCTGTAAACAATAAAAACTTATGAGAAAACCTCAATAAATAACATTTCATGCTCACGTATTGTTTTATTTTACTATTTAGGGCTAAGTAATAATTTTCTTTCTTCTTCTCTGTCGCCTATAAAACTAACTTTTTTTCCACGAAATGTTATACAAACCTTAGACTGTTATACCTCGTTAGATAGCTGATGAAACGTAGATATTTAAAAAAACATCTGCCGAACAATTCCCATAATGTTTTTTTTAGTTATGGCTTAGAGAAAAATAACCTTTCCAATATTTTCTTGTTTTTCTTAACCTTTACTTGTCTACTACGGTCCATTCAATTAACTTATGCACTATTTTAATTATTGACGTCCTAAAACATCTTATTACCCATGTAAAAATGCAATAATAATAATATTAAGATACACAAAAAAATAAAAAAATAATTTAGTAGCCTAAGAATCGGCAATTTTTCATAAAAAAATTAAAAACCGAATATCTCGAAAAGGGTTAAGTTTAGGGTAGGGTGTTTCATAGTAAAATAAGTCAGAAATGATGGGTACCCCACGCCCTTAACGGATCTAGCACGACTTTTCCTGTAACCCTGTATAATGTAATAAAGAAATTCTATAAATAAATATTCCTCACACATTCACACAAATCCATCTAGTCCCAAACTAAGCAAAGCTTGTACTATGGGTACCAGACAAGGGATAAACATACTTAAATACTTTTTTTTTAAATACATACATAATAGAAAACACCCAGACCAATGCAAACAATCATGTTCATGCACACAAAGATTTGCATTGAGCGGGAATCGAACCCGAGAAATATGAAATATATAATTCTATGTTACGGTAATTAATTATTATATAATGTAAAACCGTTGTACAGGTTGTTGCCGTACATCAGAAGAAGTAGAATGTATTCTGAAACAAACAGCTGGCTGTAAAGGTCGTCGTCCCTTTGTACTGCCGAGGCTCCTTCTAGCTTTGGATTGTAGGCAAAAAGAATTCGTTGCCCATCATAATACACAACAGGTATTCAAATAATAATATTTAAACTCATTTACTTTCATTAAGCCCACTGCAAGGACAACTTTGCCCACTGATACCATGCTGACTAAAAGGTTAAGTATTAGGTTTTGTGTTAAGTTTTTGTTCTTTACTGTAGGTCCATTGTCACTTAAGCCGATTTACACATCGAGTATTACACATATTTTAGTTGCCTTTTGCGACTTTTGGGATAAAACGGAATAAACGCCTCTTCTTCCGTCAGCACCGGGAAAATTCGTATTAGTTTTAACAGTTAAATAACAGGAATTTACAGGTACTTGAATCGTACTGGTTCGGCGACTGGCACGAATGGAGGAGGAAGACTTTAATGGGAAAAGCTTCAGTTATTCTAAGACGAGTGTTTATTACACCAATTATACTCTTAGTATGCATGGTGAGCTCGTTATTCTAGTTTTTATTCTTAATAATCTGTGAAGAGATTGTGTATTTAATAATCTGTTTGCAGGTAGCGCCTCGTCATCGCCTTGTAACACATTGGCAGATACCGTTGAATAAACTTATTACTCACGTTGTTGCCTATTTTGTATTCCTCGCTTTAGTCTTCCATATATCTAACCAAGATAAGTCTAAACTGAAAAGAGGTCCACCGAACACAGGTTTGTGTTTTATTTATTGATCAATCATCATTGATCATCTAATGAGATGTATTAGTCGTGATTATTACAATTAACTGCGAACGAAATAGTTTTAAGATTTGATAACGTTTTGCACAGTTAGTTAACTGAAATATGTGCTACCTTATTTATTTATCTATCAGTCATTTTATATACGAAAGAGGGTCTAACGGACATTCGGGTTAATTACGATAAGCATTTATGCAACTCATGGACATTTAGAACCCTAAAGAAATTGTCTAATTGACGACTGAACAAAGGACAATATAAAGCGACTCTACATTTGCACTTTATAATTTGCCACTAGTAATAGTAAGTAGGTATACTCAATTAATTTTAGTAATAATGTATCTTACATATTCAATTGTCCTAAATTAAAGATAATTTTTAAAGTACCAGGTACTCAAACAGCTCTGTTCATGGAATAGTTTAAGTGCTAAAATAAAAACGTTTGTTTTACTTCATTACAGGCGCTGAAGGTCCGTTGATATTGTACGTTTGTGGTTATACGTGGTCTGCTATACGAATGTGCTTAATGCAAGGACCTCGTCGATATTTTACTAAGATGTGGAATTTGGCCGAGATTATAATGCTTTCTCTGTTTGGACTCACATTTGTATTCTGGGTGAATTCAGCCATAGACATTGCATATAATAACGATGACAATATGGGTACTAAATTATACATTCTTTTATAAATAATTATAGTGATAGCCTAATAAAGATTGTGGTAAGTCTATGAATGAGGAAGTCCTGAGATCGTAGGTAGTTATCCGTGTGGTGACGGAGTAAGAATACAATATATCGCCACCCCATCTCATCCCATGGGTGTCGTACAAACCGACTAAGGGACTATCCATGAATATTATCTTTACGATATAAAAAAAAGGAAGATTTAAAATTAAACCCTATACCAATCCGTCTGGCCAGCGTGGTATTAGTAGGCCAAGTATCCCTCCTTCACGGGAGGAGGCCCGTCCCTGCCGTGGGACATTAATGGGCTGTTATGATGAAATTGTGTTCATGGTTTCAATTGGTGAAACTCATTCGCGTGTAAGTAAGTAGTATAATTCTATTTTAATACTACATAGTAATAAATTATACTAAAAGATTAAAGATACATAATGATAACCACAGTATCATAAAAAGAGATTGAGGCTAAAAGCCTACCTATTGATGATTCAATTGCGATAGAACGGATACATAAATTTATACTACTATCTGACCAGCGTAGTTTAGAAGTATAACATGTCCCTTATGCCCGATTTACACATCGACAAGTACAGTAGCGAGTTAAGTAGTATTTTAAGATTAAGTTGATTTAAATAGATCTCCATCCTATTTTTTGGCGAGTTAAGTACGAAGTAGCCCCCTTTCTCGCGTCTCGCCAACTTAAATCAGCAAAAAATAGGATGGAGATCTATTTAAATCAACTTAATCAACAACTTACTACTTAACTTGCTACTGTACTTGTCGATGTGTAAATCGGGCATTACAACTGCAAGGCAAGGCTGCATGCTGTTATAGTAAAGTTTTTACTTCACCGCCCCTTCACAACCCAAGAAGTTTCTAGAATGCTACTTTTGAATACTTCTATGATGCATTAAGGGTTTATTGAATACGAGTACCTACGATAAAACAATAGGCGCATGTAACATAAAATGTGTTACGTATTACAGTTCTAATAAGGTAAAATGTTGTGAGTTCATCCTGATAATACTATTACAGTAAAGTTCGCTGTAGGGTAACCTTTAAATTTTCACAGAGCGCAAGTATTGGAACCAGCTCGACCCCACTTTGTTAGCCGAAGGCACGTTTTGCTTAGCGACTATATTCGCTTTCTTCCGACTTATGTTCTTATGTCAGTTGAATTACCATCTAGGGCCATTGCAGGTATGCTCATTTTACATTTAAATGCCGCATAGATTCTATGTAAGAATGCCCTCGTTAGAAAATGTACCTTTATTCAAATTAGATCCCCTTATTTGCGTTTACTGTTCTTCGAGTCCGTTCTATGCGAAGATTATAACTGATGTTCGATGCGAACGTTTTAATACAACTCTTTCTGACCAATCTTGTAATGAATGCATTGTGTTTGAAATAATCAACAGAAGCATATTCTTTCTATAACGTTACTTTGCAGGTATCGTTAGGAAAAATGACGATCGATATTTATAAGTATATAATCGTATTTACTATTATAATATGCTCGTTTGCTGCCGGACTAGCACGGTTCTATCAGTACTATGACGGTATGGTCTACGAAGATGAATTTGGAATGAAAACTGTACAGGTATATTTTTATTTATACAAAATGAGGCCAAACTACACTACCATCTACACAATATTATCTGATGGTAAGTGGTCTATACAGTCGGAAGAAGACAAATTCGAATGGTGTAGAGCATCTGAATCTGGACTGGAAGAGTTCTAAATTAAGACGTTTTATTGAAGTGACTTTTTTGTACACTTAAATTGATAATTGTCTATTCCTTGAGAGGTTTGACTTTTACGAGGAGAAAGGTATGATGAAATATAATAATATCTTTTGATCAAAAAACCAGTAAGAAAAATAGTAAATTTTCTGAGAACATATAATTTTATTACAAAATATAATGACCATCTAATAAAACTTTGACCCTGAGTTATGGTAACGGTGTTTATGGACGTGGACATGACATTATGGTCTTCCATACATATGTCATACTAAAACATAAGTTTATAGAGTAGGTTAATACCTATTAAAAGCTTTGTGGACTAGTCAGTTTAAATAAATGTAGTTTTTGGAATATTTTAAGTGACACAATATACTTTACATAAAATACAGTAGTAGGTAGGTCTTAATTTGCATACCTAGATTGTTACTCCCACTTACTTTTAGATCAACTAAATGACATCATAATATATAACACTTGGCATATTTGCAAAACACGTAATTTTTCATCTTTACATTTCCATAATTTACATTTATTCAATTGTTGTCCGTTAGACAAATAGAATCGCTCAATCAAAAACGTACTGATATTATTTTGCTCTGTTGTCCCAACAAAATTGCCCCCAATAAAATCTGAGAGTTAATTGCAACAATTATTAAACAACCAAATTACTGGTTGGAAGTCTTTACAACTAGACAAACGTCTAGGTTAGTAACAGAGCTGTGCCCGCTTAATCAACTTCCAAGCAGTAGTGTCCAAATGTTAGTGCGTTTAGGTAGAAAAGTACCTTAAGGCTTTGAAACTTATTGCATTATGTCTTCGAGAAAGTGAGAGACGCGGGCATTTTAAGCTTTGTATTTATGTAAAACACAGGGCTTAACTGCACCTGGTTTACCACCCACTTAACCACTATACAAACGACCTGTTACTCTTGTCAAGATGTAATAAAAAAAATCCAACTTCAGCCCAATTTACATTAAGCGATATGCTATACGAGGGTTAAACTGAAAGTATTTAGAATGGGCCACTTTTAAGCAATATATAAAAAAAAATATTTTTGAAATTTGAAAATAGAACTCTTTAGCAATTTTATGGAGTATACAGGGTTACAGGAAAAGTCGTGCTAGATCCGTTAAGGGCGTGTAGAACCCATCATTTCTGACTTATTTTACTATGAAACACCCTACCCTAAACTTAACCCTTTTCAAGATATTCGGCTTTTAATTTTTTTATGAAAAATTGCCGATTCTTAGGCTACTAAATTTATTTTTTATTTTTTTGTGTATCTTAATATTATTATTATTGCATTTTTACATGGGTAATAAGATGCTTTAGGACGTCAATAATTAAAATAGTGCATAAGTTAATTGAATGGACCGTAGTAGACTAGTAAAGGTTAAGAAAAACAAGAAAATATTGGAAAGTTTATTTTTCTCTAAGCCATAACTAAAAAAAACATTACGGGAATTGTTCGGCAGATGTTTTCCTAAATATCTACGTTTCATCAGCTATCCTACACATCCTACACACCTGAGGAATGTGCTGATATGCTTATTTGTTACGGATACTGCCGTTGTGTATCTGCGCAAGCTTGCAATGAATACATAACTCGCTACCCTGGTCGTCGAGTACCGGATGTGGCCGTTTTTGACAGAGTTTATCGAGCCGAATCCAGTTTCGTCTGTAGAAGACTTAAGAGAAAGGATTGTGGATGCAGCAAACAAAATAAGGATCACGTTGACCACTAGAGTAGTGAAGACTGGTCTCCGTAGAAGGATGCGACAATGTGTCAGAACTAGAGGAAGCCATGTTGAACATGACCTGTAAACAATAAAAACTTACGAGAAAACCTCAATAAATAACATTTCATGCTCACGTATTGTTTTATTTTACTATTTAGGGCTAAGTAATAATTTTCTTTCTTCTTCTCTGTCGCCTATAAAACTAACTTTTTTTCAATGGAATTGAATACAACCTTAGACTGTTATACCTCGTTAGATAGCTGATGAAACGTAGATATTTAGGAAAACATCTGCCGAACAATTCCCATAATGTTTTTTTTAGTTATGGCTTAGAGAAAAATAAACTTTCCAATATTTTCTTGTTTTTCTTAACCTTTACTTGTCTACTACGGTCCATTCAATTAACTTATGCACTATTTTAATTATTGACGTCCTAAAGCATCTTATTACCCATGTAAAAATGCAATAATAATAATATTAAGATACACAAAAAAATAAAAAATAAATTTAGTAGCCTAAGAATCGGCAATTTTTCATAAAAAAATTGAAAGTCGAATATCTCGAAAAGGGTTAAGTTTAGGGTAGGGTGTTTCATAGTAAAATAAGTCAGAAATGATGGGTACTCCACGCCCTTAACGGATCTAGCACGACTTTTCCTGTAACCCTGTATATTTCATTCATTTGTCATTTGTTTTACGATTTGGCGGCAAATTCAAAATTGTCTGTGTTACGTCTACATGAATTTAACACGAGAAACTTTTCGTGCATTGTTTTTTTATGACTTTCGATGTCATTTAAGTCAACAAGAAGGTTATGATAGGCTACGATTGGCCTTTCGCAATTAAGCCCCATCTCGTGCGACTGTTTACAACTGGTTTAATGAGTTTAAACGTGATCGCACTAATCTCACTGATGATTTACACGAGGGACGGCCTTCTACGGCGACGACTGAAGATAACATCTGTGTTGTGCGAAGTATGATAGAGACTGACAAAAGAGTGACCTATCAGCAGACTCGGACAAGCTTAGGCATCGCTATGAGTCAAGTGCACAAAATTCTCCACAAACATTTAGCGGTCAGGAAGCTTTGCGCCCGGAGGATACCTCAAAATTTGACTGAGGCTGTGGATTGGTGCCGTAAAATGATTGAAAGATTTAACGGAGGTGACTCAAATGCTGTGTTAGACATACTGAAAGGTGACGAAAGCTAGATTTACTGTTATGATCCTGAAACCAAAAGGGATTGCCTTTTGGTTCCTCTGCTCAGTGGATGTTTCCTTTCGAGGAGTTGCGAACTAAAGTGAAGAGAGATCGAAGTGCGAGAAAAAAGATGGTGGCCTCGTTCTTTGGAAGGATAGGTCATTTCGCAACAATTGTGGTAGAGGATCAAAATACAGTTTCTGCAGAATGGTACAGTAGCAATTGTTTGCCACTTGTCTTAAAAAAAGTTCAAGAGAAATAACCTCACAGTAGGATCCTCCTTCACCACGACAACGCCTCGTCGCACACCGCCAAGCGAACGATCGACTGTTTGGCGACATCAAACGTTGAATTACTGGGCCACCCGCCGTATAGCCTCGACCTTGGGCCTTGTGATTTTTATTTATTTCCAAAAATTAAAGAAAAACTTTGGGTTAAGCGGTTTATGAATGCTGAAGAAGCGGTGGCGGCGTATCGCGATGCCGTTAAAGTGACCCCTAAGGACGAATGGGCAAAGTGCTTTTCCCAGTGGTTCCATCGCATGCAGCGGTATGTTGACGTGAATTGACAATATTTTGAAAAGATATAATAAACTAATAACTGGCTAACATAATTAGTTTTTGATTTTCTAAGAACTTTCAGTTTGACCCTCGTAGAACCTAAATAAAGTAGAGTAACTAAATTAAAGTTATAAATATTTAACTCATAGTAAAGCATGAAATGGACACTTTATAACTTACTAGCTGACCCGTGCCCACTTCGTTGGACAGCGAAAAACACGCGTCCCTTTTTTAAACATATTTCATTACTGCTTCACTCCTATATTATTAGTCATAGCGTGATACTATATAGCCTATGACATTCCCCGATTAATGGACTATTTAACACATAAATAATTTTTAAGATCGGTTCATTAGATCTAGAGATTACCCCCTACAACGTCACAAACACACAAACTTTACCTCTTTGTAATACTAGTACCTATAGATTAAGTTGAATATGAAGGCCGTTATACGTGTGAACTGTGCATTTTCATTATCGTCACACAAGAGATTACCTAACACTGTACGAACTATATAGTATTTAATGATTAGTCCACATTGTCTGCAGTCTATTTCACGGATCATTGAAACTTACAAAGAAACATTTTACTGTTAGTTTGCATTAGTTGTTGAACAAAAACCGGATGATCTGCCTATGTAAAACATTAGCACTGGTTCTCATGATTCAGGTTGTGTTGCTTTGTTTTAAAACCATGTATACACCATTTATATACCTGCAAGACTAGGAAACTAACATATTTGACAGTGTTGCATAAAGGCACAAGTTTGTTAAATGGTATTGTAACACATTGTTAAAGATAATGCGCATCCAAATTCGATTCAATACGTTGTCAGATCTGTAAGTATTTAGATATAAGGTAGGTACACTGACTGAATAAGAACACTACACTAGATTCAAAAAGTTACCTGTAAGTACAGACAATTATATGAATAAACTAAAAACGAAACATTTTTCTAAGCAAAAATTTCTCAAACATAATATTCAGCCGTCTGTACACGTACTTGCCTAGTGTGCACAAAGCTTTAAAGTTTTATAAGCTTTACACACACATTACACTACAAATTACCTTATTACGTAATAAACTTTTTATTTCCATCCCTAGATATCATCTTTTACTAGCATCTCAGACACATTGTATACACTATTCTGGTCCCTATTCTGCATGGCGCCATTGGAGAGTGCTGATGTGGTGTTAGAAAACACCAGAGAGCGGAGAAGTATGGATAAGAATCATGAAAATAAGCATACTTATACTCAACGTATTGGCTACTTCTGTTTTGGATGTGAGTAATATTTTTACCTCATTTTTTTATGTATAGAATACCATATAGAATACCTACCACTTACTTCACTTTTTAAACACAAAGGTAAGGATTTTGTTTGTAAAGCTGAATTTAAATAAACACTAAAATTATAAACAGACATGTTAATCCAAATTACATTATGTATAAAGTCTGGAGTAACGACCCATAACGAAAGACGCATGATGAGCAGATCCCACACGAGGTGCACCAATTAAAAATCTGGTGAAGTTGCTGGCAACTGATGAATGACGAAGGCAAATGAAGGTAGAGACGGTTGAAGCAAGCCTGTCCAGAAAGGAGCTGCTCCTGGCTGAGATTTTTATGAAATTAAACACCCTTTTTATGATAAAACTTAAATGCGGACATGTTTTGATTTGATTTGTAGGTCAGCTGGATGGCTAGATGGTGACCAGCTTCGCGCTCTTTTTGCCTTCTGTCATCAGACTTATTTCAGCTCCAATAATAATAATTCACATAATACTTACTACAATATATTACTGTTATTTGTGTCTAAAGTAAGTTACAAACTTACTTACTTTAGTTTATGAATAGGTAAAATATCATATGATATGCATTTATGATGCTTTGCAATTAGCGTACCGTACAGGCGCATCAAGATTTATGTATTTATTCAAATATAGCAATTACGATACAGTAAAGATCAAGTATCCGTTATTTACCTACAATCAATTTTGAAACGCGTAGTGTAGAATATTTTTAATATTTTGTAACGCACAGAATTTTGTTTTACTCTTAAGCCCGATTTACACATCGACAAGTACAGTAGCGAGCTAGCTAAGTACGAAGTAACCCCCTCTCTCGCGAGAGATTTATGTATTCTCTCGCAAGAGAGGGGGCTACTTCGTACTTAACTCGCCAAAAAATAGGATGGAGATCTATTTAAATCAACTTAATCAACAACTTACTACTTAACTCGCTACTGTACTTGTCGATGTGTAAATCGGGCTTAAGGGTTCTTTCAATTTAGGCGTTTCGTCTCGTACGTTTTCGGTAGGTTTGTTGAACGGCAAATGCACGTTAGTTTGTTTTCATACAAATCTTGCCGTGCGCCTGCCATACCGAGCATTTCATTAGTGTCCAGCGTTCGCCGCGCTGCTATCGCACGGCATGATTTGTATGAAAACGAACGAACTTACGGCACGAAACGCCTAAATTGAAAGAGCCATTATTAATAATGAACTAGGTACACGATGACAGAGTAGGTAAGAATACGAAATGCCACCAAGCCTTCTCGTCTCATGATTAATTTAAAAGATGAGTTATGGCGGCTTAAAAAAAAATACATAGTTATAATTTAAAATATACACAAACCTCAAAACAAATCTTAAAACCACCCTTCTGGTCAAAGTGACTTCTAATAAAATAAACTTACGTTTCCCTCCGTGACTATAGTAGGCTGATCATTTCATTTGGCCATTAATACCTAGCATTAATTAATTAATATTAGATATTATGTTGACTTGATACCCTTTAATCTAATTTCAGGTTTCGAAGTAATATCAGTTATTATCGTGCTAAATATGCTTATTGCGACTATGTCGAATACTTTCCAAAGAGTCAACGACAATGTAGACATCGAGTGGACATTTGGGAAGACTGACGTATGTGTCAATTTTGTTACTTTGTCGTTTTTTGAAGTCAGTTAAAAACGGACCAACCTTTACCATATTATGTCCATTGCACAGTAGTATAAATCATTTGCAGTTTCTTCACCATCCATCTAAACATTGCTTCCCAAATAGCTGTCATTCTTTCCATATCACAATAGATTTAGACCTTTAGAATATTCTCAACCCTATATTAACTATTCCCTTGTATTTAACTGCCAAGGCTTAAGAGGAAACGCTACCTATCTATGAACCTACTCTTGTATTGTAAATGCCTATCTATCCAACGAATGTAGAATAACAACACGGATCAAAAACATTATATTAATTACCTACAGTCGTAGTATTTAAATAAAAAAGACATTAAGTTATAAAAATTACCATCCAATTGCATAAATGCAATAAAGACTCATTCTTTCTAATTTCCTTAGAACCACGCATAAAGAACTGATAGTTAGTGAACGTATATCTAACTACCTATACATGAAGCCAGCCGAGATCAAGTAATTATTTCTAAAGCCCGATTTACACAACGACAAGTACAGTAGCGAGTTAAGTAGTAAGTTGTTGGTTAAGTTGATTTGAATAGATCTCCATCCTATTTTTTGCCGAGTTAAGTACGAAGAAGCACCCTCTCTCGCGTCTCGCCAACTTAATTCGCCAAAAAATAGGATGGAGATCTATTTAAATTAACTTAATAAACAACTTACTACTTAACTCGCTACTGTACTTGTCGATGTGAAAATCGGGCTTAATCTCCGGATCTCATGTTTTTACCGCCTTTTAGGTTTACTTCTTACTAATTAATTAATAGTTACGCAATGATGTTTATTTCTTAATTTATTTTTAATCTAATATAAAACAAAAATATTCCTAATGATTCAAAGAAAACTACATCGGCACATTGAGTAGAAATAAGATCTTAAAGGCCGATCAAATCCTAATAGATGTAAATGTTTATGGCCTAGACCATATAACAATTGCGATTTATAACTAATTTACAACTTAATGCGAAATTAAGTTTTGCAGTAATAAATTAATTCAGGACATCATGACCGGTTTAAAGTATGTTGCTTAAAGTAGTTATGTAGCCAAAGAAATTGTGAATATGAATCGTTAAGCTAAACCAACCAATACTTTAATAAAAGACTCGGTGACCTAAATGCTCCTTATTATTGATTCTGAGATACTGTAGTTAGTGCGTGGGATGACCTTAAGTAACAGAAAATAATTTCATATGTCTTGGAGTTAAGGCTGTGTCTTGACGACAAAGAGAGTGCACTTAAAATTCCAAAGCACTTATCAGAACTTACTCATTTATATTTATTATACCTACCTAGTCCTAATGCTTCTGCTAACCGTTCTCTTATTAATCTATTTACTATTTGATAATAAATTTATCAAATGAAGGAGCACTTAACTTTCTCTATTTGTATGGAGTTGCGACTGGCATGCGTACTACGCACTATCAAATCATAATTTGTTTTAAGGGTAGATACGCATGCCAGGCGCAATTCCATACAACCGGAGAAAGTTAATTGTCCCTTCATTTAATAATTTATTATCAAATAGTTATTTATATGTTAATATTATTTGTACGTAGTACCCTTTCCCCAAAGTTATTTTTGGCACTTTTAGCGTGCACGTTTTCGTGTCCAGTTCGACCGCGCGGCCATAGCGTTTTTTTTTTAAAAAAACCATGTCAATTTTTTGTAAAAATTTGTAGAAGTTGATTCCCAAAACCATAAATTTGTCAAAGATACGGTTAAAAAGTTATAAGGGTTTAAACATGGCCGCGCCATTGAAACGCGGCGAACCGCGCGGCCACTGAGATCTTTAAAACTAAGCCTTGTAGAGACCTGAAATTTACGCAAATGCAAGATTTAATTTGTAAAAAATTTGTAAAAATATAAAAAAAATACTCAGGTTTATAGTTTAAGAGCTATAACACTAAAACCGAATGGCCGCGCCATTGAAACGGTGGAGAAAACGCTATCGCCTGTATCTCGCTGAAAAAAAATCGCAGAGGTGTGTAGTTTATTGTAATTACCCAGATTTGAATTTGTCGAAACTAGGAAAAATACAACAAAAATTCCTAGGTTTATATTTCAGGAGCTATAAGACTAAAACGATATGGCCACGCCATCGAAACGGTGAATAAAACGTTATTTCGCCTGTATCTCGCTGAAAAAGCATCGCAGAGGTCTGGAGTTTTTTGTAATACCTAGATTTTAATTTGTCAAAACTAGTAAAAATACAATAAAAATTCTTAAGGTTATATTTCAGAAGCTGTAGAACATTATCAGTATGTGGTGCGATAGGGTGACCATGTCTTATTGTTTACAGAATACTTTCTACTTATTGTTACAGAAATTATAATTCAAGGATTCTAAATAAAATTAAAATGAAACCATAAATATAAAAACAATTATGTTTATTGCTTGAAAAGTCAATAATACAGTTACAGTCCGTGTGGACTTACGAAAAACTAGCCCTAAGATTGGTTTAAATGACGCAACTCCGCCCCTAAGCTATGTGATTAGTAATGCACACTATTGCATCTCACACGCGCCACCCCCGCGCGCCTCCGCAGGTCAGTGCGACGCGTACAGCCGTTAGTACTTATTTTCTGTGGTACAGCGACGTAAGCGTAAGAGTTTCGTTATCAGTGTGTCGTTGTGATGTTAACACGATAAAAAAGTGATCTACTGATTATTAAAATGTTCAGTTCGTGTGTAATTACGATTAATTGTTGTACTGTGGTGTAACGTCAGTTCGGTAAATTATGTAAACAATTCAGCAGAAGTGATTAAGGTATGTTGCATTTAAATATTTTATGATTATGTTAGAGCTCTCTCTTTATTTGTATGGATGACCGTGTAGTTAAGATATTTTACTATGAAATATTTACAATCTTATGTATATGAACTTATATGAAATACTAAAAACTATCTAATAACTAACAAAAATAATAATAATATATAATGTTTGCCCTGCAGTGGGACAATAATAGGCTGGATTATTATTATTTAATGTTTTATTAAATCATATAGGTAATTAGAACTTAACTTAGAACATTTGAAATGATTGTAAATCATTTTGATTCCACATTTTTAAATAAGTACAATCATAACTAGCAGGGATGTAGATATATGTTTTTACTTTAAGCGTAATATTATATGAATGGAAAAATTACTAAAAAAACTAAAGTCAATCATTTGAAAGATATACACTTCCAAAGTCGTAAAATGAGCCCCCCCCCCCCCCGCCTCTAACTTTTGAAATAATAAAGTTGGAAAAAAAAATTGATGTAAATGTCAATAAAAACTTTCAATGAAAACTGGTTTGAACAAGATACAATCATAAGTTTTTGAGATATAGCACAATTTCAAAAACCGCACACGTTACTTTGTAATTCATACAAACACTATGAAAAACAAAGTTAAGAGCAAAACTTTGCTTGTTACTACGGAACACTTCATGGGCGAGTCCGACTCGTACTTCCCCAGTTTTTTTTTGTAACTCCACTGGTAAAATCTCTCTTCCTTTTCCTCTCACTCATTATTTTTTACAAAACCAGAAGTACAATATTATTATTGTTTGTTGTATTACAATTTAAAAATACACCATTAAAATAAATAAAATAATTTCTGTAACAATAAGTAGAAAGTATTTTGTAAACAATAAGACATGGTCACCCTATCGCACCACATACTGATAATGTTCTACAGCTTCTGAAATATAACCTTAAGAATTTTTATTGTATTTTTACTAGTTTTGACAAATTAAAATCTAGGTATTACAAAAAACTCCAGACCTCTGCGATGCTTTTTCAGCGAGATACAGGCGAAATAACGTTTTATTCACCGTTTCGATGGCGTGGCCATATCGCTTTAGTCTTATAGCTCCTGAAATATAAACCTAGGAATTTTTGTTGTATTTTTCCTAGTTTCGACAAATTCAAATCTGGGTAATTACAATAAACTACACACCTCTGCGATTTTTTTTCAGCGAGATACAGGCGATAGCGTTTTCTCCACCGTTTCAATGGCGCGGCCATTCGGTTTTAGTGTTATAGCTCTTAAACTATAAACCTGAGTATTTTTTTTATATTTTTACAAATTTTTTACAAATTAAATCTTGCATTTGCGTAAATTTCAGGTCTCTACAAGGCTTAGTTTTAAAGATCTCAGTGGCCGCGCGGTTCGCCGCGTTTCAATGGCGCGGCCATGTTTAAACCCTTATAACTTTTTAACCGTATCTTTGACAAATTTATGGTTTTGGGAATCAACTTCTACAAATTTTTACAAAAAATTGACATGGTTTTTTTTTAAAAAAAACGCTATGGCCGCGCGGTCGAACTGGACACCACGTTTTCGACTATAATCTTTTAGGCTCCGCCCACTAGCAAGTTCGTGTCTGTGGAATGGGTACCCTTAACAGTTGCTAATAGATACCAGACAAGTTTGCATTTCGTGCGACAGAGATGATGCTTTACGAAGCCGATTGTCTCTTTACAAAAGTCAATGTGTAATATTTACGGCCGGGTACTGTACCTATACCTTACTAACGCTCTGTTCCTTTTTTCAGGTTTACATAGAATATATGTTGCAAACCACATTACCGTCTCCATTTAACATGATACCAACGGCATCTGGAATGGGTACTATTGTGGAATGGATCTGGAGAAAAATTAATCCTTCACAAGGCCTGCATGCAAGATGGTCGCTCTCGTATTGCTGTTACGTTGTATGTATCGTACTCTTATGTGGACATTAGGTACTACTTACTAAGCGCTTAACTATAGTTGAATGCCAGATGTTGGCAACAGTTGTTAGGTTTTTGGATCTATAAAAAAATCGGAATGTTTATTCGATACTAGGTTTCATCACATTATTATCAAGCCAAAGACGTGGACTGCTGGACATAGGCCTTTTTGACGGAGGAATATCTTTATAGAGTTCCTACGCCGACTGTCAGACTTTTACTGACTGGATCCCCTTCTGTAGTACGAAACCATGATTCTTCCGTGACTAGTAAGCCCTATCTTCTAGGAGCGAGGTGAACATCATGCTTTTTACAGTATTTTTACAAGCAATACTACACAAATTTAATTTAATACCCGTACAATATACTTGTACATAATGAGCTTTACCCTATAATTCATCCCACAATTATTAAAGAGCAACACGGTTTCGTTAAAGGAAGGTCAACCGTTACGAACCTTATGATATTTGGCAACTACCTTTTTGAAAATCTGGATCGAAGAGTTCAAGTAGATGCAGTATACACAGACTTTCGTAAGGCTTTTGACAAGGTAGATCATGAACTCCTTCTCAATAAAATTGCATACAATGGCATTAGAGGTAATTTACTGCGTTGGTTCTCATCATATATAACGAATCGAAGTCAAAGAGTTGTTATAAATGGATTTAAATCGGACATAATTAAGAGTACGTCAGGGGTCCCGCAGGGCTCTATACTGGGTCCTTTGTTGTTTGTTATGTTTATAAACGATATTAATACTTGCTTTAAGCATTCAAGCTTCTTACTTTATGCTGACGATTTAAAGTTATTTAAAAATATTAGTAACATCAATGATTGTGCGTTACTACAAAACGATCTAGACCGCCTTACAGACTATTGTCAGTTGAATAAACTTCATTTAAGTTTGCCTAAATGTAATTATATAAGTTTTACAAAAAATAAAAATATATTAAAATTTCAGTATCAGTTATGTAATACATCATTAGTTAAAGTTGACTCACTGCGGGATCTGGGAGTACAGTTAGACTCAAAACTTCACCTAGATGAACATGTTCAAAACATCATTAACAAATGTTCACAAATGCATGGTTTCGTAATGAGATCTAGTAAAAACTTTAAACGTCCAGGTACTTATATTTATCTATTTAATACTCTCATTCGGCCTCAGTTAGAATATGCGTCCTCAGTATGGAACCCCTTTTACGAAAAATATACTCAGTCTATAGAAAAAGTTCAAAAGAAGTTTTACCGAGCAATGCATTACAGGTGTTTTCGTAGCTGTCCCTCATATTCACTAATTTTAGATAAATACAATATATTAAATATGCAACAGAGACGTCTGCTTCTGGGCGCGTTGACTATTTTTAACCTATGTAATAATAAGTACGATTGTATAGATCTGTCAAACAAAATATGTTACAGTGTTCCGCGCACAGTGCACAAACGTGCAGTGAGGCCAGGTAGTTTATTCGCTACTGCTTCCTGCCGAACGAATGCCGGCCAACGAGCGCCTATATACCAATTAGTAAAAGCGTATAACACACACTTTGAACAAGCTGACGTTTTTGCTCTGTCTGCTGCACAATTTAAAGTTGCTGTTCTTAATATACTTAGAACCAACTCTGTTAATATTTGTAACTAGCGACGAAACAGTGTAGATTTCCGGTGTTTTAGAATACTACTTACTTTTATTGTAACATGTGGATAATGTTGTTGGTTGTACGTTAACTCTTACTATGTATTGATATGTATTACTTATAAGTGCAATGTACAACTGTTTATTGTCCCAAATAAAATAAATAAATAAATAAAAAACGAACGACCAATACAAGTCAATTTATCTATTAATAGCTAACCCGTTCCCACTTCGTTGGACGGCGAAAAAAACGCGTCTCATTTATAAACATATTTCATCATTACTGCTCCACTCCTATTAGTCATAGCGTGATACTATATAGCCTATGACACTCCCCGATAAATGGACTACACTCGAGAGCAAAAGTTCCAGGTCACTAGCATTTACTTCAATATCTTGAAAACGAATAAAGCTATCGTATTGAAATAAATTGAACTTTATAGACAATTTAATGTTACTAAAATAAAATGCATTACATTTACTACTGACCATTTATTTTATTATGTTTAAAAGGACAAATTAAAAATGGCGTCATTTTGCTTGTAAAACCAAATCTGAAAATATTGAATTTTTTATATTTACAAGTAGTTTTAACACGGTTTAGTACTTGGTATTACCCCCACGTGCTGTCTGGACTGCTGCAATGCGATTTGGCATGCTGTACACCAAGTTTCTGAAACACTGTTGGGGAATGTTCTCCCATTCCTCTACCAATGCATGTTTCAAGTCACTAAGCGTAATTAAAGGAGGATCTTGTTGTCTTACCCGTCGTCCGAGCTCGTCCCAGGCGTGCTCGATTGGGTTGAGGTCGGGGCTACGTGCTGGCCACACCATGGGACGAATATTCACCTCATCAAGGTAGTCTTGCACTACACGAGCAGTGTGGGGACGGGCGTTATCCTGCATAAAGATGGCATTCTCACCAAGTCTTGCCATAAATGGACCGACGTGCTCGTTGAGGATTTCATCCACGTATCTTACGCCATTAAGAGTACCGTTTTCGATCAGTACAAGCTCTGTTCGGCTTTCCGCAGAAATTCCAGCCCACACGAGTACCGAACCACCACCGTATGACACCTTTTTTTCAATACAGGCTTGCATAAATCTTTCTCCTGGTCTTCTGTACACCTTTGCCCTTCCGTCGTGTGTATACAGCATAAATTTTGATTCGTCCGAGAATATGACATTTGACCAATTTTCAATCGTCCAATTCGAGTGTTCGCGTGCATAAATTCGTCTTGCTATACGATGGTGTCTCTCGAGTTTCGGACCATTTGCGGGTCTAAATGGTTTCAAATTACCTTCAGCAAGTCGCCGTCTTACAGTCCAAGCAGAAGGGTTGCTTCCACCAAGTCCTAAAAAATGATGAGTCAGTGCTGTTCCCGTAAAAAACCGATTTCGTAGCATAGAGTTCACTAAATATCGATCTTCCCGTGCCGTCGTATACCTGGGTCTGCCTGTTGTTGGTCTGCGTAGGTTCAAACCAGTTTCTAGAAACCGCTGGCGAACACGCTGAACTGTAGACAACGATACACCGACTATTCTTGCTGTTTCTCGCTGACTGCTCCCATTTTCCAGGATCGTGAGGATTCTCGTACATTCCTCAGGTGTGAGTGACATAATTACCACTTTAATAATGACTATTGGATACCTGGATGACTCCTTATAAATACATTTTATGACAGAACAAAAACAAAAGCAAAAACAGTAGTGAAAATTAGAAGTTCTGATTTAAAAAAAATGGATCTTTTTTTTTATAACTTTTTTAATGCCATTACTTACCGCCAATCAATAAGTTTTTATATGTTTAATGAAAGATTATTAAATTGTCTATAAAGTTCAATTTATTTTAATACGATAGCTTTATTCGTTTTCAAGATATTGAAGTAAATGCTAGTGACCCGGAACTTTTGCTCTCGAGTGTATTTAACACAGAAATATTTTTTAAGATCGGTTCAGTAGATCCAGAGATTACCCCCTACAACGTCACAAACACACAAACTTTACCTCTTTATAATATTAGTATAGATATAGATTTAGGCTTATAAGACAGGTTATGGGATAGGCTTAGTCCTGTTTTAATCCATAACCTTACAGAAAATATAGTAAGTACACCTTAAAATTTAACATGTTTTATTAATATTTTTTTTCACCAGGAGAAAGACTTAGAAGCGAATATTCGAAAAGAATTTCCACCATTGATGTCTGCCTTAGTTCAACGATATTTTAGAGAAAAAAACTATACATGTATTGATGTACTAATTGATAATGAACAACTTGATAATTCTACAAAGAAGTTTAGTGCTGGATAGAGTACGAAATAAAACCTAAGAAATGTTTTAATTTCTATATAAGACTATATTTTAATTTATAATTTGTAGTTTATAATTTGCTGTAATTTTATTACTAGTGTTAATAATAATTTACAACGTTCTGTAGTAATTTATTAACCTATCTTGCCCAATGATATAAGAACACACACCTTGGTGCCTTATTGCCTGAGAAAATAATTTCGACAACGTATGTTATTTGCAATTTATTTCCTCATAATTGTTTGGATTTTTCAATAAAAGCCACGCATCTGATGCTTAGTTACTTTTAATATATTTATATTTTTATATAACAATGAATAAAATATTTTATTTACAATTCCACTGTTTCCGATATGCACGTATAATGGAATAATCGAAATGATTACACTGGGAAAAGTAATATTCAGAGAAACTAAAAAATAATTCCGATCCGATCTTTAGGTCCTTACCTATAATTTAATAGATTCAATAAGAGTCTTGATTCAGCAATATTTTACACAACTACATGGACATAAAAACTTAATTTAGAATATTAAGTACCTACCCGTAACTTATGAACCAAAACTATTTATCGGATTGTTCAAATATACAGTACGCACCATCAAGCTAATATGATGGCCGGCCGGCTTGAAGTTGTTGCAAATGACTGCGCAGTTGTCAGTTTACGAACTTAATGGCGTCAATAGCGGGGAGCATTGTGTCGTGTTTGTTTGGTTTCTGTACATGCGCGAACTTTTCTGTCAGGTTCAAGCCGTTTACCTTAAATGGCGCGTACTGTATGCCATATAAATCACAAGCACATTTCGTCATATCACGTAGAAAGTCCCAAGTATACCCATGTAGTGGGAATATTCGCCTCAGATCACATTCTGACGTGGAATTTGCCAGCTTTCGTCACGTACTTGACGCCTTTGAACGGCTTATATTTGGCGCCGTACATGTCTAGACGACTGACTCTTAACCCGCTTACGGCTAACTGCGGTATTGTGAAGTGCACGTTGATGCTAGGATTAGCGCCCGTTGTGTCTGCTCCAGATTGTACCGATACCTGTTTAAAAATATTTAAACTTTAATTAATGTATCTTTTTCATAAAATACTTATATTTTACAAGAACTACTGAAAAAAAATACCTAGGTCTTCACTACTTGTGCTAAGGTAGGGATAATAATTTATAATTTAATTAAACTACGAAACTTTTGAATCCTCTTTGAACATTTTAATGTTCGAAGAGGCTAAATTCAGGCTCATTCCTTTTAATTCCTTTTTAATATTGACCTCATTCCTTTTAATTCCTTTTTAATATTGACCTCATTCCTTTTTTTTCGCATCTTGACGGGCGTAGCGTGTGATGGGACAAGTCCCGTGGCGGGCGATGGGACAAGCCTCGTGGCGGGTTTCAGGACAAGCGTTGTGACGGACAATGTGAAGAGCTACGGGACGGGCGTCGTTACGGACATCGTGACCGGCGTCGTGACATGTTTATTACTTTAGTCTAACTATAATTTTAATGCAATAATTATTCCTAAATTATAGGTTGGAGTAACTTTCACGCTAGGGTAATGTACACTTTAAGAAACTTAGAGTAAGATAAAAACAAAATAATAATTTGTTATACTCACAGTTCCTCTAATATTAGGCAACTTTGGCAACTCGATACGTCCTATGTCCCATAACAGCACTTTACTTACAGGATCGTAAGAATATTTTCCTTGATTTGCAGTCAGAGAACAATTTAATACGCACTTAGGCATACAAATCTCTAATGCTACATCTGTAATATTGAAAAAAAAAAGCAATTAATAATATGATATTTATACATCATTAATGGAAACTTGAAGCCTTACTAGACTGTAATAGGATACATGGCCAAAGGAGATGACTCATGGGAGCCATCCCATTTAATATTTTTATACCGTCACGTAATTCGGACGTATTTAAAGTCTCAGAAATTTAAGAAAAACAAAAGAAAATTATCTATGTAGACAAACATGTACTTCAGATTAATAAGCTAGTCCAAAGCCATGAGACTATAATTTCTCACGATGACAAAAACAAAAAAGGATAGTGACATTATGCATTTTTCTTTAGCACATAAAAATATAAAGATTAAATTAAGACATACTTTCTAAAGTCCTTCCCATCGTCTGCTTTGGTCCAACAGTAAGATCTAACCGTCCCTGGTCACCATTAGATCTTAAAGTCAAGCTGTGTCGAACATACATCGGTATCGCGACTACACTTTGAGATCCTATGTGGTAGGACATCAAACGGAAATTGCCATCGGGTGGTATGAATGACAATATTCTTTCGGACTGAAAAATACAATTAAATAATTAGATTGTGTTGGAAATGGTCCTATATTGTAAAGTCTGAAAACGAGCTTGAATCACTTTGCCTTTTAGGCAATGACAAAGACTGTAGAGTAGTACTATAATTGGTGGTAAACGAGTAGCCGATTTGCGGTTAATGTTTACCGCATTACGAGAAGAAAAGAAATACTTTTCTTCTGGTAATAATAAGTAACATCTAAGGAGACTCGACCTTGGCAGTTGGATCATAGGTCTGATGCAGAAGGCAGTACTGCTTGACACGGCACGTATTGTGAGGAGGTTCCTATCTCTGGAGCCCTAACCACCGGTAGCTTGGTCCCTGTACCCGATGCTGGTGGGTCTACCTTTTCTTTATATTTTTAAATGTTTTTATTTTTATATTTATATTTAAAAATATAATTAATTGTGAAAAATGTAAATAAAGAGTAACTATAATACTAAATATTTATTTAAGATTAGGATAAACTATTTTTTTTGTTTAGTACAGAAAATAATAATATATTACAAAAAAATCGCAAACTTACCTCCCATCTCTTAAATCTCACACAAGGATGGAATGAGACATCATCAAACAAGCGCGGATTTACAAATGTCAGTGTTAAGTCTGGCATTCCACTTAATTTTATACAACAGTCAATCTGAAAACATACAATAATTTAGTTATGTTTATTAGAACTGCATGGCTGCAACCAATGATTAATTAATCTAATTAATTAAACTAAATAAATTGTTATAAGAGCGTTTATAAGGCTCACTAGCGCCGCCAATTAAAAAAAATCATAATTCGCTTATAGGATAAATAATGTAAAGTGTTGATAACAAAGTCTTGAGAAAAGGCAATAAAGTATTTGTATAACACACTCTCAACATCTTAAATGTATTTCAATTAAATAAATATTGCATTAGAAACAAAAACGGCCGCTTTTTTTCGAATGCGAAATTGAACTTATCCTATTTGCGAATTATGATTTTTTTCTATTGGCGGCGCTAGAGAGCCTCGTAAAGGCGATAACTAACTCTCTCCATGGCGTGCCCGTCGTGAAAGTGGCTGCCAAGCGCAAGCTCGCAGCTTCGATTCGCACGCATGACTGATGAACTCTTTTTGTGATCCACTAATTATTCATTTGAGTCTGGATGTTCTTTGTGTCCATTAAAATGATATTTATAAAGTTCTACAGAGCATGATCCCAAGTAGGGCAGTTGTATTTTTAAAACAAAAAGAAAACAAAAAATCGACTCATCCATAGAACAAAGTTTGATCTGCAGATAGCTAGTTCTCATTAGAAGCTAGATTCTAGAACTATGAGACCTAACATTTTGATTTTTTTACATGTTATGTGATAACAACCAAAAAATCAAAATGTAATCTCATAGTTATAGAATAACACAAGTCAACAACTTCTCTAGCTTCTAATGAAAATTACCTATCTGCAGATCTAACTTTGTTATATGGATGAGTCGAAATATACTTACATATCCCTGTATTTCAGCAGACACAGTAGCACCACTCTTATCAATAATAGCATCTACCTCTTCAACTACGTCAAAGTAAGCTTCATTGTTGGCATATTTCACGCCTGAGCGACGCCAAGGTACATTCGACAACTGACCAGACGGCAATATGGAAGATACACTGAAATACACAATAAAATAAAATTTTATGAATCCTTTAAAAGGTTTTTATGTTGACAATCAGAAACACTACCACACCACATATAACACAATTATTTATGACAGCTAAAATAAAAAAAATACAAAATTAAATAATAAATAAATAAATAAAATTAAAAATAAACTCTTTATTTCAGACTTGATAATAATAATTTCTTTTTTTTAATTTGTTAAGTTTAGACTAAAGTAAATTACAATCATTTACCAGTTTTTGCTGGCATCACATAGCCTTTTACGGTAAAATGAGTATGGATCTCCTGACAGCTCAAACTTCTGAATTGGTTAAGGTGTTTAGGCTACAGGAGATAAAAGACATACGGTATGTATATTCACACACATACATACTACATGGTCACATTACCAGACCTTTCTGCAATGCGAACTCGCGTCCCATTTTCCTTTCAACCCCCGCGCTCGCCACGGGCGCATCAGTGATTGGTCCGATGCGACGTGACGTCATCGCCGCCAGGACTCGAGATAATGTGACCCGGTAGTAACAACATTATTCTCACTCAGGGTCAGTTAAGTAAAAATTCAATATTAATAATCCAATCAAAGTTTTGTACATGTTTCCTTACATGCCTACTATTATGGTATTACTCTTTTGTGTAAATACTTACTTGGATTTCCCAGTAACAGTATTAGCAATAGTCCTTAAAATATTAGGTGGTTTGATCAATTCCTTTAGAATGTTGCTTTCTGTGGCCAATGGGAAACCATTGTCAAGCATTTCATCTAATAACTGTAAGTAAAATGTATTTAATCAAATTATTTAATTTTATTAAACAATAGATAATAGGGTAATTTATAAGATAATACAGTACCTCATATACAACTACATAGTTTTCCTTAATTATAGTTTCTGTACAGTCTGAGAAGTAATCCTGTAATAAAATGTAAATTTATATATTCACATAAACATATTCCGTGAAAGTGGCAAGGTGTCAAGGATGATTTTAACGGTTCACATTGCATATAGGACTATTGTTGACCTGAGCTTGGACATACATTTGGTTATAGTAGCAAAATGTAACTAAGGCATTGTAACAATAAAAATCATTAACTATGAATGGTCATTAGGCAACTATGTAGATCTCTTATGGACTTAACAGTGCAACCATCCATCATTCTGAGTCAATGGGGACTTCTGCCACCAAATAAAATAGTTCTCTATATCAACTAACTTTCACTACATTAGACAATAAGAAATACATGGCAGTATTTAAAACATGGCTGACTGATTATTGGTTACAAAATATGATTCAATACCTGGAATGTATCAACCACTCTATGTAGAAACTCAATCACAAAGAGAGGGGCAACTTCCTGCATGCACACAGCAACCAATGCTACACCTCCTCTCTGAATGGATATCAAGTAGTGATGAGGGGCCGCCAATACTGGAGGTACATCCTGTAAATTAAACATAATTAATTAAATATTTGTCAGGATCGTGACAAGTGGCGTTCTGTCATCTCTGCGTACCCCGGCCGGGACAAGGCGTGAGTTTATGTATATGTCACAGGGAAATGAGGAAACCAGGGATTTCACGAAATCACTAGGGATATCACGAAAACCCCACAAATGTCGAAAATGCCTTGCACTTCGCCTCGCTCGCTTCGCTCGCTCGCGTCGTGCATTATGGTCACAGTTCTAACCTAACCTAACCCACAGAAGAAAGAATTTTTGTGCTTTTTAACCTACAAACAAAAATATGAGCATATCTTTTTTAGTACAAATGGGATTTCGTCATATCCCTAGGGATTTTGTGAAATCCCTGGTTTCCTCATTTCCCTGCGACATATATATGTATGTAATTAAATATTTTTAAAAACATAGTATTGTAAAAAGTAATAAAGTTGTTATGAAAATAACTTTGTGTTTCTATTGAAAGAGGCAAAAGCAAAATGAAACCAACAGGACCAAATTTAGTTTCAAGATTTACTTCCTTATTATACACAGGCACATAGTTCTAGTTTCCCCCAGCACATTTAAGTTAAAGCTGTTCTTTCAACCAGCTTATAAAATATGTAATAAATATATTTTTCATAATTTAACAGCCTTTAAAAATTACCTGACGAATATGATTTTCTTAATAAAAAAACTTTTATAGATGAAACTCCAATTTCATTATTTTGAAACTTACATTGGGTGAAGCCCGCTGAGCTTCTAAATAGTAGTCACACACTGATCTAGGTATAACGCTGCGCCAATGCTTCTCCAGGAACACATCCCTAAAACCAGAACAAAAATTTCTAACAACTATCTAACATTAAATAAACATGAATGTAGTTAAAATTAAAGTAAGTATACCAAAGGAGAATGTTTTTTTTACTAGGAGCTTTGGGCTAAAATAAAAATTGCTGCCCCCACGTTTGTAACCATTGTACATTGACTTATACCATTGAGCTTATTACATGTTTAAAGAATCAACGAAATTCGCCCCACAGAAATCAAGATATCAGCTGTTCAAAAAATTGAAAGCCCTGTGGCACTCCAAGCAGTTATCTACTAAAAAGTCAGTCTGTCCCCAGGTACCAACTAGGTTCATTACAAAGATTGACACGTAAGCAACATTTTCTTCTATGGAATCTACAAAATTCGCCCTACAGTAATCTAGATATCAGCTGTTCAAAAAACTAAAAGCCCTGTGGTACTCCATGCAAAAGTTATTTACTAAAAAGCCAGTCTGTCTCCAGGTCACCAACTAGGTCTATTACAAAGATTGATACTTAAACAACATTTTCTTCTATGGAACCAACAAAATTCGCCCCACAGAAATCTAGATCAGCTGTTCAAAAAATTAAAAGCCCTGTGGCACTCCAAGCAGTTATCTACTAAAAAGTCAGTCTGTCCCCAGTACACCAACTAGGTTCATTACAAATATTGATACGTAAGCAACATTTTCTTCTATGGAACCAACAAAATTCGTCCCACAGAAATCTAGATATCAGCTGTTCAAAAAACTAAAAGCCCTGTGGCACTCATGCAAAAGTTATTTACTAAAATGTCAGTCTGTCCCCAGGTCACCAACTAGGTTCATTACAATGTTTGATACGTAAACAACATTTTCTAACGGTAATAACTGGCTGTTAGGAGGTAGGGTACAATCTAGGCATGATACTATCCATGGATTGTGCTAGATGGTTAATGCTTTACTGTATCGTGCACATGCCAAGAACCATACAATAGATATAACATGAGCATAATATGTTCCCAACGTACGTCTGCCACTCTTCCAGGAGCAGTAATAATGACATATGGCTTCTAACCCAATATTGTCTGCATTGATGAGTGTGTGTTTAGTAGTGTGTAATTAGTTCGACTATGGGTATGCCTAAATAGGGCCCGCCTTTAATGGCGGGGATCGCCGGAGGGGGACTGGACGCAAAGGCTCTGCCGGTTTCCCAGGCCCCCTCCTTGTAGGTGATGACGGAGTGCGGCTGGGGACTTTTAGTGGGTATAGGTATTTTATCCCAGTGTAACAAAAAAAAAACGGGTATGCCTAGATTGTACCCTACCTCTTAACAACCAGTTATTAGAGTTGTTGAAATTGTTGCTTATGTATCAATCTTTGTAATGAACCTAGTTGGTGACCTGGGGACAGACTGACTTTTTAGTAGATAACTGCTTGGAGTGCCACAGGGCTTTTATTTTTGAACAGCTGATATCTAGATTTCTGTGGGACGAATTTTGTTGGTTCCATAGAAGAAAATGTTGCTTACGTATCAATATTTGTAATGAACCTAGTTGGTGTACTGGGGACAGACTGACTTTTTAGTAGATAACTGCTTGGAGTGCCACAGGGCTTTTTATTTTTTTAACAGCTGATATCTAGATTTCTGTGGGACGAATTTTGTTGGTTTCATAAAAGAAAATGTTGTTTACATATCAATCTTTGTAATGAACCTAGTTGGTGACCTGGGGACAGACTTTGACTTTTTAGCCCAAAAAAAACATTCTCCTTTAGAAATAAATGTAAATAGTAATAACTTAATTATAAATTTACGTATATTTTGTAGCAAGAATCAGAATACATTTCCCTTTTTTATATGTAATATTTGTTGTTTAACACCTCTTACTGAATTATAGTAAACGGATTACTTACCCAGACGGATTGATAATGAATAAACTGTGTATCATTTTAAATCATTTGACCAGCTGTACAATTTTGTATACTACTCTCAGTATTTTTATTTATTTATCGCACATTCAAAGATATTATGCCCTACTTAACAATTATTTGAAATTTTAATCTTGTTTAATCTCAGCTGAACTTTTTCCAATTCATTTGACAATATTGACATTGACATTTGATTGACAACGAAACAACATTTTGATGTAAGGCTTAACCCAAAATTGAACAGAGATTCTGCAATACACAGATAAAGATAAACATAATGCTGCAGTGGCTAAATATTATAATCTTGATAATATAATCTTCTGAAAGTTCTACTACTGTACTCAACAGTCAACCCCGAAAAGAGTCAAGCGGTAATGTTTCACAAGAAACGGACCCACTCGACCCTCTCGGCAGCGACACAAAAAATCAAGATGTTTGGCTCCCCGGGGCCAGGGAAGCCAAATATCCTGGAGTCTGACTCGACGATAAACTCTCTTTCCGTCCCCACATAAACATGGTTTGTAAGCGGGCCTTATTTGTGTTGGGACGGCTGCACATGCTCCTCCGAAAGGAGTCTAAGATGTCGATCCAAAATAAAGTTAGGTTATACACGACTTGTATCCGTGCTTGTATCAGACCAATCATGACGTATGCGTGCGTAGTTTTCGCCTACCTAAGGCCACACAGGATTCATAGGTTACAAACACTTCAGAATAGGTTCATGCGCAAAGCGACGGGAGCACCGTGGTTCATGCGTAACGAGGATCTTCATGTAGACCTCGGGTTACCTACTATCCAGCAATACATGAAACTCTGTTTCCGTCTCTACTTTGATACGGCTGCCACTCACCCCAACTAACTAATGGTTGAGGCGTCCGGGTACATCCTATCTAGAATTAGTAAGATACGTAGACCTAGGCATGCTCTCGAAGAGCCGGATGATAAACTGAGTTAGGGCCCAATTCTCAGAGAAGTGTTATAAGCGCCGCACTAACTAGGGTACACGCCCACCCTGGATGCAGGGCCTGTCAAATAAGGTAATGTAATATGCCATAAAGTTCGGCTAAGAGCGAAAGTCGGCAAATGGCGAATAGTCCATTTTTAATTATTATTTTTTATTGTCTTAATATGACAGGCAAGAAAGCGGCCTATCTGATGGTGAGCGGTAACCGCTGCTCATGGCCCACAGCTAGTATAGACAGTAAATGTAGCAATATGACGTACTAATAAGTACAGATCTTTGTTTTTTGTTGTTGGGGACGAGTAGTTGGTCTCTGACGACCGCTACTACTTTACACGGGCTGTGGTGGGGCAGATGGCCCTCAACCAAAGACATTTATGGCTAACGCAGACCTGGACGGCATGGCAAAGTATTTTAATTTTTGAAAGGGAATTTTCAATGCCGCGGCATCATTTTAAAGCATAGGAATTTATGTCGTATTTCTGTAACAGTACGGTTGAATTTCCATAAGTAAAAATTAAAATACTTTGCCATGCCGTCCAGGTCTGCGTTAGCCATTAAGTGACGTGCCTCAGGGGCACCCCCTTTGGGTTGACCGTCACTGACTAACAGGACGTGCGGAAGGCACGCCCTCTAGGAGCGAACGCGGCGCGTATTCCGGCCTCAACGGCGAGGACGGAACCGTGGACGTCTTTTCGTGACGAAGTCGCGGGTTAAAGCTAGTATCTATAATATAGGCACTTTTATTTTATAGGGTTCCGTAGAGAACAAACAAGATGATGATTTTTGCTGTCGTCTTCTCAATCTGGTGTCAAGACTTGTCGTTCAAGCTTGTAGGCCTCTGGCTGGGCTTGACGACTGTCACTCAGTCAACTGCCGAGGCAGCCTTTTAAATTGTCACTGATTCAGCCAAGGAATGACCTCACTGACGTTGCTTAACCTGGTTTGTTGTAGGTGAATCATATAAAAGTTTTGCCGTTGAAAAAAAAACACCTTAAAATTACTTACCATCTTCACTCTTGATACAATAGGTGTTGTTTAAGAAAAGGCTGAACAAAACTCCCTCAGTCTAGTAAAGAGTCCCCGAGAACAGAGTGTCTACCCAATAAATATATTATTAAAGAAAATCTGCAACTCCCTCGGTGGCAAACTAGTCGAGTATGTCTGCCATGCATGAGAGTTTGCGTGTTCGAATCTTACGCAAGATGATTACTGTATTACTTTTAATCAAGAATTTACTTATTTCAGACCTTCGGAGGGTAGTGATTTAGTTTTCATACACTTCAGGCCCATCTCATACACCTAGTTGGTTGGATGTGCCGTTACATTTCCAGTTATAAATGATAAAATACAAGAAAGGAAATAGATTAAAGAAACTAGAGGCACTTGCTAAAAAAGTAAATACCAGACCCATCTCATACACCTAGTTGGTTGGATGTGCCGTTACATTTCCAGTTATAAATGATAATATACAAGAAAGGAAATAGATTAAAGAAACTAGGGGCACTTGCTGACAAAGTAAATACCAGACCCATCTCATACACCTAGTTGGTTGGATATGCCGTTAGATTTCCAGTTATAAATGATAATGTACAAGAAAGGAAATAGATTAAAGAAACTAGGGGCACTTGCTGAGAAAGTAAATACCTCATGCACCTACATCACATTGATGAAAATCAGTGATACTGACCGAATGATTGTTTCACTTTCATTTAAATGCATCATTATCATCTTACCATCCGATTATGCTCCACAATTAATTGGTACAGACAATTAATACTTATTGAAGCGCCTACTTAGGTTCGCCAGGGTTAAACCCTGACAAACTTACCTAATTTTGCTATTCAACTTAAGTTAAACAGCAAAGTAACAATTTAATTGAATATGATGAACTTAGCAAATAAAGCCTTTATTACTTATTGAAGTGCCTATCTAACTTAGGTTGGTCAGAGTCTCAAGTTGGATAGCAAAGTTACATTTAAATTGAATATGATGGACTTAGCAAATAAAGCCCTTATTGGATTACACAAACACTAGTGTTGAGCAAAGTTAATTATTTAGTAGTAGGAATATTTTAACTAAGTAAAAACATTTGTGTGAAAAAATGAACTAGCAAAATAGAGAATGGTAACATACACTGTAAGGTATTTTACATGAATTGTATATTTTTATAAATCATACATTTAAGTGCACTGCTTTTAAAGACATGCATTGTTATTATCGCTACTAGAACAATGTTAACCTTGCATTCAAGTTTTTTCCAAACTTCAAAAGTAAATAATGTAAACATGGCAAATAAGTTGACAACAAAACAATAAAATACCTCACCCTGTTAGCCTAATAGTTAAGGTTATTGGCCAAATAAACAATATAGTTTTTATGAACTTTTTATTGAATTGTCTTATAAAATAGGTTTTAACGGTTGGACTTAGCTACACGCTCCAACTCATCCTTCTTCTTGATGGCATAAGAGTTAGATGAACCCTTTGCAGCATTGATGAGTTCATCAGCTACACATTCAGCGATTGTCTTAATGTTTCTGAAGGCAGCCTCACGAGCTCCAGTACACAATAACCAGATGGCCTGGTTTACACGGCGGAGTGGAGAAACGTCAACAGCCTGTCTGCGGACTGTACCAGCGCGACCAATCCTAGTCGAGTCTTCTCTAGGACCTGAGTTAATGATAGCTGTTACAAGAACCTGCAGAGGATTCTCACCGGTCAGCAAATGAATAATTTCAAATGCGTGTTTCACAATTCTGACGGCCATAAGCTTCTTGCCATTATTGCGGCCATGCATCATAAGAGAATTTGTCAAACGCTCAACGATTGGGCACTGAGCTTTACGGAAACGTTTGTGGGCATACCTGCCAGCAGAATGGGGTAAGTATTTCGCATACTTCTCTTTTACGGAGATGTAATCTTGCAGAGACATGTCGGACACCTGAACATCATAACAACTCCATCTTCCGAAGAGTTTAATTTCGGGGATATCAGCGGGTGGAGGCAATGGCATGGAGTCAACAGCCATGCTGCCCGTGTCCACAGCATCATCATTCCAATTCTCTTCAGCCATTATTAATGCCTACAAACAAATATAACACTATTAGAATCTATCACACAACACTAAAAAAACGAAATTAATTACATTATTCGTAAAAATACATACTTTTTCAAGCAAATAGCGATTATAACCTCACGTTGTCAAAAGGACACGAGAAAAAGGAAGTACAATAAGCATCGTGAGGTTGGCATACATTTTCAATGTTGCCTATAGAAAAATATTGTTGACAGTGCAACTATTATTAATGAGTACAATAATTTACTTTATTCTCAAAAAAGCAATTCACGCTGGAATTCTGTTAATATCCTGTATGTTTATATATAGAACAATTAATTCGAATGAATATTTTACTTACTAGACACACAAATAAATGATATTATGTAATTTAAATAAAATATGCTTGAAGTCATTCAAACTGATTAGACTTCTTGGTGGTTATAGCTTTTTTTCGTTCTCTAATTACCTACTTTCTGAGATCTGGAAAATATCCTCAGTCTTTTTATTATAACATTACTGTTTCAAGACACTAATAAAATCTATTAAAATGTTTAAAAGTACTCTACATAATTTTAAGTATATGATAATAACAAAACAACTACTATAGGCCGACCGTTTATCTCAGTCCCCGCCTGCGGTATGAAAGGGACGAGGGAGCGGGGTAGCGGTGTCCGTTATGGTAGCGTACACAAGAGCTATATCGAGTTGTTTACTATGCCAAATAAAATAAGTTTTTACAATAAAAAAAACCGACTTCAAAGACAAAAATTGCACTAAAAAGTAAAAAATAATTAGTTGTATTTTGGTTTTACAACATTAAATCAGACATTCTTTTAACTTAATTATAATCTAAAGAATAGGTTCTTTTAATTATTGTAAAAAGTATTGTTAAGGATATTTATTGAAGAGTCTACAAATATATTTATTTGAAGATTCTTTAAAATATAATCAAATTATTACAAATAATGTAATATTATTGTTATTTTTGGAGTAATGTGACAGCCACGATAGTTATATTCTATATTTTATTCCTGACTATAAATTTAAAGAAATATGATGTCGTGTTATACACTGACTAAAGACTAAGATGAGAAATAAGTACTACGAATCAAAGACAATTACTTAAAATTCTCATGCGAAAATGAAACGGCCATGTTTGTTTTAAATAAAATATTTATCAAATTAAAAACTATTTAAAGTGATCAGAATGTGTTAGACAAAACTCTATTGCCTTTTCTAACGACTTTGTAGACAACATTTTGCATTATTGATCCTATTCACGAATTACGATTTTTTTCAATTGACGGTGCTGTTTAGCCCCATAAACGCCCATAAGTTATGGAAAGCTGTAATCAGTTACTAAATAGGTATATTAAAACGTTTGAACGTGACACAGGTATTTTAAAATATATTTATTTAAATATGATAAAAATAGTTATTTAATATTTGTTCAATTTTTAAACCAATCCATAAACAATCAACAACTTTATGTCAAACCCCGGACTCATAAACGCAACTTAAATTTTAGTCAATTGATTAGCTTAAATTTTTACGGTTTTGTTTGGCTTAAGGTTGGTTTTGCTAACAAAAAACTCGCTAAACAGTGATTAAATTTTAGAGATTTTTATAAGTAAGGGGGTTAATGTCGAAGTCATATAATAATATAATCTGTAATTCATGGCCGCCATTCCATTAGCTTATGTATTATCGTATTTCGTTGGCTGACACCGACTCCAAAAATAACAATAATATTACATAATTTGTAATAATTTGATTATTTTTTAAAGAATCTACAAATATTTTGAATAAGAATGTTTTGAAAAAAATAACATTTCATTTAGTTACTTAAATAAGTTTTTGTTTAATTTGTGTAGTTTTAAGATATTATATTGCTATAATTTGCATATCCGATGTGGATAGACTGTTGAGAATAATGTATTCATACACTAACACCTGATATACACAGTTTTGCAATAAATCTTTGTCTTTAATAAATATATTTGTTATTATAAGAATGGCTGATTTAAACTATAAATATACACACATCAAAAAAGTCTAAGCAACATGCATGATATTACAAATTTACCATTTATATTAATTAATTTCTAAGTATTTACTCACTCAAAGTGTATAGGTAAGTAAACTTTTTTGTTATTGATGACATACTGGCTGGTTGTAAAAAAAAAATTTCGATTATGTTTTGTTTTTTTTCATAAAATTCAAAAGACTGCGAATTTGTTTGAATTTGAGTGCATATTAATTGCTACGTTTTAGTCTTGATTTTATAATTTTACCAACCATTTAAATACAGTTGGCGACAAAATTGAATTGTTAGATATTCTTTACGTCATGGAGCGACGTCATTTGACGGCAGATGAAATGCAAAGAGCTGTAGGGATGTTGCAAGCGGGAAGTAATCAATCTCAGGTATCTCGACATTTTGGTATTCATAGAAGTGTTATTTGTCGTCTTTGGCAGCGCTACAATAATACAGGGGAACCCGCTGAACAGCATCCAGGCCGTAAAAGGAGTACAACCACTCGGCAAGACCGGTACATACAACTGACTGCAAGACGCCAGCCGATGTTAACCGCTCGAGAGATAAGTTTGAGGCTACAAAATTCAAGTGGTGTTGATGTAAGTCCCCAAACTGTGCGAAATCGACTGCATGAGTACGGCCTACGAGCTCGACGCCCTATCAGGTGCCCACCGATACGTCACGGGAATCGCGCTCGTCGAAATGAATGGTGTAGAGAACGCATAACATGGACCCAGGAACAATGGGATAAAATTATGTTTTCCGATGAGTCGCGATTCGGGTTTAGGCCTGATACAAGAAGGGTGCGAGTGTACCGTCGACCCGGAAATACTGAAAGACTCAGGTGCGTTCAGGAAGTTCATCCATACAGCGGCTCAACAGTTATGGTATGGGCGGGTATTATGAAGAACAGGCGAACTGAGCTCGTTTTTGTAAATGGAAACATGAACGCTGAAAATTACGTTGAGGATATTCTCAGACCTTATGTCCATCCATTTGCACAAACCTTTGGCTCCGATTTTACGTTAATGCATGACAATGCGCGTTCACATACAGCTCGGCGAACCAGTGAATACTTGGCAACGGAGAACATCCAGGTATTGCCCTGGTCTGCACAATCGCCAGACCTCAACCCCATCGAGCACGCATGGGACATGCTCCAGAGACGTGTTTTGAAGGACTTGGACGGAGTGACAACAACCCAACAGCTGAAGGATTTGCTACAATTCCATTGGGAGCGAATACCGCAAGATGACATAAACAGTCTCATTAATTCAATGAATAATCGTTGCCGACAAGTTCTGAATAGCAGAGGAGGCCATACTTTGTATTAAATTGTCCTATTCTTTCACAATAAATTCATTTTCTTAAGAAATTTCAATTTGTAAAAAAAAAGTTTAGTTTTAGTTTTTTTAGTTAAAAAGTTTCTTATGTACCTGTATATTCTAATATTGTTAATTTCTGTTATTAAAAGAACTTATAAAGAAAACAGCTGTTATTTTTACATCATAGAACCCTAAAAATATTATTTTAAAAATAAAATACAACGTTATAATTAAAATAAATGGTAAAATAAATTAATATAAATGGTAAATTTGTAATATCATGCATGTTGCTTAGACTTTTTTGATGTGTGTAATTATAACTAAAGTCTTAGAAAATATTTAAAAATAATAACAATTGTACAATCATTAATTATATATATTAAATCACAGTATAATCACATTACAATAATCACAGTTTACATTAAAACAGGTATGATTTAAACATATTAATTTGTAAGAATCAATCTTAGAAAATATTTACAGATAATAAGAACAATAATAAGAGCTTTTTTTATTTTTACACGCTACCATAACGGACACTTAGTCAGTATGTCAGTATGACACTAGTGCAGTATGCTAGTCCGTCTTCTATACAATTTACAAATGTCAAAGATGGTGGCGTCATCTTGGCTCTAAAACTAGTACTTTCTTAGAAAAAATTATGCAATCTAAATTATTACACAATTTAAAGCCTGACCAGAAAAATAAAACAACCTCTTCAGGTATTTCGATTGCTTTAGGGTATAATTTTAATTTTTCCTTCTTTTTATTTCATAAAAATAAGCTAGCTAAAAATTAGAGGTGTGTTGTGATGTAATGTAGTTCGGGTCACAGTATCTGAGATGGCGCCGTTTTGGCAAAAAATCAAGAGATAGCTCTCTCCTTTGTCCTCGCCCCCCGCGCACCTCTATTACCGCAGGCGGGGTCTGAGTTAAACGGTCGGCCTATAGTTAGGTTACCAAACCAAGTTTTGATGAATCAGAGACTGAGAAATGGGGAAAGTGATCTTAAAAGAATAGCCATAATAATATTTGATTCAATCAAAATATAATATCATTGCCTTGAATAAATTAAAAGAGAAATGTTAATAATTACTACAGTTTAGTACAATTTGGGACAAATACTGGTTAATTAAAAAAAATATTTACTGTCTCAGTAATAGGTCGTATAAAAGTCTAGTAGTCCTAATATTTATGTGACCTGAAAGTTAGGTGGTTTATTTATTTTGGGGGCTTAAACCATATATATTATTGTACTCTATAGGGGCATAGCACCTTGGACATTGGCATTGGCAGAAATAAAATATCGACACCTGCATATTATAAATATAGAAGATGTTAATTCCTAATTTAATGAGATTTATTCTACGAGATCAAATTTTAATATAACATCATTATACGGGATACCTATATTTTGTAGCATTTCATCCTTTTCTTATTACTCTTTGCCAATTTGCACGCAACAAAGAAGTTGATAAAAATTATTCGTTCAGAATTATAACCATTCGTTCAAAGAGTATAAATTTACAGAAACATTCCTCTTATCAGTTTTTTTAGACTTTTTGAAGGAACTTATTCATTTTGTACAATTTGTACGTCTCAATTTAGCAGGGAAGTCTTTTTATTGTTATTGCTTAGACTCTGCCAGGGTCTCAAAGAAAAGGTTTAATAATAAATTGAAAGTTTATAATATCAGTGGCTTTCGATATTTAAATAGGTTATAATTATATTGCAATCAACATTTGAAATAGTGCTCGGCCAAAGTTCGATATGGCAGTATTGAAAAATGCAAAAAGCATTAGATTGTTACCTGCGCTAGTGCCTAGGTATAACCCACAAATTTCCTTTAAAAGAAATCTGAATCTACAAGAGTTTCATAGTAAGGATCTATTAAAAAAATATAATGTTACTGTCCAAAACTTTCGTATGATTGATTCCAAGCTGGATCCTAAACCGTTATCTGATTTTGTTGCTGATGAATATGTCGTGAAGGCACAAATTTTAGCAGGAGGACGTGGAAAAGGTCACTTCAGCAATGGTTTTAAAGGAGGAGTACATCTTACGAAAAATCGTGATGAAGTTTTGAAATTAGCCAAGAATATGATAGGTAATAAACTAATAACAAAACAAACCCCAAGTGATGGAATTTTAGTGCAGAAAGTGATGGTGGCTGAAAGTGTTAATATTAAGAGGGAAA
Source organism: Schrankia costaestrigalis (assembly GCA_905475405.1). Lineage (NCBI taxonomy): Eukaryota > Metazoa > Arthropoda > Insecta > Lepidoptera > Erebidae > Schrankia > Schrankia costaestrigalis. Next base: position 13,496,425 of record FR997826.1, read on the forward strand.
CATATTTTAGCATTGTAATGGATAGAACATGCAATGGAGCTGCAATTGTTGCTTCCCCAGCTGGTGGCATGGATATTGAAGCAGTTGCTGAAGAGACTCCTCACTTATTAAAAACAGTAGCCGTAGATATTTATGAAGGTATTACAGATAAGACAGCTTTAGAAATTGCTGAATTTTTGGAATTCAAAGGTCCTTTATTGCAAAAATGTGCTGCAGAAATTAAAAAGTTGTGGATTTTATTTTTACAGGTAATAATTTTAAAATGTGTACCTCATTAAGTTTAAGCAGATAGCTGAGTAGGTGTAGTGCTTTCTTATGCTTCTTATAGTACTGTGTTAATTGCTCTAGATCTAGATAGATAGTATAAAATTACATTTAGTCCAAATAGTTTTTAAGAAATTATTTATTTGATTCAACTTTTTTAATTAGTTATTGCAATTAATGTGTAGATTTATAACTATTTAGCAGAATCATTGATGATCGTCTCTTGCAATTTCAGGTTGATGCAACACAACTAGAAATAAATCCTCTAGTTGAGACTGATGATGGACGTGTAGTTTCTGTTGATGCTAAAATCAATTTTGATGATGGTGCTAAATTCAGGCAAGAAGATATATTTGCACTTGATGATGTTTCTGAAACAGATCCTCGTGAAGTAAGTATAATTTCTATTTGTATTTATTACAATATTTTCCTCCTAACATACTGTAGGTATAGCTTATACCTATTTATGCAATCTTTATCTTATATCAGCTACAAGATATTCAAGGCTGTAAATATTTTGCCAATAATTTTCATGTATCAATGTAATCTTTATCTCTGTTACATAAGATTTTTTTACTATACTATGTTATGATATTTATACACTCACTTGCTATTTGCTTTTATTCAATAATTTAATAAATATTATATGTAAATTAAGAATTAATATAATAACTGATAAGTTTTCTTACCTACTCCTAAAATATTAAGCAAATTTTAATTATATTAAAATATAGTTTAGGGATAAAACATAATCAATATAATCTTGCAATTTAGCATTTAAATTGAGTCAGATAATAATGTAAAATTATTTTGGTTATTAAGTTGAAACAATTTGATATATATAAATATGCATATATAATAAACAGACACAATTTTTTTTCAGAGGGAAGCCACTGCCCTAAACCTTGTTTACATAGATATGGATGGTAGTATTGGATGTATGGTGAATGGTGCTGGATTAGCCATGGCTACCATGGACATTATTACTTTGAATGGTGGAAAAGCAGCTAATTTCTTGGATCTTGGTGGTGGTGTAGGCCAGAAACAAGTCTCAGCTGCTATGAAAATTTTGGAATCAGATCCTAAAGTCAAAGCTATTTTTGTAAATGTGTTTGGAGGTAAGTTTAATATGTTTCATAAACAGTTTTCTTAGATTAGCTAATTAACTTCACAATGAGCAGATTATGTTGCGTTTGTGTTCTATCATAATCACTAAACTTTTTTTTTTTTTTTTAATATTTTACGACCTAACATGCAATCGGTCGTCAGACCATAAGCAGTTTTTTTCAGTGTTATTGGCATGTAAGGTTTACTCTTCCACTGTCGAGTAGCCTTCCCGTGTTACTTGTTACTTATATGGTCCCAGGTGTGTAACCGTCTCAGACGTCGTGTGTGTGGACCAGGGGCAAGACCCCGGGCAAGTTCATTTTTATGACTGTTTATCTTGATTCTGTATGCCTCAACACTTCTTATCAATTCCTGCTTCACGGTAGGGATGTTAAGGTACTCATGGATCTCCTCCGTTTTTACAAACCATGGGGCATCAGCTATGGCTTTAAGGACGCAGTTCTGAAACCTTTGGAGTATTTCTATGTTAGATGTTTTAGCTGAGCCCCACAGCTGTAGGCCATAAGTCCATACTGGTTTCAGTGCAGCTTTGTATAAGAGGAGTTTGTTCTCTACAGACAGTCTGGATTTCTTGCCCATAAGCCACTGGAATGACCTGTATCTAAGGTTGAGCTCATCACGTTTTTTGATAATATGTGCCTTCCATGTTTGCCTTCTATCCAGATGAAAGCCAAGGTATTTCACGACAGTGCAATGCGGCAAGGGCTCCTGATCCAGTTTCACGGGAGGACAGTCCTTCTTTCTTAGTGTAAAAGTAATGTGATTAGATTTAGCAGCGCTAGCCTTTATACGCCAGGATTTCATCCAGATGGCTACCTTGTTTAGGTGCTCCTGTAGCTGCATCGATGCTATTTCTGGATTGCTATCCGTAGACAAAAATGCTGTGTCGTCAGCAAAAGTAGCGGTAAGTATATTTTCGGTATCTGGTACATCCGATGTATAAAGGAGATAAAGCAAAGGTCCCAATACCGATCCTTGAGGTACCCCAGCATTAATGTCGTACAATTTGGACATGGAGTTGTTTACTTTAACATAGAATGTGCGACTTTCTAGGTAAGATTTTAATAGAAAATAAATGTTGCATGGCAACACCTTCTTGTGCTTGTACAGCAAGCCATTATGCCATACTTTATCGAACGCTTGCTGGACGTCCAAAAACGCAGCCGAACAATACTTCTTGACTTCCAAAGCACTTCTGACATGATCAGTTACTCTATGTACCTGCTCAATTGTGGAGTGATTTCGTCGAAATCCAAATTGGTGTTCTGGAATGACAGCTCTATCAGCTAGATCCTCATTGCAGCGTGTCAATATTATCTTTTCAAGAACTGGATAAAACCGGCAACAGGCTAATTGGTCTATATGATGATGTAAGGTGTGGTGGCTTTCCAGGTTTCGGGATCATTTTTATTTCGGAGACCTTCCAAATATTTGGAAAGTGTGCAACCCTCAGGACAGCATTAAATAGTGCAGTAAGAAATGCAATTCCTTTCTTCGGAAGGTTCCGCAGTACTTCCGCTGTAATGAGGTCAAATCCTGGCGCTTTTTTCAGTTCTAAGTCCATTATTGTTCGACGAATTTCCGCAGGTGTGCAGCATGACAGTGGAAGAGAAAGCTGACAAGCACTTTTAAGAAATGATGAAACCTCTTTATCAATGTTTTCTATACCAAGATCATCGTTGGGGGTAAAAACGTCACTAAGGAAAATCACAAAACTAATTAAATGGAACTTTCAATATCATGGTTTTTTGTTTACAGGTATTATTAACTGTGCTACAATAGCAAATGGACTCATTGCAGCTCTTAGAGAAAGTCCTCCAAAGCATCCTGTCATTGTAAGGCTGGAAGGCAACAATTCTGCCATAGCTAAGACTTTGCTTGAAGAATCTAACCTGCCATTGAAAATGATTAATGATATTGATTTAGCTGCAAAAACTGCTGTTAGCTTAGCAGATAATAAATAAATCGTTATTTAATAAATACATGATGTTGTTACTTATGATTTATATAAAAATACAGAATTAGGTGTCTGTAAAGTAGCCTTTAAAAATAGCTCTTCCATAGTATATATAATAGCACTCTAATCTAGCCATAGAATAATATATAATCCTTTTTTAGTTAAATGGCAGATTATTATAAATAGGTACGATATGATAAGTATACCTTAGTTACAAAGGACAAATTCTTGTCCTTTGTAACTAAGGTATACAGCAAAATTCAGATGGGTCTGGTACTTGTGATTATCATTTGTCACATTATGCGACTGATACTGCTTATTGACAAGCTCCTTCTGAATAAACAAGTTTATATACAATTAAATTATAATAAAAAAATAGACAGTTGGTCTAAATTAACAGGTTGTCCCATTCATTGATTATTATTATTGATTGACAAATTTTTAGTTGTTACTGTACTGTGGTTGAAAGCTGTTTTTTTTTTGTAATTTTCAGTGTATAATCGCACAAGTGTAGTAAATATAAAATAAAGTTTTAATCATTATTATATTTGGAAATATTAAGAATAATTTTCCTAAAAATACGTCAATACTCCTTACTGTTATGAATTATACAATGATTTAGTTTCTCATAGATTGTAAAGTAAAACTAATCTCCCCAATAGACTAAATCAAATGTCTTGCCATTAAATTGTTATGTTTTGTATATAGTTTATTAAAAAGTGTAAGTATAAAGAAACACTTTTATAAGCTTAGATAATATGAAATAATAAAGAAAAGATGTTTTAAATGAATAGTTTTATTTTAACAATTTTATAACTAAAATATAATTGTAATTTATTCCTGATAAATTATATTACGCACGAAACAGGTTTTGCCTTCGTCCTTGTGAGACATCACTACTGCTAAGGGACATGTTAGCCTGGATTACGTCGAAGGTAGGAAGATGAGCGAGTTTGCCTCGAGCCGCGACTGCCGGCCGTGCAGAAAGCATTTTTTTAGCAACTCTAATAATATCATCAGCTGTTATTTTTTCTGCAAAAAATAAGAATATAACTTAAGGTAACATAAGTAGTAAATGCTTCTGCTCATGATATTTTTGCCAAGCTGTTGCATTTATAGGGGCAGAAGATGTAAAATATATAATATATATTTCACTGAAATAGTGATTCTTCTTAGGTACACCCTGTAGGCTACTACCTTAGTCCCTTGGTCCCCCCTATAAAGTAACTCGCATCTTTTGTTTTAGGACTACCCACCCAGGGGAAACCTATCAGGTTTCCCATAATAATATAAACTATGTTCAACTTACCAATTTCATTGATAAAGAATGAAGGTGGTTTTCTTTTGCCAGTAGCTAGCACTTGACGTCCAACATCTTCAAACACAACTGGTCTGGCCTCCAAATTCATTAATAGCATTGATTGTAATTGAGTCTTTGCTCTCTGGAAGAAACATTGTTTTACGTTATAATTTTTAAAGCCTATTTATATCTATTGTTAAAGTTTGTCTTTTAATAGAGTAAATAAAATACAAAATTTAATAAAATGAAAAAATAATAAAAAAAAGACAAGTAAAATTAAAACTACTCGGATAAACAATAATTTTGAACAGGCCAATCGTTTTTACTAAAAGGTATCAGAGTTTATATGATTAAGTTTACCTTAAGTTCTAATTCGCCAACTTTGCCAGCCATATGTCCGAGTTCCCTTGCGATAACCAGAGTAGTGTCATAAATGCGATTGGGAGGAGAAGCCGCGTGTACGCAAAATAGTCCTGTGTCACCATACGCGTGATTGTAAGCTGTTGCGTTGAACATCCAGTGATATCTGAAAATTTATTAATAATACAAAATCTACTATGATAGTGAACCTTTATATTGTTCTAATAAGATGAGGATACTGAATTACATTTATTTAAATTCTACAAAGTTTACTTTAAGTTTTCCTTCTTTTAAAAGCATAATAACTGCATAGAGCTATACTATAGAAGCTGCATTTTAAGCCATCCCACATTAACATACTAAATTGGTTTTAAAACCAGGAACGGTAATTTACACTTACCGGTTAAGTACATTTGTATACAAACGAGTATACATTCCTTTGCCAGGTCCTCCAGCTGAGAAAGATCCCCCTCCACCCATCATCATGTTCAACACACATGTTGCTACAAAGTCTGGATGACTGTGAGAACAACCTAAAATGTAATAATACTGTTAATAACTAGGGTTATGTGGGGAGTTATAAGATATACAAAAACTTTTGCTTTTTAAAACCGCTACATTTATTTAGAAAACTAATCATGTAAGAGTAACTAATGACATGCCGTAAAGTAGGCAATTGTGCCTTTTTAAATTACTAGGCTTTTGAACTAGTTGTGTGAAAGTGTGGGGAATATTATAAAAGTACTTACTTTCCAATCCAATTACCACATGTGATAATTCAGGTAAATCAGATCCTGGATATAATGGAATTTCACATTCTTCCTGGAATAAAAGACAGATTTCTTAGCAGTCTCTTTACCCAAAACACCATGGAAGAAAAATCAAGTGGAAATGCAATACAACTAATTCGTTTTTTAATCTAAATAGATTCAATTTTCGAGTCATTTCCGCCGTCGTCCATAGATGGCGGTTTTGGCAGTTCTGGCAATTATATACTTTAACGTGTTATTCATAAGGGTGATTTTCGCATTATGTATTACCTATAACCTCAGCGATAAGTTAAGCGTACCAGTGCGTATTAGTGTCACGCTTACCACGCCTACTTAGCACTTGATTTTTTCTTCCGTACATAACACCTACCTACTCTTCAAACTTAAAGTTTTAGTTATTTCATAAATATACATGTTATGGAAAGCCAAATGATATAATAAAATAATGTTTTGTTTAGCCATTAGTCCTACCTTAGATAATATAAATACTTTTAGATTTTATAACATTTAATTTCGAAATTGGTGGTATTTATTTATAATACATCTAATTTAATTCTATTACTCTGATTTATTTTACCTGCTTCATTCCACCTGTGTACTGTGCAATGGAATTATCAACTGCAGGTTTTTCTGTTGAGCTTAGCTGTGATTGCCAAGTGGGCTTCATGTCAACGAAATATTTCTGGACAAACTCCACAAATGGCTTATGGTCTACCTAAAAAGTCAAAAATACTTTATAATTTGTATAAACAGGTAGCTTAAATTGATTTTAGCTTCAAAAATATTTAAAGAAATTATTAAAAATAAAATATTTACCCCAACTGCAGCAACAACCATTCGTTCCGGTGAATAGTGATTTTTTAAATAGTTCAATATGATATTTCTGTCTATTTTGTGCACATTCTCATTGGGACAAATCTTTGGTAGTCCAAGAGTGTTACCTCTGTATGCAGCCTGTAGAGAAACACATTCATATATAAAGTATCCAAAAAAGTTTAGCCTATATTTAGCCTACATTTTGATGTAAGAGTATAAACTGTATAACTCATTGTAGACTTTCATTAATTAGTTTTTGTACTTTGATAGTAGCAAACATCCTTCTATAGTTATTACCTTCACATTTATAATAGAATTGCATTGTGTTAAGCTAACTTACTGCATGAATCATATCCATTAAAATAGTTTCTTGTTCTGGTCTCATGGAAAGTGTTTCCAGTTCAAATGCAACTGCTTGTCTAGCAGACTCTATTTCATCTGAAGATAGCAGTGGCCTCATTGTTACTTCTGCTAACACCTAAAATATTACATAACAGAAAAAATAATTAGATACTACATTTTACCTTTTAGGACTTCATTTCTATAATCATTCATTCATTTCATAGAACAAATGAGAGAATGCCAGGTTTCATTCTTTTACATAAGAAATAACTTACTTATTTATAAATAAGATAACACAGGGGCATATATAAAATATCTACAGTAATAGAGATGTCTGTGAACTCAGAATGTGTTGATATCAAACTTATCTTGTCATTACAACTCATACCACATAATTTACTATTATAACTAATATTGTGTTAATGCCTGTACTTATTTTGGAAAATAAATAAATATCAAATATCAAATTGCTTTCAGCTTCTCAAAGAGAACTTTTAAACTGCACTTACTTTAGTAATAGCTTCCAAGCCTTTTGAATCCGCACTTGTGGCATAGACAGTGGTATCACGGGATCCTTGACAATCACAAATACCACCATGTCTTTCAAGTTCTCTAAGCATTACATCCCGTGTTGCATATTGCAGTGTTGCCTGAAATAATTATAATTTTTATTGATATGGTTTTACCCACAAAATTCTTTTAAAAATATTACTTGGAAGTATATCAACGGGCACTCAGTAAAGGAGGACAAAATACTTAAAACTTACACCAAAACTGAGCTTCTCAAGAAAATGACAGATGCCATTTGGGTAGGCCACTTCAAATCTAGGTCCAGAGTCAATAACAACTGAAAAAGAGAATGTGATTAATGTTTAGATAGACTTATAAGACTAGTTATCATTCTTAACTTATTAATGTTTATTCATACACAAACAACTAATTTCAATTGTATACTAACCACCAGCTGTGCAAAACTGGCCAAACTTTTTTTCTGAAGCTATTCGTAGTCCATTGCTTAGAACAGTGACCTCAGTGGAGCCATCTTCAGAGTTGACTGTAGAGTATGAGACTGGAGCAAGATCTGGTAGAGGTTCTGACAAAGGCGGCAAAGGTGTAACTTTGCCTCTGTTTACTATTGGAACCGCTGTTTCACTTTTGGTTCCACTGTAACTCCTGCCAGCGTATCTTTGGGCACTGAACCTTAGAATTAAATAGTTTATTAAGATGATGCAATGATATTGTTACCTAATATCCTACTTTAATTGACAATATATACGATAGTAGACATTAAAGAAAACAATTACATTATACTTACCCATTTTTCATAGAAAATAACCTAGTAAATAAATATTTAACATCCGCGAGATGCGACATCTTCATCCGAGTACCAGCTTAATTCACCGGAAATTTCAATGTAGGGTCCACTCTTTTTATTTAATATATAAATGTGTGACCTTTGATTGAATATTAAAATAAAATTAATAAAAATCGGCCGAATTTTAATTCAGACGTCACTAATACATCTTTTTTTTACACTTTGACATGACTATTGACTCTGGAATAAATGAATGCAAATGAAAGGATCAAAAATTGACAAAGCGTTGTCTGTGGACATGAATCCGAATATCAGGCTTTTTGCTCGAAGCTTGAATAATGTCTTCGATACTGTTAGAAAAAAAATACAGTACTCGCCAAGAAACTAGGCAGGCCTGATGTCAGTTGTCGAACTTATTGGTGGAGGGCGTGAAGAGGGGGTTTTATTAGTTCCTGTCCTGCGAAAACTTCTCTGATAGCAATTGTCGAGTACTCTAAGGATCGCATATAAAAGCGCTCTTTAGCTAAAATAATAATTAACAGAACTACGAAGGCCTAGCAAACACCTTAACTGGGTACCTAGAGATTATGAATATTAATAATTGTTTGAATTCAAAGCTTTAGAGTTTCTAAATCTTGGCTGACATAATATAAGAATAATTAAAATAAGGTTTGAAAATATCGATGATATAAATATTAGTATATAGAAACTGAACTATAAATAAATTATAATAGGGATTATAACGTATCGAATTCGGATCACCTCCGGAACTTAATACTTTTAAGACAAGCACATTAAATTAATTTACATTCTATTCCATCGTCTACAAAATAAAATGACAGTGCACTGACTGACAGTGATATGTTTACATTTTACATTCAAATTCTTCCACAACAGCAGCTTCGTCGCAGCCTATTAATTCGGAATTTATAATATTATTCTTTTGGTATTCATGGGTTTATACATATGAATTTAAATTTATATAAATACAACATTAAGTAACTAACTGTATGGTCTGTTGTTTGAGTTGAGTTGAAGTGAAACCCTATCTTAGATAATATGTATTTGAAAATAATAAAGAGATTGTTTTCATCGACAACAAACAAAAAATCTCGCCAAGTATGTATTGTTGGCGGAGGACCTGCGGGGTTTTATGCGGCAATGCATCTTGCCAAAAAGCTGGATTCTGCGAATATTGACATAATTGAGAAACTACCTGTTCCTTTTGGTCTTGTAAGGTAAGCACTTATTAAAAAGATTAGATAGTGACTAGTGAGTAATGTGAAGTATGTACTTACAATACTATTTAAAGACATTGAACACAATACCATACATCTCTAAACAAATAGCTAAATATTGATACCACCAAATGAAAATTTATTAATAATACTTATTCATTCATTAACTTTTACCACAATTTAACTGTTTAATTCTTATATGTATTATTATTTAGTGTTTGTTGTAGTATTTAACAAATGGCAGTGCAATATTAAAAAGCCAGTTTTATAAAAAAAAAACTGGTAATAAAAGGCATGTGAATATCACACTAAAGCCGAAAATGGAATTTACTGTAAACTTTATTTTATATTCTATATATATTTTTCTATTTTCTAACATAAATTTCTTTTTCTTAATTCACAGATATGGTGTTGCCCCGGATCATCCTGAAGTTAAAAATGTCATTAATCAGTTTACAAAAGTAGCTAGGCAAGCTAATGTTAATTTCTATGGAAATATTACATTAGGCAGAGACATTAGTCTACATCAATTAAGACAACATTATGATGCTGTTCTTCTAGTAAGTATTCTTTTGTACATAGTGCTCAGAATAAAAATGACCAATTAATTGTACATTCATCTCAAATACAATATTGCTTTTACATTTTAGACATATGGAGCAGAAGAGGATAAAATGTTAGGTATAGATAATGAAGATGCTACCAATGTTATAGCTGCAAGAAGTTTTGTTGGCTTCTACAACGGACTACCTGCTGACAAGGATTTAAAAGTAAATACTGGTTTTATTACTATTCTGATAGCATGCACCAGGTACAATTTTGGGATTGAATGTTAGGTCAAAGTCAAACTGGCTAAATCCATTCTGATGTTTAAATGGTACATAGTGAAACAGTTGATAAAAATAGATAGTAAATATAATATAAAATAAAATAGATAATAGGATGGTTTCTACATCATTTATATATTGCAATTTACCTTTTTTATAGGTAATAATCTTATGAGAAGACCATATCAATACTCCCTTTTGCTTAATAAAAGGTAACAAAAATAAAATCTATGAGTAAGGAAGTGATACAATGTAATATGTTTTAAAACTTTCAGATTGATCTAAGCTGCAGAACTGCTGCTATATTAGGACAGGGAAATGTTGCATTAGATGTGGCCAGAATACTTTTAACTCCTATTGATGAACTCAAGAAAACAGACATAACTGAACATGCACTCACTGCTTTAGCAGAGTCTAAAATAAAAGAAGTATATCTAGTTGGAAGAAGAGGACCTTTACAAGTCGCATTCACTATAAAAGAGTTGCGAGAACAATTGAAACTGAAGAATTGTGTAACTGTTTGGAGAGATAAAGATTTCGAAAATGTTGAAAGTATTATACCTAACCTTCAAAGACCTAGAAAGAGATTGACAGAACTGATGGTAAAATCATTAAATGAAAAAAATGTAGTACAAGATGCTTCTGAGCTTAAATATTTCAAACCTGTTTTTCTCAGGAGTCCGAGTAGAATTCTCGTTGATGACAACAAACAAGTGACAGGTGTTGAATTAACTTGTAATAAACTTGTTGGAGATGCTTTAGAAAACCAAAGAGCTATTCCTACTCAAGAGAAAGAAGTATTGAACTGTAATTTAGTATTTCGGAGTATAGGCTATAAGAGTATCCAGGCAGATAAGGATCTAGTGTTTAATAACGGCTTAGTAGTAAATAATAAAGGTATAGTGGATGAGGCTCATTCAGGTTTAGCGAAACTGTATGTAGGAGGCTGGTTAGGTACAGGACCTGCTGGAGTAATCTTACATACAATGGGAAATGCATTCCAAGTAGCTAAAACTATATGTGAGGATTTAGATAAAACTGAAAATAATATGAAAGGTGGTTTTTCTGAAATAAAAAAAAATTTATCAGATAAAGTTATAGATTGGGCAGGTTGGGAAAAAATTGATAAACATGAAATAGAACAGGGTAAAGCGCGAGGTAAAACACGTGAAAAAATATGTAGTATAGAAAAGATGGTAGAAGTAGCTACTAGATAACTGTTAATAATCGGTGGTAGATATTGTCTATGACGCCGCCAACGCCCCAGAGCTCTCATTTTAGAAATTACTAACTTGAGTTTGTCAATCTTAGGTAATATGGCTAAGGAACTAGCTATCTTTACTTTTGAGTTTACTAGCATATAGGTACTTTATTGTTTACATAGGTGTGACCGAGGTTTTGTTAACATTGTATAATATATTGAGTACATATACATTTTAATTTTTTATCTTCATGGTGTAGGCCATATTCATGTTTTATTTTATGATGTTGATATTTTATTAAGGAGGTTTTTATAAAGATTTATATATTTTATTAATGAGAATAAGGTTTTATTACAATAATATATGCAAATATACCTTTACCAAATTTGTTTTTAATTTATGTAATAGGTTTACAAACTTATGGTAATTACTGAAGAACTTAGATAGGGTAGATCAAAAATATACCTGACTGCCTAATAACAATTTATAAAGTCTGATTCAGAGTCAGAGCAAAGGAAGATGTAAATTCGATCTGTTACGTGTGGTTTAAAAATCTACATCAGACTTGAATTCCTTGACTAAAGGGAAGCTATCGCGAAATATCAGCCAACTAAATAAAATAATATTTGTTTTTAGAATATTAACCATTTCTGTCCCGACTTTAAACGACTCATAGTGTAAGAAACGCATTACGGAAAACTTTAACAATTAAGCTTCCTCCGTATGTTTGAGTTTCGTTTATTCTCCAGAGTTTCTAGCCAAAATTTAAATTACAGTTACCTCTGCCGCAACGTCAAGCAAAATAGGCAATTAGGCATCCAAATTAAAGGTGTCATTTTTGCGAAATTATACTCTAAGTATATATTTATGTCTTTATCTTCAAATTAAATCTCGAAATGCTGCTAGAGAAGGAAAACTCGAAAGCAACCCGTCTTGCCAGCGTGGTCCAGTATCTAAGGCAAAAATCCTCATAAATGCTAGCACGCCCAAATAAACGGCCCCCTAGTTCCCAGGAGTCCTGCTGTCCCTTGCCACGGTAGCGGTCGCAATGGGACGGGGTGCGAAGAATCTCCGGGCTACGGTAAACGGCTACCATAACAAAATAATGACCCTGGCAACCTATAACGGACGCTCTCTACGAAAGTCTTGAGTCAAGAATTTGTTGACTAGGACTAAGACTTGACCGACAACGTTGTGGAAGTCAGCAGTGTGTCGACACGGGTAGTATACCTCGTAATCAAAATCACCGACAGGTATTCCCTGAAGGCGGTACAAGCGATGCGATGACATAGCCGAAGGCATGTACAAAGACATTGCTAAGGCACTACATGGTACCATCAAGGCTCACTACAATGTTGTTATGGGGGACTTCAATGCATAGTGGACTGGACGGGGTATCAACGTCGAGTATATCTCACATCTCCGGTTTGCTGACAACATCGTCATCGTGGCAGAGTCGCTGGAACAGCTTGACGGGATGCTGCAGGGCCTAAATGAAGCCTCTCGACGGGTCGGACTCGGCATGAATCTAAACAAAACGAAGATCATGTTTAACAAACATGTAACGCCGAGGACGCTCTATGTCGACGAATTAATGCTCGAAGTTGTTCAAGAGTATGTTTACCTAGGGACAAGTTGGTAGAAACAACTTCGAGAAAGAAATCGATCGCAGGATCAGTTAGGTTGGGCAGCATTCAGCAAGCTACGTCGGGTCTTCTCTTCGCCTTTACCGTAATGCTTGAAGACCAAAGTCTTCAACCAATGCGTCCTACCAGTGATGGCATATGGTGCCGAGACGTGGACACTTACAGTAGGGCTACTCCACAAACGCGCAACTCAAGTCAAGTGCAAAGCAAGTCGCGCAGCGAGCTATGGAACGAGCTTTGCTCGGCGTCTGCCCTTGAAGGATAAAAAACGGAACGAGGTTATCCGACAAAAAACCCAAGTTACCAGCATAGCTCGCAGTATTAGCAAGCTGAAGTGGCAATGGGCTGGTCATATCTGTCAAAGGACCGAAGGCCGTTGGAGCAAACGTGTCCTAGAGTGCAAACCGCGACTCAGCAAATGCGTAGGACGCATATGTATTATCTTTATCTATGGTAGGACGCCTCCCAGCTAGGTGGACCGACGACCTCAAAAAGCTCTCTGGGTCGGACTGGATGCGGAAGGCGCAGGACCAAGTTCTGCGGCGCGTGTTGGGAGAGGCCTATATACAGCAGTGGACTGCGATAGGCTAGTTGATTAATTGCTGATTGAAATCTCGTAATTAGTTTTTTCCGTTGTTATTTTGATTTTATTTTTGCCAAATTACTAGTTTGTACTACGTAGCTATACTGTGAACTAAAGTAGGGAGATTCCTCGGCAAAACGCTGATGGAAATTATATTAATCAGAATAAAATGAAGTGACTAGGCTGAGGCTTCATGGCAGTTGGTTCTGTTATCTAGCTAGCAACTACTTGTAAAAAAAGTTACCACATGTCATTGTGAAATTGACGTTTTAAGGTTATGTACATAAGCCAATTGCCATGTTTATACTTGGGATTGAGAAACTGGTATTTCATGAAACTGTAAATAGGTAGTTATTATATTAAGAAATATCTACTAAGTACAAATTAACATAAAATATTTTCATAAATATTATTTAAGCTTATTAGCATTTGTTAGCTATATCAAATAGCCTAATTTCTAGCGGCCCGTAAAGTTTAAACGAAATGTTAAATCAAAGTATAATTATTGGCGAATACATAGTAATTCAGAAGCAGAATTACAGAAAATTACATAAATTTAACAAACCAGACTCAACTATAAATTTGGGAAGAGATACAGTGAATTTAAAAGGTATAGAAGGATGTAAATATTATTCTGTTTTTAAATTAATACCCAAAACTAATAAGAAGAACAGAGAATACACTGTGGAATTAGCAGAAGAGACAGTGAATTTGAAGGATGAAATTGATATTAAGACTTCTGGAAATGATAACAGAAATATAATAGATGATGGCAGTTCACAAAAGTTGACTGCTGCTGATATTGATACATTAAAAAGTGATTCAATCACAGCTTCTGATATTGTAGAAACACTAATTAGTAACTCGAAAACATTTCATAATAAAACGGAGTTTTCACAGGATAAATATTTGAAAAAGAAAGAAAAGAAATATTGTGAATATATACAAGTTCTGAGACCTAATTTGAGAATCATAAGTGAGGTAATGTATAAATTAGAACCTGGTAAAATTCAAAATTTACGAATTGACACATTATCTCAGATTATTAATCTAAGCAATATTCACTCTGAAGGAAACCATTTGTTGTATGATTCAGGATCAAATGGCTTAGTAGCAACATCTTTATTATGTGCTATAGGGGAGAAGACTAGTGGCAAATTGATTCATATGCATCCTGGAAATATGTCACAAAAGCAGGCTTTATTGGCTATGAACCTCCCTGAAGAACAAATGAACAGATGTATATCTGTAAACGTTTATTCTGTATTGAGACAATATTACCAAGGCTGTGACACTAATGATGTTCATAGCAATCCTGTTAGCTGTAATGAAAATATATTGAAAAGAAAAAATGACAATGATGAGGCAGACACAATAGCTAAAAAGTTAAAAACAGATACAAGTGAAGAGATTACTGACAAAGACAATGAATTATCAACAAACGGTGAAAAACCTAAAGAAAATAAAAAGCCTAAATGGCATTTCGATAACATAGCTGCATCAGAAATACTTGAAGGCAAAATGGATTCATTAGTTATTGCATGTAAAGAGGATCCACAAAATATATTTAATGAACTAATGACATTTGTGAAACCTGGCAGGCCCTTTGTAGTTTACTATAATGTGGCAGAGCCTTTACAACAACTTTATATGTCACTCAAGTTAAAAACCAATGTAGCTGCTTTAAAACTGACTTGTAATTGGTTGAGAAACTATCAGGTTTGTACAAATTTATTAAAATACAAATAGTTTTGAGCTCTTCATGCATCTTTTGGAGTGACAAAATTGTGTTTCTATAAATGTTATTTTATTGAATAGAATAGTAATATTAACTGCTATTGGCATGTTATTGGAAGACGCTGAGTGGGTAAATTTCTCTTGACATGGCTGACAATCTGAGGGCTTAGGAGAGATAATGAGTCAGCCACCACATTGTCATACTCATCTTTAGTGTACTATGTATGTTTATAGTTATTAGTAAATATTCTACTGGTATAAAATATCTTGCACAAATAAACTAAAATATTTAACTCTTTTCAGGTCTTACCAGAAAGAACTCATCCAGAAGTTACTATGAATGCATCCAGTGGGTTTTTATTAAGTGGTTATGTACTTAAATGAATTGACTGGTACTTTCAACTTATAATTTATTAAATAAGTATAATAATGAAAATCATATCTTTTTTTACATCTCTATTCTGCTGTACTGTTGATGGTTTTCCTTGACTCACATTTTTTATGAACACCATACCTGCCCTATAATCCCTACTGGTAGCGATAAATGGAAATAAAAATCCACCTATTCCAACCAGTGTACATAAGTCGGTGGAGATATTATTATACGGAGGAAACGATGCCATATATCCCTACCACTGGTAGCTATAATTTAAAAAAAAATGATAATGACGGTAGGGCTATGTGGAATAGGGGGGAAATTTAGTTGCTCAATTGACTGTATTAGGACATTCATCATTATCATTAGAGCAAAGCTATACATAAGTAACTAGCTGACCCGTGCCCACTTTGTTGGGCGGCAAAAAAAAATTTCCCTTTTATAAGCATATTTCATTACTGCTCCACTTCTTTTAGTCATAGCGTGATACTATATATGTATAGCCTATGACACTTCCCGATAAATGGACTATTCAACACAGAAATATTTTAAAATTTAATTTTTTTATATATTTTTTTTTATTTTTAATATTTTGAAATTTTTTAAAATCGATTCGGTAGATCCTGAGATTACCTCCTACAACGCCACAAACACACAAACTTTAACTCTTTATAGTATTAGCATAGATAATTCTCTTCAAACTTTTTAGACTGGCAACTTAGATGGTAAAGATAGTGAGGAGACATATTATTATTTAAACAAAATAATGCTTTTTATAAATTTATTCATTTATCTCATGTACGCAATGAACATAATCATGTTTAAATGCATTATAAAAATTTATGAATCACTATGACTGACATGCAATGACTGCGGCATTGTGTTCAATTACATTTCATAACATTTTGTTCATGACAAGTTCATTTGATATCTAACTACGCAAATTTTGATCATGTAAAAATCACAATGGTAAAATTTCATTACAAAAATTTCATAAAATTTTCCAATATAAAGACAATGGAATACAAAATGAGAGCACAGACGAACACTACTTTCATCATGCTATTGCATGTTTCAAACAATTTAGTCATTTTTACTCAGTCTAATGTGGTTTGCATTTGGTGTGTTATAACACTATTATACAATAAAAATATTCGAGTGCTGCGACCTGCGTGAACAATGGTGATACATAAAAGCATGACAATGAAATGTATTTGGCACTTACCTAATTACAATAAATAAATACGTCGTAGCTCCAGCCTCTACCGTGCTAAGCTTTGACTGATAAGTTACAACACTAAACTGCATGGAATTTGAACAGGACTAATTATAATAATTTGGATGCTACACATTATTATCCTATTTAATCCACTGGGAAGCCAATAATTTTTAAATCTGCCTTATACATTGGCTAGATCATATTATTTGCGTAGTGTGTCTCTTATAGAAACGTTATAAAATACAAAACAATAATAACAAAATCAAGTTTTTGTGGATAATAGGACGTTACAATTTATTACTTAACTACATTAGTCGCTGTCGATAGCACCATATTTGCAGTTCATTTATCATAATACACAAAGGAATCATTGGTCTATGTATTATGTAGTCAATAATTGATTTCTCTTTATAAAGGGGGAATGTTACCATCAAGATATGAGTGATATGATATACTATAGAAGCAATAGCAAGAGATATGCCTACAAGCAATTCATATTATACAAAAAATTACAATTAACTTGCGCATTAAATAAGATATATTACTCGTATAATTATTACAGAATGTTATCGTAAAATAAAATATTTGTTTATAAATATTATAGTCATTAAAACTAGGTATTTTAAGAAAAGTCTAGAGATCTTTTGGATTGTTATTTAACAAGCGAAATAGGGTAATCTTGAACTCACTGGCTAATAATTTTATGAGCAGCCTCGTAAGTTTTATAATTGATTTTTAACATGGCGCTCAAATGGAGTACAAAGGGGCGTTATTCAAACTGGCAAGGAAGCTTTACCTTAACACGATACTAGGAATTAAAACAGCACGCCGCTATAACAGTATTGCTGTAAATATAACAATACAAACTTTTTTATAATTCATCCTTATCCCCAAATCGCTGGAAGAAAAATTATTGCGAGAATTTGTCTTATTACAATATAAAAAAATAACACTATAAAACCCAAAACAATAATACTGCACCGGAATTCGCACCAAACAATATATAAATACAGAAACTATGTATGCATGCAGTATATTAATTATAACTTTGGTATTGGTGTTAATATGTGGTGTGGCATCTTAGTTGTGAAGCCGTAGCACATGTTCTAGTGTGGGCACATGAGCTCGGGTTGTAACGCGCGTCAAGATGGCGCCGACGCCGACATGCGGCGGTACTCGACCAGCTATGACGAGTCCTCGTCGTACCACGTGCGGAAGTCACAACTCTCATCGTAGTCGTCCTGCAAATATACAACATTTATATTATAGCTTTATTGATGATATTTAAAAAAAGTTACTTCTTACTTTAATTAATTATAAACCTTCAATTTTGAGTATTTATTTTTATTGGAATAAGGGCTTGTTTATGTCATAACCCCGTTTAATTTGATTATTTTAAAAAGAGTAGTTATAATAACTGGAAATAATTCAGTCGCAATGTTTACATATATTCTCATTTTAAATAAACCATTGCGTCCTTTATATTTTATCATCGAATCACAGTTTACTGTTGATGTGTGTTCTCTATGGACTTATGATAAGAAACTAGGTCAATTATTGATAGTTGGGATAGTTTAACTTTTACATGATTATTGTTAATGATTACATGACAACGTATATAATAAACTAACCGCCATCCAAGCATGGTCAAGCACATCCTCAGCGGCAAACCGTAGCTCAGGTTGTGGACGCAACATGTTCGCGACCAAGTCTATAGCACCCGCTGACACGCGCTCCCAGTGAGGAGCGGGGAACTCTAGTCGCGCCGACAGTATAGCGTCGAACAGCTTCTCTTGGTCACCGTCAGGCGATGAAAATGGTGGGAAACCGCAGAGTAATATGTAGAGTATTACTCCAGCCGCCCATACGTCTATCTGTAAAACCACATTGTTCTTAGTTGAATAATACTTTAGAAAGTTAAGGTTAATACATTATTTATAACGTAATGGTACACTTTAGTAAATACAATAGAGACTAGACAAATAATTAACGTTGCCAGTATGTTACAAGCCATTGTATACGGAAGCGCGTGAGATTTAGCACATTGTTCTACTAAAGAGAACACTATAGAGTTCAAGTTCCCCAAACCAAAACATTGTAACCAAGTTGTGACAATTGAAGGTGTGTCTTGTTTTGATTTACTTTGAAATGGCTTTACGGACCATGATGACAACCAGGTGTGCTAGTGAAAAGTGTTTTTGATTAACGCAAAGTATTTGATTTGAGTGTTGTTAAAATGTAACAAAAAATAGATCTATGTTTTTTTATTGGTTATTTAGCACAATGTTAAAAAAATAGTCAAGCTTTTAAGAAAACATTACCATGTGGACAAAGTAAAATAAAATCAGAGTCTCATGCGATGGTTAACAGTTCAATTTTTTTTATATTTTTTAAAATACTGATAACACCTTGACTCTAACAATCATACCTTTAATCCGTATCCAGTTTCGAGGAGTATTTCAGGCGCTACATAAGTCGGTGTTCCACAGACAGCATGTAAAGGTCTCCATACTTCGACAGCTAGGCCAAAGTCAGCCAGCTTCAGCCCACGTATTCTGCCGTCCGAACCTACTTCCACCTACAAACATCATTTATTAGTTTAAGATAAGTATTTTAAAGTAAAAATATCACATTGTTATTTATTATTATAACGGTAACGTATATTATTATGTATTATGGTCGCTGCCGTCGCGGTTTTTATGGTTTCGAATACAAAGTATGTCGGTTATTGGTGGTTTGTGCGTTTTGTATAACTATTATTCTTAGAGCAATGATTGTTAAAACAATGTTATTTGAAATGATTACAGCACACCTAAAAACCAGTACCTAAGTAAGAAAAAAGAAGTTGATTTAGAATTTAGGTACTTTACACAATAAATTTCGAATCTGGGTCAGAATATATCTAAAGATATTTATAACATAAAGGAATAGACTTGAAAAATGTCTGCTATGAGTTAACTGAATATGAAGAATTGTTAAAAATGCATTTGCTTTATGTTATGAGAAAATAATTAATTATATTAAGATTGATGTATGATTATATTATTGATCGTTATTATATCTCGTCTCTGACACTGTTTACAAGCATGCATTTGATGCAATGCAGTTAGATAGGTAGAGGTCAAATGTATGATCTAGAATCATAACTAATAATGCTAATAACATAGGTAACAGATAATCAATTAAATAAACATTAGTCATTTGGCAGAAAAATATGTGAACCATCAATAGGGTATCTAGTCCAGTCAAAATAGATATCCAGTTTGCATTAATTCCCAACAAGCTGGATTTTTGTGCAGGCCTTAAATACGTCATTACGAATGATATGTCTAAAGTCCCCATCGATCCCGCTTGTGCGTTGTTTTTTATTCAAGGTCAAAATGTCATAAATTTGCGTTTTTTGCGTATATCTCTGAAACAACGAGAGCTATCGAAAAATGGTTCAGACAAAGATTGTAGATCGTAAAATTGTCTACAAAAAATATCTCAACACTTTTCTCCTACAAAGCATCGCTTTCGAGATATCGTGACTTTAGAGCGCAGGAAAGTCGTATTTTTGACTATATGCTTTTTCCCGCGATTTCGCCCGTATTTATAAGTATTATTCAAAATAAGGCTTATTTCTATATATATATATATATAGTAGCATATGCATGCTTGGTCTCAGCCTAATCGGTTATAAATTGACAAAGTTACATACAAACTTTCATCCCCTATCTTATCCCTTTAGGGGTCGAATTTATCAAAATCCTTTCTTAACGGATGCCTACGTTATAACATCTACCTGCATGCCAAAATTCAGCCAGATCCCACCAGTGGTTTGGGCTGTGCGTTGATAGATCTCTATGTCAGTCACCTTTAAGTTTTATGTATATAAAAGATTTCCGCACCACCTCTGAGGTAGGTAAGGCCAATCTTGCACCAACATTGAATCAACAGTACATTAAATACATTAAATCAGATACACGGCGCTTTTTTTTAACTTGGTTTCTCTAGAAGGAATTCTCCTACCACATAGTGATCTATTAACGCACAGCCCAAACCACTGGTGGGATCTGCCTGAATTTTGGCATGCAGTTAGATGTTATAACGTAGGCATCCGCTAAGAAAGGATTTTGATCAATTCGACCCCTAAAGGGATAAGATAGGGGATGAAAGTTTGTATGTAACTTTGTCAATTTATAACCGATTAGGCTGAGACCAAGCATGCATATGCAAATAAGCCTTATTTTTAATAATACTTATAAATACGGGCGAAATCGCGGGAAAAAGCTAGTGTGTGCATATAGTAAAAAATACGACTTTCCTGCGCTCTAAAGTCACGATATCTCGAAAGCGATGCTTTGTCGGAGAAAAGTGTTCAGATATTTTTTGTAGACAATTTTACGATCTACAATCTTTGTCTGAACCATTTTTCGATAGCTCTCGTTGTTTCAGAGATATACGCAAAAAACGCAAATTTGTGAACTTGAACTTGAATAAAAAACAACGCACAAGCGGGATCGATGGGGACTTTTGACATATCATTCGTAATGACGTATTCAAGGCCTGCACAAAAATCCAGCTTGTTGGGAATTAATGCAAACTTTAATCATAATTTTGTCTACTTTGACTGGACTAATCGTCGCTTTAAAGAAGAGGCCATAATATTCCTTGAGAGAATGTTAGTGAGTCTTACCAATAGATTTTCGGGTTTGATGTCACGATGCACTATAGAAAGCGAGTGTAGATATGCGATAGCGGATGTTAAATGGCCGATTAGCAAACGCGCTTGGGGCTCAGAGAATTTGGAAGCGGCCGCAATACTATCAAACAAGTCTCCACCTAAAAATATACATAAAAATTCATGTTCTTTGTGAAATAAAGCCATGTTCAATTAAGAATTTTTAAAGTCTTGTTAATAATGAAATGACTGATTTAATTCAAGCTTTAATTGAAATCAAATACAAACCGCTGACTAATTCCATTATGAGGAACAACCATTCAGGGCTATCTTGTTCCTCTATAAGAGAGACGATTCGAGGGTGACATAGTTTTCTCATCACTCGAACCTGAAAGAGAGATAAAAATTAGGGACAGGAATCAGTGTCAGCTTATCTAAATGAATGTTGCAAGCGTGGTGAGCGCAGCATTTTCTTCGTAACATCATCATTATAACTATATCAGCCAATTGTATGACCACTGCTGGACATAAACCTCCTCTAAATATTTACACCCATTTTTGCTGGTACTTTTTAATTTTCTTATTTTTTCTTCTTGACATACTCAGACTAAATCAAATTACAGCTATAGATATAATTCACCTAAATTCTCGGTTTCTTTTATGAATACAGTAGGTATATTTACCTCAGCTTCTACATAGTGTTCCTTTCCTTTGCATTTAGCCTTATCAATAATTTTGAGAGCGTATTCCTTTCCGGTGGTCTTTTCTTTACAAATTCGTACGACGGCGAAGTTGCCATCACCTATAAATACGACAAAAATGAGGTTTATACGTAATAATGAAAAAGCAAAATTATTCATGAGCCAAAAATTAAGATATTTTCTAAGAATAAATAATATTTTGAGATAAAAATCGGCATAGAAGATGCATTTGTTTGTTGTTTATCTCTTTTTCGAAAATGTTGCATACCTAACAAGGAAAATGTATGATAATAAATGATAAGATAAGTCTAGAATACTGAGAAAAATCGATAATAAAAGACAATCATATTAGCCAGCGTATAACGCCTTGAATGTGAATGTCTGATTCACTCTTTAGATCAAAGAACAATACATATAAAGTACGCGCAATCTAATTTGACCGGCTTGAAGTTGTTGCAAATGTTGGCGCAGATTTTTGAACTACAGTACTCGCCATAATAACTTGGCCGGCCTGAAGTCAACTATCAGATAAGTTCGGCATGACAGGAACATTTAGTTTGAAAACTGACATCAGCGCAGCCATTTGCAACAAGTTCTGGCCGGCCGAGTTAGTTGGCGCTTACTGTAAATGGCAGCGAGCGGGTATTATTTGACTTCCCGTACATAAATATTTCTCACACATTCACACATCGCCATCTAGTCCCAAACTAAGCAAAGGGTACTAGACAACGGATAAACATACTTTTATTTTTGTAAATACATAGGTACATATTATACATAGTAAACACCCAGACCAATGCAAATGTTTCTGAAAGCTAACTTCAGGGTAGGTAGGCTAGTTAGTTATTTTAGTTATGTTAGTTTTTTGTAGGCGTCCATTACGTACCAATGATTCTGCCAACGTTATACTTGAGTCGCAGCGGCTGCGGTAACAGAGGTCCGGTCGCGTCCCCTGCGCTATCTCCCGCCGCACCTGAACTAGCCTCGCGCGCGGCCCCGCCTCCTGCTTTCACCGGCATTCGAGGCTTAGGACCACTTCTGTTACAAACATTTAGTAGTATTTAGTATTTTTTTATATAATGTAAAAAACTTAAGCATGTTTTAAGACCTAAGGAATCACATAACAAATTGGTTTTTAAATGTATTTAGAAGAGGAATGCTTTGCTATATTTATTATATAAAAAATAATATAAAAAGTATTGTTTAGGACAAGTTTACTATAGAACGATACTGTATATAACGAACAGATAGATTTGGTCACACAATAGGTGGTTCATTATTTGTTTATATTAAAAACGAATAATGCAATAATTTATTATTTGAACACAAAGATTTTTACTATTTTCTTATACAAAAGTTGTTAAACAAACATTCTAGCAAGTAATAATTAACTGATCAGTCTAGCACTGGTTAGTTGTCTTAAGGGTTATAATTATTATTATATTATCTATCACAACTTGAATAATATACCTACCGTGAATTTCTAGATATAGGAGTTTTTCTACATTGTAGGACAGCCTTATTTTCTTCAAATTCCAATTCAAAATCTTCTGGATTGACCCTGTCAGTCAAATAAACTTTATTACGTATTTATATCCAAAAACAACACATTATTATTGCACTCATACAACTTTACGTTATTACCTTTCATTTCCATAAGCGAAAAATATGTCTTCAGTGTCAAAAAATTGATGTAGGCCTGTGACCGCACTGCCACTTCTCATAAAAACTTTACGAACACATCCCGTGTCTAGTTTTACACATTCTGTTATCGCAGCCAGTGCATGTTCTAATGTTGGACTGTTGCGTTTGTTAAGTAATAATCTGCAAACCTGAAAATCTCACACTTTTTAAAGAAAACCATAATTTAGTTTGATTTGTTTTATAACTATGGGACTGTGTTTTAAGGTTTGGAATAGCGAATATGTATTTTATGTGTGATTATATTACATTGGAATATGTTCTTAATTTCTTCTTTTTACACAGAGCATATTTTTCAGATGAGATTAGTTTGTCCTATGGGTAGGTATTAGTTAATTAATTAAATTACTTATTCGCAAATCTATTAGTCGACTTCGAACGTAACCATTAGAGATACGCTGAATACTATCCCATTATACTAGTAACTTATGGCTAACATAAAGGACTGAAGCTACGTCATAAATTTATTCTGATTAGACAAAACAGTTTTTACCTTTCGTGGTTTAACTCCATTACGGATGATGGTAACAATACGTGGGCGCACCACATTGTCCCCAGCTGGACTGACTCTTGATGTCCCGTTGCCAGTAGTACTACTACCATTTGCCTGAAAATGACATATATTGTAGTACATATCAGACCTAAATTGATCAAAATTTTATTTTAGTTCTGATAAGTTTTGACTTGTTTGGGAATAGGAATACTGTTAGCCTTTCTGTTCCTGCCTGCCTGTTATTCATTAGAGATTAACACCAATCATAGCCCAAAAAGAGTAATTAAAAAAGACAACATGCTTTTGTTTTTTTATGTCACGCTTTTAAACAATATACATAATTACAATAAAAACATAATATTTAATAAATTAAATTCAAATTTAATACCCTTATTTAACACAATTAGTACATAATCGGGTTTGTGAAAATGCTTCACATTTTTGTTTTGTTTATAAGCATTGTAATTCCCAAACAGTATTAGTATAGTGATTGTTGATCAATATTTACATACAATATCAATCACACAATAAGTCTGAGTCCAGTAAGAAGAAATAATAAAAATAAGAGTTTATGTTTAATCACAACAATAAGCCTTAATCTATTAGCTATTGACTATATTATTATAATTGCTTAAATAAAGATTATTACTTATTATGGAATATCATAATTAATTATTATTTTATCACAAACACCATTTAGGTCTATGTGATGAAAAATATTGGTTTTTCTTAAGGAAAGTAATGAATCAAGTTAACTTATTAGATGGAGGCATACCTGCAAATACCGAGACAGTCTATTGTTTGCCCTGGCTGGGGAAGGACTTGAGGTGTCACTCAGTGACTCCGGGCCACTTAGTCTGAATGACTGAGGTGTAACTGCACTGGCTTCATAATCTAGCCTTTTAAATGGCTCTCCAAATCCACTACACACATATGACTGTCCATCTTCTAGATCATCCAGTTTGCCTATCTATAAAGAAAATATATTTGTTTTAATATATTTAATTAATTATTTAAAATGGTTATATATAAAAACTAGTTTATGTAACTTACTTTCCTACCCTCAAGTGAATATATTGTCCTTACTCCGCTTGGTAGAGTTACATTGTCAACTAAAACTCGTGTCAAATCTGTTGTAAGGCTATCAAAAGATCTGTAAACAAATTAGCAATTATTTGTAATCATATAATTTATGCATAATATAAACTTCAAGACATTATTACTAATATAAACATCAAAGATAAAATTGTTATAACTTGTTACAAGCAATTAATTGTCTAGATCTAAGTTCATGATCCTATCACAGCAATGATTTTGACAAATTTTAATGTTAAAAATGTTGTTGTTATTGCATTAACTACTATCGAAAACCGTATCAATTATGCATTATACAATGTAATAATGTTTATTTTTCTAAATAAATAATATAAAATAAAAAACTTAAGATAGCCAGCCACATTGAACTAATTATATTTGATTTAGCAGTCGTCAATGCTTGAAAGAAAAATTAGAAAGTAATACACCTCACCTACATAATTATAATAGCTGAGCTCTCTGAGTCAGATTTTAGTAGCATAGTAATAACTACTTTAATTGCATAATAATTAATTTAAATAGGATATTAATATATGAAGGAAGGAAAGACCTTAATCAGCCCTTTATCATAGCTTCCTGTGCAACCTTGATAACATAATTGAGTAGCAATTACACACACACAAAATAGAAATAACAGTTTTCTATTTTTACTATGTATTTTTTTTATTAGAACATTCTTTAATTTAATATCTCATATACTTTACAATATAATATAAACACTCTAGAGTATTTATTACACTTATATTAAAAATAATATTTACACTAATGTATTAGCTGAATAGTATATCTCTTTACAAATTTTTATTAGAAATAAATATAATTTTAAAAATGTTATTGTGATCTGTACAATGTTATTATCATTACAACAGATAACAGCTGTTCTATGGAATATTATAAGTACTTAAAGTTCCTTACAATAAAATTGATAATTTAAGGAAAACATCATGCATTTATTAATAATTACCACAATTCACGAGTAACTAATTGGCGAGGTTGGTCTTGCGTAAATACTATAATTGGTACATAATCCAGATTATCGGCAAGAAAGTGAAAGTGTTCCTAATCATTTTCTAACATGACATCAAACTTTTGTCAACGAGTGTGTTATTCATGCATGACATAGTATACAAACCTGTATCTTTCCGGTAAGACTGGAATTATGACACCTGAATAGAACTTATCACCATTTCTAAAAAATCTGACTCGTTTTGCTTTCCGCGCGGCTGGCGTTCGCAGCAGTACGTTACGTCGATTTGTCCTAGTTTTCATAATTTCCATATCGCTAAAATCCTTTTCCAGTTCACATACCGAACTCGATCGGCTCCCACTGCGGCTCAAATTATTCTCCATCTGCAAATAATAGTATTTTTATTGAACCTAATCTAGAAAAGCATAACGGATCATCTGTACAACACGATCTAACCCTCACCTTCTTTTCCTTTCTAGCTCAATCGTCAAAAACCTTTTTTAATATCGTAGTGCATGAACAGGAACTCATCACTTAAAATAAAAATCCATTCCGCGCTTCGAAACGTAAAATCTTGTATTGAAAATATATTTCCAGTTTCAGTAAATTTCATGAATCACACAGAAATCAGCACAGACACAGCAGAATCATACCAATGAATGAATAAATAAGAATGAACGACCAAAAAACAGAATGAACGAAAGAATGATTAGCTTGAACAAAAAGTCAAATTACCAAAGAGAATAATAGCACAGTTATCATCAAAAGATAAAAAAAAATAGATTGAAATTGTACTTCAAAAACGCATAAAAAATTATATATTCGTCTAAATAAGCTATTAGTCTAATTTTCATGTTTCTATTTACACATATTATTTTGTATCCTGGATGGAGTTACAAATAAAGTTCAAATAAATTAGGATACGGATCTTACTATAAAAGAGGTCTGATAAGTAGACTGCTTTATTTCTTCGAATTCTCACCGATTTTGCATTACGCACAGTTTTGTTTATCTTGAGTAGTCAAGGGTATTTTTGTTGATATTATTCTATAATGCATGTTGAGTGCATTTTGTGCGCCAAGTAGGTTTATGCCCGAATACTCAAAAAGATACTTACTTAATACATAAGTATTATTTATAAGAGTACCATAAATACTTATTTTTTCGTTTATTTAGCTGGCCACACCAAGAGGCCATTTTTAGGTATACCAGCTACGGAAAACAGGTGACGCATTTATCAATTTTGTTAATGTCAAAAGTACAGACAAAGAGTGTGATTATTTTGTAAAATCCACGTTTTTAAAATTATTGTGCAAAATGTCATCAAGAAAAAAGGTACTCCTGAAGGTAATCATCCTTGGCGACAGTGGTGTGGGAAAGACATCGCTGATGAATCAGTTTGTCAACAAAAAATTTTCCAACCAGTACAAGGCAACAATAGGCGCAGATTTTCTCACGAAAGAGGTAATAGTAGATGATCGGATCGTAACAATACAAATCTGGGATACTGCTGGACAGGAACGATTTCAGTCATTAGGTATGGCGTTCTATCGTGGGGCGGATTGTTGCGTCTTAGTTTTTGACGTAACTGCCCCTAACACGTTTAAGTCCTTGGAGAGTTGGAGAGACGAATTTTTGATACAGGCATCTCCACGAGACCCCGATAACTTTCCATTCGTGATTTTGGGTAATAAAGTTGACTTGGATAATCGTGCTGTTTCTGCCAAACGTGCCCAACAGTGGTGTCAAAGTAAAAATGATATACCTTATTTTGAAACAAGTGCCAAAGAAGCTGTAAACGTAGAGCTTGCATTCCAGACCATAGCTCGTAATGCATTAGCCCAGGAGACTGAAGCTGAACTCTACAATGAATTCCCAGATCAAATCAAACTCAATGCAAATGACAACGGCCGTAACAGGGATGGTGATAACTGTGCTTGCTAGGTCTTAAGAATTATTATGCTTCAGTGATGGCAATTTATTAGTCTCAGATTATATAGTTATAATAATATTCTGTAAGTAATGTTTCTTTTTATATCATGTGTAAAAATGTATAGATATATTGTAAACCACATTAAGTAATTGGTTTGTTGCACTTCCATATATTGGATAATACATTATATTGTATCACTAAATTCCTGTGAGTGTTCTTATCTAAGTACAACATTATTTGTTAATGCTAAATTAAAAAAATATTTATTAGTCAGTGACAAGTATTTTCAGGACATAATCAGATATAGTTTTATGTTATTATTATTTTCTATTCCAACAATAACACTAATGAATACTTAACAGTTTCTTATTATGTAATTTTGATGACTTAAATAAAATATTATTTTTTGCTAAGGCTTAAATGCCTAAGAAACATAAGTGATAATGTTATACCAAATTAGACTTAAACAATAAATCAATTTGAACCTTTGAATTAGGGTTTTCACACAGCTGTTAATGCCGGAGTACAGAACAGTAACAGTAATTGTTAAAATTGAATAAAGGACTCTAATATAGGTTACTATCCTAAATTTTTATATTGTTATTAATATATGCAACTTCTTATTCTATAATTAAAGAATACAAGTAATACCTATTTGATATAAAAAATGTGATATAATTTGTTGAATTGCATTCATATGTTAAAATTTGTCAATTGTTATTTGTTCAGTTGTTTCTTTGGTATATTTAGTATTGATGACAAAATTTACCACCTATGGCTTCAGCTATACTCAATTATTCATAAATTGGCTTATCACTATGCAAAGCAGTATTTGCATGAACCATACACTAAACATTTCTGTATATATTTGGATTTTACATTAGTTATAAGTAGTTAATGGTAACATCATAAAATATGTTCCGCATTATTCATAACTACTAATAAGTTATGAGAACAAAAATTATATTATGCGATTAGTTAAATTATCTATTATGTAATATCACAAGGATATATTGTAAGGTCATGTTAATTGAATATTAGCAATACTCATTTTACATATAAGTTATTAGCAGCTAAAGCAGAGAGCCTAATTAAAAAAAAACCTTTGTTAGACTTGTACATCATTACATGTATTTGTTCATCATTTGTACCAAACCATCATTGTAAGCATTGTTGTATTATAAAGTCCATAGAGTGATAGTATATAACACCATTTATTAATGTTATATTACTGAGCAATTTTCTATTCAACAACATGACCTTGCCTATTAGTTTATAACTTTATTTTTTCATATATTTGTGATCGGTTTGATTCTCACATTGTTTTAAATTACATATATTTTTATTAAAGTGTAATTAATTTACCTACAACAAATCCTAAATTAAGATCTAGTTATAATAAAGGAAGGTAACAAATGATGTGTATGCTGTAATAATGGTTGCTTTTAATTTTATATTAATAAACAAAAAAAATTAATGTTTGTATTTATTAGCCCTGACTTATGCCAACAAAATTCTAAAGAAAGTGTCAATAAATAACTAAGACTTAAATCAAAATAAGGCAATGTGAGGTTAGTATGTTACATAAATTAAGTTTTTCTTTTGTTACATAAATACTCATAATGTAGGAAACATGTTTTCTGTCAACATCTTAAACCTATTTTTGTAAAAAAGATATCATTATCAATAAATGTATAGATCAAATGGAACAACAATTCTTAAGAAAAATAAATTATAGTATGAAATCAATGACCCAGGTCTTTATAAACAAACAAGGACCTATCTAGTACTTGGTCTTATCACACATAATGTATTACTCATACAAATCGGATATAAGGATGTGACTATCGACTGTGTCATATCTGTAGGTAGGTATAAGTCTAATAGGTACATGTCTACCTTATTTATTAGAACGTCTCTGTTCTAAGAATATTGTTACTTATTTCGTAATCTGAATTGAATATTTATCAGATTAAAATAGGTTGTATTTTCAATTAGCCTTTTATCGCAGTCCACTGCTGGTCATAGGCCTCTTCCAACACTTGCCACAGAAATACAGGTTGAATGGTTGACTAACTAACAAAGGTTGCATCTCTATTTTGCTTCGACAGATTGATTTTAATATGTCTATTAGAAAAAAAGGTAACCGAGTTTTTTGCTTACGGTATTACGCAACGGTAAGTAAAAAACGAACATTGAACGAGATAAAAACTTATTCGGAGTTAGGTATTCAACAAAGATTGTGAATTTCTAAGTGTAGGTACTGGTAATTTATAGGTATGTCCGACGAGATGCCCATGACCCTGACAACCCTTAACGTCTTAAGTCTGTTCGCGATTTTCAAATGTTTCTAGGAAAAAAGGGAATGTTCTGTGTAGTTTTACTCTCAAAGGGAATTAAAAATACCTACTCTATAGATGCGTACTAATAACAATTACGTTTTAAGTTTTTGTACGTTTGATTACTCATTAAGAAGTAGCATTGAAGTCTAATCATTATATGATTACTATTATTATATTTACGTCGATTAGTTCTCTTCTACCTATTTAAAAGGAAATAAAACAAGGGCATAAACAAGTATTCTTTTGTCATTTTCTATACACGGAGTACTTAGGTGCAATTTTTAATTGAGAGGACGTTAATTAAGCGTCAGAATTCTCGATTTTAAGTCGTCATCATATCCACTGCAGGACACAATATACTAAGGTACATTCGCCAGAAGTTCCGGTGTGGTCAGATCAATGGCCCAACTCTTGTGATAAAGTGGCTCCCTCATTTTCATCCACGCTTCGTCTTCTAGTACCTGTGCTCTATCTAGGTAAATGTAGACTGGTTTCCATAATGAATATAAACGATTTTATTGATCATTTAGTAGATAATCGTATTAAATTGATTGATCCTTGTTAAAATTGGAATTACTGGAACTTGGTAGGACCAAGCCAGCGAATAGGAAATTTAATGTGGGCAAAGATCTAAAAATTCCAAAATTTTTAGATCTTCATACCTGAGTCGTAAAATAATATCTTACATCAATAACCCTTTATTCCGCCAGAAACCTCTATGTAAGAAGATCGGCAACTATACATGATTACCAGATTTTGTCAATTAGGTATTCTCAAGAAAAGGTAGTTAAGTTAGGTATTTTTATATAGGAGACGACCGTATGACAGTATCAAAGAAGATAGAAAGTATCTAGGTAAGTCACCATCAAATCAATGGTACTTGTGGCAACGAAGGTATTTTTGGTGGTGTAACCGCTTGCCGCTTGTACACCAGCTGAACATCAATGTAAGAGCAAACCGTTCGGGGGCTTATCGCTCGAGTGTATGAAGGTTACTACTCAGGTGACCATCAGTGTACCCACCTTTAGTTGGTTACCTACCAACCGCAAAAGATCTCTCAAGGATATGGAAGGAGAGGCGAGTTGTATTCTAAACCTAGGAATTAAAAAAAAACAATTGCGTTTATTTATTTTAAGAGGAAAACTTTAAATTAAACTAGGTATACATACCAATTCGTCTGACCAGCGTAGTATTAATAGTAGGCCAAGTATCCCTCCGTCATGGGAGGAGGCCCGTCCCTACAGTGGGACATTAATGGGTTGTTATGATGATAATGATTTTACCACCTAAGGTACCTGTATCTTTTCTGTAAAACATTATACTTGTAAGTGTGGCTAACTTATACAAGCTCTTCATATACAAATGAAGAGTATGTAGCTAGGTAGGTACATGTACCTAATTGGATGTCTCACCTTGAATTAAATGTAACAAGAGTCTTTGTTTATGCAAGTAAGGAAGTTGTAGCTAGGTAGCTATAACTTTTGAAGTTTTCTGGAAGATATACTTGTGAAAATAGTACCTACCTAACTCAAACAAGTACATATTTAGAACGCTTTAACGTTCTCAATGAAATCAATAAATCTGTTTAGCTCCTGTTACAAAATATGCTGCAACGTAATCGTAGCGTGCGACAGACACAAAACTATTTTAGTAGGCGATTGGTACAGTATAGATACGTCAGTTCAGTATTTCTTTGGAGTCATTCATTAGCGGGTGGTATTTAGAAGAATAACGGCTATACATCAGCCTGCGCATGCGGGGGGGTCAGTTGCGGTAGAGTGGGGTGCTCGCTGTTTCAGCCGGCTTCGTTGACCCGCTCGTAAAATTCAGTCTTGCTTGTGACATGAAAGGGCGCGATCCTTCACACGTATCACGGTGCTTCGAGCAATGCATCACCATGAACAGCCGCCAGGGAACGCATGTAACGGTGAGTTTTTTGAAAATATCTTATTAATACTGTGCCTGTAAGAAATATTTCTGTTTATCTTCAAAAAATAGAGTCAATTGGCTAATGCCCACGTAAGTTGTTTCAATTGCTTAATAAAGTAAGTTATTTTAAATCTATAGTGTTATCAATATGTACTTTTCTTTCCACTCGAATTAGTTAACTTTACATAAACATTCCAAAGACTGGGAGTCACACTGTTGTTTATTTATTTATATTGTTTTGTAGAGTTATTCAATCCTTAATGAAATAAACACGCTCCTCTAATATCGTCTTTTCAAAAACAGCAAAAAACAGATTTATCCGACATAGATGTAACCGGTCTCACATAAATATTTTTACAACACATACCTATTTAATACTTAATTCAGTGTCCTGCATCCACAACTTCATGAACAGTTGTCTGCTAAGACCAATATAGACAGTGCACTGTCTATCCCATCACCTACCTATATTCGTTCGCATACCAATTCGATACATTACTTAATTGCAGTTGTTATCCGAATGTTTAGATCTAGAAATGGGTAATTCGGAAATGACGATACGTTTGTTTTGTCAGCTATTATGATTTATAAATGTTTAAAAATATCTCCACACTAAAAATTACAAAATCTTATACCTTCATGTAAATCCAGGGTTTATGAAATTATTCTTCAATGTTAATAAAATAATGTTAATATAATGTTACCAAATTATATTCCGTTAAAAAGGGTCTAGTTCTAGAGTTCTAGGTATGTCTTGCATCTTATTTGTGATATAGTTACTTTTTGATCTTATCAATATAAATAAACATATATAAGTAGGTATTTATTTACATGATTTTTGCGACTTTATTTACTGATGACTATGCACTTATATATTTTTTAAATCATGACACGACCTTTTATTCATTATATTTTTTAAATGAATACTTAACTCATTATTATGGTTAAAACTCAGTTACTTAAAAATATTTTAAATTATAAGATACTTATCTATCATTTATTTCCTCCTTGCGAATATGCGTAGAGATTACAATCACCTTAGGAAAAATTTAATAACGATTACCTACCTTCTTTTCTCCAAATTCTTTAAGCACATACCTATTTCATAACAGCCCCTTAATGTCCCACTGCAGGGACGGGCCTCCTCCAGTGACGGAAGGATACTTGGCCTACTATACCAAGTTGGCCAGACGGATTGGTATAGGATTTAATTTCAAGTTTCCTTCTTTTTATTTCGTAAAGATAGTAGTTACGGTTATTCCCTTAGTCGGTTTTTACGACACCCATGGTATGAGATGGGGTGGTGACACACTGTATTCTTACTCCGTCACCACACGGATAATACCTATTTGATGTAGGGTAAGTTGTCCAACAATGAACCATGTAAAATTTGAAGGCGCATAACTCTCTCGTTTAAGCTTCGAAATGATTCAAATTTTGTACAAAGATAGGTAATTTATCTAGCTTAAAAAGAGCATTGACAAATTTTCAATATTATTTATACTTTTAAAAATAAAAACATAAATATAAAAATAAATATTTGGATCAATGTGTACTCTAGGGTGTGCACATTGAACCGGGTTAATTTTAACATTGAACCACTTAATTATGAAAAAGAAATGTTATCAATAATTAATTAAGGTAAAAGTAAAACGTCCATTTCTTATGTAATTAGTCTTGACTTGTAATAGAGTAGTCTTTAAATCATAATTTAGTATATACTTCTTGTTAGCAAGATCATCTTTACGTGTGTGTAAATACTGTGCTACATAGCGGCGCAAAGTAGGATATAATGCAGCTTTTCTGATGATTACACCTTCTCTATTTAATTTGAAAGCTCTTAACATATTGGAAGCAGTGTGGCCCCCTTTTTTCTTTGACTTAATTTCATCATCATCATAAATATCAGCCTATAGACTATTATTCTGCTGGACATAGGCCTCCTCCAAACGTTTCCACCCTGCGCGGTCTTATGCCTCCCTCTTCCATCAGCTTCCCGCCCTCCTAACCAGGTCGTCGGTCCATTGTGTAAGGGGCTCCCCACCCTGACTTCCCTATTCTGACTTACTTTATTCCGTGCCATTCTGTAACAGATAGAAATATTGACCAAAGGAAGTAAATAAAGTAATATTAATAATGATAATATGAATAGCTGGGTAATAGAATATTATGTAGTTTGAAAGTTTCAATACATTATCTAACAACACTAGCAAAATGAACCACGTTTTGTTTAATGTGTACGCCAAGGCAATTCTTGGGGTACACAATCCGTGATTCATTGAGTACCACCTCAACATGGTTCAATGTGAGACATAGCACCTTTTTATAACTAACCTTAAAAATTTAAACTGAAAGAAATATAATTATGAAATAAATTACAGTGCATAGATAAGCTAAATAACTATATAATTCGGTGTAGAAATAAAATAGTCGATATTTCTTAAAGGAAAAATGCTAAAAAAGATAGTAAAATTTATTTAAAACTTACTTTTGTGACAGTTTTTTAAAAAAAGGTTCGCATACATACACCTCTCGCGCGATCTGCTCGCTAACTACTGAGCGGAAGAGACACGTCTGTACCTATCTTTTGCACAAATTAACACGATCTGGCCACGTCGAATTTTGGAAATATAGCGCTGGTTAAGTGTAGCTGCATGGTTCATTGTGAGACAGTCGACCCTAAGCAAAATATTTTCGGTTGCACAAAACTAAAGCCCGATTTACACATCGACAAGTACAGTAGCGAGTTAAGTAGTAAGTTGTTGATTAAGTTGATTTAAATAGATCTCCATCCTATTTTTAGACGAGTTAAGTTGACGAAACGCAAGTGAGGGGGCTACTTCGTACTTAACTCGCCAAAAAATAGGATGGAGATCTATTTAAATCAACTTAATCTTAAAATACTACTTAACTCGCTACTGTACTTGTCGATGTGTAAATCGGGCATAAGAGAACGGTCTCTACATGAGTACAAAAAAGCTGATGTTGCATCATCTTCGCAATTCCTATACTTTTTTTACCACCTCCAGCCCGTAAGCAACCTTACCAATCTGTTAAAATGGTTTTGAATAATTGTGATAAAAAAATTAAAACTTTGATTTTATAATTTCAAATAAGTAGGTATTCGTTCAATTTCTAGCACATAGATAAAAGTGGGTTAGTGAAAGATAGTTTTGTTTCAATCGTACGTACCTACCTACTTACTTTGCATACGTAAGGTTTTCTTACCATTGCATCATAATATGTTTTAGCCTCATGGAGGATGACGTCGTTTCAAAATAACATCAACAGAATATTTGAAGGTATTATACCGTATTGTGATCTTATTACTATTAAGTACCTATGATACTTGTAGTTTATAATTCCACAGTTTATTTAAAGATCAGTCTCCATAACTTGGTAAAACTTTCAGGATCAGAACAATAATTTGACAGTCACAGAAGTAAACTGCAAAGTGGCGCTAGCGGGGCGTAAAATCTTATAATATATATTACTTAAGTATAAGTACATACAAATAATGCAAATTAATATTTATAGATTGAAAAATAACATATTATTATTCAGTTCAGCCTTTAGAAAGACCTTTATTACAAATTTTAAAACCCAAATTACTTATGTAGCAACAGTCTCTTCTCTCTTTCGCGATGATCAATTTATTTGAAAGACGCTTATTTATCATTCATACGACACCCAAACTAAATTGACATCGTCTGTCTTCAAGCTCGACATACCTACCTATTCATTTATGGTCATTGCCCCAATTGAGTTGTTGTCATGGTCCATGAGATGTCCGGCGAAAAGAGAAGTCGAGCGTAAAAATATTTTCACTCATTTTGTTCCGTAAGGTGCAAATAAATATGATCTAATTATAACTTAACGAAAAATGTGTTAAGATATTGGTGGTCTCTTCCTACCCCTCATTGGAAAAGATTTATGTATGTAGGTATGTTAAGATGTCAGACACGCTAAGCGATTTAAAGTGCACATTAAAAGGTGTCTCTTGGCGGACTCTCTAGGAAAAGATATTGACCTCCTAAAACACCCGTACATTATTATTGCAATGACCACATGTACCATAACGTTGACTGCCTAGAATATATATCAATCATCATAAAAAATAAAGCCTGAAACAAAAATAAGTATTATGGCTCTCACTAAACGAGTACAGGTGATGACAATTTGTATTGATATTTGGCTTTGTATTTTTACGCACCGATGGGCACCTTACACACTAATCATAATAAATAATAAAATATAACACTAATATTTACATCTGTTTATCGTTGTTACATTTTCATAGGTAGCTGATTCCATATTAACACTCTATCTCTAGATAGAGTAGGTACCGTAAAAGGCAATCAAGGGCAAGGACGTAATGTCTGCGAGCGAAAGTAAACTCGTTATCAAATTCTAGACCAACTCTCATGAAGTGTAGTATAGACGGTAATTTTCGCGGAACGAAACACAGAAATATAAGGAACATTTTTGTGGAACGAACCAATAAACGTTGACTTGTTATTGAATAAAGTAAAATAAAGTATCACTTAGGAATTATTAGTTAAGCATCACATTTACTTTCTTTGAAATCACGTGAACTGGCTAGTATGTTAGTAAATCAAATCATTTCCCAATTAGCTCTTTATTGACGACCTCTGTGGCGTAGCGGTTACATAACATGACTGCTACGCAGAGGTCTCGCATTCGATTCCCGCTCAATGCTAATATTTGTGTACATAAACATGATTATTTGCATTAGTCTGAGTGTTTCTATGTATACATAATATACATGTATTTACAAAAAAAACATTAGGTAGGTATACTTAATTAAAATTATTTTGTTTACGTTTTGTATTATCATGTTGTAATACCTTTTCCCTTAAAGTATAATAAATAATAAAGTTTATTTATTCATATAAAGAAAGAAGTATTACAAAGTTGTATACATCATATTATTATTTATGTAGGTAATTTATAAACTTATTGCTACTAACAACAGGCGCCGCAACATAACACGTTCTGTATGGCACGATCAAGCGATAATGACCCGAACGTTTAAAAGATAGGATTTAGTACGGCGTGTACAGAGCGCTTATTGCGATGCTTGAAGTTAGGCTACTAAAACTATGAACTTATAAAATAATGTGTTTACATTTTTATTTGAATTAAATTATAATTCAAGGATATGGTTTAATTTGTCAATGTTTGGAATAGTAGAAAGTAAGTATACAAGCACTAGAACCTATACTAGGCCGAGCCTGTGTTATAGGTGCCAGTGTCTTCCGTTTAGATACCTAAAAAAATTAACATATTTTTTGCTTCTAATATTATTATTATTTTTTTAATTATTCTTTATATACACATACGTAAATAGTATATTATTATTATATTTTGTACAACACATATACACTCTCAATATATCCATTTAAGTAAGGTAGTATAATTTCAGTAAATACTTAACAAGAATAAAATAAAAAGGTAAGTAAAATATAATAGTTTCATAATAATATATATAAATATATGAATAAATATTTAAATTATATAATATTATATAAATATGTCTCTATATAATTATAATAAAATGTAGTTATCTGAATACTCTCTTTTAACGTACCACTTTAAATAAACCTTCAGTAGTATCATAAGAAAGTGATTTTAGCCAGTTAATTACCAATAATTTACATTTGTATTTATTATGCGAATATACTGATAATGTTTTATTAATTTTATTATATAGGAAGGGACCGAGGTAACACTGAAATCTATGAATAAAGAATGTTCTATAGCGTTTTTTAGAGCAAACTGTATGTTTTCTGCGCGACTGTATCACATTTTTGTCGAAAACCAGTGTTTTATGCTGATTCAAGACAGAAGTTAACACAAACAGTTTTCTTACTGACAACACTCCAGTCTCTGCATAAAGTTGTTCTGTAGGGAATCTAAAAGGTTTAAAAAACATTACTTTTAGTATGGCTCGCTGTGCTCTTTCGAGCATGATCAAGTGGGTTTTATGTGCACCGCCCCAGGCTAGTATACAATAAGAAAGTATAGACTGAGCTAAGGCAAAGTATATTGTTAGTAATAGCTTTGTGTCAGCCACATGACGCAGAGTGCAAAAAACGAAGATAAGCTTACGTATCCTACTAGCCGTCATTTTGATGTGCGGTTTCCAAGTTAGGGTTTGGTCT
This sequence comes from Schrankia costaestrigalis, assembly GCA_905475405.1. Lineage (NCBI taxonomy): Eukaryota > Metazoa > Arthropoda > Insecta > Lepidoptera > Erebidae > Schrankia > Schrankia costaestrigalis. The sequence goes on from FR997826.1 coordinate 13,535,514, forward strand.
ATTAATACTCCTAGGTATTTTATAAAACTGACTGTTTCTAAAACAACACAGCAACATTTGGCTGGTGTACTTTGAAGGCACGAGTGTGCTCTAATTTGGAGGTCTTTTGGTGGCAATTCGTTTTTAGATTTACCAAAAGCTATTATTTTTGTTTTTTCAGTATTTAGAGTCAATTTACTTTCCCTAAGCCAGTCCATAACTATCCTAAGACCAGTCTCGCTTCTAGCCTTAACCTCATCCCATGTCTTGCCAAAAAATGCCAAAGCTGTATCGTCCGCGAAAGCAAATGTTTGGGAATTATCTAATTTCAGATCACACAGATTATTGATGTAAATCAGGAATAACGTTGGTCCGAGCACACTTCCCTGAGGCACGCCGTGTGTTATTAGTTTGTCACTTGATGTATGATCTTCGATTCTGACACGTTGCACTCTATTACATAGATAACTAGTAAATAAGGAATGTGCTACACCACGAATTCCAATACCAAACAGCCTTTCAAGGAGTAGGGGAATAGAAACTGTGTCAAAAGCTTTAGCTAGATCGAGAAAAATCCCCAGACATTTATTCTTTCTATCTAGATGTTCAGCTAAGTAATTTGATAAACCAGTAACAGCATCGGCAGTAGATTTGTCTGCTCTGAAACCATACTGGTTGACAGACAGTATATTTTCTTTGTTTAAAAAGGATATGAGTCTCTTATTGATAATTTTTTCCAGAGTTGGAAGTTGTAGCGTCATTATATTATTTAAATGTTTAAATAATATAATGAATCTACGTTACAACTTCCAACTTTGAAGAGGACTAAGGTATGTACCTAGTACCTAGCTCTTAACCGCGACATCGCATCGTCACTAAAAGTTTGTATAAGTAGCTAAGTTTTATTTAAGTAAATGGCGTTGCCTTGGTTGAATGAAATTATGTGAGTTAGCAGATTTACGCAAAAGCAACGGATAACTAGCCATGGAATCGGGTGACATAAACGGCTAAGGAGGCTACTCAGAAGACGACAGTTCAAATTGTGTCTCGAACTTAAATAAATCCATTGTCTTTTTGATTATTAAATATTATTATTAATGACATCGTCTTGTTCGCATGATATTATTAGTATGCCTATTAAAATGAAGTCAACATATTGTAGTCTTTGGTCACGTTACAAATAGTCGAGCCAAATTGCGAACGTAATTGAAATAATTTACTATTATTGTTTAATGGTATCAAATAGCTAGTTATTAGAATAAATATATGACTTACTAGCTGCTGTGCCCGCGACTTCGTTCGCGTGGCGGATGTTACTTACTTCGCAATTCGATTTAATACTGAAAAATCGTTTTTAAAACCTTATAACGAACAGATATACCTACATTACAAACGAATTGTAAAATTAACGAACGAACCAAAACCTTTTCAAAGTAAATAAATAGTAAATAAAATATCTATGAAGACAGCGTCTAAACTTATACTGAAAGACATGAGCGAACGTCATTCTTTCAAGGAAAATCTTAACACCGCGATACTGAAAATGACGTCACAGGCACAATGCCATCTGTTGTCAAATTTGTAAGTTAAAATAAATGACATCGCTTATTTCATCATAACTGCAAGGACGCGCCTCCTCCCGTGACGGAGGAATACTTGGCCTACTAATACCACGCTGGCCAGTCGGATTGGTTGATAATATACGGATAGATTGGAAGATAATATTCACCGATAGTCCCTTAGTCGGTTTTACGCCACCCATGGGGTGAGATGGGGAGGTGACATATTGTATTCTTACTCCGTCACCACACGGATAATCGCTAATTAATTATGAATGAATACATTTGCACGCCACGTTATGGTGCGGCAGAATTACCTGCCTCGGTGGCGCGGCGGTCGCATTATATGGCTGGCGTGCATGAGGTCGCGGGTTCGATTCCCATGGAGGACAATTGTGATACACAAACTATTGTCCTTAGTCTGGATGTTCTTTGTGTCCGTTAAATTTAACGGACACAAAGAACATCAAGAACATCAAGAAAATATCAATTGATATTTTTAAAGGCTAGTGTGGGATTTGTCTTTTGTAAAAAAAATGCTGAGATAAATTATTGTACCTCACACCTTTTTACCATCTAGCAAAAAATATTTGACTAAACTTAGACTCGACTATATTATTATTATTATCTATAGATAAACTGCGTGCAGTATTTTTGAATTACTTAATAAAATAAACACAAACACTTTGAATAAAAATTTAATGTTTTGTGATTGTATTTCTATATTTTATTGTCAGTTTTGTATTTTTTTATTGTTGACAAATAGCAATAATGTGTAAAATGATTTTATAAAGAAAAAACGTGTTACTTATTATGTTGTCTGTTATATTATACCAATATATTATTAATTATTAAATAGTTATATAAGTGTGTTATAATTGCAGTTATAATAAGATTGTGAGAAAAGGAATGTTATTTTAATTCAATTTAATATTTATGATTAAGTATAGGTATAGTTAAGTTTGTACGCCAATATTAGCAATACAGGAAAAGACTATTTATTTTTGTCAGATGTTTTGTATCTGTGATTAACTAATAAAGGTTATTTGTATTTGTATTTATTTACATTAATAAAAACAGGTGGAGTCTGTTGCATACTTTTACGCTGACCAGTAACTACTACAGTTTAAACTAAATGAATACTTACCAAAAGAATAATTTTACTTTAGATTAATAGCTTACTAATACAATTTATATTTAATTAAATTGTTTCAATTACGAAAAACACAAAAATATAACAATCAAGTAAACTTATAATTGATTCAATTTAATAAGACTTATAATTGATATTACACATACGATTCATGGTTAATTTTATTAACATTTAAAAGGAATAACTTATTAATAGCACTTAATAATAAAATAGTTATAGATTATTTAAAAACTCATTTATTTTACGATTACTACTGGTAACGCCATCTCGTGAACAAAAGAAACGAAATTTAAATTCATTCAACATTGAACAAAATCCATTTTTCATGAACCCTGATTTGTATTGGACTGTTCTAATAAAGAGATCTAGCGATATCTCGAGTAATACTTATCCGATTTTGATAAAACATACCTCAGTTTAAGCCTAATAAGAAAGGCTACAATACAATGTATTGGTCTTAAGATTATATTTTAATTCGTTTTAAAGATGTGCGGTAACAAACAGACAGACAGACAGATAGACATTAATTCTAAAAATTGTAAGTGTGTAGTGTTGTTGCTTTTTGACTTTTTTCTAGATTTTATAGATAATTTTTATCTGAATTTTCGAAAAGAACAGACATTTCGACCTCTACAGTTTTATTATAGTATAGAAGATAGATAGATTACCTACTTTAAACTTAATACCTAAAAACTACGTATCTATGTATTTTAATATCTAAAGCGCGCTTATTCCAAAAAGAGTCAATAAGAACCACGTCCGTTCGCATTAAGAGTCAATGTGAATGAAATTATATAGATGCACCGGTTGGCCGTTTCGGACGTTAAACAAAAATCAACCGTACAGCCGTACTCATACCGGCGCGGCGACATTTGGAAATTTTCTTTCATCTATATCTTGTGTGTTTATCAACCGATTTCTATAATTTTTTTTTTTATGAATAAGATATTAAAGTGTACTTTTGAAATATGGGAGTTTGAAAAAGATATGTCTATGCAAATTACAATATATTTATGTATTTAATACACTTTGAAGAAAACCCTAACGATTAAACACGTTATTGTGGCTAATATATAAAATATAGATATATACTACTCATGACTTTTTTGTACATCTTTTGAAGACCATTATTTTTGTAATACATATTTTTGGCGTATGATCAACGTATGCGATGATAAGAGCTAGAACGCGCTTTTTGTCAACTGACTTGCTTCAAATTTTTCGTCACTGCTCAGCTCCTATGTGTCTTAGCGTTATGTTATACAGCCTATAACCTGCCCGGGAGTATGGACTACAATCGTACCAAGTTTGGTTAAAATGCCTTCAGTAGTTTTTGACCCATGCGTGCACATACAGACAGACAGACAGACAGACAGACAGACAGACAGACAGACAGACAAAAAATTTATTAATTGCATTTTTGGCATTAGTATCGATCACCATTCATCCTCCAATATTAATTTTGAACATATATTCAATGTACAGAATTGATCTCTCTACAGTTTTATTATAAGTATAGATAAACGTTGTTATAACAAATCAATTCTTATAGCATTAACAAGTGTTCTCGGAATGACGGGCATCTGTGAACATAAAATATGATTGTACCACCCAATGATTGTAGATGAAGTTATTTTGTTTGAATCTAGTATTTTTACTTCAAATAGACTATTTCCGTACTAGTGATTAGGCGATATGCCTTTTATAGACCTTTATTTAAATATTCCTCACACATTCACACAATGCCATCTAGTCTTAAACTAAGCTTTTACTATGGGTACTAGACAACTGATAAACATACATAAACACTTTTTTTTTCGTAAATAAATAGGTACATATTATACATAGAAAACACGTCAGACCACTGCAAACAATCATGTTCACAACACAAAAATTTGCATTGAGCGGGATCGAACCCGAGACTTATGCGTAGCAGTCATGTTATATAACCACTACGCCGGATCTATTCCATTCTAATACCAAAAACTAATACCGATGGTATTTGTTTCCACTTGCAATAAATTTTATATTCCTAACGAATACCAAGTTCTAAATGTTTCAATAATGTACCGATTCTATTCCCAACGAATACCAAAACATAAATTTTGGTACAGTCACAAACATTTACAATGGTTTCTAATATTTAATATTAAGTATTATCATAATACAATCCTATACTCGTACAAATTCACTTTATTTGGGCATTTTTACTTATAAGTTGCTTAAATTACTGCAGATAAAAATTAAAAGTAAAAATAGCTAAGAACGCATCGTACCATTCCTGCGTATCACTGTCTACTGGAAACGTCTCCAGAAGGCTGGCAGCACTGATCACGTAAGGCGTCGATTAAACGCTTTAATAATTATTTATACAAATAATATTTTTGTATTAATAATTATTAAAGCTTTTATTTTTTTTTTTTTGTATTCTGTAGACTTATCATTGTGATTTGCTGTAATTAAAAGCTTTATTTTGAGGTGCATACCTGCTACCTGCCAATAAAGCTTATATAGTTAGTTACCTACATAGGAATTATAATAATGAACCAAACATTTTCCTACTACACTTTTATTTGTTTAATAAGACTGATCTTGTTAAATTAAATATTACTTAAAACCACATTGAAAGCATTTTTATTACTGACTGTACCCTGATACCATTTTAACTTGTTTTGGGATTCGTTTGTGAGCGGTATTCGTTAGGAATATAAAATTTTTAATTTGTCTATTAGGAGAAAACGAGCACGAAGGAAATAAATTCAGCAGGAAGAAAGTATAGATAAAGAAGATAAACTAAGTTTTAAATTCTTGTATCATATTTATTGTCATATATGATACAATGTCGGTGTCCCGTGTCCCCATGTTTTACTAGGGAGAGTCAACCTGTCAAGATGTAAAATACATTAGTCCATCCCCGCAATTAATTCATTGCACAATGCTTTGCAATGAGAACTACGCAGTTTGTAGATTTGTTAATGATTCAGAATTATTCATTAAGCTTGGAGATTGATTACCTACATGAAATATAGGATTAACAAGGTCTGCTTATAACTGTCAGAAATGAAATCAGGAGTAGACCTAAAAGGGTGGTGAGAGATAGGTTGGAGTAGAGTAAAGTAAGCCTATTTCTATATGTTATAGTGAACTTTGTAATGAAGATTGCATTATTATTTAGGACAGTTGCTCAGACATTCTTCATTCACGGGGACCGCGTCCATCGTGTGATTAAGGAGTAAAGATATGCGATCATGACAGTGTCTAGGACTTACGATCCACATATACCTAGGTTAAAGGAGCGCTTATATTGGCACTGAACACTTGTTAATCATTCTACCAACCTTCCGTAATAATGTAGGTACTAAATTGACTAGATTATCTGAAAGTGGAAAGTATAGATAGGTATATTACAGTTGCTATGAAAAGTAAGGACTTTTTAAAATAATAATAAAATACTTAGTACGTTAGATACTAATTCACTGAATCTGAAATGAAAATGAATTTAACTTTCATGAAATTACGAAAGTAATTCGAAACTTTACAGGTCAGTGGTAGGTACCTATCGATCATTTACAAGTTTTCTTCATAATATTCAATTTCAAACAATTCCTAAGCATTTTGATAGTGTACTTTCCATGTAATCTGAAAAAAACTGTGTTTTAGAGGTGTTTTCAAAAATAAATATGATCGAGCCAAAATCAAGCTATTTCGTTTTCGTAATTAGGTACAAAAACCTAGTTAAAGGTATCAATTTACCTATATCAAAATTCTAGATTAATTGGTCTTTTCATATTCCTGTAGTAGTTGATGAAAGATTATCAATGTATCCTCTTAACCATAACAAATAAAATGCAAACAAAGTATAAAATGGTTAAGTATTTAGCAAAATTAACACTTTCCCTGCGAAGTGTCCCATATGGTTCACTTGCATTGTTTAACTATTGTGTCTGCTCTCGATACAATCAAAGGGTTACACACTTTTTCTTTAATTTAACTAAACCGTTTCAGCGTCCATGGATTGGATTGCTAAAAGCCATTGGCGTAATTTGTTTTTTCCTTTGTTGAAAAGGAAACATTTTCTTTTACCAAGTTTTGGGAATCAAAAGTAAGTTAATTTGTATTTCTTTAAAATATTAACTTCTAATTTAACCTCTACGTACTCGGGGTTGATTATTTATTCTTTTTGTAAAAAGTACAAAGGTCAAAGGAGGCTTTGTAATGCCTTAAGACATTATCTGTCGTTCAAACGAGAAACAAGGTTGGAAATGTAATTATAATAATAATTAAATTAGGCTTTGTATAATAAACATAATCTACGTACATCTTCTTTAGTATAAATCCCTGTGATGCCCAATTTATCTTAATGTCCCAGTGCCTGAACCACAGGGGTTAAATTACGACAGTTGACACTTTCAATGACGAAAACAAGCACTAAAAAGAGAATTTTTGAAATGAAATTCTACTCCTAAGGGATTAATATAAGGACACATTAACAATAACGCAAATGAACCACATATGGTACATCGCACTGTGAAAGTTAACAGGAAGAGTATTAAATTACATTGAGTTAGGTACTTATTCAAAAATATAAAGAAAATCTTACGTAATACTTGTGCATTTTTAAAAATGTTCAGCACATTATATGCTGTCACATTATATTTTCTTCGTGCGCCTACTACATAGAGAAGCTATTCATAAACTAAAATAAATCAAAAGGACACCAAATTAGATTTGTGAAAACAAAATTGTTTAAATACTTTAAAATACTTTTTTTAATAAAAATAGAATTCATCACATGAAATTGTTTATAACAGCTCTACTTGTCTCTTTTTCAAGTAACTCCAAAAAAATAACACAAACATTCTATAAGTACTTACTTATATTTTGTAATTGTATTTTTAGCCAGTTTTATATTATTTTTGTGATGTACAAAGAATGCAAAATTTTATCACGTCATTTCGTGCCCTGATTGATAGTTCAGTAAATGAGTGCTCAAAATAGGTGTTTAGAAACGGGACCTTCTTTTTACCCCTGCCCTCGGGCTCGAGTTGGAGGGGCGGGGACTTTTAGTATGATTGTCTCCTAACTAGTCTAAGCAAAGTCCCTAAGTCAAACTTTCTGCTTTCGACTTTTCCGTCTAGAATCATTTGTTTCCTGGACTATGAATAGATTCAATAAGTATATTAGGTATCACTACTATCACTACAAAAGGGAAACTTGAAACAACCCCTGTACTCAACACACTTGGACGGCAAAGTATGTAATAGTTGTCTAAGAAAATGGCAATTTTCTTGCTAAGAGGCCGTATGGAACAGGTATTATAAGATCAAAAAGTTAGGTTATTCTATTACAAAATTGAGTTACATCATACATGAAGTAAATAATAAAATAAACGCTAAGAAGAAAAAGTAGAAACTTGTCTTTTAAAGTAATATAAATATAAAAATTAAAGCAATATCTACTTTAATATTCTTGTTATACAGTAAGTTCTACTAATTGACTGCCAAAAGATCAAGAGAATATAAACACAGATTTTAAATGCTGCTCCTTTCATATCTCTATTATAAAATAAAATACTACTTCATTAATTAAACTGACCATGGCCTTGCATCAATTAAAGAAAACAACAGCTATTGAAACTCATGCCAATTTACCTCCTACGAGCGACTAATCAATTTTTTATTTCTCTTATCAGTTCATTATTGTCCTAAGCCTCCCTCAGTGAATGAGGTTTACTTGGCATACTCATCATAACAGACTATTAATGTCCCACTGCAGGGACGGGCCTCCTCCCGTGAAGGAGGGATACTTGGCCTACTAATATCACACTGGCCAGACGGATTGGTATAGGGATTTGTTTTCCTTCTTATTATTTCGTAAAGATAATATTCACGGATAGTCCCTTAGTCGGTTTTTACGACACCTATGGGATGCGATGGGGTGGTGACATATCGTATTCTTACTCAGCCACCACACGCAGAAACCACTTGGCATGCTAATACCACGTTAGCTGTAGAATGAATGAGCCATTATTATGTGGGTTGGTACCTATATGGTTGGTTTTGAATTTTCCGTCTTTTAGTATTGGTATTAAGTTTGTACATCTCTCTTTTTTACGACACTCAAGAAACGAGAATGTGTGGTGACATTTCGTATTCCTAATCCTTTACTTGATATCGTTATCAAATTTTTATCAAAATTTTATATTTTTAGGAGACACCTAATTAAAGCAGCTGTTTATTCATAAATCAGGCCAAAGCAGTATTCACCAAGCCAAAAATCATTATATCTTTGGGGTTTTGTTTCGGGTCATCTTCGAAACTTGAACTGGTAGATAATTGATTAAACGGCGCCTAACTTAGGCCACATTCGTTTTCAAAAAAGATTTAGGGATACGCAGCAATAAAAAAATTAATAAACAATAAATGTTATACGCAGGTCTTTTTCGGGCAGAAAGCTTAAGTTATAAGGAGTAACTTATGCCTTGTTGTCTTTGGTATAATAAAATTAAAAAGCTATTTTTTTTATTGTTTAAAATTAGTTTTTTTAAATGAGACTTCACTGGCGGCGCATCGTTAATATTATAAGAGTAATTAAAGCAAGCCTATCAAATCAATGTTAGGTTTATCTTACCTACTTGTACTTATAAATAAACTTGTGAGAACGTCGCGGGTATTAAAAACAAAAAACGCAAAAAAGTACTTGTACTTTATATGACTTCAATCATATTGTATTAGGAATTTCGCTCTTACAAACATATTACAATGTAGCTAATTGTGTAGATACTGACATGAACTATGAGATGAGATATTGTCCTTGTGTGAAGGGCATTGCAATTGTTCCTGTAGGGGTGTCATACAAGTGAGGAATTTTTTATTACGAATAACATTTTTCTTTTTAATCTATTAGTATAAGGTACATATATTGTGTGACACAATATAATATATGTACCTTAATAATTTCACTATAAAATCTGATTTAGGGATTGGAAATACTTCCTAAATAAAAAAGATTTCGGCTCGGTCGGTGCTCAGACGAATTGTTATGCTTACAACATAAACATAACCCTGGGTCTTAATTTTTTTGGGTATAATGTCTATATATTTACAAAAACAGTGTATGTTCATATATGTATATCCCCTGTCTAGTACAAACTCTGCTTAGTTTGGGACTAGATGGCGTTGTTTAAATGTGTAAGAAATATTATATACCTATTAATATTTTCTTTTAAAGATAGGTAAGTAAGTGTTTTATTTTATTTTTATAAATGCTAATTCTCCTGTACTGAGTATCAGTAAATGTACCTACAGCGCGAAAGCTATGATTAACCTTAGCCTACAGACTACAGACCTTATGCTCTATGTGACCGACTAAGCACATTTAGATTAAAGGCAATCTTATCTGTTAGGTCACCATATTTATTTGATTGATTTTTTGCACCAGTCATAAATACCTTAAACTAAAGATACTCATGAAGTCCTAACCGCTACACGATCATAGATAGATTGTGTACTTCCACTTTCATAATATTAATGTACCAAAAATAGTCCTGCTCAATGTGTAAAAACCTGCTACGTTTTGCAGGCAACCCGCTATTAGCGACCGCTACGCCATCGCAGCAGTTATTTTTATTACAAAATGTATCTATGTTTTCCTTCTTTCTAGTTTTGTTATGATAGCCTTATTTATACTTAGTACCATTTTACATATTTTAACCGACGACACCGAAAATGGAAGAGATTCTTAATCGATTTTTTAAATGTTTGTGAGCTCATAATTTACTCATTTTTGGCCAATTTAAAACGTTCTATTTTATTTATTTGAAAGTATGTGAAGAAATGTCATTAATACTGGCTATAATAATATATTTTTTTGGTTAAGGTTTTAAAAAAAATATTCTGAGTTTTATTCATGTAAGTAAATGAAAGCGCTATCAACTCCGTTTTGTACACTTAAATACTATATAATTAGATACTATAATGGCAACTAATACTTTTGCACTGGATATTCCCTGTGTAAATCGCCTATCAACTTTTTTCCCCACGTGTCTTAACCTCAACATACTTCTCTCCATCATTGTCTCTTCATCATAACAAAATTAATTCTAAAGACTGTAATCTATAGGTTAAGTAGCTATTATATTTATTAAAAAATAATAATACCCAGTAATAATTATCACTTTTCATTCAAAAATGTGAACTAAAGCACGTCAAACGCCTACGCTCCTGAGTACTCGAAGACGTTTAAAAGTCATTGTGACGCATGCGTGGAATATATTGATTACAGCCACGAGTTGATTTCTCTCTCATGATACTCTTAGCTCTTATCATCAATTTAAATAACGAATCTTAGAGATAAAAAAAATAAACGAGGTGGTGTTGCTAGCCTTGATAATGTAACAGAGTCTCAACAATGTTCATTATAACAATGAATTATAGCGTGCTCTATTAAGTACGTGTTAAAAGAGCTTCGTAGAACAAGAGCTACTAATTAATGGATGGAAAATTATTTATAGTTGGAATGTTTGTGTAGTATTTATTGTTTATGGCATTTATTGTTATTATTAATGTGACTACAAGATAGTAAAGTGGTTACTTTAACTGTCTGCCATGTTGAAGTTTGCGGGTTCAATTAAACTGGTTTTATGCACTTGAATGTTTGATTTAGTTTTTTATTGCTCTACCTATAATATAAAAGTATATTAATATAAGTATTTATTATTTGTTAAGTACCTTCTTCTAGTACAAGCTCTATTTTATTTGAGACCACTATTATATGCATTTTTATAATTAATTCTATGCGTTACGTTATGACTTTTCCAGGCCCAGGTTTATGTTGTAGTCACATGACATCGTTCGCGATCTCAGAATAACTGACCGTCGTTGCTTCTAATTATAATACTTTCTATATATCTACATCAATAGAGGGTAGCTTCGCGATATTTAGTTTTCTGAAATAAGGATTTGAACTATTATCTACGAAGGAACTGCGTGTCTGGTCGCGTTCCCGAAGATTTGAAATGATTTACCGTCCTTCTAAGTGGGTTCTTGAATCCAGTACTGGGAAGCGAGAAGGGAACTGTTTACGCGGTTAGCAAGCTGAGTTAACAGTAGTGAGGAGTACGCTCATAAGGTATATCATATCAAATCAGTCAACAGTCCACTACTAGACTAGACTACTAGGCCTCCTCGGAATATTATAACTTTACGTCATTCTGGGCTTCTTTCATTTATCGCTTTCTCGCTACCTTGACTAGGGCCTTTGCACACCGTTTCAGGGGTCTGCTCACCCTGCGTTACTCGGTACGCAGCAACCATTATTTAACATAAAACTAGATTTTGATTTAATTATAAAGTTAATACAAGATTGTCTGTTCTTACCGGATTATTTTCCCGAGGGAGTTGACCCTCGGGAAAATAACCCTTTTCCGTTTGGACTGTTAGCCTTTTTGTTTTACATTTCAACGTTTCTATTTAATTGATAATAATACTTAATTACGTTTAATAAATAACAATACGTTGGAATTTAATTTGTATTCTTTAGTAAGCATTCTTAGACACTGCGTAGCAACATAACACTCTGTAATTTAAATCTTGTGGTTACAAGATGTTGTAATAAGATAGTGCTATTGTTTATAAATAACTTGGTTGTAGTCTGTATGTAGTCATATTCTATGTACTACAGTAATCTTTATTATTGTAAGGTTAGTATTTCTGAAAAATAATTATCTTTTTTAAACAAATCTCTACAGGCAGTAGTTAATGGAACATAATCAAAGTATACTTTATAGTCATTCTGCAAAATTCCTGGCATAGTATCCGAAAGAGATAGTGAGGTATATCTACCATACCTAGAGACATAGGGCAGGGAAGGAATATGGGGTGAGTTGGTAAATTACGAGATACTAAACAAGAACTATGTTTTAAAAGTTAGTGCCCCGTTTGAGCTCTATCATACACAACGCCATCTATACACAAACGAAGCAAAAGATATACTAAGTATTAAAGGTACTATAAAACGGACATTTTATAAAGGTACACCCACATTATATATACGATTAGACCCACATTAGATAATATATATTTGACGACCTCTAAGGCGTAGTGGTTATATAACATGACTGCTACGCAGAGGTCTCGGGTTCGATTCCCGCTTAATGCAAATCTTTGTGTGCATGAACATGATTGTTTGCATTGGTCTTGGTGTTTTCTATGTATGTATTTACAAAAAAAGTATTTAAGTATGTTTATCCGTTGTCTAGTACCTATAGTACAAGCTTTGCTTAGTTTGGGACTAGATGGTGTTGTGTGAATGTGTGAGGAATATTTATATTTATACACATAAAGATTTGTATAAAGCTGGAATCGCTAGTAGCTAAAAACTACAACATAAAAAAAGGAAGGTTACATTTTTGTTTTTAGGGAGTCAGAGTTGAATTATATTACATAAAAAGCTTTTATTATAAGCCTTGTAGCTAATTACGATGAGTTCCCAAACAACAGTTTCTTAATAAAACACTCAATAAGTTACTTTAGGTAAGTACCTAACCTCCACAGACTACTTTTGTAATCAGTTAATTAATTAGTTTGTGGTATAGACATCACATAAATTGACATTGTAGGGTTACATGGAAACAAGGTGGAGCCTCAAAAAGGTCACACAACCAATCATTTTACGTAAATACAATCAACAGTAAAACAAAGATTCCTTGTATTTCTGCAAACATGATAAGATTTGGTTATAGCAACAGTGATAAATAAGCCGATTCAGTAAACACTGCTTTCATTGTAGATGCTACGTAATGTCACGTTTTGCTTATGTTGTGATTTTAAATGGAATGTTCTATGAATCGTAATGCATAGCAGAATTATAATGTAGGTGTTGGGTTATTAATACTTATATTAATTAAGTTCGTTCGTTATGTTGTTTTTCAGTGTGTTTTGAAAGAAAGAGTACAAAATGTCACTACCCTATCGCAGGCCGAGTAAAGGAAAACCTATGCTTACGTACTTACATATAAGCTGAAAATTTGGCACAAAACCCTATACCAATCATCATAACCACCATTTTTTTTCATAATATACTAATAAGCCTTTGTTGTGTAAACTATACCTTAATCGATTTGGTAGGCTCCCCAGGGACAGATCATATTATAATCTATCGGTTATCAAGCCATCACACTGAAAATTTATAGAGCTATTATTCTTGTAAGCTATTTGAGTTATAGAGACCCGGCAGCATAATTACGTTGATGTTAAAATGATTAATAGATGAATAAATAAGAGTAGGTTCCTAGGACTGAAAATAAAAGATACTTACAGATTTTATAAATTTTATTTTATTAGATTCGGTAGTAAATAAGTAAATTGCTTTTCATTGTCGCTTTACATTTATTTTACTATACATTTATTTTTCATTTCTTACCAGGTAGTCCTGACAATTTAACACGTTTTATGACTTTTTGCAACATAACCTTACGTTTTTCGCTTCATCTTCTAAGATTTTCTACCACAACCTTAAACTTTAAAAAATGTTATAAGCTATGTGAGGGAAGCTATGCTAACTTGCTTATAAGCACGCAAGTAGGTTTTATCTGTGTTATAGTTACACTAATAATAAAATTTCATAACACCTTCGAAATAAAATACTTAAATAAAAATATTACAACGATGCTAAATTTGTCACTTATAAAATAAGTTTCCTAAAAAGGTTCAACATGGAGGACGTCTCTACTTCACCGCTTACGTCATCATTTTCTATCTCCGCGGGCGAAAACTCATCGAAGGTTATCTGAAGGGCGCGAAGGACATAGGCGACACAACGTCTAAAAGCTTTTACTGTCAAAACTAGAGTTCGTTTACCTCTCATCGAAATTTCTCGGCCCCGTGACAAATAAAGTTTAATTTGGTTAACAACAGAAGTAATTTGTGTTGTTATGTGAGACATTCCGATATAAATCTGTTTCAACATTGATCTGTATTCTATCTGTACGGTTCGTTACATTTAAATAACGTTAGAAAAAGTGTTTTATTCGTATTCACTTACATTGCAATTTAGTAAAATGGTAAAATGGTTTCCATTCTGTCCCGTAGCGTTACACCATGAAAATTGTCCTCTGTATTGCAATTGATCCGACTTTTCTGCAGAGAAAGTGCAAAAACGTCACCCTAATAATATGTATACAGTGTTTTGGTAGTAAATTTAAGTAGTCATTCATAGGGTGGCCATACTATAACGCTGTGTATTATCAATCATACTTATAAAATTTGTAAAAGATGTACAAGGCAAGTACAAAACATAATGGTGGATTTCATAAGATATAAACATTACGTAAGTATACATATTTCTACACAACACAGTCAATAAGAAAGATCAAAAACAATGAAACCTTGGTATTTTAATTCTCAAAAGTGACAAGTCAATATAATGATACGTTGCACTAACATTGGTTCTGTGCCAAATGATTTATTTAAGAAATTATGAATCAATTCTTGTTCGACTCAATTGATGTTAATTACCCTGTAAATTGTTTGTTTTGTTGGTATTACCTACAAACTTTGATTGAAGTAGAAATAAGAGCATAGTATTATTATAGTGGTATTATAGTAGTACCTATAGGTTAACAATAATCACACTAAAATTTTAAAGCAGAAGATAAACGAAAAGATTTATTATATCTATACTAATATATAAATGCGAAAGTAACTCTGTCTGTCTGTCTGTCTGTCTGTCTGTCTGTCTGTCTGTCTGTCTATCTGTCTGTCTGTCTGTCTGTCTGTCTGTTACTCTTTCACGCCTAAACGGCTGAACGGATTTCGATGAAATTTGGTACAGACAATCTTTAGACCCTGAGAAAGAACATAGGCTACTTTTTATTAGCAATCATATTATATTTTGATTTCATAGAATTTTGGCGGGAAAGCTGTGTCACGTGACCTGTGACGTCATAGGTCACGTGACCTGTGACGTCATAGGTCACGTGACCCGTGACGTCATAGGTCACGTGACCCGTGACGTCATAGAATTTTGACAGATGAGTCGTGACGTCACAGAATTTTGGCGGGAAAATATTTTTTGACAGTTGAGTCGTGACGTCATTGAATTTTTGACAGATGAGTCGTGACGTCACAGAATTTTTGACAGATGATTTGTGACGTCATATTATTTTGGCGGGAAAATATTTTATACCTCTGTCACTTTTGACAGCTGTCAATTTTGACAGATAGGCGTGACGTCATAGAATTTTTGACAGATGAGTCGTGACGTCACAGAATTTTGGCAGGAAAATATATTTTGACAGCTAAGTCGTGACGTCATTAAATTTTGGCGGGAAAAATAGTATTTAAACAGCTGAATCCTGACGTTATCACAATTTGGCGGGAAAATAAATAGGTTTGTACAGGACCCTCGGTGCGCGAGTCAGACTCGCACTTGACCGGTTTTTTAGCTGTGGGTCTGATATATCTAGAGAGCTTAAATTCGTAATTGTCAACTTATTTCATCATAACAGCCCATTAATGTCCCACTACAGGGACGGGCCTCCTTCCTTGACGAAGGGATACTTGGCCTACTAATACCACGCTTGCAGACGGATTGGTATAGGGTTTAATTTCAATTTTTTTTTTCGCCCAACGAAGTGGGCACGGGTCAGCTAGTAAATAATAATCCTCTCACATTCACACAACGCCATCTAGTCCCAAACTAAGCAGAGCTTGTACTATGAGTACTAGTCAACGGATAAACATACTTAAATACTTTTTTTTTTGTAAATACCTACCTACATATTATACATAAAAACACTCAGACCAATGCAAACAATCATGTTCGTGCACACAAAGATTTGCATTGAGCGGGAATCGAACCCGAGACTTCTGCGTAGGAGTCATGTTATATAACCACTACACGCGAGTGGGTATTAGTACAGCATCATGTATATAATATTCACCTCACATTTACTTCACACTTTTGTTTTTGTTTTTTATTAAAAAACAACTCCCGCACTAGGGATCATGCCCTGTGTCGCGGGGACTTGTTACAAACATCAATTAACGGACACATAGAACACCCAGACTCAGGACAATAATTTGGGGATCTCACAAATTATTGTCCTGCGTGGGGATCGAACCCACAACCTCATGCGCGGCAGCCGCTGGCTCTACCGGCGCGCCACCGAGGTCGTCACTATCTAGTCCTAAGCTAGGTAAGTAGTAAGCTAAGTAGAGCTGTACTATCAGTAATAGATTCGATATAAGTGTTCCTTCTGCTGTTAAGTTACGAGTATAATAATGTTAAACTGTTTGATAAAATTGGAGCGTCATTGACGTCAACAATTAGTTTATTATTTATCTAACATTTATATAGACAGGTAGGTGGCCGTAACATATTAATTTTAAAGTACAAATGTCACCAGTCCCATATCAACCTAAAACGAGTATTTAATAAAGAAGAGTATTTATGACAAGCTAAGTTTTCGCTGCTAGTACCTACTACATACCTACATTAATTAAAATTAGAAAATGAAACATCATAACTATCATCTTTGGATGTATACTAAACTATCTAAATAGTGCCAATTTATATAACTCCCTTTGATAAGCCGATATCTGGATCAATTGAACTTATTTACGTCTCCTATGACTTTTATAAAGTCATTGCAAACATGGTTTAGCTGCACTACTTCTTATTATTATTTTCTGCTAATGTTGAGGAGTAGGTGCCGAGCTGAACGTTTGCAGTAGGTATATGCGTCTGTAGGTCACGTATATACTGCACAAATGTGTTAAATCAGACACGCGATGACAGTTGATCAATAAAAGTCCTATTTATACTTTATACAACAAACTTTGTCTATGTTACTTCATATTATATTAATTCTTTTTTCAATGTTACGAATGCTAAATATTTGGTCGGTATAAAAAAACAATAAAATCATTTACCAATGAGTAACTGTGTATATGCCTTACGGTAAATAATATTAAGGTCGAATGTCGAATACAATGAAACGAAATGCGTATGGAGTGTATTTCTGCAGCTCTGTAATAAGACGCATAGTACTCAGGTGGTATTTGTGATAATCGTATCGTGTGCCAAAGAATTGGCGAGTATCAGACTGCCACAGACTAGACTAGTTTTGTTTTTCCTAAGATTTATAACATCTACGCTTACTGTCTTGCTTTGATTATAAATATATTTTATTTTCTTTACTCGATAAAAGTATTCACGCGGATAATACAGTATTTAGAATTTGCTGCAGGAAATTATCTTAAGCCCGATTTACACATCGACACAGTAGCGAGTTAAGTAGTACGTTGTTGATTAAATTGATTTGAATAGATCTCCATCCTATTTTTTGGCGAGTTAAGTACGAAGTAGCCCTCTCTCTCACTTCTCGCCAACTTAATTCGCCAAAAAATAGGATGGAGATCTATTTAAATCAACTTAATCAACAACTTTACTACATTAAATATCGCCTGCGATGAAAAGAAACATGTAGCGCATTTTGCACACAGTCTCCTTAAAAGTAGTTTCTTCGTTAGTTTTATGACAGACTATTAATTCTCCTTACTTCAACATCCATAGATGCGACGCCAGGAATATAGCAGTGTAGAACACTTTTCTTATTTAAGTTGACTTGGGTGTCCAAGGAGAAATGTCTGAAAAATTCCACAACGAACGGGGGAAATATTCTTTTTAGATATAATAATATATGGCATAGCTAATTTATAATGTTGACGCCGTTGAACTTTTACTCTTCAACACAAGATAGACTTCTTCTGAATAAGTATAACTTAGCTAGAAAATATAAAGTTTGACAGATGAAAGTGGAATAAAATCATTGAAGTGATAAATGTTTAAGAACTTGTGTGAATTGAAACTTTATCGTATCTCGTTGAAGGCTGAGCTTTGAGGACAAACAGATCGATCAATTGTAGCCTCGGATCGTAGATGCAGTTCTGTGAGCTAAAAAGATTAAAGACTCTTTGAAACAAAACCTTGTACTCATTCATATAACGCCATGTAATCCTAAATTCAATAGAGCCTCTACTAAGCGTGCTAGACAGCTGACAAAAATACACAAGTGCAGATTATTTTATTAAATACAATGAAATACCCTAATTATATAGTTAAACTCGTACCGGGCGTTATTAAAGGGTACCTTAGTGATATGTCTTTAAACTTTTAAAAGTAAATTTTAACATACCTCACATATTGAGCGATAGGAATTAACCCAGCAGAGTTTCTCTCCTCTGACATGGTAGTGTTCCGAATCTGTCTCCTCACCATCGTATTCGTATACAAGTATTCTCCCTATCCTTCTATAAATGTAAGAGGCCCGAGGCGTTTTCGCTAACCTGATGACGATAAAGTAAGCTGAGTGCTTCCCAATATTACATTTACTTTATTTTCTAATACTATGTGCGTACGGAGTTTGCGTCATTATTGACGTATTATAATATATTTCAACACCAATAAGTACACTACTTAACCTGTCTTTCTATTCATAAACATCATAATAGAAGATCACGAATCAAGGAATACATAGTTTGGTGCGCAGAAATGTTTAGAATTAGTTCTATTTATTTGCCTACGCGCAATGTAACAATGTAAAACTCCTCGTAAATTTTATATTCAGAGAATGTTACGTCTAATCACCATCTTTTTATATCTTATTTTCGTTTGTCACGTGCTTCTGTTCGGTTTTTAAATAATTCTTTTTTTTACAATTTTATGGTCTACGATTAGACTTTAATCTTTGAAACACGAGTAATGTGTCAAGGTTACTAGATGCTGTCAAAGAGGTTTTACTATTCAGCTTTTACGATTATGTATATTGTAAAAAATGTTTTTTTTAAATATTACTATTTCTTCACAGTCTAACCGGTGGTATGAGCGGATATGTCTTAAACCCATACTTAGTGGGTTTAATAGTCGATGAGGGGAGGATTGCTTGTAAAGCTCTAAATAACGGAACCTGTTTCTTTCAGAGGAGGATGGATCTCTCTCTCGTGACCTTGGTGTCGTAATTTTAAACTACTGAAAATTCGACATACATTATACTTACCTATGGAAAAACTTTAAAAAAACTTATACTCTTTCGTAAAGTCAGTGTGACTTCAAATAAATTCCCTGCAATCGTAGGAGAATTATCCCTACAATTAAGCAATAAAGGGGTGGTAAGAAAGTAATAAATGTCAATCCAAGGTCAATGTATTAGCTATGACAACGTACGATGCAAGGTCAGCGTAAGTTGTTTACGTAAATGGTGTTATTGTGATAAGTGTGTGATATGAGTACGGCGAGATATCAAATCTCGTGGCCATTGATCGGTGGGCGGGCGGCGGCGGCAGGGCGGGCGGCGCGCCCACGTGCTCGCTCAAGCCCGGAATAGACAGTTTGCCCCGCGCCACTGCTCACAACTCACATCTTTTCTACAAACCTAAAATACATCAGCAAATATTATACATTCTTTAATAAAAAATAAATTCAATACAAATTGTGATACCTAATACAATATTTTTAATAATAGCATTATTTAAAAAGTTGTTTAATTGACATTTTTAATAAATTTTGTATATTTCGTATAAAAATTTGAAACATCCGCGTGTTTCGTCTATTAAAGGTCGCGTTGTGTGTACGTAGGCATATAGGTGTTCGTAACAGTTGTTTCGTCACATACGTGATCAATGTGTCGCATATGAAATCGTAAACAAGCGTGTTTATAAAAGTGCAGTGTATAGACGTGACAAACTTTACATTCAGTATAACTGTGATCGTAGATTTAATAGGTCGGTGCTGTTTGTATTTAGAATAGAGTTAGTGCTGATATAGACATAGTGAGTAAGCGCTAGCGCCGGCGCCGGTACTGAGTCTGCTGTGGGCGCATGTGCGATGAGATGCGTGAGAAACTGGCCGCATTACTACGTAACTCTGTGCATGCCCCTGCACACGGACACAGCAACGACAAGCTGCAGAATGGCGCATTTGCACCGGTCCTCGTGTTCACAGATGAAGGTGATTTTTCTTTTTAAATCTTAACGTTCTGAATACTTTGTTAACATTCTAATGTGGCATTATGAAAATTCTTCCATTTTTAAATAAATTAAAACGTAGACATTTTTTTATATTCTATTAAATTATTTAACTACTCATGTACTCTCTCGTAATGCCACTGCGCTGATTCAAATTAAGAAACTGACTACTACTAAATGTCTTCTGTCTATTTTTTTAGTATTATTTCAAGGATTTGTGATTTTGAGGTTGAATACCGATTCATAATCTTGGTTATATAATCTTTTACATGACGCACTGTGCGTCTCGATAGTTAGTTACAAATAGATTTTATGGAATTGTAATGTGTAAACTATAGCTTTTGGTTTTGTAGGAAATTTATTAAATTACTATTATTTACATATGAAAATATATATTATTATTGTTCGGTATGTACAGTGAAACACGAAAAATAAACATTATTGATACATACAGATAAAATCCGTTGAAAATGTTTTTAATGTCGGGAGATGGCGTAAAAAGGTTTTACATATTATCCCAAACTACATAGTGATAACAAGTTTAATGAACACAGGTTCTCAAAAACATCTATCGTAACTTATACGTAACTTTAGTACTTATTTTTTTTTTTCTTCTTATGACCTGGCAATGTGTCCTGTATTATTTCTAAAGAGTCCATGACTAAAGGCGCCAAATGATTGTCATTAGACTAACTGTATTCCGCCGTTATCAATCTGGCCAAGTTCATGACGACGCTGAGTCAATTCCTCGAACTACGATTACAGGACCCGATGTCATAGATAGAAAGGCACATTGTCCCACAGTTAAAAGATTCGTGACAAGAAAGGCTTTCTGTATTAGTCTCAATTTAGTTTTCCTTCAAAAGAAATATTATTTAGAATAGAATTAATTATTTCTGATACAATTAAACACGTTTTATTCCGATTCATTAATGAAGTTAAAAAATAAAACAGTACCTACCTATTTAAAGTTGCTGATTATTTAATTTTTATTCGATTAAGATACCAATCGTTTGAAAATCTATAACGCAACGTGTAGAGCCATAAGATGCGATTTCATTTTACCTATAATATTGTAATGATCATGAACAATGTTTTAAAATAATTATGGCTACAAATGAAAACATTCATCAGACATAACTTTTTTGTCAGCCATAACAATATGATTAATAAGATCACAATGGTGCAGCCTTACAATCATCATCATCCTCCTGCCCTTATCCCATTTTTACTTGGGGTCGGCGCAACATGTATGCTTTTTCCATTCATCTCTGTTTCCCGTCATCTCAACATTCACTCCTTTCCTAGCCATATCATCCCTCACACAATCCAGTGGTGCAGCCTTACAATATTTTATTAAATTAAATATTCATTATACTTACTTACGTAGTATTAAACATAATGATGCATATTTTAAAACATTTACCTATAACTACATACAATTATATTAAATTTATTAAACAGTTTTTAATAATAATTATTGATACAATACGTAAAAATATTATACATTTAGTTTTGTTTGATCGTTTACAAAAATACCAATTTTGGGATTTATGAAGAATGAAGAAGAGGCATAGATTAACGACACTTCAAAAATTGGTGTTCTAAATCAGGGATAACATAATAGAATAGAATAGAATAGAATATTATTTATTTTGCAAATATAGGTAGGTATAAAATACATTTAAAGATATTAAAAATAAACATATAGTTCAGCTATATTTTACCTTTTGTAGGCATGCAAAATTTAACATATTATAGTTAGGAAAATAAATTAAAAAGTTACTTTGCTAAAGTTTTTTTAAAATGTACAGAACTAAAGTCAATTAAGAAGTAAAATAAATTAATAAATAAAATAAAATCTAATAATGGAAACTAATAAGGTTTACTAAACTAGTACATTCTTTATTGTAAAAACTTTTTGTCAGTAAGGAATTCGGTGACATTATAATATGCCTTACTTATTAATTCATTCTTTATTACCTTTTTAAAAGATGGCATTGGTAATTCCCTTACACTCTTTGGTAAATTATTATACATAATTGGGGCCATGCAGTATATACTTTATAAGCCGCTTCCATTTGTTTTAATTAAAATTGGTTAAGTTGTTTGGTATTAATCTCAATGAATATGAAGCTCTACAATGCCATGCTTATGTGTTTTGCCATCAATATTGCGATCTCTTTTCTTTTCGCCTTTTTCCTTCTTCTGTTTATGCCAAACCAACTACGCTAATTTGTATATACGTATAATATAATAGGTATACCTTTAATCTTACATCGCCAGTCTGCGTCTATAATAGTTACAAAGGTTCTTATTCAAAGCTTTTAACTTGTAAAGGTAACAACAGGTAATGGCAATCGTTTCTTGATAGCAATTTTCTTACTTGTATTTCGAATACGTATTTTCTTACATGTTTATTCGTAAAGTAAATTAAGAGACACGTCGTGTTTCCTTTGTTTTAGAAGACTTCACTTTTATATAAATTACACCTTAGAGTAAAAAAAATATCTAATAAAAAAATATAAAGCTGTACCTACATAGAAACTTCGTATTCAATGCAAATCATT
Source organism: Schrankia costaestrigalis (assembly GCA_905475405.1). NCBI lineage: Eukaryota > Metazoa > Arthropoda > Insecta > Lepidoptera > Erebidae > Schrankia > Schrankia costaestrigalis. The sequence continues at coordinate 13,558,801 of FR997826.1, forward strand.
CACGTAAACGAAATTACAAAGGTATTATTCAGCATCAAAGCTAAGAGTCACTTACCTATTTAGTTAAAAAAATAAATTATGCTAGTATTGCTTTTATTGTTAGACACTTAACTATTTTTCGTACGTGCTTTGTTAGCTTCAGTTCTGCTCAATAAATAGGTAATAAAATTTATTCTCGTAGCAATGTAACAAGGTCGTAACAATTACTTGATTTATTATTCATTAACTTGTATCTTCTTCCGTGCAAATATTTATATTGGTACACGATTTAGAAATGCATTCTTAAAAACAAAACGTATGTTTTCTACAATGTTTTTCGTTCTTAATCCCTTATTTCTCGATAAATAAAATTCGTATTGATTTTTGGTAACTAGCTACGGCCCTTTTCTCTAGACTTATGGGTCTGTTATGAGGGACGATACATAATAATGAAAGGTATGCCTTTCATCGTATTATGTATCGTCTCTATACAGGGTGTTTTTTGAGTCATCGGCAATAATTTAGGAGGTGACTCTGTACGTGATTCTGATCCGAATTATGTATAAAAATTAGGTACTTAATTTTTGACGAAAAAATCCTAAAAATGAACTAAGTGTGGACACGTTCCCGCTGTGCTAAAATATTGTTCAAGACTCGGTCATTGACGGTCGTAGGTATCAGTTGGCGAACCGATCGCTCGCTGCGTCCGCGCGGTGTCCATGATTAGTGAAATTCATAGCTAAGCTTTACACGTCGTTTACTATGTAGTAATTTAAAGTTTATTTATTTTGTATTTTTTTTCCTTCATTAAATAACATTAACTATCACGCCCTAAAGTATTGCCTATGTCTCACTTTACATACTGTATACACATACTTTTACCGAGACCGTGGTAACAACAAAATGTTGAGGAAATATTCCCGTTAGTGAAGAAGTTATTTATTAGAAGTACGGTTGTATATTATTTGGTAATACATAAGTATATTTTACAATCCTTAGTACATTAAAGCTCAGGAAAATCATTTCTTACAGAAAAAATTGTTCTGCCCGTAGTGTTCAAATGCTATGAACCCGCCTTCTTCTTATACGCCACCACAATCGTAGCGCTACCGCGGTGACTATTAAAGTATATTCTATGATATGAAGGTCAATAACATCTTTCAGCTTTATATAAAATCTATAATGGTAAAACAATTTCCTAATAAAGCCGGCTACTTTTAGGTCAACGCCCTCTGAACACATGAGTTGAAACAAAACCTAACGACTGGAAAAATTAAATTAAAATGTCAGGAAATTTTAAATTAATTTATAACAATATCTATCTAAGGAGAACTCAAAAGAGGTAGTCGGCTGGTTAAAAACGGCCAACTTCAGTTAGGGGGGACAATTTCTCGGTTTCGACGCAGGTATGTTCATTCTTATGCTCTTTATGGATGAGAGACAAACACTGTCAGTCTCATTAATAAACATAGACTAACGCAAGATTAACTTTACTCCATGGTTTAAGTGTCAAATTATTAATGTTTGTATTAATAAACGCGAAGTAAAGAAGGAGTAAGCTAATACCGCTTTACTCTTGGCGTAAAAGTTATTCCGTACCAAGACCTAGTTTAACGGTGGATTAGTGCAGACTTATCAGTATTACTTTGACGTGTTATTTATTTTTATCCATCAAAAATATAATCCTGTGATTGAATAAGATGAATAGAGACTATTTTGTTCATGATTTACGGATATTATATTTATGACAAAGACGAGATTGAAGATGTGGTTCCATTGATTAGACAAGTGAAATTTTATAAAATTCGAAAGAATCTGTTGGAAGAACTACAAGAAGCCGAGTTTAAATCTAGATACAGATTTTCCCGATCTACTGCTCTTTTCATCATTGACATGTTGAAAAATCATTTAGCTGGTGATACAAGCGGCATATAAGTACAGCTTACAAGCTCTCATTAGGACACGTAATTTGTCGTGTTGAACGGTGCTTTGGAGTATGGAAGCAAAGGTTTCAGTGTTTATTAAGAGGCTTTCGTACAAAATTAGAAAACACAAAGCTTTACATAGTTGCACCGGCTATATTGCATAATATTGCAATACAACAGTAAGATTTGATTGAGCATGTGGAAGATGATGATGTTCCAGTAACACATACATTAAGTAACTCTCTTAGAGGAAATTCAGCACGGACGGAATTTATTAATGTTTTTTTTAAATAAACGACTTTTAAATTCAAATTATGAGTTTATTCATACTTTACCAGCACCCCTCAGTATAAAATAAATTACTTAATATGATTATTACTTATAGTACTAATTAGTAAGACAAATATTTTAATATAATAATGGTTTATTCTAAAGAATAATTACATAATTTAACATTTTAGCTTTCTTTAGCTTAAGAATTTCCCGTTCCAATGTAACACATTTTCAGTTTTTCCTTGTGAATTGCCATTTTAATTGAATGTTCTTCCTCAGCCATTTCCATCTGTCTCAAATGTTCCTCATCTTTTAATTGCTGTATTAACTATTATTATTGTATTATTTTATTAACTTGGATAAATTACAATATGACGACAAAATAAAATACACACACAATAATAAATCAAACAATTCAAATTTGACATTAGCAATCTATCAAAATGATATTTCAGTCATTCAGCTCACTCTTTTTACCTTTTCACGTATCAGGGTTGCCATAGCACACGCGCTAATTCTGGTGTAAGTGTGGTATTGTTCATCCGCGGTTACTCCAAGTTTATTAATAACAGAGTTAGTCCGAAGATAATACTTCGTTACACCGGTATTAACTAGTCCAAGTATAAGTCTGGACTATGCTAGGAGTAAGCGATTTTTATTAATAAGGGTGTGTGGGTTTTAGTCGATAAACCACATTCCACCTTTCATTTCGATACACCTGCTTGTGTGTGTAGACAACACCAACACCATTATAAGATTTTTCTTGATAATAAAACTTGATACAAATATTCTCTATGCACGTGCTCATAGCAATACAGTAGTTATAAAATCTTTTCAGTCTTTGAATATTTCAGAGAGAAAAAATGTTGTGCACTCATTTGTGAACGAGCTTGTATTTTTAACCAGCTGTAATAAAGACATCAAAACATTACAAATTTCAGAGTGAATTTATATTTGCAGCAGCTATTTTGTTTCTGTTGGTAGAGCCGAGCCCGCCAATTTATTATCGCTATCACGAAAATATTTCTTAGAGACTGAATTCTCATTTACGCAACGTTGTCAATCTATAATAATTTGAATGACGAAACCCCGTCATTTGCTTTAGATTTATTACTAGAGAAAAATCTTTAGAATATTATTTTAGTGCATTATTTCTTCACAGTACATATTACAAATCAACATTCAATTATTTCGTAATCTACGTCACGGGTTTTATAATATCTGTGAATATTATATTAAGGTTGCGTTGGAATAAATAATAAAATGATGAATTTTGCCGCGTATAAAGCTTGCGCGGTTACTGCAAATTGAGTGAGCGCTATCAAAGAACCACTCTTTGCAGGCATGTTTTATATAGTGCACTTTAATTTAAACTGTTTTGTGAATATTGGATAAATTATTTATTAATTCTTACAGCAAATTCTACAGAATTATTAATAAAATAATGGTAGAAAGTGTTTCACAGGCGACACTTAAAGTTTATTTTAAACGGCTATCTTGAGATACAAGTGTACAAGGAAATTTGTTTCTTAGAAACTATATACCCGTTGCCTTGTAAATACCAATATTATTGATATAATTACATTTTACTGTTTACCCTTCAAGTTATAAATAAATAATTAATATAGTGCAGATTCTGCTCTGGATAGAGTCGGTTTTAATTAATTGTTTATTTATGGAATGCAAGAATACATTACAATAAATGCTTAAATAGATGAAATATATTTATGAAGTAATAATATTATTTATAAAGGGCAATGGCTTTACGATTTAATTAGAAGAAGAAGAAAGAAGAAGTGGTTCAACGTTGCCAAGAAAATATGAACCTCGGATATTACCTGTCAAAAAGGATCAATGGACAAATGACCTCCACGGCAGAAACAGCTATCGATATTCTATACATAGTAACTTTTTTAATTGTAAGGTTATTTAAGGGTATTCACACAATCAACATTATAGATTTATTGATTCGAGGGCATACTAAACTACTCTTACAAGAGTCAAACAAATTAATATTTTTTTAATATGTAGACTTATTTAGTATCTATTAAAAAAGACATAAATGTGAGTCTTATTTGGTTCTCGTGTACTAAAATTCAATATACAAAATAAACATCTGTTTTTTACAATCAAACAAAAAATAATGCAAGTAAATGTGGCAAAGAGTGATAAGGAAAACTAAACTACTTAGTGCTGCGTGATTGTCCTGCCTGACATCACATAATAATATGTAAAGTAGCGCTGATTTTCAGTTTGTTAACTACTTAATATTTACTGACATCAATAAACACGTACTAGGTACTCGTAAAATCATCACACATAACTATAAATGATCTAATATTGCAACATGGCATGTTTTATGTTTGAGAGGTTATAAACGAGACGATACAAATACACTAACAATAGGTATTAAATAAATGTTGGGTGTACGTGATGTAGTGCATGTTTAGGTTTCAGTGTGTCCGGTGTGTCATCTGACTCGGTTCATCGTCATTAAAATGGCAACTCGAACTTGAATTAACAATCTGACATGTGAACCGCAGTCGCGCCAATATTTAGCACTATTTAGGTGTCGTTTTCATTTCAATCAAGTCACTTAAGTACTTCTTTTGAATATGACTTTGATTTGTTCATTTTATACTAGCCAAACTAAAACTACAAAACTAAAAAGAAATTGTGACTGCTAAAGATAGAAAAGCTGAGCCTTATTTTAATTTTATAACATCGTTATTATGTCAATCAAAAGGTATTGCTATTTGGACATACGCCTCTTATTAATGACTAACTGACCCGTGCCCACTTCGTTGGGCGGCGAAAATAAAGCTCCCTTTTTAAACATATTTCAATACTGCTCCACTCCTATTAGTAATAGCGTGATACTATATAGCCTATGACACTCCCCGGTAAATGGACTATTCAACACAGAAAGGATTTTTAACATCGGTTCAGTAGATCCAGAGATTACCCCCTACAAAGTCACAAACACACAAACTTTACCTCAGGTGGGGTGCCATCTTATATTGTTGCACTTTACTCTCCTGTCCACTACCTATATCATTTCCAGTACGCGGTTGCCATTTTAAAAGCTTTATGCTTCAACGGTATAATTGCTCTTCTATTCTATCTACTAATAAATCCTAGTAAGTATATAATATTGGCTGATATTAAATAAATTTATATCATTTCATATTCTTTAAGTAGATATATTTCTCTGTAAATGTTGTACAAGAATGTAAATCTATTTTTCTAAGAACCTACTTCAAGTTTGAAGGACTGACCTATACCCTACTCTACATTCCGCACACAACTTCGCCCGACAGATGTTTATAATGGTATTTATTTTGAATTCAGTGTTAGTACTAACTTACACAAAAAACTATAAAAAAAATGTACATAACTATTACTAGTTACTTCGGGGTTGGACCGCGAATAATGTAGAGAAACTCTACCTACTAATATTATTGGTGGCTATATTAGCCTTTGTTGCCTTTTTTTAATTTTTCACGATGGGTGCATGTACATAGATCATTTACATTTGATTATCGTAACAATAATAGCCAAATCTACAATCACATTGCGATCAATTAAAACTCTTCTTCATCACTGCTGTTTTGTCTCAATAAGAGTCGCGCCTCTCTCCTTTCACTTAATCTTAAAGTGAAATAATAAAAACGCATATATTTATTGAAAACAGCTTTCCTTAATATAAATTTAATAAAAGCTAATTTTCCTGGTTATCTCAAGGCATTAAAAAACGGACAATAAAAGAATTACCCATCACGCAATGCCTAGCATACTCGTGATTGTTTAAAAGAAAATGACTTTTTCCTGTGTTATCTACCCAATTACTTTAGTTAAACCACTATTCTAGGATCAGAGATTCATTCAGACTATAAGAGCTGCTCTAAAATTAATTTCATTACGTAATGAAGTATCAATAACACTTATAATATGCAGAGGAAAACAATTTGTTTCAATCAATATTTACACATAATGCAGTCAAACATTTCCTTGTGTTGACATGCGAGATTACTTGCAAGCTTATAAGAGTATATAGATATCAGAACAAACGTTCCGCTGTAATAAGTAATAATAAGATAAGATAAGTTTTAATGAATCACTGAGTAATATTCACTGTATCACTCATATCTATCAGGATTTACTAAGCACACTTGTCTAAACATACAAATTTCCCACGCGTGTTTTTTTAATGAAAATGTATTTTCGTTCGTACTTATTTCTTTCTTTTCGTTGTTGTTTTTGGTAAGTTATTATTAATGTTGCTACCCTATTTCTAGAGGGCGACTGAGGGAGCTGTAGACCTTCAAAGTTTTCAATATAATCATCATCATATCAGCCAATTGACATCCACTGCTAGACATAAAGCCTCCTCCAAATATTGTCATAGGTTTCCCGCCGTCCTAATTTTTCAATGTAAATTGAGGAAAATTGAAGTAGCTTGACAGGTAAAGTCCCTCAGTAGTAGAGTAATATTACCGTAGGGCATTTAGCGGATGATACCGCCATTGTTTGTTATACTAAGCTTATATAGATAAGATATTAATGAATCGTTGAGTAATATTCGGTGTAACAATCGCTTCAATCACGATGATAAATCGAGACACTTGGGAAAATGAGTATTTCCCAAACGAACATGATACTAAAATTACAAGTGTCGAACAGATAATATACTTGGTTCTGTTTCTATTTGTATTCATGTAATCACGGAACCATGTTTTTTTGGTACTGTTTACGGAACTGAAAGCTTCGTGATAGCTCATTTGAGATAGGCATTTGTTAGTAATTGCGATTAATACCTTTGTAGCGGTAGAACCCTGAAGAGTTTACAAAAGTGTACCCTAGAGGACGCCTTTCTGTCCTCAATTAAAGTGTTGGCATCACGAGAATCGGTCATTATAATGGATAAAATTGGCAGTCTGTTATGTTCCGCATGTTTCTTACATTGTCTGTTTTGATTACCTTGTCTTTTAATATCCTTTGTGTTACTAGAATTTATCAATTTGTCATACTTTCTAAAGCATAATAAATTAAATGTCTATTTTTATCGTATAAGCGACAAGTAAATTATAAATACGTAAAATTCTATGCAGGGAAAAAGTAATCTAGTGATTCACGTCCTTGAATCGATTTTCTATGACCTTTGATCTTCTGCATACGACGTGTTACCAGCATGAAAATCGAACGCATTGAACATATTCATAACTTTTTATTTTTAACTCCAGTGGGTAGGTATACCTAACAGCTTTTTACAGAATATTGACACTGATAAGTATTCAATTATGCCTATTATTTAGGGTCACAGGCAATGGTCGTAAAAGCATTTTAATTGTACTAAAAAAGAATTTAAAGCAAATAAATAAAACTATTATTAGGTATTTTACGAGAGCCATCCCTTACCATCATCGCTGGTTAAAATGAGTGTTTTCCATCAGATTAGGAAAGAAGTAAATTGAAATTTACTTACATTTTAATGTATTTAGGTACAAAACTAGGTATACTTAATAAAAAACACTGTTTTGTATTTATTTTAAATAACTCAAAGAGATACTAGGTATCTGGGCTTGCTATATAAACCAGGTAAACCTTGTCTTCTCAAACAATTTAATCTGGATTCGTAAAGAAATTGTCAATTAAATAAAGTATATAATTTAGCGTCGCACATTACTTCAGCGTCACATGTAACAAAATACAAAGTAAACGATCACTGATTAAGTGGGTATTTTGGCAAGTATTCCTCTCATTGTCACTGTAATCCAGCTGCGAGAGTGTTTACAACTAATTTATAATGCCGCCCTGACACCAATGTGTAATTGTTATTTCTGTAACTATTTTAAGATAACCACTGATATCTGATTGCTGTAAGCCTACAACAAGAAATCTTTGAATTCCTATGTGCATGCTTCAAGGTAACATCGTAAAGTGATTACAAAATAATATTCCTGACAAATTCACACAACACCATCTAGTCCCAAACTAAGCAGAGGTTTTACTAAGGGTACTAGACAACTGATTAACATACTTAAATACTTTTTTTTTGTAAATTCATACATATTATACATAGAAAACACCCAGACAAATGCAAACAATCATGTTTATTCACACAAAGATTTGCATTGAGCGGGTATCGAACCCGAGACCTCTGCGTAGCAGCCATGTAATATACGGACTACGCCACAGAGGTCGTCAATTTGTAATTGTAAAAATAAATGTTCTTTTTTGAGCTTTTATCAAAACCATCTAGATGGTTACTGAATAAATTCTGGTCACTATAGAAATTCAGGAACGTCTTGCTGCAAAGACGATCATTCTCCTTATATAGAGAAAACCTGGTCTAGTGACTACCACTTACGTCCAAAAAGACTTTTACGTTTGTATTAGATGGTGTAGACACCCTGTATTCTTAGTTACATACGCTTCCCTTTCTAGCTATTACAAGTTACTGTTACATCGATTACTTTTTCTTTGTCTCTTATAATCTGAAACATTCTTTATGTAATACTTATACAAACCTCCAAACTCCGAAGATGTCTAATGCAGTTCATTAAAGACCATCGACATAGTGACTACTTTCATTTAACTATGATTCATATTTTACCATTTATAGATAGTCTATTATAAAACGACCATAGATTATTTTTTATATTCTATTGTACTTTCTCTAGGTATATACCTACTACCTATGTATACATGAATTTCAAGAGTCTCCGTTCTTAAAATAGACTTTAGGTCTTACGTAGAGCAGTTAAACTGACCGGTAAATTGTTGTTGAATGAATGAAGACATGCAACAAATTAAAATATATCAATATTACACTCATTAACACATCGCTAATATTTTGCATATGGGTTTTACGCTGCACCTACTTAGTAATATATTTAATACGGTCTTTCCTTTTAAACATATCGATTCTTTCTGTATCTCCTCAACCTTATTGTAAAGCAGACGTTTGTAACTTAGTTTTTGAAGAGTTTCTTTTATGTCTTGTTAATGTGAAGTGGTTTAAATATTACATTGAGTGCGTGAAGTTAGTAAGAATACATAAGTACTTGATCCATCAAGATACGTAAACGTTTAATGATTTATTTGTGAGACAATTTATGGCTCCAAGGATAAAACATGGTTAATATTTCTTTTTTTTTTCTTAACTTATTTACGACTTTCTTTTTAAATAATTAAGGTAAAAGCACCAGTGGCTGACAGGTACCCAATGAATGACTTTTTTGCAGTTAACATTAAATAATAAGGCAACAAATAATAATATTACTAAAAAAAATTAGCTAAATAGACTACTAGTACTATCTAAGATATTTTTGCAAAATTTGGCATCGATGGGATCATTATTTTTGGAATTATGAATTAGTTTTAGCGTGCGAGTGCTTTAAGTAAGACGTGCATCGCGATACTTATCTGATTTGTTAAGGAACTGTTTAGTGAAAGTGCATGTTATAGCCAGGATTGTATGTTATATAGGTAAGTGATTATTGAAATTGTTACATAATTAAACAAATGACAAATATAAACGGTTTTAAATTGATTTTATTCAATAATTTAGTATTTTAGAGGGGTGTCATTCACTGGGTAATCTTATATGTGTTTAGTAGTGGATGACACCTATGTCATTCTCTCGTACAAATTAATATTTTTTAAAACATCATTATTATTGGATTATAATGAAGTAGAACATTATATTTTAATTGCCCTGTAAACAAAAAACTGTTATTTGATGTTTGAGTAGTGCCTGACAGGGGGTGTCATCGACTGGTTTTCTATGGAGTACCAATGTATGACAGGTGTCATTCATTGGGTCAAGACTACAGTGTCATACATTGGTTTCAGATATTTTGCTATACAAATATGCCTCCAAGGACGTATAAATATAGTCTGGACGACGTGTTAGGGGCATTAGTCGAGGTATCGAAGGGCATGTCTGTGGCTGCGGTAACAAAGAAGTATGATATCCCACATAAGACTTTGTTGTACAAATTAAAAGGTAAACACCAACGGCGCATGGGACCTACAAGCTACTTGATGATGGATCAAAATTCCTCATACTTCTCACCGACATGACTGTAGGTTGCCACCCAAGACGATCTCCAATAGTTGGCCTATTCATACATAGCTCTGTAACTAGTTAGATACCTATGGAAATCCTAAAAACATCCTGTCATATACTGGGTCACCGATTTTGTTTTTTCATAGTCATACATTGGGGCATTCGAGATTTTGTCTGTCATCCACTAGTACAATTTCAGAGGTTGTGAAAAACTGAAATAGCTGAATAATAGAAATATTATTATACAATATTTTATTCGTATATCATGGATGAAGAACCAGTTCATGCATTCGCGTTTGTTAGAAGTCGATAAAATTGATAATTAAGGAGATATGTGCAAAAATGTGTAAATTCCTTCCTTATAGAGTCATCCACTGGTGCATTTACCTTAAGTATTATTTAACAATAATTAATTTTACAGTATTTTAATATAGTAATGTGAATTCATGATATCATATAAGAACATGTTAGACTAGACTATTAAGTAATGGCTTTTAATTGAATTGTTAGGAATTGTATGTTTATATTATACTTAATTGGATAATGCTTTTATTCCTAGTGTTTAGGCGAATGACATTTAGACATTAAGGTATACACACTAATTGGTTTAGTACATATCAAGTAGATTATGTTTAGGTACGTACAACGTACAAACGTAACTACAAAGTTATGTAGCTAAACGCAAAGGGAATTAATGTTATTATTTATTTATTTCACATATTAAGATTTACATACTGAGATACCAGTTTGATCACTTCCAGTTAATGTATCTCATATTTATTTTAAAAGTGGCAAAACCTGTAACTATTTAAGGAGTTTAGTCTATACAACCTGCTAGTAACTAAGTACTTATAAATAAAAACAATGTATATTTTTCATACTATTCCTTTCTTTAGATAGTGATTTAATTTTCATAAAATCACTTTTCTTATTTTTCCTTCTTTATCAGATATTATTTCTGCCAAATTATTGTACTTGAGAACACTTTAACGACAACATCTTTCTTTAACCTTTTTCTCAAGACAAGATGGCATAGCAACACTCTCTATTCAACAACAAGTAGCTACGGCTACGACAAACTAATATTAATTTGCTTATTACTCTTAACTAAACAGCAATGGCCGCAAAAATTTAGGTCAAATACCAACAAAGATTATTAACTCCTACGTGATACGAATTTAGAACTGTCACACTAATTACATAGAAAAAGAATACTCAGTAATTAATTTAATTATATTATTTCAGACTTTACTATGTCGTATTTCTTTGTCTACTCTTCACTTAAGTATTTGTACTCGTGTTTTTTTAATATTTATAATTACATACATAAGCTCACGCCTAATCCCGAAAGGGGTAGGCAGAGACGACAGAACGCCACTTGTCACGATCCTGGCAAACAGATTGGGCCTCCTATACATTCAATAATTCCCGATTTACACATCGATAAGTACAGTGGCGAGTTAAGTAGTATTTTAAAATTAAGTTGATTTAAATAGATCTCCATCCTATATTTTGGCAAGTTAAGTACGAATTAGCCCCCTCTCTCGCGTCTCGCCAACTTAACTTGCCAAAAAATAGGATGGAGATCTATTTAAATCAACTTAATCAGCAACTTACTACTTAACTCGCTACTGTACTTGTCGATGTGTAAATCGGGCATAAGCAAGTCATACATGCGCGTCAGTTAATATTTGTACACTTCAAACCAAGTAGTACAATAATGTAAGACTGTTGGTTATTCACAGTTTTAGAATTCTTCTAACACAGCTCAAGGAAAGTGCTTATATTGTTATAAAATACTTACTAAGGATTTTTTTATTTAGGAACGATAGAAACAAACGTTTTCACTCATAGATTTTTCAATTAGATTGACTGACATTAATTTTGTAGATTAATAATAAGGTAATAAGTTTTGACATCGATTGCAAGTTACATTTTTGCACACATTCGCTTATTTTCAGTAATATCTGACTAAGTAGAGTTTGTGTGATAGGTACACGACTTATTGCTTATATTAACTGTAAATAAAATGTAACTAAACTTATGTACAGTCATGGTATTTAAAGGTCCGCCACCTTAAGGCCTATATTCGTGTGCTTATGCAGTATGAGCGATACTCTGCTTTACCAATTGAATATGACATAATATTGCAGTCAATGGTCGCCTGTCACTAGTAGGGATGACAATACAATATCGGTTACCTAGGATACAAAATTAGTCCTTCGTGACAGCTCGTGAATCGGAAATAATATTTATTATTATTTAATATTACTTATATAATATTCAAGTTTTATATTCTGTGGCAATAGGTATAATAAATTATTATTTAAACAGTAATAAATAAACAGTAATAGACATTGACAATGAAACAGAAGATATCACAGAAAATTAAAAATTTGTAATGACAAAACAGGCCTGTTGGCAGAATTATCGATTAACTTAGGAGCCATTATAAAAAAATAGAACAGAACAGACTAAATAGTTTATTAAAAAGGTTTGATGTTGACATGTAAGTAGACGTAGACCAAAGGTGAAAATGAATTTGACCCTTATTATCATACCATGTGAGTATAGTTTTATGTGTTTTGTCTATACAATGCTTTAGTTTCAAAAGGTACTAAGAGTTTTAGGCTTCACAAACGAATGAAAAAGAAAACTGGCGGACGTTTTCGGTCACCCACTGTACTTAACATGTTATTTGTATAGACATCGGATACCGGGAACACTGATATTATAGTAAATGTTAAAAAAAAGCTTAAAAATAATATATTAAAAATGAATCACGAAACTAAACTAAACATATTTATAAAAATACCCCATAAAATGTAATACTTAAATGTTTGTACCGTTATTTTTATAGCTCTTAAAGGTAAATTAGGAAAGAAGGAAAATGACTTTATGTAAATAAAGTTAGACGGGTTGCCGGTTTCCCGGTAACGACGTCTGGGCTCGCTAATATTATTTAAGGAAAACTCTGTATGGTTATTGTTGTATCCTTATAGGTACCTACAATTTGTTAAGAATTAAAAAATCTCTTGAGTTAAGGAAATATTGGTTTGGCTAATGACGCCGGTCAAAGTAGCCCTCTTACCTTAAATTTGACGTTTTGAACCCCTCAACGTTGTTAACGAGAGCATACTCCAATATTGAGTTTACTAAAATAGTATAATAATATTATGTATGTTATGTTAAGGTCCTATTTGGGCCTATATAGTTCTGAGTTGGATAAACTGGGTCCAATTAAGTCCTGAATTAGGTGCAGAGATTTTTTAATGACCTGCAAATACATAATTTATCATCTCTCGGCGAAAAGACTTCCTTCTTTACATGTTTGTCTTGAGCATTCCTCAGTCAGATATTGATACTCATAGTTATATATTTTATTCGTTAGTTAGCTTCTAAAGTGCTGACTTAAGATTCATGTAGAAGAATAAACATTATAAACAAAACTTATGTTTTCAGAACGATATTTTGACACATGATATTTTTTTATCTAAGGGAGCACACGCGAAGGCGGACTGGTATGGCGCGGGTGCTCAGCCGAGTGCGACGCAGAAGACGGCGCGGCGGGTACGCTCACCGACGGCAACGCCAACCCAGGAGACAAGGTACAGCTACTTGATAATACTATGAAAACAGACATTATTGGGAGAAGATTTAGTCATATTCTTAATCAATGTCTTTTAGTCTTCTTCTTAATTAATGTCCCCTAAAGAAAAGACGAATTGACCTGAAGTAGATACCTCTACCTACTTAGATGTAAGAGAGTCATTGGCTGGGCGCAACTTTTCACTATTCAGATTGATCTCATTGGAGGAAGAGGCATAATACAGTAACAGGGAAACTTGGCCTACTTATAGGAAGCTGAGCAAGTGGTTTCGCACAGGGTTTATGTCGTTTACTTTTCATTCTTTAGTTTTCGCAAAAGGGATTAGTACGAACTGTCCTTAAGAAGGGATTTACAACTGAAATGAAATGGGGTAATGACACAATGTCATTTTACTCTGTTAAACGCAATAAGTACCTATATACATTGAATAGCATTAAGAAATATAATTCCATTTTATTGATATAAGTATTTTAAAATTGAACGAAGTATTATTTCTCAAGAAAATCTTATTTGCAAACCTCTCCTTCGTCGTACTTGGTGAACGCAGCACTGAGAGGAATGACAAATTGAATAAAATTCTAGAAGATATTTCATCCTACTGTAAAAGTATTCCTTTTTAATCTAGTCAAGCTGTTTATTTACTAAAGAAATAAACCTAGGTACATAAAGTTAATATTCTTCGGAATGATATTGTAACTAGAATATTTGTTAAAGCAGCTTGATTTACAGCTTTAATTTAATGTTACTTGCTGTGATTAAAGAACTTCTATTTTCCTTCAAGGAAAATCTACATTCTTTAGGAATATCTTAACCACACAACGCATTGAAATAAGAAAGGTTACAAAACTCTTTGGTTACACATAAGTATTATTTTGTTTAAGAATTAATTATAATCCTACCAAAGAGCCTATCAAAGTTGCTAACAGACCTCTTTCAGTGATGAAATACTCTTTGTCTAATAGTACCTGTACATGGACCGTAAAATCCTCATCGGAATTTTCAAGGAATGTGAAACTATGTGTACCTCTTATATGTGTTAGTATTCTACTCCTACGGATCATAGATAATATTTTCCTAATGAAACCTTATTTCCTCAGTTGGAGGGGTCGGACGCAGCTGCGGACGACCCTGTTCACCTCAAGAGACGGGTGGGACTCTTCAGTGGGGTGGCTCTAATCGTCGGCACTATGATTGGTAAGAATACACTACCTATGTTTGTAGAGTTTTGTAAAATATATCAATATGATTCAGAAATAATTAGATATCCGTACTTTTATTTTATGTATAAAATCCACTGTAAGTCACAAATTGTCTATAATAAAAAGAACATACCTACTTTAATATTTATCTAAGTCTAACTTAAATTGACCATTAAAATATAAATCAAAATAGCCGTTTAGAGTATCTCATTATAATGAATTCTTATTGAACGAAAAAAAGGTAAGGTTTTCATGAGTACCTGACAATATACAACAATCTTTATCCTTGTTACCTATACTCGTATATATGGATACGTAATATTTTTATAATTATGTTCAGTATATCCTGGTAATTAAAATAGAACAAGCAATTTGAAATCATATTATATTGTACTCAGGCGGAATTGGTGTCGAAAAGCATTGTCGACCTGTCTACCCGCCTTAGGTGATGCAGGGAATTACAAAGTAGGTGTACTTA
The DNA here is from genome assembly GCA_905475405.1 of Schrankia costaestrigalis. Taxonomy (NCBI): domain Eukaryota; kingdom Metazoa; phylum Arthropoda; class Insecta; order Lepidoptera; family Erebidae; genus Schrankia; species Schrankia costaestrigalis. The sequence goes on from FR997826.1 coordinate 13,574,339, forward strand.
CTGAAAATGTTAGAAAATGTAAGATGATATTAAAAAAATATAATTTGTTTTAAAATATTCGGTGCGTTTTGTTAAAAGCATTCACTCTTTTACAATTTTAAGTTTACATAACAAGATTTTTTTTTTTAAATAAAATAAATATAATAATTTAAAGAAATTTCTGAATAGGTACTATGTATTTCTATGCAACCAATTGAACCATTTTAGTTTGCTTCATTTTAATGTGAGAAATATGTTAATTAATTATTTACTTTAGTCATTGTCATAACATAAGTAAACTAATGTACCTATAGATACTTAATAATCACTGTTTAACAAGCTAACGTGACGTAAATACATTCAGTTTTACATTGTGAAATATTAAGTAAGTAGTGCAATCCCGGTGAATACTAAAACCTAAAAAATGTACATTTTACTATGAACATTTTGCTCCGGCGTCAATACATTATAACATAAATTATTTACTCCCATGAGAAGAGATATTTTATGTTTCAGCATGATCATAAAGCCCAAACAAGGACAAGTTACTCATACTAAGACGAACGGTAAACTTGGCCTACTAATACAATGCTGGCCAGACAGATTGGTATAGGAATTTACAAAAGTTTTCTTTCTTTTGTTTTCGAAAGAATATAGAGCTAAGTCTTTAAGTCGGCATCGATGTTTAGGTTGGGAGGGACGCGTAATCCATTCTTACTGTGTTATAAAACAGTATCTTAGGTATACCTCAGCATTCATTAAAACAACATAGGATTAATGAAAATAGTTTAAATTTATACTGGTATTGGCGAAAATTAAATAGCTTGTTAATTTTAAAGCTACGAAAGTTTGAAATGAGGTTTTTGTTTTATGGATAAAACTTATCGGCTTTGACGAATTATTAACTGTGTGTGGAATAAATATAATGCAGAGTAGGTAAAGCTTTCTACATAAAGACTCTATAATTATTAATTATACACTTACAAAGACTTTACTACTATGAGAATTTTAGATAGAATGACACAAAGACGTAATAATTTTGTAATAAATAAAAACTAATTCAGCGATAAAATTAAATTATTATATCTATTTTTGTATAATTTTGTATAATATCTTTTAAACTGGCTTAGTTCTGAGGTTACAAACATAAAAATACAACAAAATGAGTAAGTACCTCCTCTCGTTTTGGAATCAATAAAAAGATGATGGGGTCTACTCTAACTCTATTTTTTGCCTAAGTTATAGGCTATAAGGTTCATTCCGTGTGGTGACGGAGTAAGAATACAATATGTCACCACCCCATCTCATCCCATGGGTTTCGTAAAAACCGACTCGTGAATGTTATCTTTACGTAATAAAAAGAAGGAAAACTTGAAATTAAACCCTATACCAATCCGTCTGGCCAGCGTGGTATTAGTAGGCCAAGTAGGCCCGTCCCTGCAGTGGAACATTAATGGGCTGTTATGATGAACCTTCCGAAACTCATTGACATGGTTTTACCTGGAGCAGAAATTAGAAATAGTAGCTATTTATTTATACAAGCATACAATATACGCTTTTAATTTTAATAAAAATATTGAGACGCATATATGAATTGAGAGATTATTACACGTACTTAGCAATACGGAACAGGCTGAATGCCAACGATCTGACGATACATTAAACAATTGTGATCTTTGAAACCTAAACGTCATCAATTATTAGACGTAACATCAGACAATGTATGTACTTACATGCAGACATATTTTTAAACAGCAATAGTTGTGTAAAATTACTGTGTAAATACTACCTATCAAGGCTATAAATGTTTTGTGAATATAGCATCTAGTTTTCTACGTTAATGAAAAAACAGAATCATAGTCTAATATATAAAAATAAGTCGGGTTTTTCTTCCTGGCGCTATAACTCCAGAACGCACGAACCGATTTTCACGGTTTTGCATTTGTTGGAAAGGTCTCGGGCTCTGTAAGGTTTATAGCAAGGAAAATTAGGAAAAATTTCAACAGAAAAGCGGGAAAACGGAAGCGGACGGGAACGGGAAAACATCTGGTGGCGAAACGGAGTTCGCCAGGTTTGCTAGTTTGTTATATAAATAGCCCTAATCCGTACACTTATTTTGTCTATTTCTATATCACTCTAGGTAGGACATTTCTCAGTTTCAATACAATTGAAATAAACAATACTCGTATTTATCCAGCATGTCAATTCTCGTTCCTTAAAATCGTAAAAATTCGGTTAAGTTAACTTTTAGTTGTCAAATTGTTATCCTATCAATTGGTGACCTATTGTGTGATAATTTAACAACTACGAGTAAAAGTTAATTTGTGATTTTTTAACGATTTTAAGGAACTAGAATTGACATGCTGATAGCCAGTTACATTATTTATCGAAAGATTCGAGCTTTTCAATTAATGCTACGCCGATAAGTTTTTTTTTACTTTATTATAGCGTTACGTATAGCGTAGCATATCATATTGTAGCGCTACGTAGCGTAACTCTACACAAACTAGACCCAGTGTTGAGTGTTTCGCCCACGTCTATTTGGCACTGAAATCAACTTCCGATGCTACTGTTCCGATCTTATCTATGACAGAGGTAAGTTGGTCAAACTTATTTTTGACAGAACTCTTCGGAAGCAACTCAAACTCAATAATGAGATTGTATCACTGGTAGTTCTGATATCATCTTTAGGTATTGTGAGAAATAGGTTAACTTAATGTTTAAAGTAAACATATTTTCTTAATAAATACAAGAATTCGTACTACAAAGTAAATGAAGGGTACTTCGATTGGTACAAAATAAATTATAAATTGTGGCGAGTTAACTCCTATTAGACTAACATCTCTGTCCTTTACAAATAACGACTGTACACATTTATTTCACAAAATTAATTCAATTCAATTTATTGCAAAATAAAGAGGGCACTTGCGGACTAATGATCGTAGATTATTGTACATGCAGCGTTGTATTAAAAACTGTTAGTCAGGATTAAAACGGGAAAAGGGTACAGAAAATAGTTTTTTTCAGCTATTAGAATGAAAGTCGTAATATGTAATTATTGTTTTAGGTTCTGGAATATTCGTCTCGCCCTCTGGGCTCTTGGACCGCACAGGCTCAGTGGGCATTAGCTTCATCATATGGATGGCATGTGGCCTACTGTCGTTGCTTGGTAAGATATTTTTTTCTGTCTAACATTACTATTAAACAACGTATCTGTACAGTCAACAACGTTGGTGGTCTTTAGACCAACGAATTTAACATAATGTGTTGTCTTAAGGCAGACTTTGATTAGAGAGAAAACAGATTCACTTTGTCTTTTAATAGTACTATCAACATAGCCAGAGCTCGATAGCGATTGTGGAGAAGCAATTCGAATTAAAGTTTCTGTGGTAGTTAAACCAACGTTGTCGACTGTACGTCGAAAGTCACGTGTAAAACTGCCGATGTACGTCAATCATCAAAATTGGTTAGCAGCCATAAGTATCAGTAGCTTTATTAATATGATTGTGTATAGGAGATGACAAGCTGATAAATGACAAGCGAAGTAGTCAGTATAGAGTTATTAGATACTGTTGTGTCCGACTTTAATGACGTATATTACGCAAATTGGTTGTTTTTAGCGATACGAAAGAGTAGTCGTAGTCTATTCTATTTTTGTTTTACTGAATATTTCATTCAAGAGAACTTATTGTGAAGATAATTTAGTAAATGGGCAATTTTGATGAGGCATTTATTTAGTTACAAGGCCAATTATCGCAATTTATTAGTGTCAATTAGTATCTGTTCCTGTTTTTGGGCCGATAGAAGCTTAATTGACGGCAACTATAGAAAAAGTGTGTGCCTTTGTATGCTGCCTTTTAATACGAAAGCTTTTAAAAAACAAAGAAAACGTTTAGCTATGCTAGACAATAATGTTATATCTAAGTAGTAAAGTATTAAACCTAATCTTGATTTTCTATAAAGAATCTTGCGTGCCCGTGTACCAACGTAGTATACTTACAAATAGTTTAATTGTGCTAATAAATAGTAATTGTACTCTAATTACTTAGGAGCGCTCGCATACGCGGAGCTGGGAACAATGAACACGTCATCAGGCGCTGAGTACGCCTACTTCATGGATGCGTTCGGTGGACCGCCCGCGTTTCTATTCTCATGGGTACGTGGCCTTATATTAATTAAACAAACACAGAAGATGATTGAATCATTATGCGTTTTCCAGGAAACTACGTAAAACGTATGTTTGTATAATATGGTTTTTACAGACACTGTATAAAACGATGCCACATGTCTGAAAAAAAAATCTGAATCATTACAAAAATGTTTATAAGTACTTAATTGCATTTTTGGACTAGCTACTGTATATGATGATAATGATTATAATATACAGCAGGACTGACTGTATGTTGTTCCACAAATTCTGATTGATTTTGTGTAATTTAGACATGTTGATTGAATGCTTATGCAGCACAGTATTGTGCGACGTACGAGAGTTGTGTGCAAGAAAAGTGAAAGAAGAATTGAAGTCGCTACAATATTTATTTGTACTTTTCAGAACATTTTAGAACTGATTAAGTGGTATAACTTCACAGGTGTCGACATTGGTACTGAAACCGTCGCAGATGGCAATAATATGTCTGAGTTTCGCAAAGTACGCGGTGGAACCGTTTGTGTCTGAGTGTGAACCACCTTACAGCCTCGTCAAACTGGTCGCTGTCATATGTATTGGTATGTCGAATTATCTATTACCATCTACTTGATTACGATTTGACGAATTTCAATTGATACATCGTGCTGAAGTCGATTAAGGTCAATAAGATGTCGCCCATTGAAGCCATAAATATTGTACTGTAACGTAGAAATTGTCTTTCGCAGTGATGATATTAGCTGTTAATTGCTACAGCGTGAACCTGGCAACAAACGTACAGAACATCTTCACGGCAGCTAAATTAGGAGCTATCGCTATCATCGTAGGCGGTGGAGCTTATAAATTAATATTAGGTAAAGTAACACAGATCGATTCACAAGCTTATCCTCATGCTCATAAATTTCATACAGCAATCCACTAATAAAGAGATAGTGGTCATCAGATACATGTTCGTATGTGATTGTGTTCAATCTTAATCGTAGTGATGGGTTGTAAATATTTTGTATAAACACTGACTGTTGGTATTCGGTATGGTGCAGGTAATACGCGACATTTACAGGAGCCAAACTTCGACAGTAGCACGGCCACGCTGGGCAACATTGCCACAGCCTTCTACACAGGTCTGTGGGCATACGATGGCTGGAACAATCTCAACTATGTTACTGAGGAAATTAAAAATCCATCCAAGTAAGTGTTTTATTAAATTAATAATAATTATAATATTTAAATTAGCTGAGTAATTTTCCTGAATATACCTATTAGTCTAATACTGAGATTTGGAAGACAAAATATTTTTTTGGCTTAATCACGTAAAAAAGGGTTATTTTTGGCACCACAAGCACGTGCCATATAGAGTTATTAACTAACAAGCGATATAAGTAATAACAAAATTAAATTAGGCCCTAACCAATATTTATTTCTTCTAGGAATCTGCCACTAAGTATTATAATCGGCATTCCCTTGGTGACATTATGCTATGCGTTGGTAAACGTGTCATACTTGGCCGTCATGTCAGTGAGTGAGATGGCGGATAGTGAAGCCGTTGCTGTCACGTTCGGAAATCGGCTGCTAGGATCTATGGCGTGGCTGATGCCGCTGGCTGTTACCATCTCTACGTTCGGGTCGGCTAATGGAACGTTGTTTGTCGCCGGCAGGTATGACTTAGTTTAAAAACTTTTCATCTTTTTTAAAACGTGTAATAATTTCAAACGGACTCTGAGTCTGAGGGCTGTCTCTACACTATAGGTAGGCTGAGGGATGTCGTTCTCAAACATTCGTTCTCCCTAATTCAAAACGGCAGGGATTTTTTGTTTTTAATTTATAGGAGGCAAACGAGCCAGCTGGTCACCTGATGGTAAGTGATCACCGCCGCCCATGGACACCCGCAACACCAGAGGAATCACAGATGCGTTGCCGACCTTTTAAAAGAGAGTACGCTCGTTTCTTGAAGCTCAGGGTGTTTTTCCAGCTGTCATATGCAGGGAAATTTTGAATTTGACTTTGGTTTTAAAGATTGTTTAAAATTTTACAAGCCTACCAGAAAGGCAGTAATACTAAAATCCGTCCTAAATGGCTATATATTGAACTCTCCAAATGAGGTCGTAGCACCTAGCCTTTTCAACGATACTCTAATTTATGTAGTTGGACATCTATCTCGAAAAGCCTAATTTTTGTTTATTTTTAAAAACAAGTTATTTTCAGTTAGTAAAGCTCGTTTTCTGGCTAAAAACAAATGGCAAAAAACAATATGTATGAAAATCGTAATACAAATAAAGCCTATACTAATACCTATAAGTACCTACCTCATTTAATTCTTATTTACCTTGTTGTTTTGTAGGTTATGTTTCGCAGCATCCCGAGAAGGGCATTTACTGGATATTTTATCGTATGTCCACGTACGTCGCTTTACCCCGGCGCCTGGATTGATATTCCACGTAAGTATAAAGCAGCAGAAGAGTTGTTATAAGTAATTTCCCTTAGCTATAGCCAAGCCACGGTTGACACTTAGATAAATGCTTACTTCTTTACGTAAGAGGCCCTTGAAAGAATGTAGAGTTAATTTAACAGTGCAATATCATATTTAGAGATCGAAAACTCGATATCGGAATAAATCACGTTTTAATTCAAGTTTAACTTAAACGAAATAATCACGTTTAAGTTAAACTTTTGTTTTCTTTGTTTAATGTCTGTCTATTTAACAGTATGTGTTTTACAGTCTATAATAGCGGTAGCCATGGTGCTCTACGGGACGATAGATTCGCTGATCGACTTCTTCTCTTTTACCGCGTGGATCTTCTATGGAGGTTCTATGCTGGCTTTGATTGTAATGAGATACACAAAGCCGCATGCCCCGCGTCCCTATAAGGTGGGTACTTTTCTAATCAAACGAATAGATTCTTAGCTGGTATTCTTATTTCTTTATAACTTTTCAAAACAACAGTATTTTTTTTAAATCAATCACTTAACAGTTCCTGGGATTAGCTCTCTATGGATAATATAATTTTTCAATAATTTAAAAAAAATAGATCGCATTTTAAAGTATAAGGCTATCTGAACTTTACGGTACTACTCGTATTACCTACAATTACTATATTTAGTTTAAATGATTGTCAATATAACGTTATTTACTTTTAGGTGCCGATAATAATTCCGGTAGTGGTTCTGGTTGTCTCAGCATACTTAGTGGTAGCACCGATAGTAGACAAACCACAGTGGGAGTACTTGTACGCGGCTGCATTCATATTTGCGGGCTTACTTGTCTACGTGCCCTTCGTCAAATGGGGTTATTCGCTGCCATTTATGGGTAAGTCATCCAACTGCGATAATAGTCTACCCATAATCATTATTTTCCATCTTAGCAGTTGCAGAGAGTAGGTTGAGACACTTAAATAATGGGTTGAGAAAATTACTGCTACATAAATAAACAACATCTCGCTAAAGATGAAATCCTCCATAAGATTTTCTTATAAAATAAAGCACCATTTGTGGGTACCTATACTATGTTTGATCGGAATAACATCGGATTTAAGAACCTATAAGAGGAATGCAATTTATAAACTTCACTCTGCGTCTCTGAATCTCAAAAGAAAGTAGCCATGCTTTTAATCAAGATCAATAAACAAAGTTGGATTTTAAGAACTTTTTTTAGAAAGAAAGAAAAAAATATTTATTTTGCAGCTCACTGTACAATACAATAATTAATATTAAATCTTTTTTAGATCTTTTATTTTAGTCAACACTGTTTTTTGCTTTTTAGGTAGTACTTCCTTTTAAATTTTCCAACAGCTTAATTAATTCGTTTTATGTTTCAGATAAAATAACAGTATTCCTGCAAATGGCCCTGGAGGTGGTGCCAACATCAACAACTTTTGAATATTGAGACAGTCTGGTGTTGACTATTATATAAAATGTGACAAAATAATATTATTGGATTTCGACATTGTTAACTATTTTGGTCTATTCACCTATCCAGACATTAATGTTACAATTCTTTAATCAATTTTGTAATTTTAGAGATGGCGGTGAAATAGTTCCTTAGTTAAAATTTGATATATTTTTTTGACTGATAGGTATATTCCTTATCCGAAATTATTGTTCTCGATATTGTATAAAAATGCAATAAATTGCTGTATAATATGAATAAAATTAAATATGAATATTATGATAATGAATTAAAAGTTACATGGTATTTTGATGTTGTTGCAGAGTAAAGCTTTTTACTATTATGTTTTGAAATTAAAAGAAAATATTGTTGTAGCGTAATAACAATGTTTTTAAAATGTGAAAGCCATAAAAGGCAATATTTTTTGCTATAAAATAGATTATAGTAAAAACATCGTTCATTTCATTAGTTTGCACGAATCATTCCCATGGGGTAATGCATTTCGAGGTGGCGGATCTGATGTGGAGAGTCTCCATTCTACTCGTAGATAGCAATGTGTACTTATGTGTAAGGCGAGGGTTAAGAATATGTTTCACAGACCCTGCAAATATATTTTTCTCGGTAGCATAAATGATACATAAGACGACAAAGTCGATTACTGTAAAGAACTCTCTCATATCAAAACAATTTGAATTATTATATCGGTTACAGGAAAAAATTAACGTTTAATACGTGAATACAAACTTTAATGAATTGAATTGTTATGGTTTAGGTAGCTTAGCACAACGTAAGAATATGTAATTACGTATGTAATAGGTATTAGATTACCTGAATAGCTTACAGTTCCGACGGTAACCGTGATTATATTGTCCTTAGGTCTCACCTAACACAATGGGTTGTAAGATTGTTGTATGAAATAACATACGTGGTATGAAGTAGTTCTCGATAAGACTTAAGCCCTATTCGCATCACTATGAGTGATTGTGCTAAACTCATAGTTTGTAACTCATCGATTCATCATTAGCAAGCCTTTAGATATAGCAATGTGTTTTATTTTGATAATAATAATATACATACTTATTTGAGTTCTCAATATTATAGTTTTATAGTTCCAGGCATTGATTTACAAAAAACCAAAGATACACACTCCACTTCCCAAAAACGTCCGCAACAAATGGGCGCATTGTGCACTTTTTTTAAATTAGTATCGCGTTGTTCTACCGGCAAACGTCAATCATTAAATTTTATTGCTTTATGTGCATTACTTTTTAAATACAACTTTATGTCATGCGTGTAAGATTGAATTTGAAAAAAGAAATATGTTTACGATATTACTATACGTATTTATTGCGTATGTTTAATTTGGTGACACTTTTGGCTGTTAGTTTTGTTTGAAAATGTGCATCTAGGGTTTTTTATAAATCAATGGTTCCAGGTGATAGTTCGATCTACGGATTGCCGCTTTCAGAACTGATATATTTTATTTTTACTGTCCAATCTAACAAATAAAAAGGCAATGTATTGAAATGATTCATGACATTTTATCGTGAAGCAGATATTTAGTCCCGTTTTAAAGACTAAAGTGTGTTTAACATTATATTTATATTTTTTGTTAACCCTTATGTGTGTGAATATATTAGGATCACTGTTTTCAATACTTGTACACAATACCTAAGACGAATTCTGAATTAAGTCAGAAGGGCATAAAGCAAAGCCGTTTGCTTAAGCTCTACATTAATAATAGAGTCTCCTCTAGAATCTACATCTAGAATCTCCTCTGGATCTTTGCTCAACACTACACAAACATGGTAAAGAATACCTATATATTTTAATGTTCTCGAGCTTAATGAAATGAATATTCCAATTACTATATGAATCAGTTCGATTAATTACATAGATATTAAAGTGCCAGTATACTTAACAAAGTTTTTTAACATTCGCGATCACACACATGAGGGTTGAATGAATTAATTTTGAAGATTTATGCGATCGGTAAAATTTGGTCCTATCATTCCTTACCGGGGCATATATTTTAATTATGGTAATATTATTATGTTACTAAGTATTTGATTTTTCTTTGTTATTAATACTTACTTTTAGGGAATTAGGTTTTGATTACACTTATTTCGATATTATGCCCAAATTAATTTTAGCGTTGTGAAGACTACATAATTTTATAGTTATCTACTAAATACTAAGCAAAGATGGGCACATAGAAAGTACACACCTAACGATGTGATATTGTTATGGGTAAAAATTAATGGTTTTATTTTGTGTACAAAAAATATCGTAAATACATACCTATACCTATCTACTTACATAATATTAAATATGTGTGAACTTATCTCTGAAAGAGATCAGAATTATTTATTGTTATATACTACCATTAAAATGATATTTTAAATAAAGACAACCAAAATAAATTCGTGTTTTTTTTTCTTATCTTATTTTGACGTTTATTGACAACTTTATCCCCAACTCCTTCACTTCCGGCTAAGCAAGCATGAAACAATATTATTTGCCACGCAGAGGTCTCGGTTCTTATACCACTTCTGAACAGAAACTTTGGAGTGTAGGTACATGTTTAGAACCTTCAAGGAGATCGACAAACAAATTCAACAAATGTAAACCAGTGTCACGGCGCATATGCTGTCTGATCGCATTACCTAACACAATGTTCATCATTACGTCGTCCTTTGAACACATAAACATAGGTTCTTACAATATTGGACAACTGCTATAAAAATGACAGCTTCGTGTATTTTTGCGGACTTGGTTCAGTCAGACGTAGGTAATACACAAAGTTTTAGTGTGCGTTCTAAGGTTTATTTAGCTCTACCACCTTTAACTTCTCTACTATTGTACTTAATACCACCTTACAAAGGCGAAGGTATTTTACTGGCAGTTAACGATAATATCTATAGTTTGTTATCAAATAGACAAGGTAATAAGCAGAATCTCCTATAAAAACCTTTTAAATAATTCTGACGCACCTTTTTTAACGGTAAGCTAAATACTAAATTTTCTAGCTTAGTTGTTAAAAATCACTTTTATAGAAACTTCGACATTACGAGATTTCGGAGCTTTTAACTTTAGCCAAGAGTAGAGGGAATAAATCCTGATTCTATAGGGCGTGTGAACAGGTCATCCTGTTTGCTATTTGGTCTTATTCATTAAGAATGTATGAGGCTTCTTTAGCTACAGATAGCGCGCGAGTTGAATGCAGTCGGGGTCTGAGGTAAAGGGCGGGAGCATCTCCCCCCGCTATCCGCACGCCCCACCTCACGCGCCTGCAGTGTAGTGCTGTGCCATCCTTGTCAACTATCGTACGTTTGCCGTGTTATTGTGTTAATTATTATAAATTAGATTTATATTATAAATTAGATTCTATAGGGCGTGTGAACAGGTCATCCTGTTTGCTATTTGGTCTTATTCATTAAGAATGTATGAGGCTTCTTTAGCTACAGATAGCGCGCGAGTTGAATGCAGTCGGGGTCTGAGGTAAAGGGCGGGAGCATCTCCCCCCGCTATCCGCACGCCCCACCTCACGCGCCTGCAGTGTAGTGCTGTGCCATCCTTGTCAACTATCGTACGTTTGCCGTGTTATTGTGTTAATATAGTAATACTGAAGTTCCCGTGTTATTTTTTTATTCCGTTTTGTGAAATGATTGTTAAAACATGTGATAATTTGAACCTCGAGTACTAAATAAAATTAAACTTATAAAATTGTTTAAATTTATCGACATGAATGTCAATCAATAATTATAATTAGGTCACAGCATTCCTAAGCTCTGCATTCAACTCGCGCGTTATCTGTAGATAAGTTAATGTAGGGTTTTGTAAAATGATTTCCAGTATTATACTTTCTGTACTGCGTTTAGGGTCCAGATTTACTAATTTCAATCTATGTTTCACACGGTGGACCGATGACCTAGTTAGGACGACGTGAAACCATGGATGAGGGCGGCACAGGACCGCATTAGGCAAAATATTTGAAGGAGACTTATGTCCAACAGTAGACGTCAATTGGCTGCTATGATGACTAAGCTATTATTCGACAAACAAATTAATCTGTTCAATCTGGTTGTCTTTTATGTCAGTTTGTTTGATGGAGGGGGGTATTAAATTAATTAAAAAATAAAACAATTAGTTTATGTTCAACAATTTATTGTTGTCAATAACCAAAGATCAACAGATCTTCGAACAGTTCTATACCATTTGAAATATTTTGGCGACATTTATATTATAGTTTAACATACCAAGTAAAAATAAAGATAATAATTATTGTGTAATATGTACTATCATTACAATCAAAGAAGAAAACAGGGGGTAGGAGAACAATACTAGAGGCCAATAAACAAAAAGAAAATTACATGGTTCTATAAGCATAGAGTCTAATATGCATTTGTCTATTATTATAAAATTAGAAAATCTATATATCTCTATTATATACTCTCATACATGATAACATGAATCTATATTTCAATCAGCCAAAATATTTCTTAAAAGGTATAAATTGACTTAGATTTGCTTTGCTTTAAAGGCAATCTGATATTCACATAGTGTTACATATCTATTATTAGATAAATTATATTGCTATAACGGACTTAGAACCTTAGGTGCGGTTTATTCTTCATCATGTGCCTGGAACAATTAAAGCATTATGTTAAAAATAAAATTGTTTACACCTCACATATTCACATAAAGGTACCCCCGCTAAACGGCCCGCATTGAAACGAATTTTACAATCTTTAAACGAAATTAAATCTTGTATACAGTGTTTAAAGTTTATATTACGAAGTCAAGAGTAAACGGTGACATGCCGCGACACGCGATCGGCTCCGTCCGCGTGAGTACGACTTCTACCGGCGCATACTTTAGAATACCCCCTACATGATACCCGATGTTTTTTGTGTCAATCTTATACGAATTAATATTTGTAAAAGTTCCTTTGGTGACGACACAGGGAAAAATCCCGAATATGGCATGGCTATTCGTGGGTGTTTCGAATGCGTACATAATTGTCATGAAGCTACTCTACTACTGAAATATTATAAAAACAACAAATAGCCACTATATTATAGTAAACTAGCTGACCCGTGCCCATATCGTTGAGCGGATACATTTTTAAACATATTTCATTACTGCTCCACTCCTTTTATTCATATCGTGATATTATATAGCCTATGACACTTCCTGATAAATGGACTATTCAATACAGAAAGAAAGGTTTAGTAGATCCAGAGATTACCCCCTACAAAGTCACAAACACACAAACTTTACCTCTTTATAATATTATAGTATAGATAAAGATATAATTTATGTACTTACTTGTCAAGTGTCTCCCAAAATCCAAGCAAAACGGCCCGATCAAGATGCCGCTTAGTACGACTTAGGTTGAGTACAGTGACGGCCCAACGTGCGACGTTCGCGTCCAATTTCATCTCATCAAACTTCAAGTGGAAGGCACATACTGAAAATAAAATGTGTTAGACTTTATGTTTAGACTAAAATAGTATGAGTTAGATTGGGAGAGGATAAAATTAAATATGCAAAATGTTAATCAATCATCATTTTAACAGCATCTTATCGTACTGCAGGGACGGTTAAGGGATATGCCTTAACCATCGCTTCAAAAAGGTAGTTAATTAACGTAATGAATTTTAACAGCCTGCCTGGCAAAGTGCTTTGGTATCTTTTTTTTAATTTTATTTTTTATTTATAGACATCTCTACACAGCGCCATCTGTTCACAAAGTAAGCTAGGCTTGTTAATTAAAAACACAACTCTAATGTTATCAAAGCTAAAATACGACATATATAAATAATAAACACAACTTACTGTTTGCAAATATTTGTACTGGATTACCATCCCAAGGCCAGCCTTTGAACTGCCAAGCTTGGCCTTGAACGAAGACTGCAACAACACGGTCCCATTCCGCTGCTGATAATCTACTTGGGTTATCTACGACGCGATATGGTACCTGAAAATTATATTACATGTATTAGAGCGCATGTAGTAACATGATGAAACTTGCTGTTAATATGGGTTCCTTTTATTTCTGTACAGACTTCATAGTAACGGACGAAACGCGAGTTATACCTACACGCTCACGATAGAGGTGGCTTTGCGCAGTGAACAGTCGCGACTGTGCCGCAGTAACGAGCGGGAAAGTAGGTAAATGTAATTAAAAAGCTGGAAATGGGCAGCCCTATCGCATGTTTACGTACCGCGCAGCCGCCCGTAGGCATTTATAATAAATATTCGCCCGAGATAGACTACTGGTTGTACTGTGCTGAAGGTGAACAATGTTTTAACGACAACGACTTAACATTGTATCCTTGCTACCTCTGCTTGATCGAGAATTTTTTACAGGAAATTGTTGAGCATCAAATGAAGGTACTCACGTAAAATTTGCTTAGCAGTAATACATTCCTATAATGTTCTAGGGACCCTAGATTATGGTTAAAGAAAAGTCTGTATTAGTTTCGTAGTTTATAATGATTCATCATTATCATAACAGCCCATTAATTTCCCACTGCATGTACGGGCCTCCTCCCTTGACGGAGGGATACTTGGCCTACAAATACCTACCACGCTTTTCCTTCTTTTTATTTTGTAAAGATAATATTTAGTCCCTTAGTCGGTTTTTACGACACCCATGGGATGAGATGGGGGGGGGGTGACATATTGTATTCTTACTCTGTCACCACACGGAGATGATTATGGATCTCTTATTACCATTTACCTTTTTACTTTCAACATAAAAACAATATTTGAAAAAGTAAATAACTTGTATATTGTTATAAAAATAGTATTGATTGATAATACTTACCGTCATAGTTGTTGCATTATTAGGAACATCTCCAGTTGGTACTTTTCTTCTTTGTAAAAGTACTTCATTTTCACGAGCAGACCCTTCTGCTTTCTTTTGCTCTATGGTAACAAATCTATAATCATAATCATAATCATAATCATTTAATCACAGAATATGGGTTGGTAAAAAATACAGATAAGTTGGTACAGTCTGCTTTGATCCACATATTGACCATTTCTGGCATGCAATATTATTACATTCAACTTAAATTATATTATTAAACTAAAATAGCATTAAATTGATCAATAGAATTTTAAACATATATTAATCAACAGAATTAAACATAACAATACATTAACCAATAAAATTCTAACAAAATAAATGTCAATAAAATTAAAATTAAAACCCAAATTAATCAAACATGTCAAAAAAAAAAACTAATAATAAAATATTATATACATATAAAAACAACACATTTAATTTGTAAACTATGAATTTCATACTGGCATCATCATAACAGCCCACTAATGTCCCACTGCAGGGACGGGCCTCCTCCCGTGAGGGAGGGATACTTGGCCTACTAATACCACACTTGCCAAACGGATTGGTATAGGGTTTAATTTCAAGTTTTCCTTCTTTTTATTACGTAAAGATACTATTCACGGATAGTCCCATAATCGGTTTTTACGACACCCATGGGATGGGATGGGGTGGTGACACACTGTATTCATACTAACATTACACACTCATATTAAAAACCAGCAGCAAGAATTATTTATTTATTGTTTACAATTTAACTAAAATGCTTGCGTGGACTGAAGCATGTTTTTTTGTTTCTATAGAAATTATACCAACCAGACGGCACAAAGGTAAATGTATCTGCTTGATACAACGGACGGAGGTCATAGGTTCGAATCCAGCACTGTACAAGCACTGCTTAGTTCGCTGTTAAAAAAAGAATAAAAATAGTTTCTTTTTGATCTCAATTTAAATAATAAACATTCCACATATAGAACAATTTATATGTACACACCTCCGTGTGGTGACGGAGTAAGAATACAGTGTGTCACCACCCCATCTCATGCCATGGGTGACGTAAAAACCGACTAAGGGAAAGGAAAACTTGAAATTAAACCCAATACCAATGCATTTGGCCAGCGTGGTATTAGTAGGCCCAGTATCCCTCCGTCAGTGGAGGAAGCTCGTCCCTGCAGTGGGACATTAATGGGCTGTTATGATGATACAGAACTACTATTGTCTATTTCTACTTCAACTACATCATTATTCATCGTTACTTACTTTAAATCCTGTAGTATGTCCTTAACATTATACATAGTTATCAAAGTGGTGGTTGCAGCCGGTATAATGATGATGGGAGTGCGTGAAGGACGCTTGCCTGAGCCGGGCGGTGGGCGTGCCGCGGTCACAGGCAGTAACTCTCTGCGACCCGGCGTGCCAGCACTCATTGGACCATTCTCTGTGTTGTGAAAGATTTGGTTATTTAGATATACACAATAGCCCCCTTACTCATAAACGCCTCTTAAATTTAATCACTGTTTAGCGAGATTTTTATTAGTAAAACCAATCTTATACTAAACAAAACCATAAGAATTTAAACTAATCAATTGACTAAAATTTAAGAGGCGTAAGGGGGTAATAGATAAATTGACAGGGTTTACATGAGCATGACCCATACATTATAAAAGAAGGTAACTTAATAATAAAAGTAACTTTACTAAACAGTAACAAATAATATTCATCAAAACAAAAATAACTATTCATTTAGGTTAGGTTACCATTTCGGTTTCAATTGTTTTATAACCTCTTTTCGTCATGAAACCTGTTGGAACGTGTGGAGCTAAAAATTATAAAGAACTAGTTTTTGACCGCGGCCTCGCTCGTTTTTAATTCGGGGTAGCAAAAAGGAACCTATGTTACTCTCCATCCCTATAACTATCTCCACTTAAAAATTCACGTCAATTTGTCGCTCCGTTTTGCCATAAAAGTAAGACAAACAGACAGACACACTTTCTCATTTATAATATTAGTATGGATATAAAAAATACTGTATTTTTCTATTTACTAACATAAAGCTAAAAACCATTGTTAAAAGAAAACAGCTGTTTCTTATTGTTATGATTACTTACGTGGCATTTGTCGTGGATGATTTGGTGTCTGTGGTGCACGAGCAGCAACAGGAACGCTCGGGCCCTCTGTTACAGACTTCAGTGTCATACCATGGTAGGTACCCATAGTGTCGATCTTGAAGCCCTCCGTTTCTGTAATAGACAAAAAAATCATAATAATCAAGGCAAATTTGCATGAGATTATTATACACTAATGTTCAAAGTATTTGTTTTATATAAAGGACTGAAATAGTATAATATTTTAGTTCAGAACTTTGTATCATCCCATGAGGCTGAAAAAATTCTTGCATGTCTAGTCTCAGAAGAGAGGGTTAGTAAAAAGTGGCTTTGGAAAGTTTCTCTTAAGTTATTTACTTGACATTTTTGATATCTGATAGTAATTTACTACTCTATAAATACAAAGGGGACCAGAAGAACTGGCGTAAAACTGGGATATGCCTATTTCCAGCAGTGGACAGAACATAGCTGAGATAGATAGATAGAAAAACACACCTTCTTTTTGTCTAATAAATCTTTCCTGATCGTATCTGTTATATTGTGTCTGTTGAGTAGGTAATGAGGTTGGTTGTGGCATCACAACAGGCTGTGGACGTGGAGCTCCTGGTCTACCTTCTTCACGAGCTCTAATGCTTCCTAGCAAAGCTATAATACTCTTTGCAAACATCTGAAAAACATTGGCTGATTATTAAAACATGTAACAACTTGTTTATAAAAAATAAACAGTAATTTTGTAATATCTTTTAGATAATCTTGTAATATTTCAATATACAAAACAAAAAACAGTTTTAAAATTTTTTAACTGTATAAAATATAATCAAGGAGGTACACTCACTTTTCCATTACTCTGTAATACTGTTGTTCTAGTTCTCCACTGTCTTTCACGGCTGATAATGTCTTTAGTAAGATCTACATCATAATCAAGAATAGCTCTGAAGTCTGATCCAACAACTCCAAGTGTATCAGAATAATCATTACTTTTAATAGTAGTTCTTTTCTTCGCTAAACGTTTTGCTTTGATTGCAGCAATCTTCTCCACTGACATAGCCTCTGACAATGACCTTTGGTAAAATAAAACAATTTCAGATATTAATCAACTCTAATTTAATATATAAAATTTTATTACAAATATTGATAGCACACAGAATTTAAAAACATCTTACTTAATATTATCCACTGTGACTGAAGCTTCTTTAGGTGCATCGAGACGGGCAGCAAGTTGCTCTCGCACCTTCTGTACATGAGTTTCTTCAATACGGGGCTTCTTGGCCGCCGATTCTCCTCCATCATGGTCATGGGTACGCTTCACCTGTGAGTAATATTTAATTATTGTTCTATATTTATATGAAAAACTTGCATTACGATTACCTATATTACTAAAGATGTATTTAAACCACACATAAAATATCTTTTCTCCATGGACACCCTTAAGTCTGATTTTCTCTGACATTCTGGTCGATGAAATCTGTCACTCACATACAATTAGTGTAAAACGCAGAAAATGAACCATATTTTTTTTTAAATATATTAAAATGTTACATTTGAAACCTAATTTTGGATTGATACAGCAAACAAGAAATCAAACTGTTATGAAAGTTAATTTTACCATTATAGATAGCAGATTGTCACCAGATTCAACAAGTATATACAGTATCAAGTAAAAAATATACTATTTGGGTGTAGAAGTTCAATTTAAAGATTTATAGGTTTTATTTAATAAAAGAGTATGTAGTGATGACCTTTGTGTTTTGTTCTTAGTGCATGATATTGAATGTTTGCATTGGTACCAAGAAGGTATATAAGTATGTTTATCAGTTATCTAGTACAAATTGTGCTTAGTTTGGGATTAGATGGTTTTGTGGGACATTTGAGGAACATTTTAAATCAAAAAAATTACTAAAACATTTCAAAATGTAATTGTAGCATTTTTAAGTAAGTAATAATTCTAAACAAATAAAAGAAGAAAAACATGTTTATCATCAATCATAATAGCAATATAATATTCCTCACAAATTAACAAAACACCATCTAATCCTAAACTAAGCATTGCTTGTACATTGGCCACTACACCTCCTTTAAACATATTGATATACTTATTTATATGAATACCTACATATAAAACAACCAGACCAATCCAAAAATTCATTTTGATGCACAGAATGCTTTTCATTCAACATAAACTGAATATAATTATGACTTTAATTAACAACATTAACAATGTAAATAACAGGACACATGATAGTACTTTTATAGTTAAATGCATACATCAAGTGTAAAAAAAACTAAATTTAAATAGATACCATTGGAGGACAGTTTCTTTTAACTATTAAGATAGTTTTATTTACTAATTTTACTACCCTTAGGATTAAACATATTTACAAATAGAATGAAAACATGTGGTAATTAGGATGAAAACATCTGGCGATGTTGTTATACATAATATAACATATTGGGTAGGTACTACAATAACATAAAAATTTTTGTATTTCATCTAATTTTCTATAAATAGATTCTACAACAAGAATAAACAATTTATAAATACATTTTAACATGAATCTAAATCCAGGATTTCAACATACATCTATACATATACCCAAGGTTGACTGGAAGAGAATGCCTTAAGCATTAAGTCCGCCTGTATACACCATTGCATTAAAGTTTTAAATAAATAAATATAGAAGTGAAGTGGTCTACTACTAAGCCATTGGTTTATATTGAATTGTTTAAATATTTTTAAGACTCTGAACTTTTAAGGTGTTATTTACCTGTGTTGGTATTTCTAGAGGTGCACTTTTGTCAATAGAAGGACAAGTAGCAGTTTCACCATTCAAATATGCTAACAACTCTTTACGATCCGGGCGTCTTACGGCAGGAATATTTGCAGCCTGTAAAAAAAGTTTTGATAAAAAAATTGTAATCAGCTTGTCACTTGAATGTAATCAAAATTAGTTCCAAATTTTGTTTACTAACAGCTGCCTGCCTGACGTAAACAGGATGCGTAAGGGTGATATTTTTAAGAATAAAAAGTAGGCACTCCAGTGTATAGTATTCTTTATCATTGCCTTCTTTGCCGGACCTAAAAAGAAAAGTTTTTTAGTAAGTTACGCGACTTAAAAAATGTATATTTATATTTTACTGAAATTATAGTTAAAGCAATACTCACCCCCACATAAGATAATTAGTTTTAACATTTTTGGGCCAAGAAAATTCACCAAATATAATTTGACTTTCGCGTTCAATTATTTCTTTTTTATTTACGTTGTACTGCCGAAGTAAACTCAGAGGATCCGCCATGATTACCTAAAAACTTCTTGCACTATATTTATCACTTTCACAAATTATAAATGCACGAAGGATTAAACTCCATGAAACACGTAATGGTGTGTATAGGCTATAACACAACTATAAAGATTTGTAACTACTCAACAACGCGATCATTTTTCACATTAACGGAATACACATCAACACACACATTGTGACACACAAGCACAACCACCATCATTCATTTACAGATTATTAACTATAGATCATAGAGAATGACCAATTACAGAGTGTTGAAAACGTCAATAGCAGAGGAACCAAACTATAGGAGTCAAACTTGATTCATAGACGCGACTTCAGGACGCGGCTTACGTCCGTTCAGTACCACGAGTCTTGATCAACTGACCACAGATTACTTTCTAGTACTACGAGTACTTGCAACTGACTAACTTGACCGACCTCGGGCTTGCCGAGTCTATTCCGACTACCAATGTTGTTGGCTTGGGTGGTTCACAGCAGGTAGCCTTACGGTTTTTCTCAAATAGCATAAATATTTGAAAGACTATAATAATTGGAAAAAGATTACGAATTTGAAAAAAGACATTAGAAAACTCAAAAAGTTTTATTCATCATCAAAACAGCCCATTAAGGTCCCATTGCAGGGAAGGGCCTCGACGAAGGGATACTTGGCCTACTATTACCACGCTGGCCTAAAGGATTGGTATAGGGCTTACTTTCAAGTTTTTCTTCTTTTTATTTCGAAAAGATAATATTAGCTCTAGCTCCCAAGTCACAGGAATTCCTAGTTAGGGAGCTAGGGCTATCTCTATTTGTACTACTTTAATCCTTTTGTAACTTAATTTTAAGCTCAATTTTGTACAAAGTTTTATGCATCAATAAACACACATTATTATTATTATAATATTCACGCACGGATAAGCCCTTAGTCGGTATTTACGACACCCATGGGATGAGATGGGATGGTGACATATTCTATTCCGTGTTATTATCTTTTTAAGATTTTATAAAGTTACTGCGCTGTGGCTGCTGTTGCAAAGTGTAAACTAAAATATTAAAATATTAAAAATTTATTGCCATTGTCAAAAATAAAAAGAAGCTGTAGTTCTGTCCATAGCCGTTAGATGGCGCAACAAATAAAAATTGTTTTCTAAACATGGCTGCCGGTCGAGTTTAGTGATATTTTAGTGAATTCTGTTTTATGTATTAAATTTCCACTAAATTGAAAGTTCGTAACTCGTGTTAATATGACATAGTGGTTCCAGTTCCATTAAAATGACTTCCATTCCAAAGACTGAGAAATGCGGACAAGGTAGGAAGCGTAAGAATCTTTACAGTGTCTAATAAATTTATGTAGTTTTTGTTAATCTGTTTCTCCAGTTCTATTTATATTTTAATTTTCACAGCATTGCAGGATTGCTTCTATTGCATGTGTTTTTATTGTTATTGTAGCCACTTAGCGCTATATATTACGTTGCCCTGTAATTTACTGGTTTATATTAATATTTTGATTCTATTTCAAATAGTATACAATATAATATTTATATGTTAAATAATAATTAGCTGGCTGACCATAAAATAGCTAATAACCTTTTGTAACTTACCTATTATTTCAATTTTATTTATATTTACATCACTACGTACAGCTTCATAAAATATCGGCCTTTATTTGAATTAAATAATAAAACATCTAAAGCAGCATATTAAAATATATCTTTACACCAAAGCAAAAGTTTTCCTTAGTCTTGGAAACTACAGTAGAAGGAAGTACTGGAAGTAGCTACAATAATATGTGGTTGAGTTCAGATGAATGTTACCTTTAGTCCAGGAACTTATTGGAACCGGACTAAATAAGAAGTTTGTTGCCTACATTTTAATTAAATTTAATATTTTCTTAAATCTATGAATATAATAGAAATAGTACACAGATAGTGTGCAAAAGTAAATAATATCATTCATACACATCATTGTAATGTATGATTGTCATAACAAGCAATTAAAGAGGATACTGCTTAGATAATTATTAAAAAATTATAGTTATAATTAAATAAAGAAATTAAATTTATAGAGATTATAAAATTCCAGGATGTTTTTTGTTGAATTTTGAGTCTTTTTGTAGTTTTGGCTTGATGCACAATTTTTTTTAAAGTAAGAAACAAAGAAGAAATGCTGGAGATATAAAATGCAGCCTTGCTGTAATTTTAATAAACAGTAAAAATTAAAAATAAATAATATTCTTGATAAACTTCCATAAAAAATTGCTATACTTCCTTATGATTGTAGAGTTAGTTTGAATAAATTTTAAAATTTGTCCATTTGACACACTGATAATTTTTCGTATCTGGAATAAGTTTTAATCAATTTTATGATTCACTCATTAATTTTAACTTAAAAATATATGTTTATTGTTAGTTTACTTACGCAAATTGATATACAAATTCAAAAACTTATAGAATAAATATGCAAGTTTTTGGTAAATAACAATGAATCTTGTTGTTTTAGTCTGTAATCATTATAATAATTATATGGGGCAAGGTGTGGTGACTCATTTACAGTATTATTATAAAACTTTTTAAACTTAATAATTTAAAGTCAGTATAACAAAATACAGAATTAAACATAGTTGAAATAATTAAATATTGACAAAAGTACTGAGTCTAGTTGAGTCAATTTGTAATGATTTTATTGTTATGATGTGAAATTACACTGTAAAGTATATAACAATTATAAGGAAAAATAGTAATAGGAACCATGTGTGTATTTACTTTAAATATTATTTCAAGAATAGTTTGTTATCTCTATTATATTATGTATATTTTTTTATTTAAAAATAGTTGACTAAACTGCTAAATAGTGGTGGCTTTTAAGTCTTATCTTAGAACTGAGAGTTAATTTTACTTTTTATGTTAAGTGATCTAGTGTCAGTATTACTATTAATAATAATCATTTAGTTTGGTAACTTTTTTATAACATGTCCAGTGTTTAAACTGCCCTTATGCCTCTTATTATTAATAAGGTCACTGATAACAAACACTTAGATAAAATTCCACTATTCCACCCATGACCTGATATTACTTTCTTATTGTTTATTGATCAATGGTTGCATCTGTTCGAGCACCTCACTGTGGTTTTTATTTAGTAAATTTGTGCATGCTTTTGTAAATATGGGCAAGCCAAGTTTATAATAAATTTATTGGTGGAATGTTTGTGTGATTACAAAATGTCTAGGGGATTTACTTGAATAATGTGAAAAATATAGCTTGCTCATAGAGCGAAAAACATTTTCCTTGTAAGGTCAATTAAATAGGGATGCGAAACAAAGCTGAATTTAGGTTATTTACTCTTGTTAATTAGAACTGCTGACCGTTTTTTTTGCATATTTCATAGAATATCATACTCCTCCAGTATCCTCTTCCTGTAATGCCATGTAGCCTATAATTTTCCTCAATAAATTAACTATCCGACAAACAAAATAATTACTCAATTTACGTCACAAATCGTATTTAGTCAAACAAATAAACAATATTATACCATTAAATTATTATTGAATCACTTTCTAATAATATACTACATTGCTACGATATAGTAGCTCCCACCCTGTGGTGACGCTACTATATTCTAACAGGTGTCATGAAAGCCAATCCAGGCCAATAAAAAACAAAATTTGCCAAAACTTCCTGGAAAAAAGTAGTATGCAAGTAGAGGCTAGTCATGTTTCTCAACTGGGCCTTCTATGCTGCGGAACATTAAAAGCTGATATGATGGTAGTTTTATAGCAAACAAAAGTATATTTTCCGCAGCATAGTTCGCGTTATGTTAGTCAATTATTGGGTGCGCGACTCGAGCAAAGCATCCGGCGCGAGCACTTGTTCCGACCTACATTATTTGAATTCACTTATCGTATAGTTGAAACAAAAAATTTTTGTTACGACATATTAAATCGACGAATGATTCGATATATTATTATTATTTCAATTGAAACCAATCTGTAAACTAAATATAGGTAATAATAATACCTACACGTTTGAAAACATCCTACGGTTATAATTGCAATGTATTCAAATATCTGCTCAGCCCATGGCAACCTATGCTTATGTGACAAACCATGATATATCTCCATACCTAATTTTAATCACGACACACACTCACTAACTTGCCTTTATATTACTGGGATAACTTAACCACAACAAGTGTGGATAACAGCTGCTATGAAGACACTTGCGAAGTTATTGTCATCATCATCATCACCTCAGCCAATTGACGTCCACTGCTGGACATAGGCCTCCTCCAAATATTGCCACCTTGTGCGGTACTGCGCCTCCCTCATCCATCAGCTTCCCGCCGTCCTTACGAGGTCGGCGGTCCACCGTGTGAGAGGTCTCCCCACCCTGCGTTTTCCGGTACGCGGTCGGCACTCCAGAACCTTTCTGCCCCAACGGCTGTCGGTTCGTCGCGCTATGTGCCCTGCCCACCGCCACTTTAACCGGGCAATCCGGAGCACTATGTTGGTCACTTTGGTTCTCCTGCGGATCTCCTCTTTTCTGATTCGATCACGCAGGGATACTCCCAACATGGCTCTCTCTATTGCCCTCTGAGTGACTGTAATTCTTCTGAGAAGGCCCATAGTTAGCGACTACGTCTCTGTGCCATACGTCAATGCCATCAATTCTGTCATGCCGATCCACTCGCACACACGGTCAATTCTAACTGATCCAGATCCGGTAGCATCATGCCGATTGGACGATAGGAAGGATCGTGTATGCCCACCATTATATGTGGTCTGATGTTGCACTTGCACTAAAAGCTAGTTAAATAATCATCAAATATATTTCAATACATCTACAAGTCATGTTTTTACTGTTAACGACTAAAACATGTGTAGTACAAAACGGCATTGATTTGAGAAAGTTCTTTTTGTGCTGTTTCACTTAAATTAACCGTGAAGAGAAAAGCTATGGATATTTGTCAATGACAGTAAAATTATAGCAAAAAGTAACACATTTTTGTCAGTACATTAGTTTGTAATCTGAAGAAAGGTTAAAATTTTGGTTACTGAACTTATTCTAAAACAAAGTAACTCGGTTTTGAATGGTGTTTACTGAAAATGAATAATAGGATTAGAGTTTTGTTTGGTGAAAGTTTTGATTATGTTCACAATAGCGTTAAAAAGCAGTTGTAGTTTATTATTGTGTCTATACATAATCCGGAAAGCGAGTACGGTGGTTAACCCTATTCGGAATTTGTAACGGGACCGCGTACTCTCAATAGGGCTATTTGAATTAGACATTCCGCAGTCGGAACTAATAGAGACGCAAAATTATTATACGCCGTTCGTTTTGCTTTGTGCCAATATCAAATTTATTTTATACATATTATGTGGCATATCATAGATGCGAAATTTTTTTTTCGCGTGATGAAGTAATTTAACTGAGGTCATAGCTCTTCTCTGTTCATATATTCAAATGCGTGTATATTTAAATATATGAAATCGTTGCGAGAGCTGTGTAAGTGAACGATGTAAAATTGAAGATTCTGATCTAGATAAAATCAATAGCTTGATACGCTGAATGCACTGAAAGACAAACAGTGAAATTTCAGTAAGCCTACACGAACTGCACATCGAACCAGATCTATCTACATGCTTTTATTCACAAAATTACCATTCTAATTAGATCCCGTGCTAAGATGACTAGAAAATTGTTACTGATCTATAGGACGATAATGACGAATGACTTTTCTTTTGCACTTAGACCTAGATTTTTTTTTTGGGTGTAAGGCTACTCCTCACCAAAAAGAGAAACCGAATTTCCATAAAAAAATAGCGTCTTAAAACGCTCAAAGTTTCAAAGTAGGTCTAGAAAGCGCTGTAGTCTTGATAAATTTTAGAATTTACAAGTGACGGTCCAAATAGTCTTTGAAGACTGAACTTTATAAAATCCCTGCCCTTAAAAACATGTTTACCTTAGTCATTTTATGTAATACCGATTGAAAAGTGTCGTAAAAACCGGCTAAGGGACTATCCGTGAATATTATCTTCACGAAATAAAAAGAAGGAAAACTTAAAATTAAACCCTATACCTATCCGTCTGGCCAGTGTGGTATTAGAAGGCCAAGTATCCGTCCATGCAGTGGGGCATTAATGGGCTGCGATGATAATTGAAAAGAAAAAAGCTAACATACACGATAATATTATCTTGCAGAGGCTACTTGTATAGCTAAAGGCAGCCTGCTGATCCTACTATGCTAGCTAAATCAACGCGTAAGCCTTACAGTGAAAATGTTTTGTGTTTAACTGGAAGGGTACAGTAGCTAATGAAATTACTGTACTGTACCATGGTATCCCTAAAGCCCGATTTACACATCGACAAGTACAGTAGCGAGTTAAGTAGTAAGTTGTTGATTAAGTTGATTTAAATAGATCTCCATCCTATTTTTTGCCGATTTAAGATGACGAGACGCGAGAGAGGGGGCTACTTCGTACTTAACTCGCCAAAATATAGGATGGAGATCTATATAAATCAACTTAATCTTAAAATACTACTTAACTCGCTACTGTACTTGTCGATGTGTAAATCGGGCTTTATAGATTGTGTTCTATAATGACGAGAGCAAATGCATACGCACTCTTTATATTTGTAAAGCACAGTTCCTTTAATCTTACCATTAGGCAAGTCAATTGTTATTTGTCTCGTCATCAAATTGTATAAAACAAACTATGATCGAGATTTTCTGTAACATAATTGCACTTTTGAAGATAACACCTTACTATATGTTGCTCTTAGGAATTTGTTTAAATTGTATGTTCTACTTGGACATTGTTAACTGTTGGTCTCTTTACAATCTATATCGTACCGTATAGCTTTTAGATCCATTAACGGGACTTAAGATTATTAAGTGTTATTACACCGTCTTTTAATGTTCGGCACTTATTTCATTAAAGTCCATGTATACTTAACACTCAGCAGTATTTTTGTCGAGATATCGTGGGAAACATAGATCTCAAGGTGTTCTGGCTACCTAGATATCTACAAATTACAAAATAAATAATATTAACCTTTTATGCAATAAGATGGCACGCAACACTTATTTGTTATCCATCATCGTTATTGCACACAAAATTGTAAGTATACACGAATATGTTATGTTGTTGTCAATTTTGCTCGCAGTGCATTTTCTACCTATACTTCTACAGTTACTCGAGTTATTTCATAATGCTCTTCTGAATATAGAGACCCGTTATACGGAACCCATTTGCACTCGCCACATGTTGCTACTATTACAAAGCTATTCACATTTCGTACTCTATGCAAATGTATGTTTGACTACGCCAATTCAATTCTCATCGGTGAGTTTTGGATAACTGTTGATAAAGCAATAGCTTTGAGTAGATACATGAAATATGAAAAGTAATTACCCTACAGTTTATTAAGTTTGGCGATATAAATCGATATGCAATAGCAAGCTTTTTGGCAAGCAAGACGATGGTGTGCCTGGAGACATAGTGAAGTCACTTAACATGGCTACAACTGGGCATTTTTAGCAAAACTGTAGCTTTAGTCATTAGCAATTGTAAAGATCACCATTGAATTTGTAACACCACAACAAATGATGACGAATGTTCTTAAAGAAACAGTTCCTTACCTGTGCCATTGGAATTATCATAAAATAACGATTCATACAAACTTCGAACTTCTTCGAAAATGTAAACAAATCTATACGACATTGGGTTGTGGATCTTAATAAAGAATTAGTATGTACATCTTTTCAATACGTTTTCTTGCAATTAACCCAATGATTCGCGCTAAATATTTACGCTCTACCTTTTAACAAAAAAGCAGTCTTCTTGTTTGTTTCTATTATTACAACCAAGTCTGATATGTGTACTTACTTCATTATGAACTTCTTGTGACGAGAAGTAGCGTAACTGATAGTTTTCAATAAATAAGTAAAGGAAAGCCGCTGTCGTACAGTTTGTTAAATTGTTATTTACTAAAACAATAAATCAGAGGTAATTATGCGGAATATCGTGTCTCATAATTAGTAGGTAGTTAATGATACCTTCATAAAAAAAAAGTTGATATAGATATTTCCGAAATATTGTTGGAAGTGCAGCACTAGTGTAAAGTAATCGTGAGAATAAGTGCGTGTCAATTAGTATACGCCGATTACGTACAATTACATATCTACACGAAACGACAAAATTTATTGCAGTCGGAAAGGTGTTTACGACCTTCAATATTTAGCAATATTTTACTCAATAAAAACATAAAATACTATGTGTTAAAAATGTCTGTCACATTATTATCATGTTTCATAAATGCCTACAATTAGCACCAACCAAATAATTCCTGAATATTCTGGACAACATTAGCTACTTTTAACACTTGTCAATATCATCTACACCACTATTTCATCGCATATAATGTACAGTGTAGGGACAGCTAAGTTGCCTACTCGCGTTCTAATTTCTGCATCGTGTAGTGGATTGCTATGAATAGCTCCTTAGTAGACTTATGACACTCACTCATAAAATGGTCATGATACGATATATGACAAGAATAGGTAATTAGGATTGTAATGTTGATTATTTAAATCAACATTACAATCCTAATAACCTATTCTTGTTTATTCCAATAAACAGTACATATTTGGGAGATACTGAAATCCGTGTGGTGACGGATTAAGAATACAATTTATACGACACCCCATGGGTGTCGTAAAAACCAACTGAAGGACTATCCCTGAATATTATCTTTACGAAATAAAAAGAAGGGAAACATGAAATGAAACCCTATACCAATCCGTCTGGCCAGAGTGGTGTTAGTAGGCCGTCACGGGAGGAGGCCCGTCTCTGCAGTGGGACAATAATGGGCAGTTATGATTTGGGAGATACAGTCGATCATCATTTACAAACGTTCCAATAATAATTAAAAACAAGATCTGACAACTTTTTCATTTAGGTATTGTTTGTCACAATAGTTTTTTTTTACATTCCGTGAAATTATAATTGGCGTTTGTGAATTAGGTAATAATTTTCACACGTCGGCGTCGTCGTTTTATTCGATAGTATAATAGGAAATTGTTGTTTTATTCTAAACTAAAAGCTGATTGACTTACGGGATTTTGCGCCGGAAATGTTTTCTTTATTTGCTATCGAGACGCAAGAAAAGATACCGCCTTCGCTTTATCATTACCGTTTCTTATTGCGCTGAGCCACAAACTCGTGATGGTCGTCACCACAATGCTAAATAAAATCGCCATCATGTATATTGTGGCGGAGTTAACTTTGATTTCGTAATGAAAACCCATTAACAATCTAATGAGAATGTTGATATAATAATAACTCGTGATAAAATATTGCATTTTATACGCTGTTATTAATTTGACGGTCAAAAATGTGAGTGCTACGTGATATTGAATTTGAACACGCAATAATTTAATGGTAACGGACGACCGCGTACCTTACTTTATCTTGGGTCTAATGATCAGTCTGCAATATACCTAGAAGTATATGATCCCGTTAGCTAGGTATCACGACCGCGGCTAGTTTATTGGAAAGTGAGTTACATGGACCGTGGCCGGTGGCCGAGTGCGCGTGCCTCCGTGCGTCCGCTGCTGTCGGAAGAAAACCCTAATGCAACTGTTACTACACTAAATTAACTGACCGTTTGATATAATCACTAACACACTAGTGAACGATATAAGATTACCTATTATCAACATTTTAAGCAAGTATTTTCAAACGGTACATTTTTGCAATATAATTCTCTAATAGAAGAGTGCAGTCGTGGTTAAATTAGTTCCGTGACTGGCATTTCTTTATTTGTATCTGTTGGCGTGACCAATCATGTTGTGATTCGTTTATCTGTGTCATGAAAACTTTTGTTAATAGACTTTATTAGATGTATATTAAACTTTTCTACAATATCACACTAGATTATGGATTATATTTACTTTAGCGCATTGAATTTGAAAGAACAGACCATTAGAAACAGGAAATAGACAAATAGAAAACACCGAGCATTAACCAATTCTCTTTTTTTTTAAACCAAGTCTAAGCATAAATATTTTTATATCTTTGATAGTCACTAAAACATAACTTTCTCTATTCAGAAATGGCACTATGCTACTAATATTAGCATAGTATTCGAAAAACGTTGTAGGCTTTTGTGTTATGTTTTAGGGCCAGATTCAGAGACCGCACTTTGACTTTACTTTAGCAAAGTCTAGTTATTATCTCTGAATTTGAAAAACATTAAAGTAATCTTTTCGCATGAAAAGTTTACTTTGGGAAGATTACTTTGAAAGAAAGTAAAGTCACGACTCTGAATCTGGGCCTTATATCTCGTTTTTGTATCAAAGTCGAACTTTCCTGCAAAGTAAAGTCAAAGTGCGATCTCTGAATCTGGCCCTTAGTCTAACCATGTTGCCCACATGACTAGAAAGAGATTCCAAAACTAGATCCTGCTGACTTTGAATCCCTGATTTACACAATCTATCAGCTATCTTGTTAAGTACCGATCATAAATAAAAGAGTAATTTACGACGACTGACATATACAGCCTAGAAATTTCTTATAGGCATGCTAGATGGCTTAGCTCTAGACTCGTTAGCGATATCATTTTACTTTGTAGATGACTACTAGAAGTCATTTAAGTATAAATGTGACCTATAAGGCAGGAATTCGTGTCATGGTGTCGATATTATCATATGTTTTAGTCCATACATCAACATAATTGTTAAGGAATCTGCAAACTGGGATAATGACTACAGATAAATATTCATTATTCACAAGTACTTTGCTTTTTTATATTTCATACTGCGACCTTTTTTTAATTTATTTTACTGTTTCTTTCATCTGTTTGAGCTGATACCACGTTTTTGCTAATGTTACTACCACACATAGAGAAATACTTATTTTTAATTCCATTCTTATATTGGCCACTTATTCGTGTGGTGTCGAAGTAAAAATATATAGTCACCACCATGACTCATCCATTGAGCATTAAACGGCAGTTATTATCTTTGCAATAGTACTATTAGTATATACAATAAAAGCGTATACCAATCAGTGTTTAGAGCCGGCTTGGTATCAGGGGAATATCTCTTGCGATATCATCGTAGAAGGCCCTTTACTACAGTGTGGCTTTTAAGGGCTATTATCTATTATTAGAGGATATGAACTCGTGGTTCTAAAATAACGAAGTTAGGTATTAAAATGTCACAATAGTAAGTAATATTTTCCTTAAAACATGTATATTGTTCGGGAATAGCGCTACATAAGAGCTTGTTATTTTATTTTGTACCGAGCCATTGTGTGTATTTCAATAGTTTTGGCAAGCATTTGTATCCGTTGATAGGTTCTATTAAAGTTCTTGATGATATTAAGATTTATACCTTATGAGTAGATTGTATTAACCTTAATATCTGCGTAAGCTCAGTATCGATGTTGGGATAGAATGTAAACTTAAACTATCAAACATTTTTTTGTTAAACGATCAGTCTAATTTTACAGCTATGTATACGATCCAAGGTCTTAATTCCAATTAAATTGGTAATGATGTTAGCCTTAGAGTTTACCTTGAACTGCGTTCCATAAGATTGGCTCCACCACGACTAATCACTGATATTGGACCTCAAACAGTATAAAGTATTAAATTACTACTGCAGACACAAAAAATGCTCTGATTTATAAGATTTGATTGTTTGGCTGCCTAAGGTGAATTGTGCCATTATAATTCACGAACTTTAAATGGCTCCTGAAATTTGCTTCAATTAAAGTCAATACCAATCATGACAGGACGCTTATAGTTTGTCAGGCCATATTCGGTGCACAGTTTGACATATTGGAATATTTATCCAATTTATCTTTTAGAATTCAGATGAATGCCTCGGTGATGTAGTACCAATACTTTGATTCTGTACTACCAAGTACCAATATTCGAGAAAAAAGCATCACATTAAGTATTTTCTTACAATATGTTATTTATCAACACATCTTTCTGGTATGCTTAGGTTGAAATCTGGAATACAGAATAGCCGGTTATTACGTATACCTAGTGGAAACGAGGAAATGAAAATGACCAGTTAAGCTGGCAAAAGCTATTGACTATTATGCCCGATTTACACATCGACAAGTACAGTGGCGAGTTAAGTAGTATTTTAAGATTAAGTTGATTTAAATAGATCTCCATCCTATTTTTTGGCGAGTTAAGTACGTAGTAGCCCCCTCTCTCGCGTCTCGCCAACTTAACTTGCCAAAAAATAGGATGGAGATCTATTTAAATCAACTTAATCAGCAACTTACTACTTAACTCGCTACTGTACTTGTCGATGTGTAAATCGGGCTTCAAGTAAAGGCGGAAGAGTTCCGACAATCTGGTGAGGCGAGGCAAACAATTTTGTTTACGTTGCTGCCAGTGTTGTTTATTGTCATGAAATCGCTGCAGAAGAAAGCTTTCATCTGTCGGTTATTTTATAGATATTATGTATCATTTAATTGTTAACAGTCTATTGTATTATAGTATTGTCTGCGGTCTACATTCTTTGCGGAAAGTAAAGTACCATTGAAATGACATTATGTGCACATAGAAAAGAAGAGATTACGAGTATTATGGCCATTATGTAATGATACATTAGCGTAGTAATTGTATGTTAGTGTGTGTGCGGATAGGACAGGTGTAATAGTAAGGAGGCGGAGATGTGCGGCGGTGGCTGCACTTTCACTCTCGCTGGTGTGACAGCACCGGTCGCAACCTGGCAGTGGTGCCGCGCCGTCGCTCGCCGCCGCCGGCCGCGCCGCCCACCTCTCGGGACCGATCGACACCCTGTGTCAATACTATGGTCCGCTGCGCATGAGCTCGCTCACTCATTGCTCTGCTGAATATCGAGATCGTGTTGTGAAAAAACGCAGATATTTTTAGATTAGGTGTTTGTTCGGTCGTGTTGTTACTTTAAAATTATGTGGCGTAAAGTAATAATGATACATATTTTTTGTCGGTAACATGAAAATATTACTCGAGTGTTAAAAATTAACTCTAGTGGAAAATAAGTGCCTAAAATCAAGTGTAAGGCATGTAGAGAAAGTAAATTCTGCCGCCAATTTTCCGCAGAGTAAATATTAACAGTATTTCATTTTACAACTTTCTTAATCATGCTCAGCTATGATTGAACAATTTAGTCAATTACGTGAACATAAATTTGCGTATTAAGGTGTTTGTAGTGTTTGTGATTTCAAAACATATGGACTCTCAATGACTATAGAGCTCAGAATAATTTATTGTAGTAATGTTTATGTAGTGCGTTGTTTCATCTCAGTTTAATTTGCGGTGTCAAGGTTGACAACATTTCTGGATATCAGTCAGTACAATAGCAGACGTTCGTGAAATTTATTATATGACGTCGTGACCGTGTATACTGACGACGAGAACACTGTAAATAAATAATGATCTAATTGTATCTGGCAACGTATTTGCTATTTTCATATGTGACCTTATCCTAACGAAGATAAAACAATACAGCAAACATATCTGTATTACAAAATAGTGAAAACCTGACCAAGTGTATTGCCCACTTTCTTAGATTTCTAGAGGGCCCTCCTTTTCAATGCGGCATCCGCCTTGTAGCGATCACCGGTTGCTATGGAAATATCTGCACGTGACCCCGACTGGATATGAACAAGTCGAATAAGAAATTAGAAACACTGTACGTTAGAATCACTTAACGCTTCATGTTAAAATACCGTTTTCAATGGGCATGTTACAGGCAAGTAAAGAGTAGAAGTTTATATACAAAATGCCTCATTACGACGAAAGCTTTTTTCATGATGATAATCTTAACCAAAAAAGAAACAAGCGAAGTTATCACGTATACAAAAACGGTTTGACACCAGTGAGTTTGTTAGACACAAGTGATGTGATATATGCTCTTGAAGAGAGGGGATCGTCTGTCATTAAACGCAACATTAAGAATATTAAGTACCGTGGTAATCGTTACAGAACAGAACCACAGAATGGGTCACATTGTAAAGTAAGTCCCGTGAAATTGAATACTCCGGACATTATTACAGATCATACCCCACGTATGACGGTTTTTGATCCTAGTAAATCTTACATTAAAAAGAATGTGTTACATACGCTGACGTCTTACAAAAGTTTTGATAACTTAACTTTAAAACCAAGCAAAAAGAATAATCTTTTTAAAGAGAAAATAAAGTACGGGAGTAGTCTTCAAAATTTGGTTGATGATAGTCATACAAAATATTATGGTTCATCATTAGAAGAAAGAGACGGAAGTCCGATTTCTAGAGAAGATACAAGGACCTCGTACTCAGTTGTTAATGCTCAAAAAGGGCCATCACATCGGCGAATTGTGTGTACCCCTGCACCTGGACCCGGAATTTATCGCCAAATAAACAACGAGGGAATTGCTGGGAAAACAGGTTTGGTCAATCATAATGTAATAAATTATTTAATATCATGTTTACATCAATATCCTATTTACTAATTTATATTTTAAAATAATATCTCTACAATAACTCTAATTAGAAAAAAAAGTTGTCGTTTAGTTAATCCTGAATCACGTAATAATTTTGACGTAGTGAAACCTAGTCTTCGTCATGTTTATCACTGTCTTTGGAGATGACGATCGTTAAAATAGAGCACGTAAGAACGCGAAACAATGATTTCAGGGACGGCTAACATTGGCGCTCCCACAGTCGTAATTATTTTATGTTGATTCCGTAGGCTATTCAAGAAACGCTAAAAATAAAATAAGTTTTTATGAAAAAAAAAAAAAAAAAGAACCTTTATTGTGTTTTAAAATAGTTAAATCATTATACTTTTGTTAATATTGAAAATGCAGTGTTAATTTAACAAAATAAATCTATTTGCCAAAATTCAACAGTCTATATTGAAATGTAAATGATGTAAATGTAAATAATCCAAAGAAAACTTCGTATAACTTTGTAAATATCTATTACAAAATAACGGTAGAATAGTAGCTTTAACGATGATTACGGAATGTATGATTATGATTGTTTATAAATACAACAGCGTATCTAAACTTCAATTGCAAGATTTACAGAAATCAACATCAAAATACTAATTACCATTTTTACAAGGAAATATTTTCTCTTTATTTCGTTAGGTAAATACCAATAAATATTGTAAATTTCAAATATCACGAAATTAGAGATTCCCTAGCCATCGACTACTTTTAAAAGTAAGAACTCCAAGTGTAGGTCATCCAACTGTTAAATAAAAGCGTTATGTTGAAGTACTCCATGATTTTGCCAAGACCACGACGATGTCGTCAGCAAATTGCAGGTGCGTGATCTATGCGCCGCTTACGATGCTCTTTGCCAATCTTATAGATTTGCTTTTCGAGGTTAAACGAATTATAAATTTTTTGATGATTCTAGGCACTGGTTTCTGAATAATTTCAACGTTTTGGATAACGTTAACGTAGAATTAATAGTTCAAGTTAGCAAATTCCTATATAATAATAATAATAAGCCCTTTATTCTGAACCGTTCACATATAAATTTGCATTTAGGAAAGTTGTTTCTATAAGATGTCTCGCAGTTCAGTGTGCCTTATATTATGTCCAGCATATTCCTATAGCCATCACTAAATAACAAGGTATCGAGTTTTGAATGTTTTGTATTCGTAGATACAATATCTAAATACAATAGATGCAACTCAAGTAATAGTAAATCTTATCAGTATGAGATCGAATTGAGATTGTGAATTTGTAAAGTTGCTGACGAATGTTTAAGTTCTCTTTATCTTAATGTAAGTCAATGTAAAAATAAAGATTTTTAATCATTATAAATATTTATTTATTAAAAATTAAATTTCACGGCATGACAGAGCCAATACGCCATTGCGCCGTGAAACATCATAGTTATTTATAATGTACACGCAGGTACAAACGCAATAATACCTTACCACCATCAGTTTGGCAGATGTATGGCTTAATCACCACCCTCTGCAAGTATTTTAAGTTTTACTATTTTATAATTTACCATGACGTCCTTAGTTTTACTGTTTCTTGGATTGTTACGGCCTGGGCCAAGTATTTCTGCGAGTATAATACATGAATTACTAGCTGTTACCCGCGAATTCGATTCTCACTATTGATTGTATCTATACATTGTGTAGAAGTGCTTTACTCTACTCTATTTTTATTATTATTAGTTATCTGCTAGTAAAGGCCCCACCAAAGTTTTCACCGACTCAATTTTATTCTGCGGTACTCCGTAAAATAAATATCGCTTAAATTACTCCTTATAACATCAGCTGTCTGCCAAACGTTAGTTTGAGCGGTTATGCCTAAGGTAATAAATTTATGTAATTGATACTTGCTCAAATTCTTTACCTAGGATTAACCAACATTACGATACGAGTTACATTACAGTAACGCGACAGTCTATTTCATATACTACTTACAACTTTGAAAGTAAGACGTAATAGGATATCACATGAGCCATTTCCACAACGACTAACGGAAGAGATGTGGTTGGCAGGCTGTGATTTTTCTTCCTTATTTATATCTCTGCTACACAGAACAGGTAGTGCATCTAATCAAATGCCTACTCTTGTGTAATAAGACGTAAGATACGCGGGAACCTACACTATTGTCTCTATTGTTATCATAATGTTAAGGCCTTTGACAAAAAACCTCAGGTTAGCAACGTCAATGTGACATGTACTGCCTGTAAACAATTAACATTTCCCATTGAACTTCATTTCTTTTTGTCTATTATCTATTATAAAATGTTTACTTATATGAAAGTTCGAATTGAAAAGTGTGAATTTTATTTGCGAATTCAACTTTCGTTTTCGTAAAATCAGTCTAAAGGTCAGTAGGTTTCCGGATTGATAAAATGCTAAATATTTGAATATAAATTACATTAAACTTTCATTTTCCTATGACTTCTAGTCTAAGTCAAAATTAACATAGCCAATAATCAAGTATACGAGTTTACTCCTAATATACCTACTTTGTATAATCATTTTTGTTAATTAACTCTTTTCATATTTGGTTCCATAATGTAGAATAATCAACATGTTTACACAGCCATGAATGTTAAATTGATGTCCTAGATAAATGAAACGAATTTAATTAAGCTCAGGTGAATGTCGTGCGCACTTATGTTGCGTAATGCTACATAATTATGTGCAAACGATCTAATCCAACTTAGTTTATTTGGAGAGTAACAAAAATATTATAGATAATTATTAACGTTTTTGGTCGTTCAATTTTAAAGGTTTATTTATTTTTGTAAATTAACTTTAGCTTATTAAAGGAGATTGGGCAAATTTCATACAAAAAAAACCCAGGCCCAACAGAACTAATATATATCCCTCATTATTAGACATGTTAAACTTATATAATTTTCATTATTTGTTTATTGTGTATGTATGGGGTATGAGAGATATAAGGCTTATAACAGTTAGCTATGAATGAAAACTAAGTTACGTGTTTTAATGTTTAATAATACTTAACCATCTAGCATAACAGGCCATTAATGTCACACTGCAGGGACGGACCTCCTTCCGTGACGGAGGGACACTTGGCCTACTAATTCCACGCTGGCCTGACGGAAAGGTCTATGGTGTAATTTCAAGTTTTCATTCTTTTTATTTTGTAAAGATAATATTCACGGATAGTCATATTTGTCGGTTTTTACGACACCCATGGGATGAGATGGGGTGGTGATATATTGTATTCTTACTCCGTCACCACGCGGATAACCATCTATAAGTCAACAATCACGGAATCGACCGACGACCTCAGTGGCGCGACGGTAGCGCAAGCGGCTGCCGTGCACGAGGTTGTGGATTTGATCCCCACGCAGGACAATTATTTGTGAGATCCACAAATTATTGTCCTCAGTCTGGGTGTTCTCCGTGTCCGTTAATTAATGTTTGTAAAATGTCCCCGCGACACAGGGCATGATACCTATTGCGGGAATTGCCTTTTTAATAAGAAAAAAAAAATCCATTGGACTTGCAGGCTGTTCTATGCCTACATGTCTAGCGTGACCTAAGTAATATATTACACTTATCATATGAGAACAGCTCTTTAACGTTACCGTGGATACAGGATTCTGTACGACATATTCTCCTAAATGATTTAATTTAACAAAGTGCCATCTCTGTCTAACGCGGTGTTCTACGTGGGCGATGAAAGCGACGCGACGCGAAGCGATGAACGCGACATAAAATCAACGGCGTACCCTACTTGTGTCCTATGTGACTGTCTGCGACGAGACGTGACGTAATCATACAGAACACTTGTCGTGTGTAGCATCGCGTCGCGTCGTGTCGTGTCACTTTCGTCGCCCACGTAGGACACCGCGTAATACATGTGGTGTGAGAGTGAAAAAGTAAAATAATACCTGAATCTGCGCATGACGCGGGTCGCTTATGGTATTTTTTTGTAGCGAGCAAAGACTTTAATATCAATAAGATAACGTTACATGTATTTCTTTGTTTTTATAAGAGTTATGATATAGAAAAAAACAATTTTTTAATTGTGTGTAATAACAGTTGGACAGCACCTAGGGGAGAATTTTTTTTATTAAAATGTTTCTCTTAGCAATACTAATAAACCGGCATATATTTTATTCCTGTTGGTTCTGGGTTAATTTTGCCCAATCTCTTTTATAATTCTGAACAAATCGAGCTTTTACTACTGTGTAAATTAATTAAAATCTTGATAGAGCTCTCGATTTCGGTATCGCGTATGATGTCATGATTACGTACACATTGGTTAATTGGTTTTCTATATGTCTACAAGTAATGAAGACCCAATCATATTTATTTATTTATTGAATAATCAGTACAAGTTTACAGTTTAGAATTAAATCTCTTGAACATTGTCGTAACAAGTTAAAAATATTATTAAGATAATGAGCTAAAACTTAAACTAGACTTAAACTACTGACATATTAAACATTATTTATACAATTACAAATCAAATTAATAAATTATAAAATACTTAAATACTTATTACAAATTCAGGATAAAATCAATTTAAAATTGCAAAACAAAACAACAATAACATGAGATAATTATGCTAATATAAAATGTCAATGAATTATGAAGGTATTCATAATGAATTTTTGGGAATTGGTATTATGGGCGACACAAGATGGTTTGTCAAAAATATGTCCGTGACTGTACTATCCCTTAAAACCTATTAATGTAGTCAATTGCTGTGGCTTTAGGACTATTATGTGCCTGTGAAGAAGACCAAGAAGTCGGCCAGGCGAGCAGTGGGCGCTCATATTGTAGCGCCTTTATTTTATACACCCATGTTACAAAACGAGGTCTTGTTTTTCGATATTTTATATGTTCTGGAATTTATAATATGACCTTAATAACAATTTTCGTATTTCATTTTCTAAAATATTCACAAATATTCTTGAGTTTTAATAAGACATTAATATTATTAATCATTAGAAACTCTTTTATTTAATTTATTGACTCTGGCCTCACCATATGCCATACGCGACTTTGCGTACGCAATAGAAATTGTGCCTTATTCGCATTAGGAGGATATCAACAGCAGCTAAAACTGCATGATAAGTAGAACTTAACATAGCTTTAAATGTGTTATGTATGACGCATGTAGAGTTAGGTCGCTTACGTAGTCGAGTCCCGCGCGGCGTCCGTATGTCGCAGTCTGTACTCGGTGCGTGTGCGGAGGTTCACTGGTTTACTCGTCGCCTCCTCGCCAGTCGTCATTGTGACTTTGGGCGCGTCCTCCTGTCGCCTTCGTGTTTATTTATAAACTCAAGCGTCATCTGTATCACAATTATTGATAAACTTATGTTTACTAACTGTCTAATCTAACTATTAATGTGTCCTCTTGTTTTACTACCTTCATGTGAAACAACTGTGAAAAAAGACCGACTACCTCATTGCCCTTGGACTGCATATTTTGTCAAGGTATTTGAATCTATATAAGTACCTCTAATTTTAATTAATCAAATAATATTATTTCGTTTAGATAAAGTCTTAATTCCATGTAGCTTGTAGATAAATGTTTCCTCATTTAAGTTCATGTGCATTTGAATGTGTACCATTTAAATGTTGCCAAAATTATTTGATATTACGAATCAAAAATATTTATATTTAATAGTGGTCAGTTGAGTCATCTCTTGGTTTAGTATTTTGAGTAACTGCCACTATGTATACTGTAAGTATTGTCAAAATAGTTCCTTTCTAAATCTAATATTTACTTAAATATTAGTTTCACTAAAAAATTATGAACTTTCACTTTCATCCATATTAAAATTCCGTATTTTATTTTCTAAACATTGCATTATTGAAATATAATAATATTACGATATTTCAGTTAACAATTAACCAAAGAGGAAAATATGCACTAACCCTGTAAACAAATTTTCTGACGATTACGCAAGTAATTGTTAATTTTATATACTTACTTAATTCAAACATACTTTTAGTTGTGACAAAACAAACATTTCGTATTGTAGTCTTACATTGAAATGCATCATTTTCTGATAAATTTATTTCCATATAGGATCTATAGCTTTTTTTGAGAATGTCAGCTGTAATGGACATGCTTTCTCCTGCTATAGGAGTAAAGTTCCCTACTAATACCGCGCTAAAAATACATAACGATACCGCTTCTCTCACGTAGGTGTCGTCAATTTAGATTTTACGACATCTTAGGGGGTCGTACAAACTTGCTAGCGTACAATGTATTCTCATGACGTGTTATTACACATTTTTGTTTTTATCTAACAGGGTGAATATGAGTAGTAAGTTAATCAGTAAAACTGATAAACTCGACTCATTTCAGTTTTCGTAAATTTCATTTATTAAAGCTTACTATGAATACCTTTTACGAGGCCATTATTTTCAATTCCATATCCAACGACCAACCCAGCCTCTATAATTGATTTTCTTAATGACTTTGGTGGTACTTAAATGGTGATAGGAAATACTTTTTTTGTTAGGATACCACGGTTTAGGATTTGCCAGACATCGCCAGTGAAAACGGGCGGTAGTTTAAAGAAAGATTACTAATAGTCTTTGTTGCATGTTTGTGTCATAGTGTCACTATTTGTTGTAGGCGGATATAAAATAATATAATAGGTGATATATCGATTGAGGCATCTGTATTATTTGCTAAGGAATTCTTATATCACAGTCATTTAATAATACCGATGATGTAAACAAGATCATGTATTTGTAAATGATGAAGTAAAGGATTAATCTACTCTATTATCTTAATTTGTGGCATTTATAAATTGATAATCGTTTGAAATCTTTATAATAATTAAATGCATACATGTTTGTATGCTTAACATAAAGGTTGTTGTATTTATCACTAATTACCTTAATCCTAGTAGTGAGTTCTATTCGAATACAAAACTGAACGTTTTATATTACAGACTTGTAAATGAAAAGTTCAATCATGATTACCTAATGACAATGTTTCGTGGTTTGATCACGATCGAATACGTTGGTTAGAATGTTGTTGGCTATTCCTGACCTTATATTAATGAACGTCTGGTCTATAACTATAGATGATTTGACGACGCTCAATGTTGCGATGACGCAATTACGTATCATGTGGAAGGTCACCCCAAAAATGGGTGATATGATAATTATGTGTGTGTTTACGTTATGTGATTTGTTTACTCATTCCTTATGTATGTATTCTAGTAATTATTGTATGTAATGCGGAAACATAATCTTGTCGAGCAGAGTTTTTTAAGTTAACCACATATTACATTGTAACCATTTATGCCGTGGTCAAATTGTACATATAGGTCTTAATTAGATGTTTTGAATGACTGACAATTATTGCAGTATATTTTCAGTACATGCAAAACCAAATTTTTATTAATTTACAACGTTTACGTAGACCATGCAAGACACAATTTTGTAATGGTGTAGTGTAAACAAGGTTTAAGAGAATAAAATTGCAAAAAAATTAGAGAAATCTTAAATACGTTAGCTTATTTAAAATATTAATGACTGAACACTATAGTGAAATTCGTTAATGATGTTGTATGGCATAGTTCCAAACATGAAATATTTTAAAATTTAAAAAAAAAGCTTTAAGGATGGTATATCTATTGTTTGGCAATGTTTACGTTTAATTCTTTCTGTTTACTATCTCTTTGCTTTCCAACAAATAGTAGACGTATAGTACAGTCAAGTAGTAAACATGAGTCGCCTTTACCTGGGTTTTTATTGTTTACTCATGAGTTGCTATGAACTGATACGCATTACTAATCCACGTAAAGGATAAAGACATCAAAGTAACTGTTGCTAACACATTTTCCTCAAATTGATTTGAAACGCAGTTAATTGATTTAATAACGTTTACAGAGAACGAATCGGGCAGCGAGGGGAGCTCGGGCCACCGAGGGTCGCTGCGAGGCGCCAACAAGTTGGCAAGACGCGCGCGTTCGTTCAAGGACGACCTACTAGAGCGCATCTCAAACATGCGTTCACCGGCACAGCAGCATCATCCGTCGCATCTCTCCTCTAATCTCAGGTCAATATACTAATGCCACACATTTCATTTTGCACCGGTATTTAATCACAGTATTTCAACGGTTGTTCAGTCAGCTTTTACAGTAACTTGAATCTTCTTTACTATCAAAGCCAGTGTCCCATTACAAGGACGAGCATCCACTGGAGGTTGAATTTCACCAGACACATTGGTATAGGGTTTTATGTTAATTCCTCCTTTAGTTTTGTAGAGACAGATCTGCGAACTTTGGCTTCATTAATTGGCTGTTGCGACATCAATGGGATGAGGTGTGGTGACTTACTGACATAATGGTTCTTAAACTTCTTAGGTCAACACGCGGATAATGTTCTTTCCAGACCCGAAATGTTTGCCAGATATTCGGAAATTTGGACTAGTAATACCTGGCTGACCTGAAATATTCTTATAAGATTTTTTTTGTTACCTTCTCACACTATTAGTGTGATAAGCGAATCTACCTAATATAACCATAAGATGAGAACGGGTTGTGTCATTTTGTGTCACCACTATTTTTTGTTGACTAATTGACTAAATATTTTGCTTTATTATTGTATCACTCTACCTACACGGCATCGATGAATTAACGCTACTCCGTAAATAGTGAAATATTAAAATAAACTAACCAAACTTAATTATATAATTACTAAGAAATCTATATGGAACAGACTATGATAACATAACCATGATTATTTATTATCTTAATGTAACAAATATCATTATCATTGTAACGGCAGATGTTCTGTTGATTATACACATCTCTTTATGGCCGTTATCTACTAACTTGTTTACATTCCGATGAAATCTTTTAACTATAATATTGTTTCTTATCTATATTGATAAATTTACATACACAACTATGTTATCATTGAACAGAGTGACAGCATAAGAAATTGTCGTTCATATTAACAGTATTATCTCTGCCACTGTACAAAGAACAATGTTATTGTGTTAAGTTTCGTGATTTTAGTTATTTTTTATTAATGTCACGTAAAACGTGTTGTAACCTTTGCAATAAATTGTAATAGTATATTGGTGTAGTATTATCGAAGTTACTTATAGGTGTCGTTGTTAATGTAGACAGCACTAAATGTGGCAGTAATTATGAGTCACTAGTACGATCCGCGACTGTCGCACTCATTAGTACATTGTGTCCGCTGAAATCTCATTAGTTTAGTGCGTGCAGTGTTAAGTGATTACATTTTAATGTTCGCGCGATGTCAGTGTAAACGTATTTTTATTTATTAAGCTGCCAGTGAACTCTAGTTTATCTCACCTCTCGGAGAGGTTGTTTGAAAGTAGTTTTGTGTGCAAGACGCTCTCAAAGCAAGTGCTGTGACCGAGTGTTATTTGCGGTACAGGCGTGGTGACTCTCGGTAGTTCCTTCTTAAATGTCGAACGCGGTAAGATCGCCCGTCGGCGATTGGTTCAACAGACGAACAAATAAACTCCATCGG
This sequence comes from Schrankia costaestrigalis, assembly GCA_905475405.1. Classification (NCBI taxonomy): domain Eukaryota; kingdom Metazoa; phylum Arthropoda; class Insecta; order Lepidoptera; family Erebidae; genus Schrankia; species Schrankia costaestrigalis. The sequence goes on from FR997826.1 coordinate 13,618,587, forward strand.
AGATTTGCTAACAATGGAAAACGGTATGAATTGGCTAATGTTATGCGTACGTAAGGCGTTCCGGATGTTTGGATGCGGACACTTTATAGAGCTGTTTAGTTAAAATTACTCTTATCGGTGAAGCAATTCCTATTCAATGTTTTAGTTAAACTGAAATGCCCTTGTACTCGTTTTTTAATATTTCTAAGTTACTAGTATAAAATAATATCAACTTGTCATTTTTATCTATGTCATAAATGATTTCAAAGAAATTGTTTGTTTTTCACTTTATTGCAAACTGAGTAATTATCAGAGTCAACATTAGAGCTTGCATAACTATTTGTGCTCTAAATAAAACCTTTTAAAATGACTTGCATATTGAATGATGAGATTATTAACTTACTTTTATTACTAACTTAATGAGACAAAAATACATGAATATAATAATACTTGTTTTGCCAACGATGCACTTAAGTATACAAATAACACCTAGACAAACAATAACCACCAGCTACAAAGGCTGATACTTGATCATTATGGTAATCATATCAACCTTACTATGTTAAGTTGATATGATTTTCTTCCAGATTACGTAATTTATACGATCTATAAAATGATTGTAAGGAATCACCTTAGATATTCTTAAATGAATGCTTATACCTCAGATATTTTTAAATTAATGCTTATAAAAATCCCGTCACAAGAGACTAGCATCTATTTTTGGAGTTGTCTTTAAAAAGTGGAAAGACAGATTATAATTAATTTATGTTTTGAATGTGTTTGACCTACAACAAGGCACAATAAAGGTGATCTAGACCTCCTACTTGAATAATAAATATACCTTTGTGTTGTTTAAAACCACGTAGTAGTGTAGGTTTGCATGCTAAGCAGATTCTTTCGCAATGCATACCATGAATGAAATTATATCTAGGTGATCTTTAAAAGGTAATGAATGTGTTCCGCGTGGTGATGGAGTAAGAATGTATAGTGTCACCACTTCATCTCATCTCGTGGGTGCCAACGAGTGGGTAATTCGAAAAACTGTCTTTAAGAGAAAGTTTGCAGATAATAAAACTTGACATGAAACACTATACCAATCCATCTGACTAGCGTGATATTAGTAAGTCGATTTTTCCTCCGTCCGTCACTGGAAGAGGTCCCTGGTCTGGTCCCTCCCTGAATTGAGATGTTATTAAGGGGTTATGATGATCAAAATGTCATAATCCCAAATTATTCAAATTGAAGTCAGAGACAAAATTATCATTACTTACCTAATGTATTCCAATAGTATATGAAAGCCAGATTTCTATTGATTTTGATAAAGATTGAAGAGTAGAAAGTTTGATATTTTACATTATGCTTGTAGTGTTTCAAGCACGAATCATGAATGTTTTTTTTATACAGCAGGTCACACTCGCCACTTAGTCCGAAAATTCGGAACATGGCGACGAAGCCTACTGTTGAGGAGGGGGAAGTCACTCCTGCCAAAGAACTCGAACGGCTAGTCAAAGAGGTTCGTTACAAATAATTATTGAAAAAAAAATAATGTCAGTCAATGTTCTTATAACTTAATTTATACTTACTATTCACAGGTTACATTCGGCTTAAAACACTTTTCGGATGTTATTACTAAAAGGAAACTGGAAATGCTCCCCGACAATGGCACCATTGTTTTTGAATCAATCGCAAATATACACAAAGGTAAATACATGTTTTTATCTCATTATCTTGTGTGTAATTTAAGTGTTAATTAGTTTTTGCGTGCTTTACGTCTTCTATGATTGGTTGTATCTTACTGTATACTATAGACGAAAGAATTAAGTACATACCATTTTGTGGGATTGTGATGTTTGCAGTGTCAGTCAAAAAGACATCCCTTATTTGTGTAATCCACAAATTATTATCTTGAGCCTTGATGTTCTCTCTGCCCGTTAATTTTATGGCCTGTCAAAGTCCCCGCGACACGGCTTGTTGCCTAGTGCGTTGCCTTTACGAAATTCTGACATTGACTTAACTTTACTCTTAAGTAAATTTACCACATACTTTTGCTTTTCTTCTATCGTTTTACAAACAAGCATATAAAGTACTATAAAACTAAAAATAAATTTTTCAGCAATAAAACCCTACTGCAGTCGTTCACCCCAACTCACAAGTGCTGTAAAACGCTTATGTGCGGCATTAGCAATGTTGATACGACTCTGCGACGAGATCACAGCAGTAAGCCTTCGTGCTGACGCTGGTAATGAAGAACTTGATACATCTGCCGCCGCACTTTCTCCTGAACATGTTAGTTCGGTCGTAAAGGGGGTTACGACAGCTGTTGAAGAAGTCTCTGCATTAGCTCAACAGCATATGACAAGGCCTGCATTGTCACCTCGCCCGGCGCTTGTATCGCCGAGGGCTTCCACGCAGAGGAATTCACTACCAGGTAATTTTATTGTAATATTCTTAAATTCTGTTAAAGTGGTTGGGTATGTAGGTTTTGGCTTAAGTGCTGTGTTTTTAGGGCTACGTTGCCAAATGGCAAAAAAGGGAATCCTAAGGTTAAGTTCCGTAACATAAAATTGACGCAACGTAAAATTGAAGAATTTTAAAGATTGTTTCTACCTTAGCATACTTCGTACAATATTATATTAAGGCTAGAAAACAATGTACAAACCTGTCTAGGTTCATCTAAACTCATAAATATCTTCGTATACGTTGGTATATCTTATTTATACCTTGGAATAAAATAATGATACAACAATTTTATTCAACTTTCTCTCTCATTACTAGATGTTTATTCTCTGTAGCGTTGAAGGCCCTTGCACCCTCTCTTTATCAAAATATGCACAGAGAAAGCATACATACGTTTCCGCTATGAATACTTTGTACCAATGTTAATTATTGTAGAATTGACTTAAGTATATTTTTATTATGTACATCATGTAATTGTTCGTTTACCTACGTAATTATTTAAAGAATGTTGCGTAATTGTTTAAGTAAAAGTTACTCAGTATGCATATCTATACAGTTTGTGACCAGTATGTCACGTTCTTAATTATAGTAATAGATATGGTATGTATGATGTACTAAAAAGAGTTTGTGCTAACGATTGAAAACGTTGTCATACTTTTTAAGTCAATGTGTGGTACGTGAGATTGATTTTACGACCCGTAGAACGAAATGCAGCTTGTAATAAGGTTTAAAAGATAGTTAAGCTTTTTTGATTTTTTTTATCTTTTACTTGACGGGCTTGTATTCTTGTTAATGCTGTAATTTGTATATTGATATATTGTATACAGCTACTTGTCTGTTAGCGCCTAGGAAGCGCAGTAAAGTTTAGTAAACTTAGGTTAATTAGTTTGTCGTCAAACAGTAACGGCCGAATACGCAAACGTCTGTTAAAGTAAAGCGGCGCTTAAACTAGACATTTGTATGAGAATTTCTAGTTTAAGAGCCGCTTAATTTTAACATACGTTTGAGTATTCGGCCGTAAGTGTCATACATAATTAACACTGTTATGGATATGTTTTGTTAAAAAATAAGTTTGAATAGATATTTAATTTTTTTAGATATACCTCTGACACCGAAAGAACGTTCGTTGTTGACGGGCGAGCCGGGCAATGAAAATGCTGGGGTTCGGGCCTCACACTCATCAGAGTCAGTTCTAGACGCTCCAGATTCTCCGCCACCGAAGCCAGCTAGACCTAATAGGTGAGTTTCATAAAATAAACATAAATTAATTTGAATTGTCTGTTTATAAGTAATATTATTTATATGAAACCCACAGTTTCACACTAAGAGATTTTTGCAATGGGATATTCACTGGGATATAGCTACTAACATTCTTATAGTAACTTAGGATCTACAAAATTAATATCGGGATCCCATAGGAAAAAAAACAAGATAATTTTACGTACGTTTCGTGATCTTAAAGGTCTGTGATGGTGACGAATCAAAAATAGCTGGAGCCAGAAAGCGTACCATCGTTTTTGCAGATATTTATTTATCTTGGCTTGCTGTGCCTTTGTCAGAATATAAAAGTACTGTAAATAATAACTTATGTATAAAACTGAAACTATCAAATAGGTGTCATGTAGGGCCGAAGGACACAGTTGAAAGTAAAACTAATGATTAAACTGACTGTCACTTAGCTGTATTAGTGTAATGACATTGATCTACTATTTTTTTTATATTTAACTGTATCTTTCGCGCGCGTAAGTGGTTTGCTTGCACGAGGTCGTACATTCAAATCCCTCGCAGGAGAATTGTCTGTGTTATCCGAAAATGATAGTACTGAATTTTAGAGTTCAGTAATATACAGCAAAATTTGAATTTCTAGTTTTGTCGGAAAATGATAGTACTGAATTTTAGAGTTCAGTAATAAACAGCAGAATTTGAATTTCTAGTGCAGATGTTTCGGTGAAAAAAAATTGATGTTTCATTAAAAATTACGTGTATCGAAAACTCAAACTCATTGTTTGCCGTTACGTGTTCCTTTCGTTAAAAAACAAATAATACATTATAACTCAGGCCAATGCCTTACCAAATATAATGTACAGTCGGGGTATTTGCCGCTCGACCACCCTTAGGCGAGAATCGCTTGGCACGCGAAATACCCCGACCGTACCTATGTAATATGCTCGTGTCATTTCCGTGTGAAAGTTAGTCGGTCCATCACAAAAGTATTCATAAATCACGTTAAATTTTATAGCTTTATTATAACACTTTCGGCTCGCTGCACTCATTCGGAATAAAATAGTTAAATGATTGAATGATTTATAGTTTTTGTGTTATTTAAGCTTTGCGTTTCTAGTACTATAATGACTTACATATGAGGCCACCAGAACCAGAGTGGCCCAGACCCAAAATACAATTATGTGGATATCTGCCAAAAGAGTTTATGCGAAATTTTAAGTTAATGTAACTTAAAAAAAATATATGGACAGTATGTATATTATTTGTAAAAATATGATGTAGTTATTGATAAAATTTAGATAAACTATTAAAACAATCGGTATTTTACTTATTTGCCATTTTATTTGGACATGGGCCACTATGGCATTTAGCATTGACAATAAATTTAAAAATAGTGATGTGGGATGGGCCACTAGGTATGAAACTTAGGGCCAGATTCAGAGACCGCACTTTGACTTTACTTTAGCAAAGTCTAGTTATTATCTCTGAATTTGAACAACATTAAAGTAATCTTTTCGCATGAAAAGTTTACTTTGTAGTAATAAATAATGAAAGTAAACTTTTTCATGCAAAAAATTACTTTAATGTTGTTCAAATTCAGAGATAATAACTAGACTTTGCTAAAGTAAAGACAAAGTGCGGTCTCTGAATCTGGCCCTTATAACCTTTTCTTTTGATTTAAATGCAAGTTGGCCTTTTTAAACTTAAATAGGATAAATTAAAATTAAAACTAACTTATTTAATGTGTAATTTTTATTAAATTTATGTTTTATCTTAATTTTTTTTTCTTAGTTTAATTTTAACTTAAGACTATATTCATTTTAGCTTATTTATAAACACTTAGCTCGTCTTAGGACAATCTGGTATGGTTATTTATTTAATAAGTAAGTTTAGTTTAGCCTTTTAAAATAAAAAATATAGTTTCATTTATGTGGGCAAAACCATACACTGAATAACACGTAAACACTGCACTTAGACAACTAGTTTAGAATCGTTTCCAATGCCATTAATACTTATACTAGACTATTTTTGAATGTCAGAACATTGTAATAAACTAAATAAATAAGGCTTCTAATGATATCATCGCACTTTTGGTAATTTTTAGGTTTACATACAAAATAATGGATAAAAAGTGCCAATAATCGAATGCAAATATTAAAGCTTTTATTAGCCTAACTACTTATTTGGAGTAAGTTATATAAGTTTTTCTTTTCTATGACGCATATGCTTGATTTTTTTGGAAAATTGGCTCAATATCGAATAATTAGACCGACGTAGTTAATATTCCGAAGGATACCTAACATAATATAAGACTAGCGTGTCAAGATCCTATACCAACACAGATTAAAAGATAAATAAACGATTTCTGTGACGAGGTATAGTTCATGGCTGCTAAGCAGACGTCTCAACTCAATTCATTTCATTAACTTATTGACTTTAATTTTATTCTACTTAATCTAAGTTTACACAGTTAAAAATTACTTAACTTTGCCACCGCTGTCTAGGTAATAAAGAAGAAGGGATACTTACTACAAACTCTATTACTGCATTTGCAGTTGTCTAGTACCCATAGTACAAGCTTTGCTTAGTTTGGGACTAAATGGCGTTGTGTGAATGTGTGAAGATTATTATTATTATTATGTTTCTCTTTTCCATAATACTCGGGTCTATTGGAGACCCGGTTCTTTGGAAGGCATACATCGGGCCGAAGCCAAGACGAAGAGGCCCTTTAAGAGATTTTTAATCTGGTAATGGATACACAGGGCAGATACCATCTCTGAACGCACAATATGATACACCCAGAGATGGTCCCTGCCGAGTGCAAAAACTATTGTAGTGCATCTGTAAGGATGCAATAGAAATTTAAATAATAGTCTATGGATGAGTATGTTTAATGGACCGGTTATTGGGCTATGGAAGGAGACTACCGGATACCTGTCGTGATAATCAGTCTCTATATTATAAAAAGACAGGTAGTGACTTGCCACCTCGTTGAGTGGGCCCCACAAAACGGCCGCACATACAGTGCGACAATGGAGCAACATCTCGTAGAGAGAGAGGCTAGAAGCTGCGGAGAGGTGAGTCTGCGGGGCGCCAAATTCCGGTCAACCGTTCAAGGGCCCCCGGCGTTATGACATTTTACACTTCCAGCTTGGAGCATAGGATCCGCTCTTGCGTATTCCAGTCCTGGCCGACCAATGAAGGTAAGCCAGGCCATCAAGGAATCAGGGTCCGTGGTGTCGCCACTCACCAACAGCTCGCCACAAGCTGCCCCTGCGGGCTTATTATTATGTTTCTCTTTTCCATAATACTCGGGTCTATTGGAGACCCGGTTCTTTGGAAGGCATACATCGGGCCGAAGCCAAGACGAAGAGGCCCTTTAAGAGATATTTAATCTGGTAATGGATACACAGGGCAGATACCATCTCTGAACGCACAATATGATACACCCAGTGATGGTCCCTGCCGAGTGCAAAAACTATTGTAGTGCATCTGTAAGGATGCAAAGGAAATTTAAATAATAGACTATGGATGAGTATGTTCAATGGACCGGTTATTGGGCTATGGAAGGAGACTACCGGATACCTGTCGTGATAATCAGTCTCTATATTATAAAAAGACAGGTAGTGACTTGCCACCTCGTTGAGTGGGCCCCACAAAACGGCCGCACATACAGTGCGACAATGGAGCAACATCTCGTAGAGAGAGAGGCTAGAAGCTGCGGAGAGGTGAGTCTGCGGGGCGCCAAATTCCGGTCAACCGTTCAAGGGCCCCCGGCGTTATGACATTTTACACTTCCAGCTTGGAGCATAGGATCCGCTCTTGCGTATTCCAGTCCTGGCCGACCAATGAAGGTAAGCCAGGCCATCAAGGAATCAGGGTCCGTGGTGTCGCCACTCACCAACAGCTCGCCACAAGCTGCCCCTGCGGGCTTATTATTATTATTATTATTATTTTTCAGACGTCCAGTTTCCATTTTACATTTCAATTTACAAATGTTTACATTTGTCTCGTATTAAATAAAGCAATTGTGAATAATAACAAAACATTTAAAAACTTTGGTTTGATTCCCTCTTAAACTTTGTTAGCAAACATGAAAGGTTGCAAGCTGCTGGCGCTGGCCAGACGGATTGTATACCCTATACCATCAATCCGTCTTGCCGTTAATTTTAAGTTTTCATTCTTTTTATTTCGTAAAGATAATATTCACGGAAAGTCTCTTAGTCGCTTTTTACGACATCCATGCGATGAGATGGGGTGGTAACATATTGTTTTCTTAATCCGTCACCACACGGTCTTATTTTATTATTAATTTCCAGTTAAAAAACCGACTTAAGCTAGAGACTTAATTATAATGGTATGGTGTTCTTGGTATTACTATGTAATACCAAGAACTAAATTACTAATCAGAATGAAAACTCTTACTCTTTCTTTCTCTCTTATCGGTTTATAATTGACAGAGTTATGAAGTTCTAAACATGAAAAAAATGCAGACGGACTGAGAACCTCCTCCTTATTTGGAGTCGGATAAAAAGAAAAGCTTAGTTACAGGAATTTGATGAGAGAAAACTACAAAGTAATTATTACAAGTATGTAATAATTACTTTGTAGTGATAAGTATATCATATCTTTGTAGTCTGTGATGGCCTAATATATAATTTATAATCATAAGATCATATATTACCTATAGTAAGCTTCTTACCCGTCTGTAACGCCCCTACATTTAAAAACGTTTTTTCAAATTAACTATCCAAGACCCGCGAAAAACTTCATACTTACATTGTTTTACTACGGAACTATAGAAAGATAAACTTGCCATCTAAGTCAACTTCAATGTAGTCAGTGGATTCATTCTTAATTACACTCATTGTAACTCCAGTTAGAGCTATCCTAAACAAAAATACTATAAATTATGGTAATTTATAAGTATGAATTAGATGCCGCCAAAAAACAAAAAAAAATTAACTAATAAATTGATATTCTTCCCTTTAAACTTATTGCAGTACTGCGAACTTCTCGCACGCTTACATAAAATAATAACAAATTAATACAAACTTATTTCTAAAAAACACTATTCAGTTAATAAAAAGTACAAAAATAATAATCTCTACTCGTAAAAACATAAGTTTCAAAACCAGAGTAACTCATGTCACATGAGCCAAAATGGCGCCGAAAACCATAGTGACCCAAGTGATCTGGGTCACTGTGCTCTATCGCTATTACTTTAAAATTCGAAATGGCAAAACTCTTTTTTATAACGCCATCTATGATTTTATTTTAAAATTAACTTAAAATCATTTTGACTATAAACTTAGAGGTTTTAAGGGGGCATTGCCGTGCCTAACTAAAAAAATCACAAATTGTGGTCTGGGCCGCTCTGGTTCTGGTGGCCTGATATGTACTATAAGTAATCATAATTTATTACGCGAGAATGGAATGAGTAAGTCGCAATTGGTATCCTACCAAAATATTAATAGGAAATTGTCAGCTTGAAGTAGGTACTTTGTCTTAATAGATTTTTGCTATGAAAACCACTATCCGTAATATTATATTCGAATGAAATAAACTAAAATATGAAATAGATTGAATCGAAGAGATTAATTAGCATTTATACCATGCTGTAAAGCATTTATACCATACTGTAGTTAGTTATAAGTGTTAAATTGCACCTATTTATATTAACTTATTTTTCCTTTCGAAATAACTAAATTTTAACCGATTTATATTTATAGGTACTAACTTTCTCGTAACATAAAATACAAGATAATGTTATATTAAGAGAGATTTGCTAGATTAGGGCGACAAACCTGTGACGAATCTATAATAACAAAATTCAGGTTTTATGGTATATTATTGCAGGAAAATCGAGTTGGCCCCACCTCTGCCGCCGAAGCGCAAGTCAACGAACGACAACTCCTTATTGGCTCTCTCCATTGATAGGTTAGTTGTAGAACCTGCTTAGAAAGCTTCAGTTTTATTAACACTTAATCTAACCATAAATAGCTAATTAAAATCATTAGGATTCTAGTTGTTATTTTATTTATTCTATACGAGAAAATGTTGGGGAAAGCAAACAGTTGTTATTCTAAGTTTATATATGGACGTGTGTTTGTGGTTTTAATGCTTTTTAACATCTTCTAAACATAAACAAAATAGGTTTATGATTTGTCCTTATACGCTAGTATACCGCGATAGGGATTTCCTTGTACTTATTTTGTCAATTATTGTACTATTCATACATAATAGTAAACTAATTTATTAAGCTTCGTAGTATTACTTTAAACTATTATCACAAACCTGAAGAGCTTGTTTGCTTAATCTAAAACTACAGACTTAATTGACAAAAAATAAACGTTTTTACATACTACATACTTACATAAACTCACGCCTTTTCCCGTGAGGGGAAGGCTGAGACATAAGACTACTATACGCCTTTTTGTTTAAATATTTTTGTGTTGGAAAAACTTTTTTAGAATATTGCTATCTTATTGTACTCGTGTAACACCCTAACTAATATAATTAATCGTAATTTGTTTTGACATGATTGATATTATGTATTAGATACTTACTTAATAGATAGGTACTTATATTTGGGTAGAATGCAATTTTTTGTCAATCCATTGCAAATGGTGCAGTGGTTAGTAAAACTGCTTGCGGATCTAGTTCCTACAATAATTCAACATGTTGTGTATGAACGATGCGGTTATTTATAAAACTATACATAGTTTACATGTTGTTAGGCTATATAGCCTTGTTAAAGAAATATTATTTTATTTATTTATTTCCCATTTCCTCAGGTTATCATTGCAGTCTCACAGCAGCGGATCTCTGGACTCCATGTTGAACGTGTCCAATGACGATGATAGAAATGCTCATGATTCCAGTAATCACGACCTTGTCTTCGCGACTGCGCCTAATAATGAACTAGTTGGTAAGTAATAAAATTTTAACACATTTAATTTTAATTCGATATTGTTTTCGATAATACTCGCCAAGTTATAAGTAGACTGGGCTTTATGTAGGGCTGTAGATAAATCGCTGCCTGTAACTATAATATGAAAATAACTACAATCCCCCAAAACGTAACAGATAACTATTTTGCATAGTGATTTCCACACCGGCAACACTCTTCCTATATTCAATTGTATGCTTTCCTCGGTATATTGTGGGATTGTGATATTGTTTAATTGCCTACTTAACTTACATTTCGTTAATAGTTTGCATCGTTATAAAATGTTAAACTCCAGTAAATAAAAAAATAATCTGTATATTATTCTGAATCTCGTTACGAGTATATACGCGAGATATTTGTAATTTATTATACTTTCTTAATGCTTGTTATCAATGTTAACTGACATTTAATTAAAAAGTAAAAAGGTCTATTACAATAATTGTAGACAACAATTCAACGAGGCGTAAAATTAATGTATACAATTACAGTCTTGAATTTTACATTGTCTTACTTCATATCTTTATTACAGTTTTATTACACAATATATTTTATTAGTTGTAATTAACTGTTTTACATACATTCATATTAAACTATGTTTTATTTATAAAATTTAAGTTATTTAGTGAAAGTAAAAATACAAGCTCATCAGCCAATTTAAACAAGTATTTATTATTTAAAAAAATATTAAAGCAGTTTTGATTTTAGATGTATTTTACAAGTAGTAATATGCTAGGAATTTAGTTATAGGTTGCTGTTCACTCTAAAAACATTTTTCTGTAATTTGTAATAAGTTTTTATTTTTAGTCGTTTGTTAATGGCATTATTTGTAAAAGAATGTCTTCTCATTGTTAAGTTTTTAAAAGTACAAACTCTTATTGAGTTCGAGTATCGTATAAGTAAGATTAAGATTTGTGTTCGGTGAATATTTTCCCATATATGTATCGAATAATGCTTGAAACTGTATTGTAATTTTTAGCAGACGATTAATTAAATGTTATTGTTATAATGTTTCAGTATGCAGTTGCAACAACATGAGTGAACTGCGCGCCTCGGTAGAATCTCACGAGTCACACATCAACTCCACGCACGCACACGCGCATTCGAACCACAATCGGTATGTCAACCAGTAAGCACTTTTTGTTTTCTTTTTTATTTTTGCACGCTTTTTTTAGTTACATTGAGAAGTTTAATACTTATTAGCCAGGCAACTTTGTTACTTTTACTAGATATTAATATTTATTTAATATTCCATTTAATTTGTTTATGTTTATTTTAATTAATTGATACAATATTAAATTGTGGTTTGTGTAATTAACATATATTTTAAATCAAACTTTAATATTCATATATACCATTAAAAAAATCTCTTACTAGTTTTTAGGAATTCTTATTTTTCTATGTATTTTTTTACAATTATTTATCTTACACTTTCTATAATGTTTCTTTTTGTAATTTATTGGTTCTCTATATTCTTTTAAACTATAAACAGTTAACCCATTTTGGTTGTTATTTACTTTAAGTAATAAGGTGTCGGTTTTATTTACAAGTTTTTCCAACGAGTCTGGCTTCGTGTCCGTCGGCCACGCCGAACTCTCCACGGAACAAAGTTTCACATCGTCGTTCTCCTCACATCACTACTCTAGCCATACTGACAGGTATTCTATCATAACATATTTACATTGCATTATCATTTACAAGTCTTTTCTAATGTTTGTTTGTTTGCACTTTTATAAATCATTCTATCTTTTCAATACCAATCTGTACATGTCTGTTCTTTATTTCTTCAGTATGTCAAAAGAATGTTATATACTTTAAGCAACTTAAAATAATAGCGTTTTTGTTTGTTGGAAAGTATATTAAATGTTGTGAGTATCATGCTTTCTGTAATTGTTTTTGCAGTATTTTTAACAGTACAGACTGTGTGACTGAAATGAAGTGCACACTTCAAAGTTTTGAGGGCCGCATGAATTTAACAAATAGCAACTGTATAACCACACACCATTCTACAAAGTGAGTGTTTACTTCTTTACTATCCATACATACACACACACACACTTTACACTTCGATATTAAATGCTTGTGTTTTTGTTTTGATGTGTTAAATGTTAAAATATATTATCATTTTTAACCTTCACCTAGACATATGAAATTAGTGCATGATTAAGAAAACTTATTAGAAATTATAGTTGCAAACGTCTTTCATTGAAGAATTTAAGGATGCTATAGGTGACATAGAATAAATTTATGTGTATAATATGAAACTTTTTCTTACCATGCATTAAAAATATCTTAACTTAAAAACAACTATTATATGTAATAAAATTGAATAATTTAAGTATTAAAAAATGGTATCAAGGATAACTAACTTAGATTACGATCAGTGGTTTATCGTGTTTTACACAATTGCATGAAACAATTAGTCAAGGACGATTCTTATAGTAATGTAATTGTTTAGATTGGCGAGTATAACGTCAGACGAGTCAGAGACGCCGCCGGAGTTGCCCGCGAAGACACGCCGCAACATTCGTGTCGACGTTCAACAACACTTCCCCACTGTCGAAATAAGGTATTGCCACACAAGGTCATTGTGCTCTTTCATTGTACAACTAATTGCTTTCTTGATCTCTATCTATGGTGTATGGACGGGCAATAGTTATCGTTACGCGATCTGTTATGCGCAATGTTGTGATGTTAGTGAAATTGGTCATGGTTTGTACTCCCATATTAGTCAACTTTTCACAGCTTTGTCATCTGATTGTTGTTAAGTTTCTTGAAAATTGTGTTGTTTAATTTTAGACAAGATAGTGATTTGTGTAATTTTTAAATGAATGTCTGGTTCAGTTAAATTACTATAGTAATAAAAAAGTCCTAATAAAGTGGTCACAAGTTTTGTTTTCATTTGTTACTTTAGTTTCATAAAGATGTTTCGAAATGTTTAAAGTGTGCAATACATTTTAATGCTTTTTATTTTAATACTAGCTGATCCGTGCCCACTTCGTTAGGCGGTAAAAAAAACGCGTCCCTTTTTTAAACATATTTCATTACTGCTTCATTCCTATTAGTCATAGCGTGATACTATATAGAGTACTATACAGAAAGAATTTGAAACATTGGTTCATTAGATCCAGAGAATACCCCCTACAACGTCTCAAACTCACAAATCTTACCTCTTTATAATATTAGTATTGATTTTCTGAAGATTTCATAAGGATGGTATGTAAATTAATTTAAAATAAGTAATTATTTCCTAAAATACAGTGATACTCATAAAAGTATGGACAGGAAATCTGACCATGATGAAAGCAAGGTCTGGTACTAAAAAAAACTGATTCATTTCCACCAGAAGCTTGGAGTTTTCATTAACAGGAAGTAAATAAAATTACGGACATTTTTCCTGATTAATACCATTTTTAAGTTAAGCGTTTTTTTTTCTGTCAAACAATAAATATTGTACCCTTACGTTTAAGCATAAAAATACAGTAGACTACTGTAAATCTAGGCAGCTTTATAGTTGTACCAGAGAATTCTAGATTGCACTTTGAGGAAGGTTAATTTTCTTGGAAAGACATGTATGTAAAACACAAAGAACATCAAGACCTAGGACAATAATTTGTGGATCGCAGGGTCTCTGTCGATGAGTATGTGATGGTGACGTCATGTTGTCTCCCCAGGACGGGCGGCTGCTCGCTGCACGAGGCGCGGCCGCACACGCTGGCGGTGCACGCGCACCCGCACGCCGTGCCGCGCCCGCCGCCGCTGCCGCTCAAGAAGAAACACAGTCAGTATAACCTCTACCTTACATAATTTATACATAATGGGCTACTGCGACATTACGCCTTTTAGTTAGATATTACTAGTATTACTATATTACACAAGCCACCTTTAAAGAATTGTAGAAACACGTCCTGAATAGACTACATACATAAGCTCACAGTTAGTCGTAAATGCTTAACTTTCACTTCAATAGAGTACACTCCTATGTTAATCACTTAATTTGATCTTAGTCTAATTTTTTTGTGCAGAAAAATTAACATTATTGCTTTTACCAATGGCTAGAAGTAAAAGTAGTTTTCCAGTAGTTGTCCAGTAAGCTTAAATGCAATCCCATTAAGACATATTGTAGAGTCACGAAAAGAAGAAAGTACAAGCATTTGTCAAATAAACTAACTGTATGAAGTCTAGACACATTTAACTAATTTTGCGTCTTATTTTTATGAGGACAACTGCTGGTTACTTCTACAGTGATAAACCTAATATCAATGTGCTGTAGGGCTAAGAGAAACCTCACCTATTTATGTAACACTAACCTACACAACCTTATCTAGATATATAATTCCCATGTTCGTCGCAGTAGTCCATTTTAGGCCTGGTGCTAATTGTATGTTACAATTAATTATTCTTGGTGATGGAATCCTGAATGTCATAATTAAGTTCCCTTAAATATCCTTTTCTGGGTTCCGTGCAGTTGCCTAATGCACATAATATCTTGTAGATAAACTACGACTGCTATCTGAATGTTCTATAATATGCTACTTGTGCACTACCTACATAATGTTAATGTTTCTATGTATGCCATTCTGAATTTGTATCTGTTTAATGTTTTGTGATCTGTAATAATGGGTATACTATAAGAATCTGTACTTATATATATTGGAAGAGTTGGTAAATGTTGAATGATGTGGGGTTATAACGGCATGTTTATCTGTTGTGCCGGTGTGCGGTGCGGCAGTGTTCCAAAGCGTCGCGTACAGCGGTGAGTGGATCTATGCATGCACAGCTACTTAGCTACAACAATGCAAGCATAAGTGTTTCTTCATTTAGTTTGTTAAGGTCCACTCCTTGAATGAACAATGGGAGAGTCATCGGATGTGCTTTAGCTATCAAACGCTTACGTCACTTCACTTTGTACATTTTAGGCGCCAATTCACTAGCTGTGTCATCGGGGTCTACCATGATTTACGAATTTATTAATTTATTTAAAGATCAAGAGTCTGTTAACATTTTTACATCTTTATAGATTTGATAAATGTGTTTGGTAACCTTATTAAATAAATGAATCAGTAAAGTCAAAGTATTTTAGGCCAGAAATGAACTCTTATCAATAAAAAATCTTGGGATTTAACTGAGAGACATAAAATATTCACGTTATGTATGTATTTTTATGAGAATCTTTAGACAATAACAGGTCTTATTGATACCAAAGATTTCTCAAGCCATTGTATATTTTGGATCTCTGTCTTTCACCAAACCATCTTCTTTTGGACTTCCCTTTTTAAGGTTTAATCGATGTGTTCTGTTTTCTATAATTTTCTGTTCGTATCATGGGAGACACCAGCTTTCTTATCACGTGCAAAATGATTGTCTAAATGTGCCTTATGCCGCTTAAATTGTATATGTCATATCTAAAACTACATTAAAATGTTAAAATGAAAGATAATAGCTTCATTCTGACTACGCATTGTTGTTGCTTAATGTCTACTTAAACGAAATAAAAACTCATTGTCGCCATTGCTCTTTAGTTTTCATGTTAGTTACTAATGTTAATTAAGGTGTACTAAAAGAATGCACTGGGCTTTTTCGATAGACATACCCCCGGTTTTAGAATGACTGATCAAGTAAAAATCTACTAATCAAGTGTCAAAACTTTCCTTTTCAGGAATTTTTACTTGATCAGTCATTCAGAAACCGGGGGGGATAGGTAAATAAAGTATTCCTATTGACAATAGTCATAACTCTATTTACTCTAATCTGAAATTTCGTCAAGCTCTTCACATTCCTTCTGGTCTAGGTTACGCTGCTATGGTGGTAATTATCAGTAGACATAGGAAGGGCAATTTACGTTTAAAGATCTTAAATGTTGTAATAGAATGCCAATCCATTTAGTTGTAAAAAGGGGTGAGATAAGCAATGTAAATGGTTGCATACCTCATTCGTATATGATAAACGGTGTTGTATTAAAAGAATGCAGACATAAAATTTTTGCTCACATAATGACTTGTTATTTTATACCAACAAACGGTAAGAAGCATGCTACATATTTTTGAGTATAAATCCTCTTTATCTACATGCCAATGAATAATTTTTGATGGACTTTCAAGCATAGTAAAATGAAACGGTATTGATATTACATTTGGTGACATTTTATTAATGTACGCAATACGCCAACGCGTTCATCAGTGTTATTTTACTACACCTTTTTAGTTTGAAATAGTTATAATTTCCATGTTAAC
Source organism: Schrankia costaestrigalis (assembly GCA_905475405.1). Taxonomy (NCBI): domain Eukaryota; kingdom Metazoa; phylum Arthropoda; class Insecta; order Lepidoptera; family Erebidae; genus Schrankia; species Schrankia costaestrigalis. The sequence goes on from FR997826.1 coordinate 13,635,429, forward strand.
ATATAATATTTGTCTTTAGTAATGGCGTATATGGAGATGTTCGGCAATTGCAGTCATCCGCCTAACAACGCTGCAGCGCCTCCAGACATGTTCCGACATTCCATACACACATATAATTTAGCCAGGTAAGTTATATTACTTTGCTTTACTTTAAATGTGTCGTAGATATAAGTAAAAAGAAAAAGAAATACTAGGTGTATTTCTTTCTATCGCTCCAGTTACAACAATTCTTAAACTTGTGAATATCTTTTGTATGATGTATAATTTATATTAAACTAGAACCATTGAATACTGCATGGATTTCGGTTCTCACGACAATTTATAGTCCATTTGTTCAAATGATGCATAAGCTATATTATTGCAAAATTTTAACCTAATCCGTCGAAAAATTTACAATCATCTCTACAAATACATACATCTCTGCGTTATGATAATAATATAATAAACCTGTTTATGTCTTTTTCCAGTGCCAAACACACAAATGACGGAACATTGAGTGTCCAACGTCATCAGCAAGTACAGCGTTCTTTAGCACAGTCGTTTACTGTACAACACTTCGGTAATCCGCCTATGAGGTAAGGATCATTTTAAACAGAGTATACTGTTTTACTACCCTGTCACATTATCTCGAGACCTGGCGTTGATGACGTCACGTCGTGTCGGACGTATCACTGATGCGCCCGTGGCGAGCGCGGGGGTTAAGAGAAGAACGAGACGCGAGGTTCGCATTCCAGCGAGGTCTCTAGATAAAGTGACTGTGTTATACTTATACGACATTTTAGTAGATAAAACATTTCGCGTGCTTCAAGCCAGAGGGGCGTATACGCTGTACCCTTACTTTTCAGGAACAGCAAAAAACTTAATAACTTTTTTTCTAATGAATATACCTGATAAAAATTTTGGATGTGTTTCATGAAAATAAGTTTTTATTTATGTGCAATGTTATTTTTTTGTGTAAGTATTTAAAAACTCGCAATATCGCACTTACGTCTTTTTAGCTCAACAATATTGCACAAAACCTGTTCCATATTTTTTCAGAATATGCTTATATTGGACGGACGTATATATCAAAACTTTTATACGTAATGCGATATTTAAAAAAGATGGTAACTTACTATCACTATCTTAAAACGTCTTTTAAAATTATTTTTCCAAGTCATTAAATCCACTACATGTACTATTTTTGGAGACTATACGTCTATTTGGCTTGTCAAAAATGTGTTAAAAGTTTTGTTCAGAGAACGGACGTATGTATTTATAATTGGATTAATTTCGATGATGTTTAAATAAAACAACAAATAATCAGTAAATTTTGTTAGTAATTTTATAAAAAAAGGAACTTATATAATTGTTTTTATTTTGACGACCTCTGTGGCGTAGAGGTTATATAACATGACTGCTACGCAGAGGTCTCGGGTTCGCTTCCCGCTCAATGCAAATCTTTGTGTGCATGAACATGATTGTTTGCATTGGTCTGAGTGTTTCTATGTATAATCTGTATGTATTTACAAAAAAAAAGTATTTAAGTATGTTTATCCGTTGTCTAGTACCCATAGTACAAGATCTGCTTAATTTGGGACTAGATGATATTGTGTGAATGTGTGAGGAATATTTATTTATTGGTGACGAATCAGAATTGTCAAGCTAAGAAAAGTAGCATAAGTAGGTACATGAAAAATGGCAGGCAGTCTGCAAAAACCGCTATAGAAATAAACTTTTAACGGCATAACGAAAGTCAAGTCCAAAGGTTTCATTTACCAACAGTAGGTTTAGACTGCTTTTTTGTGTCAAATTTAAATTTATAACAATTTAAAGGTTTATTTCGAATAAATTATGTTGTGTGCGTCAAGCAGCGGCGCCATTTCATCAGAGAAGAAATGTTTAGGGCAGTAGGCAACCTCCCAGCTGCGGGTACTGAGTGGAGTATGACTGGAGAGATTGGAACAAGACAAAACATGAAATCAAGGTTGTGGTCATGTTACCGTGCTACTGGTGAAGTGGCTGAAGTGAAGATACCATGGCAAAAAGTCCATCACGCGAAAGACAGTCAAATGTTACTGCCATGCAACTGCCAACCAACTGGCTTAGAGGCTCCAGAAAGAGCGCCACTGTCGTGTGGGTGACCAAACTGTCAGGAGAAGTTGGCATAAAGTCCACCTTTATGCTCGCATATTGCTTTGTACTCCACCACTATGCCAAGCAAATCGAGGACGACTAGAGTGGGCTCATGAACATTTGCTCTGGAAAGATAACCTGTTATGATGAGTCCAGCTTCGGTTTCCACTCGGATTCACGTAGAAAACGTGTTTGGCGAGTTCCTGGTTGTGTCTGTGTTCAATAATGTAAATGTTCAATCTGTTCATATCACGAGGGAACAATTACTTATTATTGAACAGGAATTCGTAATGGTCGAACAACAGACTACGTTTTAATCAACAGCACCATGACGGCTGAAAAATAGCTTAACGAGGTGCTAGTTATAATAGTCTACCCCCATAGACTACAATTGGGCCAATTCTTAAGCTCATGGACGATAACACCCGTCCGCATACAGCGAGAGTGATGATGAGCTGGTTGCAGGAGCACGACGTATCGGTTTTAAGCTGAACAACTCAATCGCCCGAACTAAAACAATTAAACACGCGTAAGACATTTTCCATGGAAGAGCAACATTTTTTGCATACAAGTCGGACCTGGAAGAATATACTGCACCAAAGCCTGAATAACATAATCCAAGCATAAAAAATCGTTGCAGGACCGTTATTTACCGTTTTTTGGGTGTACTGACTACTGATTATTTACTTAACAGTTAAAAACAGATTAATTTTTGCTAAAAATAAGCAAAAGCTTTTGCTTAAGAAACACATTAATTGTCTTTTCTCTGTTATTTCAAGTTATTTACTTATTTGAATAAAAAATGATTTACGCAAATAAAAATAGTTTAAACGGCCTTTATTGAAATATAATGTCGTGACTTTTGAGTATATGTTAGTATTTTATATTTTCTTAATTAATAAGCAAATATAAAATACCCTTAGGCAGTGTTGATGTGTGTATTTTAATAATAAGTTAGTGAAAATAGATAGTTGTATGCACATACGTCTTTGTGGCAAGATACACATTTCGTCAGGCGTAGTTACGGCCGCTGTACGCCTGTCTGGTTCGATGATAATTACTGATCTTTATCATACGTCTAAAAGTATTTTATTAAATATCTTTTTAAATAATATAGCTAGAAATAAAAAAAATGATTTCTAGAAAATTGCATTTTTGTTCATACGCCCCTCTGGTTTGAAGCACGCGATTTAATTGGTTGCATTGTTGTAAAACAGAGCTATGATTTTGAAACACGTGGCGGCTGTTACAAAATCATGAGTTTTAGAGAGCGTAACTGCTTCAAGTACCTATTAAACATCAATGTCGAATGAAATGTAGCAATTGACACGCAAGAACAAATTTCCATGCAAGTCACACTATGATAACGTCAATTATTTTTAATTGACAATATCATTAAAAAAGTGACTTTTTCGTTTCTTCTATTATGTAAGGGGGGCCTCCTTAAACCTACATCTGTGTCGTAAGTTCCAGACGCTGTTATGCAAGTGTTCCGTCCTCTATCACGCGATGGACCCGGCATCCGCACTGAGAATCCATGGAATGTTAAGATTAGGTCTTATCTTAATTTTTATTTTATTTTATTTCAGTGGTTCTGAAGATAGCGTCAATATTATAACTTCAAGTGGAACTAGTCCAATCCCACTGGAACCTCCTCCAGCGCTACCGCCTAAAATGAATAAGACTAAACAGGTAATAACATTATAGAAATATCTTTATATTAATATCAGCCTCTCATGCTATTATAACTTCGTAAGTTGTTTAGGTTTCCTATACACTTATTAAGCATCATCATGAATTAAGGCCAGGAAATTCTGAATTTTGCCAATTAATTTTAAACTATTTTAATTTTCAGCTTCAACTAAGTAACGAGCTATTGCCACCTCCATCACCTCGGCCGTCATCACACAATAGTTCACACAACAGCGTTGATGAAACTTTATTGAACAATGTAAGTTATCGTTTTGGCGCTGTGTACAGTACAGATGTATGTCTGTCTGTCTATGTATGATTAGTTTTTGGTCTATATTAACAAAATGTTGTATTTCAGAACTCCGATGAATCTTTTACCAGTGTAACCGTACCTGGGAAGTTCCCACTTGAAGATGAATTAGAAATGATTGTGCAACAACCCACCCCATCGCCTGTACCGTCGCAGGTGAGACTTGATATTGAAGTATTTTTGTGTTATTCATATTTTTGAAGTAGTAACTATATTTAATTATTTACCATTTCTTGATTCAAAACTTTTGACTGTTAATAAAAAGTCATTAATGGGTCTTATCAAAATTCAAGATTAAGTTGGAATAAATCTGTTATTGAAAATTTTATATTATAGTATTCGTGTCATTGTAGTCTTATTCGTAGGTCTCTTATATTGTACGAAAGATATTCTTCAGAATACAAGATATTCTAAATACTATTTCAACAAAATCTCTTTCAGAGAAGCGAAAGTAGTACAGAACCCGCGCCGCCCACGACGGAGAACAACAGAAACAGTACACCGGCGCCGCCTGACGCAGACGACATTATTCTACAAACTGATATAAGCGCGTGGCTAGTACTCAAGGCTCCGGGCAAAGATGGCGCCGAGACAAGAACCGGCCATCCTGAAGTACGGGGAGGACATCCTGACGCGCTTGTCGTTCTCGCCACTAAAGCTACTAAAGGTACATTATTCCTTCTGAATAATATGTCTAGTTTACAATTACAAAATGTGTAGTCATAGGTATGTTTACTATTCAGCAGATTGGGTAATAGTATTTATGTGTCTCTACCGTTGAGCAGATTGTAATGTGTTTTAATACTTCAATTTATTTGGTATTTAATGTATTTGTTGGTAGTGTTTGTTTCAATGTTTAACTAAATCACGTTATGTCTGGGGAACTAAAGTACATAATTACAAATTAAACTAAAGGTGGAGGCCAGATAACCGCATACATTCATACCAGGACTACAAAAATAAACCATTAATTTTACTCATTAAAATAACAAAAACAGCATGAGAGGGTGCCTAATACTACTTTTTACGAACTGACATCAAAATTACAACGGCCATGTGAATGTTAAATGCAAAGAATATCATTATGGTTATGGACAAACTAATAATCAGTAACATTTTAATAATTTAATCGTTCCTAAATGTCATTGCTTCTCTCTTCTGAACTGTCATGCTTTCACTTTACAGAGACGGACGAGTGTAAGTGGTCGAACCATTCTTTACTAAGGGTCTGGAACATTCTTGCTGGTTTTATTTTTACTAATTATTTTAAGCTTCTTGCTTGTTCTCTGTATATGTATGTATTACTGTTATAATGTAATGAATAATTGCAAGTGTTGGTTATAAAACCAAAACGCTTCTTTATGAAAAAATTGCACCAACAAATATGTAGTGTGTTGGCTGACAAATTTGTAGTTGTTAGTGTAAAGGAGGGCTAATTCCTCTTTTCTGCTTCGCCTTAGCACAAACGAAAACTTCGTAACATATTTTTAAAAGAAATTAAACATGACTTAATTAAATTATCACCATTTTGTATCAAAATTTTTATGACACATTTTCATTATCTTTTTATTATATATTTCTATTTACCATATCATATTTATATTTAGTCTAATGTATAGTACCTACAATATTTAAAAGCTTTAAGTCATTAGAGCATTTAATTTTTAATCAAATAATCAAAGCAAACGGTGTCTAGACAATACAGTAGTATCAGATATCAGACAGTCAAAAATCTTTTACTGCATTTATCAAAGTTAAATAATGTTTATGGAAGCTCACTATGAAATAGAAGAAAAATATGTTACGAAGTAAAAGCTACCGCTTATTCGGTGCGTTGGAGTGCGCTTGTACACATGCGCGGTAGAGAAGTAGGTTGTGACGTGGCGGGTTGTGCGCAGACTTCGCGTACCAGGAGGCGTTCCTGGCGACCTACCGCACGTGGGTGTCGCCCTCGGGGCTCGTGGCGCGCCTGCTGCGGCGCGCGCAGCACCACCGCGCCAGGCAGCACGACCTGCGCTGCACGCTGTCGCTGCTCACGCGCGTCGTCGCCGACCTCACGTGAGTACTTGTATAGCTCTATGAACTCCTTACCTACCCTAATCAACACTGTACCTAACTCTATGTACGATCGACGCCTTATTTACAGTAAACACCAATTAACTTGACTTAAAGTCGTTGCAGTTAGCTGCGTAAATGTCGGCTTTCGAACTAAATGGCGGGGGGTATAGCGAGGGAATGTTTTATTTGTTCATGTCATGAGCGAACTTCTCTAATAGCTAACTTCAGGCTGGCCAAGTTATTTGGCGAGTACTGTATCTTAAAGAACAACTTAATTTCTACATCTGCCACTAAACACAAACTAGTCACGAGAAAGTGCAATCCCGGAACCACACGAGTAGAAGACTTCAGAACCCCAATCCTGCAGTTACAATATCGAATACCCGCGAATAACCTATTTTAGCTATTTTATTGTTAAAAAAGAATGATAAAATGATGGTATAATTTATAAAGATGTCAGTGTTTCTTTCTTAGGCCAAGAACTTTTGGATTCGTCCTTATACGGAGCTAATGGTAAAACAATACTAGAATATTACACTTCTAATACTTAAAATACTACACTTCAATGAAATCCCGTAATTTTACTCAAAATTATTTCAATAAATTACTGATACATCTTTTATTTCGTATTAGTATTTTAACATAACTGTATTTTGCTTTAGGATATCGGACCTGGACTGCCCACTTATGATGGAGATTATGGAGTTTATATATTGGCTTGTGGATGCTGAAGAGTTGCCTATAGCGAAAGCTCTTAGACAAATTCTAGTCGACAAACAAAAACAGTTGCACTTTCAACAAGTAAGTCATTTATAATACCGGTACAGTCACGAGCAATAATATGTACACATTTTCACATTTTGTAAAACAGTTATCTAAAGTTCTGCTAATCCAAAATTGAATATTCGAAGATTAGTTCAAAACTGTACGGAACCTCTTCTAAATTACGAAACAATTTTAGTATTCTAATGTCTAGATAAACGTGCAGAAAGTTTAGAAAATTTGACAATGTGTACATATTATTGCTCGTGACTGTACAAAGAACGTTCCTTTATTTAAGAAAAAATAAGCTTATAAAAATTGAATAAATAAATTACTTTATATTATATTTTTTACTTGAATAATTAAACTACGCAACGTTAATAAAGATAATCTATTGCCTAAACCATGACAGACACGTTACTTCTGGGGTGGGGTCATCATTATAACAAGTTTTAAATGTGAAAATGGGTGTTCCACAAGGCACTACTTTGAGTCCAATCCTTTTCGAAGTTAGTTATTGGTCGTGTTGTTTGATGTATAATCACAATTTTATTACAGACAAACAACAGATACGAATACGACACGCCATGCTATGGAACCGTATCTCTACGCCGCGACACATTGCTGGACTTCAAAGCGACTGAGCTTGCGGAACAGATGACTTTATTAGATGCTGCTCTATTCATACGATTGACTACAGCTGAAGTGTTGTTATGGCACCGTGAACAGTCTGAGGAGAGTTCGCCAAACCTTACGAGGTTTACCGAACATTTTAATAAAATGAGTTATTGGGCGCGCTCTAGGATTTTAGAACAGGTTCGTGCAATTTAATTATTTATGGTTACAGTTAATTCTCATTGAAAGAACAGCGGCGTGCAGCGACCTTAAGAGCAAGAGACAAGTTGGCGCCTCGTTTGTTTAGTCACTAATATTATTATTTATAATATTGCCACAAAAAATCGATGCCCACTGCTTTTTTTTAATGGGAATGAACTTAATAGTTATTAAAACATCAAGTTGATTTACTGATAAAATAAATAGTGATAATTTATTTACGTAACAGTTTAATTATGTATTATTCTTATTTAATAAATTGTATTATATATAAATAAGAATATTATTATATATAATATGTATAATAATATTCTTATTTAATTTAATTACGTTTTATTCTTCAGGACGATGCGCGAGATCGAGAAAAATACGCTAGCAAATTTTTAAAAGTAATGAAAGCTTTGCGTAAAATGAATAATTTCAATTCATATCTCGCGCTGGTATCGGCCCTGGATTCCCCGCCCGTGAGACGTCTGGGCTGGCCGCGCTCCATACTTGACACTTTGCATGACTACTGCACTATTATTGACTCTTCATCGTCGTTCCGCACTTACCGACAGGCACTGGCGGAAACACAGCCACCTTGTATACCATACATGTAAGTATTTCGTTATGTGAATTTATGTTTCATTTTGAACTTCTTATCATTACAACAATTCGTAAACGAAGATCTGATCATTACAACAAATTCATTAACGTGAAACTTATCGATATTAATACCTTTGTTGATCACTAACCCCTATTTGCAATCCCTATGAAACAGTAACATTGTCAAAGAGGAATAATATTCCTCTTTGACAATGTTACTGTTTCTATTTTACAGGATGTGTTACATATTATGTAACACATCCTGTAAAATAGAACACTTACACTTTACATTTTTTTCGTTTATTATATATATTATATACCATTTTCTTTTGCAGTGGTCTAGTCCTTCAAGATCTGACATTCGTCGACATTGGCAATCAAGATCATCTTCCTGACGGTAGTATTAACTTTACCAAGAGATGGCAGCAGTATCACATCATGGAGAATATGAAGAGATTTCATAAAGAGTAAGTTTTTATAGATGTAAAGGCTCTTCCAATAGACATTCATACTACCCAAAATAAACATTGCTTTTACTATATGTAACTAAACTTTAATTTCTGTTTGCGCATTATAAAATATTCAGATGTGTATATAAACTTAAAAATACTTATTTGCTTATAATTAATTAATAAATGTAGTACAAATATTTACTCAATACTCAATTCTTTATTGCGTTCCACGGGTTTTGGTACAAGATGGTAAAGTTAACAAACTCATCGTCACTACCTAAAATAAATTTATAAATTTCCGTAGCAGGCAATACAAGTTCAAGAAGAACGAGCGCATAATGGCAATGTTCAACGAGTTCGATGACGTCCTGAGTGAGGAGGCGATGTGGCAAGTGTCCGAGAGTATCAAGCCACGCGGCGGCCGCGCCCGTCCCGCACCCGCCACGCAGCCGCCCGCCACCACTGCACAGCCTGCCTGAAAATATGTATTACGTCATTGTTTCACGTACGTAACTCATTTGTTTATTCAAAACCATGATTATAACAATAAATAATTACAAACTTGCAAATTAAAGCTACATAAGAATGATCTTTCAAATACATTTCTGACTTCTAAAACTAGGCAACCCTGAATTTTTTCTGCTGAAAATGACATTATTAGACATTGGCCACTGCTATAATGCTGTATTTAGCATAAAATTTAGCAATCTTACTCAGTCAGTCTCTCATTGAGTAAAGTGTAATTTGCTAAAAGAATAGAATAGCTTTGTGCAGATTATTGATTTAACATTTTTGTTACAGGTAAATTATGAATCCAAAGAGTAGAAGGGAGCTAATTGATCGATTCGCTTGAATTATACGTCGAGGTGAATATTACTTTAGAAAAATTGTGATTATCTGTCCTAAAAAGGCCTAATTAATGTTAGTGTATTTATTAATTGTGCGGTTTTCTCGACTGTGATCGAATCGAGAGCAAGAAGTATTCTATGGTGCGCGGACGAGTTGGTTGCCATACGATACCTATGACTATTATTATGTTCTGTATTAAAAGTATTGCGGTTTGAGCATTTACAGTTTCAACGCTTTTCATGTACATTTACAACAAATAATAATGAAGTTAATTGTTTCTATCAGTATTTAAATCGATTTACTGTCGTCTATTACATATCAGCATGTGACTTGCATAGAGTACTAATGAGATGAGCGACGCCTTGGGTGTTTAGAGTAATGTCCTTGAACCTTCTCGTTGTTGCAATTGCCATTGATGTCATAATGTAACATTATTGTGCAAGCCAGCTTCGGAAGATAGCTTTCTATACATCGAATTAGAGGGAATAATGACGTAGATAAACTACTGTTTGACCATAGTGACTTAGTTGTTTATTAAGCATTCTAAAATCATTCAAATGTATTGTTCACCGTGTGTTTCAATAACATTAAAACTTAAGTAGTATCTATATGAAGTGGGACAAGTCATTTTAACTCATGTAAACAGTTTATGTGCTTGCCTCAAACATTAAAACTTTATATATAAGGGGCTTCCAAAAATTAAATAGGAGTGAGAAAGTAGAACCTTCTAGCATTATTTGTATTACTAGCAACTCAACAATAACAGCGTAACAAGGTAAACATATCATTTATAAAACGTGTGCCAAATTGAAAACAACATAACGTGTCCCATTTCTAACATAGTACTTGTAATTCATTAATAGTTAAGATGACATTACTCAAATTTAATAATGCTGTAGTTGCAAGACTAAATTTAGCGCCATTTTAAATATTTGCTTTATACGATAAGCAAATTTTGGCGATGTTTATAAGTAAATAAATTAAACTTTTAATTATTGTCGAAAAACCGTCGCGTCGATGAGACTCATGTTTCTCTCGATTACTTTTATGAACGAAATCAAATTATATTATAACATTTTACATGTAAAACTAAACATATTTAATATGAGACCGGTCTCTTATATTTTTATGACAAATAAATTTTAATGACGAGTTAAAAAAACAAACGTCAATAATGCCATTTCATTCGTGTTAATGTATTATTGTTAATGCAATATTTTTGTGCATTCTCTATAATATTTAAAAAAATCAATGCATATGTTATTTTTGATATTCAAGAACTATATTTTTCCTATAGGTTGCTTACCTGCAAGGAAGCTAATGATGAGATAATTTTGTGGTGTATACATAATAACATTACTTTCTACTGTAACATTTAGATTGAACGCTGTTGACTATGGAGCTGTAGCTAGATATTATATAAACTTTGGTAAATATATATAGTGTAATATTTCGATAGTCTCATGTTCACAGTAATCAAGTTTTTAAAGTAATTCTAGGTCAAATAGTGTTGTTTAATTTGCCTTAAGACAATCGAGTCTTCAGTGAAATAGCAATAAAATGTAATTGTTGTTAGAGTTGGTGCACAATTTGTGATACTAATCATATAGCGTGCCGCTTATCACTCAGTCATTAGTAGTAAGAGTAATAACCCCATTATATACCTAGCATACCTGGCAAGGTGTTGTGTTACTCACTTGTCGATGGCTGCTGCGCCTGCCTTCACTTATTGGCGATCGTGCTCCACTAATGTGTCTGTGTAAGCAATAGAAACTATTATACAAGCAATCAAACTTAAGGTTAATAAACGTATTTTCAGGTAGTTGGTGTATTCAAATGGAACTGTAGCGTTCCAAGCAATAAATAACTAGACCAATATTTAGAATGTTTTACAGTGCTTTACAGTATGTATAAATACATATTTTGATTGTTAGTTAAGTTAATAGGGTATGTTACCATTCTTTGTCTGGTATTATTATTTATTTAGTACTATTATGAAAATATTAAAAGGTAAACGGATATAATTATTATCTAAAAGACTGTCTTAGTGAAATATTTAAAATGTCTCATGTGTAATCACCAAAGTATGATTTCTTACTGTGACGGAATTGCATCAAAATTAACTTATGATATATATTTATGATTAAATTTTAGCCTGGCTCTTTATATATGATAGTGATTAAATTATAACTTTGATGCAATTACTCCATGTATGATAATCCTAATTGACTTTATTTTACAGTACACAATGATAATTAATTGTCACAATGATCTTATTTTCTATCATAAATTAATGTAGATCACATATAGTGAGCAGCGTACATATTTTTGTTGTATTAAAAAGATGGTATTAGTTTTTTTGGGAAACGATTGTTTAAGTTTAAATCTTACTATAAGTAAAGTTTTTTTTTATATATTACTATACTTTAATGTTTATGAGTTAAATGATTTTCATTTTTAAGTAAAATATTGTGTGTCAAGTTTTTTGTAACTATTTTGTAAAATAAATATAGCACTTTATTTACAACAGATATTTTTTTCTTTCATATTTTCTGTTTATCCTTTCCTCGTCCTTTATTTTCTTTTGCAAGGTAATACAAATTAAGTCATCATTGGGTTTATTATTTTCAATATAATTCATATTAAAACTTGCTGGACGCTGCCTGATATGAGACAGTTTTCATTCAAAGTACGTCTTTTTGAGCAGAACTACTCTCCACTAAAAAGGATAAGCTAGTTAAAAATTGTAACGGTAAATAAGTAAGTAAGTATAATGCTTACATAAATGTTCAATGTTCTTATAAATGGTAGGTAGTCTTTGATGATCATTTAGTGTGAGATCAACTTAGAAATCACTCACACACACACTAAGTATTTCTCCTGCATCGATGCGCAATATCGTGCATTAAACGTTTGGAACCAGATGGCCTTGTATGAATGAGTGAGTATTACTTATATTATTATTGTTATGATCTTCGAAAGGAACCACACCAAGGGTTAAAAGCTCAAGTTTTACTTTAAGTAGAGAACTTATCTTTAGTTATTTAAATTAGCAGCATGCATCATTCGTTGATGTTGTTATGTTATGGTGATAGTATTATTGTAGACTCACCGAGCAGAACTGTTAAACTGTAAGTAGATAACTAACAAAGCGTTAAACAAACAGACAAGTCGATGAATACTTGTTGGACTTAAGTATGTGGGACAGAAACACAATCACAGAAGTTACGTAGAGTATTAAATAACCCGTTGTTGCCCGTGGTTCCTGCGATAGTCCCTACAGGGACCACGGGTAAAAAAAAATCCCGTGGGCCCTGTCTAAATTATCAGCAGACTAATTAAAATACGTTGTAATATCATTTAGCGAATATTATGTGTATTTTGATTATAAGAACAAAAGATGTAAGTATCCAAAGAAAGGGGTTGAAGTGTATGTATGGCATGGCACGGCTCAAGCGTTCGCCGCACGTGTATGAAAACAAACGAAACGTACGTTTGCCGTTTGACAAACGCACTGCAAAACGTACGGAAACGCCTAAATTGAGAGAGCCGTTAATGTTAAAAAAAAACAAAAGAACGCTGAGAAAACAAAATACGGTCACCCATCCAAAATATATAACAATCGTAGACCTATGTTCTCAAAGAGCCGGACGATAGGATCACGATCGCTCAACGAAGAGCATACACGGCTCGCTAAACTACCACAACTTACTACATTCGCGCAAAACATGGCGATGCGCTATCCTTTTAGCCTGCAACATTGGTAAGCAGCAAGCTGGCCAGAGCCCGCTAGATGCAAGCTCCTCAACTCTAACACAGTCCAATAGTGTGAATCATATCTCAAACGATTTATAGCGCTCGGTTATGTGTAACTTGTAGTTAAGTAAATATTTTTAACACTAGGCAACATGTGCAAGTTATATTACTACTTTCCTATTTTATAGCCTACCTATCTTACAAGAAAATAAAAGCCCGTATAAGTACCAACAAACCCGAGACTTTCTTCCTTTTACAGATTTAAATATCTTACCAAGATTTATTGCGACACCAGCACAGTTAACCACAGATTATAATAACCATTTATTGTGCAAAAGCTAACACTTTTTACAGCAAACTTTATTATTTCATAAACGATCTATTTTAATTATGACATAGCAATTGAATCAGACAACAATAAATATTATGAAATGTAAATTAAATTGGGATCAAAGAAAGGCAGGTATAATAAATGTAACTGCAAACTGTTCTAGATTTTATATCGAACAATCGTAATTGCCTGGTAAAACGCTCTGTACCAACTTTTTATTGTATTTATTTAATTTTTACAACTCCCTAACAGTTAACAACATAAGTTGGTAAACATATTCGGCCTTATTACAAAATACGGTCTAACTATAAACCACGATTTATGACGTCACAAAACCACTGTTTTTGAAATTTGTTATTGCAAAATCAGTCTTAACGCTAAAGTGTTAAAACTGATTTTGTATTAAGAAATACAAAATCATAAATTTGATAATACAAAATCAGTTTTAATACTTTAGCGTTAAGACTGATTTTGCAATAACAAATTTCAAAAACAGTGGTTTTGTGACGTCATAAATCGTGGTTTATAGTTACACCGTATTTTGTAATAAGGCTGATTATGTATTAAACATCTTAACGCTAAAAGCTTGTTGTGACGAACGAGAAAAGAAAATAGTCTTATCATTTGGTACTGTAATTAGACACAGAACCTACATTTTCCCTCAATCGCTGTACACAAAAAGCGACCTTGTATGTGTTAATCAACTTATGTTCTTGACTGTTTGCTGACCTACGACAAATGTTACAAAATAGCATCGGCAGCGCGGCGTGACAGTTTCGGTATGCAGGTGCCGTGCACAAGTCTGCGGATTCGAATCCCGCTCAGATGGTTATATGGTTATGTATGGTATAAAATGGTTACAGCGCCTAATTACAGTTATCTACAATGTTAAAAATTTATGACGTCAAGAAAATGCAGCAGTAGAGTTTGTTGCGCCGCTTCTTCTCTACTAGCGCTTTGGAGGCGGTGGTAAAGTTTTCTAAACTTTGAAATGTATTTAAACTTAGATTAATAGTACAGTCAAATAAGGCTTAATTAGGGGCAAACCTCGGAATGGAAGCGAATAAGCTGTAAATTTGCATAAACCTTTGTTTTGGTGTACTAATGACTGGTAGAAAAGTCTCATATGATCACGTGTCTGCATCATAAGTTATTCAAGGTCAAAGGTCACGAAAATCAGTTTTTTCCCATTATCTCGTTTTCTATGGGAAATACGCATTTAACGTCATTATAAATATTGTAGACCATAAAATTGTCTACAAAAAATATCTGAACACTTTTCTCCTAAAAAGCATCGCTTTCGAGATATCGTGACTTTAGAGCGCAGGAAAGTCGTATTTTCGACTGTATGCACACACTAGCTTTTTCCCGTGATTTCGCTCGCCTTTATAAATATTATGAAAAATAAGGCTTATTTCAATATATAGTAGCATATGCATGCTTGGTCTCAGCCTAATCGGTTTGAAATTGACAAAGTTACATACAAACTTCCATCCCCTATCTTATCCCTTTAGGGGTAGAATTTATCAAAATCCTTTCTTAGCGGATGCCTACGTTATATCATCTACCTGCATGCCAAAATTCAGCCAGATCTGTCCAGTGGTTTGGGCTGTGCGTTGATAGAACACTAGGTATGTGGTAGGAGTATTCCTACTGGAGAAACCACGTTAATAACGCACGCACAGCCCAAACCACTGGACAGATCTAGCTGAATTTTGGCATGCAGGTAGATGATATAACGTAGGCACCCGCTAAGACAGGATTTTGATAAATTCTACCCCTAAAGGGATAAGATAGGGGATGGAAGTTTGTATGTAACCTTGTCAATTTCAAACCGATTAGGCTGTGACCAAGAATGCATATGCTACTATATATTGAAATAAGCCTTATTTTTCATAATATTTATAAAGGCGAGCGAAATCACGGGAAAAAGCTAGTGTGTGCATATAGTCGAAAATACGACTTTCCTGCGCTCTAAAGTCACGATATCTCGAAAGCGATGCTTTTTAGGAGAAAAGTGTTCAGATATTTTTTGTAGACAATTTTATGATCTACAATATTTATAATGACGTTAAATGCGTATTTCCCATAGAAAACGAGATAATGGGAAAAAACTGATTTTCGTGACCTTTGACCTTGAATAACTTATGATGCAGACACGTGATCATATGAGACTTTTCTACCAGTCATTAGTACACCAAAACAAAGGTTTATGTAAATTTACAGCTTATTCGCTTCCATTCCGAGGTTGAATGCTTATTTGACTGGAGTATAAGTAGTGTTAGATGACGTTAAAAAAGATAAAACGAAAGTTGTATTAATTTTGAATAAAATATTTTGATTCTTCATTCTGATCAATTGCTTGTGCTACCCAAGATGTATTGTTCTTAGCCTTACTTTGTACCTGTTAAGTTTGTAAAAGCCCTTAGACAGCAGCAGACGAGATCCACTAAAACAGGATTATTAAGAAAAACATAATTAGGAATCTAACCAGAGGCATAAGGATACCACAGATATCAGATTCATATTTCTGTGATGGGTACCTAAGTATTAGGCAACGGATAAACTTATTTATTCTTATTTTATTAAAAAAGTAAATAGGTATACATACCATTATACACCATTATATACACAAACATTCACGTTAATGCACACAGAAATTTGCATTGTGCGGGAATCGTTACCGAGGCCTCTACGTAGCAGCTATGGAATAAGTAGGTAAGTACAACTCATTTTTTAGGCAACTTATGCCCGTGACTTTACTCAGGTGATCGTAAATGTTAGGTGTCTAATAAAGAACAGAAATCTATTTTATATAACCTTTTTGTCTCAATCACTAACCTATTGTTAAAAACCGGAATTCTAAAATAAGTAGTGTAGTATGATGTAGTAAGACAGATTACGTGTTACGTGCTACTGTATGTTCGTGATAAAAGTTATTTTCCCCATTTTTTTGTTATTTCGTTACCATTACGGTATTTGAATATTAACTGTATTGCTTTGCCTTTTCCTTAATTACCTATCTTGGCCACCAAAGGCTCAAAAATCGGAGACCTTGTGGCCTGCTTGTCATGTTGTAGAGCATGATGGCGTAAACTTGTAGGTACTAAATTACTTAACTAAATTATTTCATTTCGAGTTTTCCTCCAATTGCAACGATAAAAGTTACGCACTCTATCCCTCTATAGCCTGAATCCGTTGCCATGACAACCTCGGGGAAATTTTTTTTGGGAGGATTCTCTGCCCATCGCTGCACAGCTACCCGGACGAGTGTGATTAATGGTATCCATAATCAATTGATAGATACCTATGTATTTTTATTCTGATTTTAAAAGTACCATTTGTGCCCTAGAACATAATATAATATTGGCTCATAACGGAATCTAACTCTTAACTCGATTACAACAGTTTCGCCATCTCACGGACAAATACTACTTTCCATTTACTATTTCACTCATTCAATTACAAAAATGACAATTTTATTATATTGTTAGAAGTTAACGTCATAAAATAACTGGAGCCAATAAATTTAGCAACTCGGTGTTGCACGAGTGGAGGCGGTGTGGCGGTCCCGATTGATGCTGGTAACAGAAGTATGCTGACGCAAGCGTTGTCGCCGCAGTTGCGGCCTAACACCTTGTGAAATGGTCGTATCCGAAGCTATATTAAACTTCGCCCCACCCCAGTCGTATTATCCTATCACGCGGCATTGCATTTAATATTCAATCATAGAAACACTTATGAATATCACTGAAAATGTCCAAAAAAACATTTATTTTATAAATTGGGAGATATGTAGTTCGTTTTACGAGACAATGTGATCTAAAGGGGCAAAAAAGAAGCTTTATAAATTCTACATTAAATATTGATTTAAAAATTAATTAATCGCAATGGAACGGACGTATTTACTTGTATTATTCCTTACGTTGTGTGCAGTCAAGTGTATAGCTATGTCAAATAATGAATTGGAGGAATTTGCTGAACATCTTAAGAGGACGTCGCAACTAAGTCCAATATTAAAAAGTAAGTGTTATTCTTTACATTTAAATTGTTTCCGAAAGTTTTGTTGATATGTAGAGTCAAAGCTATAAGTGTCCGGAAAACTGGTTACTTGAATACTAATATCCGATCAAGAGTGTCTTGATCACCGAGGATTCCGTACTATCATAAGCGAATATCATCCACAATAATATGTTTGAATAGTGTTGTAACTTTACATATTATTTTTGTTTTATCCTTTTATTTGCAGTAAAGTAATCAGTGTTTTTTTTCCATTGCTTAAGATCCAGAGGTCACTTTCCATTCCTGCACAATGTAAACATTTGTGTGCATAGAATATTTCAGCTTATTAAATTCCAATCCAACGGCCGGGCTGGGGTCACTTCCTCGGCTAAAATCATGGCGAGTAATTAGCTATAATTGTATTACCTTCAATTACTATTTACCTAATATTAATTACTACCTTTTGATTAGGGAACTCTAAAATCTCAAATGAAAGTAAGAGTAAAATGTAATTAATTACTTGTTTTGAATATTTTATGGTAATGTTATGTACGTATTATTTATTGCGAATATTATTAAACTCTTCATAAATAAAATTTCCAATCAAAATAAACATATCAAGGCGGCAGAAGGCAGCTGTTTAGGTAGGTACATCCTTAATAAAGTCGGTGGGCATTGAGGTAATATGTATAGTCGAGAACTAAATGGCTTTATCATCTCTAGAGTTAATATTAGTTGCATGTCATAAAACTATTAGGTTCAATATCGCACAACAAAACATCAGCTAAATCATGACGCTACTTTGACATATCAGTTCTCCTGTATTAGCAAATAGTCGTTAGATATTTATAAAAACAAATGGTAAAGTCAACATTATTGACTGTTACTAGAGCATATTTTCGGTAAAACATTTTATTCTTATGAATTTCTCTCTTTTTTCCTTCTATGTCCATCCCTATCATTTCTTGCATGACGTCATTGGCACATATGTATTTCAATTTAAAGTTTTCGTAATTTTATAATATAAAACAAATTAGGGTAAACCAGCTAATCGTTAGAAGTCCTACAATTATTGGAACTTAAGAGTTAAAAGTGAGGAAAAAGAAAGAAAACACTATAGATTATTCAAGTTCAGTATGATTATTCAAGTTCAAACATTATTTATTTAATATTTTTATCATTTTTTTTTTTCGTGTGTCAACATAGCAACAATAAATTTATCCTTTTATTGGCATTAGTGCCAATAATATTTATTTAATACTATTCAATCACATAATAATGATTAAGTATAAGCAAAGACTAAAGTATTTTATCATTTTATGATATATTATATTTTAGTCTGACACGAAGTCCACTCTTAAGGTGCCAACAATTGGGTGGCTTACCAGCCAATATTTAAATTATACATTTTCAGTTTTTTTGAAATGACAAGCTTGTAATGTCACAAGTAACAAGTTCACTTTAGTTTTAATTTATTTAATGGTTTTTCATGGTTTTTCACATACAAACTCTACAGTTTAATATAGTGACATTTGTATTGTGTTAGTAGATATTATTATTTATTGCGTTGAAGTGAAAGTTTAAAATAGATTGCACTTTTAATCTAAGCATATTTTTGATTACGGTCAACTAATGACGTCAAGCTCACGCATAAACATTAAATAACGATCTTAATGAATTTGAATTATGATAGAACTTTTTGTCAAAACTGATAAAGCCATTTCGTTTTCGGGTATACATATTACCTCAATGTCGGTGGGTGTATTATAAAGATTCAGAAGGTAAATAAAAACCATTACAAGTGGGACCGTGAGGGTCCTCGGGGTCAGTTTGTCGCCGTTAAAGGTTAGGCTGGCCTTAAAGAAAGTGGTCAGCGTAGGGCTCTTTATAGAAAAAGGGTCGATCCTTTCATATTTTCGGGGACCGCTGTTGGATCAAGAGCCGTCCCGACTGGCTTGAGTAATGTCAGTCTTCCGGCGAAAGACCTGTCTGCCTGGGCCAAAGGCAAAAAACTATTACCTGGATTTGATGGCGAGTAGCCTCTTGTTTACGGTATTGGTCAGCTTCATCGTACAAAGCGAGAATGCATGGGAAGCCACTTACATACTGTAGTACGGCGAGCGTAGTGAATAATAGCTTCTTATTGGTCCCTAAAATCTGTCACTGTAGCACCAAGCATCATACTCAAGGGACAATTAATTCAGAAGAAAAATGCTCAAAAACTTCTGTTTATTTCTCCCTTATTACTGAGTGTGCTGTTGGATTTCGAATTCAAGGTGTGTCGCTCACATTCTGTAGGTAGAAAAGGTAAATTCGAAACAAACATTGTACCTTCTGTCAGTCCTGTAAATCTAAGGGCCAGATTCAGAGACCGCACTTTGACTTTACTTTAGCAAAGTCTAGTTATTATCTCTGAATTTGAACAACATTAAAGTAATTTTTCGCATGAAAAAGTTTACTTTAATTATTTATTACTACAAAGTAAACTTTTCATGCGAAAAGATTACTTTAATGTTGTTCAAATTCAGAGATAATAACTAGACTTTGCTAAAGTAAAGTCAAAGTGCGGTCTCTGAATCTGGCCCTAAGGCAGCAGCGTGAAAAGTACGTAAGTAGTTTTCTTCTATTGCAGGGGAGACTGGTCCTTGCAACGGGAGATTTAAGGGTTGTTATTATTATGTCGAAATATTTATGCCAAAAACCAGTGCTAACTAAACGTTTTTATTGTTAGAAGGCGTAGCTGCTGACGAAGAGGATGAAGACGAGATAATTGCCGATGATGCATGGGAAATGAGCGGCAAATTCGAAGGTGATATCATTCTAAACGATCGCCAACGACGAGTTATAGTAGAAACTGTAGCTGCAGGTCTTTCAAGGAATGGTATCAGAGATGATACTAAACGGTGGCCGCATAATGAAGTTATCTACTATATTCAAGTAGAACATTTTTGTAAGTATTAAATATTTAAAGAATATGAAAGATTTTGCTTTCTATAATTATAGCGGAGCGAAGCTAAAAGTTGATCTGATCGGCGTAATACGTAGCTTTCTTCTTGCTGTAAGTATTTTTACACAAAAGTGTCTTTTTGACTTATGAAACCATAATTAGTGTGAAAATGGTAAATAAATATGTAGAAGGAGCAGATGCCCTTATTGGTGTAGTGATTGTGTTTGCTAAGTACATATGTAGAAGTCGCGTAGGTATATTAGTTACTTTTATTATGCACTAATTATTAATTAACTAGTCAGATATTAACTTGATATTAATAAATAAACATTGGCTGTAATAAAATATTTAGTTTAAATATATTATGGTTCATAACTTGTAAATATAATTTGAAGATGTAACAATAGGTAGGTACCCATGTTTTCTTTCTACGTAGAATACAGGGTGGTGTAGTAATGTATGTAACATTTGTTTAGCTTATTAGTAATTACGTACCTACTTATACTTTTTGCAATTAATTAAAATTTATTTTACATTTTTGTATGTTTTCAGCGACTGGTCAAGTGAGTGCTATTATGAATGCACTGGACGACATAGCCGGTGAATCATGCATTAAATTCCGACGATACCAAAGAGGTGATCCTGATGCAGTTGTTATACAGGTGTGAATATACTTCAATAATCTTTTCCTTGCGCAATCTTACTTGGCTGGCTCAAAGCAGCCAAGCAAAAAAGACAACTGCGCAGCCAGCAACTCCAAGCCGGCCAACTTAGATTGCGCGTCTCATCTCATAACAGCCCATTAATGTCCCACTGCAGGGACGGGCCTCCTTCCGTGACGGAGAGATACTAGTTGGCCTACTAATACCACGTTGGCCAGACGGATTGGTATAGGGTTTAATTTCAAGTTTTTCTTCTTTTTATTTCGTATTCACGTATTATTCACGAATAGTCCCTTAGTCGGTTTTTATGACACACATGGGTTGAGATGGGTGGTGACACATTGTATTCTTACTCCGTCACCACACGGATGATTGATGATGATACTTTACTTTATTCTTGACTACCTCACACCACAAGGCAGGGCATAATGCTACGCAAGATAACTTGTGTGATCGACAAAGGATTCTAAAGTCTGGCTTTCTAGCGGTTGAGCATTCGAGTGAGCGTTGAGGTTTTCTGCTCGACTTCCGTGGAATGTAATTTTATACATTCGTACTGAAAACACTTAAGTCTTTTTTCTATTAAGATTCGACTTTTCAATTTTAGCCAAACTGACTTCCACTGTAATGACATCCAAATAATAAAAACTAACAGTAGGTAGGGATCTGATTATTGGAAAAAAATCCGTCATTTATGTTTAAAAATATATATTTATTGTCATTCCACCGAATTTATAGAAAATGGTTTTCTGTTGTCAATTTAATAAACTTCCTTACTTTTTCCTTCCAGGGTAGCAGAAGAGGTTGTTTCTCCCAAGTAGGGTATCAAAGTGGATACCAGGTGCTAAATTTGTCAGGGCGGCATCCGGTAGGACGAGGTTGTTTCCGTCACGGTACAATCGTGCACGAAATGTTGCACACTCTCGGCTTCTACCATATGCAGAGCAGCCCTACTAGAGATGACTATGTTGACATCATCTGGCCAAATATTGTGCAAGGTAAATTGGTCTTTAAGCGTTACATTTAGGTCTTAGTTTGTATTTTGCATTTCGGGCATTCATTACTATCCTGTATCATAGGGTCCAACCATAATACCTTAAAGCATTTTATCATCAACAAGGTTTACATAATCACCCATTTCTGTAGATAACTACAAAATTTAAAAAAAACTGACGATGAGTGTATGAATGTAGAATTGTAGACGAAGCATAGACAAAGCAGATTAAAGATCGTAGAACTTGGCCTTCAATAGCCTCTGCTACTACTGAGAATAAGGCATGAGTTTAAGTATGAAACTCTCTAACTCTCCTTTATGTGCAGGTTGCTTTAAAAGAAATACACGTAAGAACAGCTCCATTTTCTTCTACGAGCAATGGCTCGTAGATGTCTTTAAAAAAAGAATTATAATGAATGAGCTTGGAATGCCAAGCTCATCTATACTAATATTATAAAGAGGTAAAGTTTGTGTGTTTGTTTGTTTGTGTGTTTGTGTGTTTGTGTGTTTGTGACGTTGTAGGGGGTAATCTCTGGATCTACTGAACCGATTTTAAAAATTCTTTCTGTGTTTGTTAGTCCATTTATCGGGGAGTGTCATAGGCTATATAGTATCACGCTATGCCTAATAGGAGTAGAGCAGTAATGAAATATGTTTATAAAAGGGACGCTTAAAAACGTTTATTTTGCTTCTACTGCTTAAACGTCTGGAGATATACTGAAATAATGTAATATAGAATTGTACCCTTAAAAAAGTTTTACAATTAAGACTTAAGATTGTCGTAAAAATGGTAGGGTGTCGTAAAATGATGAAGGGTGTTGTAAAAGATGGAAGGGTGTCGTAAAACTGCAAGGATGTCGTAAAATGATGGAGGGTGTCGTAAAATACATGGAGGGTGTTGAAAAATGATGGAGGGTGTCGTAAAACTGCTAGGGTGTCGTTAATGCATGGAGCGTGTTTTCAAACTGCAAGGGTGTCGTAAAATGATGGAGGGGGAAGTAAAACAGCTAGGGTGTCGTAAAGTGATGGAGGTTGTCGTAAAATGAAGGAGGGTGTCGAAAAATGATGGCGGGTGTCGAAAAATGATGGAGGGTGTCGTAAAACTGCAAGGGTGTCGTAAAACTGCAAGGGTGTCGAAAAATGATGGAGGGTGTCGTAAAACTGCAAGGGTGTCGTTAAACTGCAAGGGTGTCGTAAAACTGAGAGGGTTTCGTAAAACAGCTAGGGTGTCAGAAATGATGAAGGCTGTCGCAAAAGATGGAAGGGTGTCGTAAAACTGCAAGGACGTAGTAAAATGATGGAGGGTGTCGTTAAAAGCATGGAGGGTGTCGTAAAACTGCTAGGTTGTCAAAAAACGATGAAGGGTGTAGTAATAGATGGAAGGATGTCGTAAAACTGCAAGGATGTCGTAAAGTGGTGGAGGGTGTCATAAAATGCATTGAGGGTGTCGTAAAACTGCTAGGGTGTCGTAAAATGCATGGAGGGTGTCGTAAAAGGGCTAGGGTGTCGTAAAAGGATGGAGGGTGTCGTAAAACAGCTAGGGTGTCGTAAAATGATGAAAGCTGTCGTAAAAGATGGAAGGGTGTTGTAAAACTGCAAGGATGTCGTAAAATGATGGAGCGTGTCGTAAAATTCATGGAGGTTGTCGTAAAACTGCTAGAGTGTCGTAAAATGATGGAGGGATGTCGTAAAGAGAGACTAAATGTTCTGCACTTAGTAGACATTGTTTTCTGCCCAGACTTAAGATTATATTCTTTTAAAACATATCTATACTTCTATCTATACTTAATATTATAAAGAGGTAAAGTTTGTGTGTTTGTGTGATTGTGTGTTTGTGACGTTGTAGGGGGTAATCTCTGGATCTACTGAACCGATTTCAAAAATTCTTTCTGTGTTTGATAGTCCATTTATCGGGGAGTGTCATAGGCTATATAGTATCACGCTATGACTAATAGGAGAGGAGCAGTAATGAAATATGTTTATAAAAGGGACGCTTAAAAATGTTTATTTTGCTTCTGCTGCTTAAACGTCTGGAGATATACTGAAATGATGTATTAAAGAATTGTACCTTTAAAAAAGTTTTACAATTAAGTCAGCGATAGCATATATCTATCTTCTAAGGTTGACTCACTACGACCTTTTTTATAATAATCAAATATGATTTAAAGAAATGCATTCTTTGTAAAGGTATTTTGTGTATATGGTATCGACCCTTATCAAAATAAATACGTTAATCATTATATTTATTTAATTTTAAACATAATTGACCTTTACAGCGACGAGATCCGATTATTAGTTTGAAAGATATCTCAGTTTTAAAATAATGCGCGAATAACGTAATATATCTGTCTAACGCGATGTTAGTATAGATGAATTTTCTTAGTATCAACATTTTGGTTGGAGTAAGATTTTTATTTTAATTTTAAATACCTGTCATCATCATAACAGCCCATTAATGTCCCACTGCAGGGAAGTGCCTCCTCCCGTAACGGAGTGATACTTGGCCTACTAATACCACGCTGGCCAGACGGATTGGTAAAGGGTTTAATTTCAAGTTTTCCTTTTTATTTCGTAAAGATAATATTCACGGATAGTCCCTTAGTCGGTTTTTACGACACCCATGGGATGAGAAGGGGTGGTGACATATTGTATTCTTACTCCGTCACCACACGCAGTTAAATACCTGTAAGTACTATAAATTAATTCTACCTCAAAAAGATCGCTTGGTCGGACTAAATTCGGAGGGCGGAGGACCCTGTTCTGTGGCGTTTGTTGAGAGAGGCATTTTGTCCAGCAGTGGACTGCGATAGGCTAATTGGTTTATTGATTAATACCATGTATTCTTAATCCATTTTTACATGGATAATACTCTATACCAATATTATAAAGAGGTAAAGTTTGTGTGTTTGTAAGTTTGTGACGTTGTAAGGGGTAATCTCTGGATCTACAGAACCGATTTTTAAAATTCTTTTTGTCTTAAATAGACCATTTATCGGGGAGTGCCATAGGCTATATAGTATCACGCTATGACTAATAATAGAGGAGCAGTAATGAAACATGTTTAAAAAAGGGAAGCGTTTTTTTCGCCGCTCAACGAAGTGGGCACGGGTCAGCTAGTACTTAATATTATAAAGAGGTAAAGTTTTTGTGTTTGTGACGTTGTAGGGGGTAATCTCTGGATCTACTGAACCGATTTTAAAAATTATTTTAGTGTTGAATAGTCTATTTATCGTGGAGTGTCATAGGCTATATAGTATCACGCTATGGCTAACAGAAATAGAGCGGTAATGATTTTTTTTAAAAAAAGTGACACGTTTTTTTCGCCGCCCTACGAAGTGGGCACGGGTCAGCTAGTTCATTATAATTCTTTTTTTAAAGACATCTCCCGCTCTACCAGATTGAACCATGTGTACGACACATTATGCTACACCCAGGTTATTAAGTTAAAGTCAGCGACCGCTTCCTCACGTGAACGCT
Organism: Schrankia costaestrigalis; assembly: GCA_905475405.1. Classification (NCBI taxonomy): domain Eukaryota; kingdom Metazoa; phylum Arthropoda; class Insecta; order Lepidoptera; family Erebidae; genus Schrankia; species Schrankia costaestrigalis. The sequence continues at coordinate 13,661,258 of FR997826.1, forward strand.
ACCCAATCTGAATATAAATTAACCAATCTAGGCAACAAACGTTAAGTGCGAAGTAACATTTTGATTTCTAATCCGTGTTGCGTCTGTGTTTTATGTTTACATAAGTATTAGTCTGACTCATAGTAGAGTACGACTGTGAAAGGAAAAATCATAATTATTAAGTAGATTATTTATAACTTCAATATTATAACTGACATTTATACTGGTGAGACTGGTGCATTAAAAAAGCTTTAGAACAGTATTATAACACATCAAATTCCCACCACTTAACTTTTACATTTCCTTAATTAAGTAATAACAAACCTACTTCAATAACTTAATATAATTAAGCAAGGAGATATAAATAAATATATTTTAGGTAGAAAGTACTTAATGTTAGTAAAAGCTACGTCCTAATTACCGACTCTACCTTGTTATCCTGGTACTTTTAGAGTTTTGCATCATGTTTTTATTATCATCATAATACGAGTAGGTAGGTATGTCATATCATCCAATGTACGTTAACTGCTGGACATAGGCCTTCTCAAAATATATTCACCCTGCGCGATCCTGGACCTTCCTGATCCATTCGTTTCACGCTGCATTTTCGTTTCGCATTAAGTTTTTAAAGACTGTCACCAGATGAATCAAGTCAAAGACATACATTATTTATTAATTTAACTAAGTATCTGACGAAAGTAGCAAATCAAAGAAATGTTGTTTGGTATGTAAGTAAATATTTATCTGTTTCCAGCGGCAAGGCATAACTTTCGTAAATACGAGTCAGCCTCAGTGTCGAACTTCGGCGTGGAGTATGATTACGACAGCGTTTTGCACTATGGCCGGCGTGCTTTCTCTGTCAACGGTCAAGCTACGATTGTTCCAAAACAGGTAACAGGATATTAATAAACATAGGTACTTACTTTTTACGTTAAAAATATTGTAATTATTTAAGAGAAGATTTTAGGTCGAATTAAGTACTAGTGTTCAGTGTAGGGAAGAGACGAAGTAAAAATAAATGTACGGTGTCACCACGCTATTAAACTATCTGCCCAAATGGGTGTCGTAAAACTTGACCAGGGAAATATCAACAGATGTTATCTCTACATACCATAGTAGCAGCAGCATTAACTTTTAGAGATGCATTCGTACAGATTCTTTTTGTATTCGGCAACCAGAGTAATTTAGATTTTTTTCTCTTCTATAAAGTCAATATTGAGATCCGAAGATAAAAAATACCAATACTGCTTTTATTTATCGAAGAGATTTTAAATAAACGTAATAGTATTTCTGTTATATTAAGTAAATAAATCCTTATATGAATTTATAAATTCCTTAATTTTATATTCCAGAGTGGCGCTCAAATTGGACAAAGATTAGGTTTATCTGATAAAGATAAACAAAAGTTAAATAAAATGTATTGTGACGGAAGTGAACAACAGCTTGAAGATGATGAAATTCAAACTAAAGAGAAGCCAAATGCTAAAAAGAAACCGAAGGCAATTCAAGGCCTTGGATATCATCAAGGTAAAGCTGTACCTTTCGAAGTAGTACGGACACCGCACGGAGTCATTCATGTTCCTCGTACTTATGTATTTCATTATTTTAGTAAGGAGCCGAAAATCATGTCGACGCCGGAAAAAGACGTTCAGGCTGGTAGGAAAATAAAAGATTTTTATAAGGAGCCTGTATCATATGACCAAGAATACAAATACCCTGATTATTATGCGGAAGAATCCGAAAAACCGTCTTATGAAAATAAACAAAGGCCTGTGTATCACTATCATCGGCATGAATATACTCCAGACAAAGAAACATATGATACCAATATGCAAGATGTAAACAGTGAAACAGCAAGAAACAAAAGTTTATCAGAAGATGGTAATGTACAATATGTTGCTACAAAAGACCCAAGTTTAACAGATATATATGACGGATTAACGAAAATAATTAAGTCCCATGTTTATCCATCACAAAATCCAGACTTAAGCATTTACAGAATCAATAACGAATACACTGCTCACATGGTTGCTCCAAAAGAAACTAAAGAAGAACAGGAGAAACCATTTGAAATAATTAGAACAAAAACTCCTTATGAATCTGGCCTGCATTACAGCAATAACATTTATGATATATCTGATTATAAACCTGATGTATATGAAAATCAGTATAATCCAGAGTCTACACCAAAAATTACATATTATAGTCATGATATAAATCATAAAGATGAAAAACAATTTGAGAAGTTATTACAGCATCCTAAATATATAGATCCTTCTTACTCGACATCTTTTTCACGTTATGATGACAAACAAGACTATCCATCACATGAACATTTGCGAAGCCCAGATGAGCAAGAAAAGTATACCTCGAAAGAGGTCTACGGTGGAATGGAGCATTATCCATTATGACATTCAACATAAAATTCAAGTACATATAAATTAGGGATGACATAAAAATATTTTAGATTATCATTTCCGCCATTGGACGTCCTTTGCTAGACATCGATTGAAGGTTGATCAAAATTTGTATTATAGAGCACATCATTCCCCTGCCCTTATCCCAATTTTTTTTTTGGGTCGGCGCAGCATGTCCTTTTCCACATACTGCTAAAAGTTTTGGCTATGTTTTACGGCCGGCCGTCTGTCTGACGCCAACCCTCTTTGGGTAAGCTGTTGTTAGTGATTTACGTTTGACCCGAGGTGCTAGGTGGTATGCACCGCGTCGTAGTATCTTACGACACCCAATGGAGGATATGGGGCAGTCCTATTCTAACCGTGAACCGCACGGCATTGTATTATAGAGCACTCTAATATTTAAAGCTTATTAGGATAAATGCGATAAGAAATATTTTGCAAGTCTCAGTGAGCTTAAAACAATTCACACCAGTGATTAGTTTTAGAGGCTGACATTTTGGTCCTTCGAGCCGGTACATTATGGTCTAGTGAAGAAATAATCTCAAGAGTTTTATACCTAATATAGTAAAGGTATACGATTTTGTTGTTGTTATTAGGTATACCTAAGTATAATTCTTATCTTTTTAATAATATATGACTAAGAGTAGACCCTAAATGTAGTAAGTACCTATTAATGTACTTATCTAAAAAGATACAAGTATTTATTAAGGCGAACAAGCTTTTAGCTGGAATTGGTGTTTTTTTTTTAAATAGGTATAGCTACATTTAAGCATAAAGTTTATTAAATGTTTAAAAAACATCAATGTTGTGTTATTTAGTTTTATGTCTTATCAAAAATCCGTGAAGAATAGCACCTTTCTTAGGCCATTTTACTTAGAAGTAACAATGACGCCAAATAAAGGTAGATAAGTTTGCAAAAATCTCTGTAATACCTATTTTATCTCTTTTACAGAAGGAAAGCTCGGCTTAAAACCCTATAGGTAGGTACCTACCAAAGTAAAAGACATACCAAATTACTTACTGATGTATTAGAGCTCGCCATAATAAACATCTAGTTAGGTAGAGCAGCGCAATACACTCAAGAGTCAATTTTCTTTAAACTTTTGTCATATCAAGCTAGCTAAGGTATAGCAAGGTACATTAAGTATGTAGGTATGTACCTACATTGTAGTCAATGTAAACTTTCCAGTTAGATCGAGCGGCGACAGAACGTTTAATACTTTCCCCACGTTTATGACGACCTTAAATCAACACACTCAAGGCATGTGCAGGTCCTTATGTTCGTGTGCCTACTAGCACAAAGATTTTAATAAGAAGTAGATAAATTCCTCATTATTGACGACCTCTGTGGTGTAGTGGTTATATAACCTGACTGCTACGCAGAGGTCTCGGGTTCGATTCTCGCTCAATGCAAATCTTTGTGTGCATGAACATGATTATTTGCATTGGTCTAGGTGTTTTCTGTGTATAATATGTATGTTTTTACAAAAAAAGATTTAAGTATGTTTATCCGTTGTTTAGTACCCATAGTACAAGCTTTGCTTAGTTCGGGACTAGATGGCGTTAAGTGAGGAATATTAATTTATTCAAAATTCCTTTCCATTCAGCCTATTTAAGTCCCATTTTAAGGACGACCCTCCCCCTATAACCAGTATAGGTAACTTGACCTTATTTTACTTTGCTGTTCATACAGATTGGTAAATGTGTTTCCTTCTTTTGTTTTCGTAAAGAATCAGCGAACTTATTTAGTAGAATAGGCTACTTGACAGAATGAATACTATGAATGCCACACCCTGCGCCTTCCGTTGAGCTGTCGCCATTCTAGAACTTTTATGCTCAATAAACTGTAAATAATACTAGAGAAGCGAAATGTATAAATTTTGTTATAAACTATTTAGCGTCGCGCCAGACACGGTAGCGATTTGCACGAGATCGCGGCTTCAAATCCCACGTAGGGGTGCGCCAAAGTTCACCTAAAATTTCAACTCCTATAATTGGAAGTCCGAAAATGTTCTTCCTAACATTTTTCATCCTAACAATCGCAATTCCTAATTTTTTTGTCCCTAATGTTAATAATCCGAAGCATTCAACTTCATAATTTCAGTAGCAATAAACATCTTTTATCCTATCATTTGTTTTCCTATATTTTCTCAACATAACCATCGTTTATCCTATAATTTAAAGTCATATCTTTTTTGTTTAGATTTCTTTTTATTCATAATAATCAATATTATAAGTATACATTAATTTTGCGTAACTTTGTTGACAACATGTAGGTATAACATAATATACCAAAGACCAGAGCAAAACCAGAGTCCCTCTCCAATCATTCAGTCAAGATCCTGAAAAGAAATGGGTCCTATTTATAATAATTGGTTTAGGTTATGGTAGAACTGTGACCCCAATGCACGAGCCGAGCGAGCGCAGCGAGCGTGCCGCGGCAGCGGCCGGCGAAGTGTAGCACCGAATTGGTCCTTTACTTATTGGTTTAGTTACGGTTACGGTAAACTCTCAGGCCATAAGCATAACCGTGAACGAGTTTGGTTTTATGGATTTCATTCATTTAAGACAAAAATATTCTAATAATTTTAATAAACAATAATTAAAAAAATAATGGTTTAATGTAAAAATGTAAAAAGTTGTTTTGTAATCACAAGAAATAGTATAAAAACAAAACTTTTTATTACTTTCACTTGGTAAATAATTCTTTCTAAGTATGAGAGAAAATATTATGGTGAAAATGTTTAGGGATAAAAGCGTTATGATAAAAAACATTAGGAGTTTAAATATATTTACATAACGATATTATGAATAACGATTTTCGGAAACATGAGTGTTATGAACATCGCCGGTAGCAATACAAATAGTATGAATGAAAACTTTAGGATTTAAAATTTTAGGAAGAGTGATCATTCGGATTACAAATCGTTAGGAAGAACATTTTCGGAAGAAGAACTTTAGGTGAGCCAATATGGACCCCCCACGTAGATGAGGGAAGCTGACAAATAAGGGAGGATTCTTTATGTGGATACCTACTTCAAATACCTGTCTGTAACTAAACTCAAGTCGTAACTGAGGCCAAGCTTCCTAGTTCAGTTAAAAAAGTTCGGTTTTTATTAAAAAAGTAATGGTATGCTATAGATAGAAAAAAAAAGTAACAGAATTAGTACCCACCAAGGGGCTTACAAGCGGAAGTGCTCACCGAAGATTATTGGCTAACTAGAGCAATTTAATCTGCACGCAAAGTTAATGTTAAGTACATATTATTATGACGTTGGTCGTTTTCCGGTTTTTTTTAATTTTAGGGATTTTAGTTTTAGGTATTATGATTATTTGTATTTTAAACTTTTGGTATTTTGAGTTTAGGTGAAACAACCATTAGGTATTTTAATTCTAGGTATTTTGAACTTAGGTATTTTAATGTTAGGTATTTTAATTTTAGGTATTTAGATATGTACCCAATGTCTTCGTGATGGGTTTATTATATAGACATTATTTCACAGAAGAATCGGAACGGTTCAGGGCGCATAGTACCGTGACTGATTCAAACCTACGTATAGGGCGGTGAAGGTGCTCTTACCTGCGCGTTATGCCGCCTAAGTAGTGGCCGCCGTTTAAGGAACGCTGATCAAATCATCCACAGCCTCGGGTGCGGTATGCTATCCCTGCAAAGTAGGAACCGTTCAAAAAAGTCGTGGAAAATTAAGAATTAGGAACTAATAGTTCACACCGAACCCATAATACCGAAGTTCCAGCGACATTTGGAAAGCGAAAAAACTGCGGAAATCGACTGCAAATCGCATGCTATAACCTATACCCCACTGTTTTATGGTAATCTAATAAACATTAGGATATTCTACATAAATAAGTACAATCAACATAGAACCCATGATTTCTAAACCAAATGAAATATGACTTTTTTTAGGGTGAAACACATGTATGTTTTGTTCCTAGTCAAACTCAAAAACAAGTTATTAAAAAGTAAAACACAAACGGTCTTACTCATAAACTCGTATTAAATATTAATCAATCGATTATGGCAATTCTTTACTCATAAAAACAATTTAACTTTAAGCAGTGGTTATTCTATTGATTAAGAGCTGTCAAAATTAACCACTCGTTCGACCTAGTTAAGATGTTGCATAAAAGGCAATATGGCCGTTTTAATATCATCAGCTGTTCGTTTGACAACAGAACTGGTAGTATATTTTTTACGTTTTTTCATTGTAATAGGGTTGTTGTTATAAACATGGATTTTGGAGACTTTTAAAATGATATTGCAATAAAGAGAAACCCCTACAAAGCTAGTTTCGATCCGCTACGAAATTTATCAGGTGAAGAGTTGGGGTTGAAATACTGCTTTAGCAAAAATAATATGAGCTGCATTACAGGATTAGTCTGAATTAGAGTGACCTGATCTCCATGGTGATACCCGAGGTGTAGGTATCTCCGGAGACTTTCAAGTAATGGCAGTAGTCAGATATAGGAGTTGTCATGAGGTGAGTACTTATCTGATCTTATTAGTAGGTACAGTTACAAAATTACATGTGCATCCTTCTTTCTTTAATTCACCATCATCATATCAGCCTATGGTCCTCCATTGCTGAACATAATATGCCTCCTCCCAACTTCCTTGTCCTCAAATAAGTAATAATACTTTTACATGTTAATTCAAATTTCTTTATTTGTTAGAATATGGTACAGAAAAGATCTTAAATTCTAAAGTAGTACACTCATATTCTGCCAAGAATGTTTTGTATGCCACTAATGTGTCACATTTAAGACATTCTAGAAATCTTATATTATCTATAATCTTATTAACAATAATTCAGATTTAAAAACAATAAAACATAGAAAAGCTAATACATCCAATGCATGTCCATGATAGACCGTAAGCAAAGAATTTTCATTGACTACCTGACCAAGTTTATAAAGAGCAATGATCTACTACTTATTTTTTTCAGATAATTGTTCTATAGAGCCTTTCAAATTAGTTTATCATCTATCGTTAATCCTAGAAACTTGAGATTAAGAACTGTATTGATGAGAACATTTTTATATTGAATACTTACTACTTAATATTGTAATTTTGATATTTCTTTTTAGATTCAAGAAGACTGCACTGACATCCATAGCATGAGCCAGCAGACAAGGTGTCAATGGCATTGTTGTGGAAAAACTTACTTTAATATTACTAAAGAAATGTAGATAATTTGAAGCGATTTGTGTTCTTCAAGGGATACATGGTGCTATAGTCTGCATGCATATTAAAATAAGAAATATTGTTATTTAAAATAATAAAATTTTTATTATCACCTATGCATATTCATTTAATAAAGATTCACTATTGACATTACACAAATTATAATTGTTAAAATCAATTATTAAAATCAAAATGTTACAGTTGTATAATCATCTTTTATTTGAGACAAGCATTTCTTCCTCCAGCAAATAAAAAGTTACAAAACAAATACTATTTATAATAGCTCATGTGTTACATTAAACATATTTGCCTGTGTCGAGTACGTAAGTAAGTTTACACAAATTATTAAAAACGACATCAAAAAGCCCCCAGCTAGGTGGACTGACGACCTGGCGCAGGACCGAGTTCTGTGGGCATGTTGGGAGTGGCCTATGTCCAGCATTGCGATAGCTTATGCTTCACTTTTCATTGTTGTTCAGGTGAATTTGACGGAAACGCGTATATTGGAGACAGGAACAGCGTGACCTCGATGCCACCAGCTATTCACCATCACAATGCATATTTCATTATTATGATTAAAACAAATAGTGCTTGAATTATAGTAGTTTTTATACTGCACAAGCTTGCTTTAGTAAGCAGTTACATAGATCGTTGTGGGTTACGGATATTTAATTATTAATTCAAAGATTTTTAGATTTAAAAATCCATCAAGTTTAATTCTCCGTATAGGTTATGTTTTGAAAATCATATCTGTCAAAGTCACGATGTGTCATAATATCGCCATAGACGTAGAAAATCCAATTTTTCATAGCCAATACGTCCGATTCTGCGAAAATAGTCGACTTTTTCATTAATTATCTGTGGTTTCTTTATTTTGTATCGTTCTTTGTTCTTTTACATCATATCTTATTTAAGCAATAGATTATCTGTTTTTATAAGTAAACAAATTTAGTTCATAGTTTAAATGCTTAAGAATTGATCATGTAAGAGACGGCTAATCACTTGCTTTAGAGATTTTTATAAGTAAGGGGGAAACTGTGCTGTTAACTGCTGTCAAAGTCAACCAACTTATTGTCAACAGAACATTGTCAAATCAATCAAATGACAGATCTAAATTTTGCTGATTTTTATTCTTGTTTTTGTTGTTGCCATTTCGCCTTGTTATTTATTTATCATGCAATAAGATAGCGTTAATAATGTCATATTGATAACGTTCATCCACATTCCATTTGAAATGAATATCCAAAAGAGGTGACGACTGTGTAAAGTATTTATTAATTAAAATATTTATTTAATGGGTTGCGCTGTGTCGTGCGTCAACCAAGCGACAATGTCGTTGTTTGGGAAATCTAGTAATGAAACTGATGCACGAGCAAGATTGGAGAGAAAACTGTACATCGCCAAGGAGTCACCTGAGCCAGATTTTGATCTGTCGGACTGCCAGCTTCGTCAAGTTCCATCAGGTGTATTCTCAGTGTGTAAGGTTTACAGAAAAGAGCGTTTGTACTTGCACAATAATAATTTACAAACCTTAGAAGATGGAGGTCAATTGTCTGATTTGTACCTTATCAAGGTAATTAATTTAAGTAGCAATAAAATATCACAACTGCCTAATGACATTAGGTTTTTAGTCAACTTGACTGAATTGTACCTTCAAGACAATTTGTTAAAAAGTCTACCAGAGAACATTCACTTTCTTCAATCTCTACACATACTGGATGTGTCTAATAATAAGCTCAGGAATCTGCCAGCAGCTATAGGTAAGTTAAAGTGCCTAGAAAAGTTGAAACTACTTGATAACAATGAAATAAATGAACTGTGTCCTGAATTATGTTATGCTACTAATCTCACATCTCTAGAAATAAATGGTGAACAGTTTGTATTCCCTCCACCTGAAATTGCTACAAAGAATACTGAAATCATTATGCAATTTTTATGTGAAAAAATGAATGTACAATATAATCCCCCATTGCATACAGAATATGATATTTCAAGTGTTCAAAGTCCAATAAGAATTACAGATCCATTTGCTAAAAACACACTTACATGGGAAGAGCAAGAAGCTGCTATTATTGAACAAGAAAAACGACTTCACAGAGCAGCCAAAGAGCAGAGACAAAAATTCTTAAGTTCAGTTATAACAGAGCAGATTGAACTTGATAATGAGATAGCAAAAGTTCATTTAGTCAAAGAGAAAGACAGACAAAAACTTATTAAGTCTATTCAAGAAGATGAACAAGAAATAGAGTGCTTAGTTAAGAACTTTATTCAATCTGATTCATTGCAACCAGAGATAATACAGCAGCAACTAGCATATGAACAGGCTGAGCATGACAGGCTACTAGAGATCACTCGACAGAATTATGATAATATTAAAAAGGCTGATGTATTGAGAGCAATGGAAATGCAAATAGAAGAAGATTACAATATTCAACATTCCAAAAAATACTATGATGACTCTTTGAATAATGTGAAACAGAGTGTGCTCTTACAAGAATCAGAAGTTAGTGAAAAATTATCTGAATTCTTAAATGCCAAGGATCAATCACGCTCAGTTCTTGTTGGAGAACTTCTTGAAAACCAGGATGTGCAGAAGGCTATGGTTGGATCGTTGCTTGAAAAAGTGGATGCAAAGAGTTGGAGCTTGAACCAAGAAATATCCTTAATTTCCTTGCATTTAGCCCGGCTTAGTGTTATAGAACAAGAGAAGAAACAATTGCACATAACTTATAATTATAATCAGTTACTGCAACAAAGAGTTCATCTAATTAATCTACTAGATGATCTTTTTGATCAACAAAATAAGAGAAGAAAACAATTAGTGGAGACACTGCGTGAAATGGAAAGTGAATCTAATAAGTCCAATGATTTTTGGTTGAAAAACTATCAGAAGCTAATGGAATCTGCTCCTAAAACTTTATTAGACATTGGCAAAGCTCTTGATCCAGCATTAGCTAATAATTTGTTGCAGGAAGGTGTTATACACTGTCTACCGTTCTTAGTTAAATTCTTATTTTCTGGTGAACCTCTATTTAATATGACAGAGGAGGAACTAAGATCTAATGGTGTTTCTTTATCAGCGGACAGACAAGCTATTCTTAAAGCCATACATTCTTATGTTGGAATAAGTCAGAATCACAACTTTGAGGCTTCAACATCTGTAGAACCAACGCCTCCTGGTGTACCAGAGGAACAGAACTGCACAGGGGTTGTTACTACAAACCAAACAGATGACTTTGTAACAGAGGCAGAATGTGTGATATGTATGGATGCTAAGAGTGAAGTAGTATTTGTTCCATGTGGGCATATGTGTTGTTGTTATCCATGTTCACAGAATGAAATGGACAGTTGTCCTATGTGCAGGAGCATTATTGAAAGGAAAATCAAAGTTATTATAGCATGATAATGCATAGAAAACATAGGTAAGTTAAATCAGTTGTACTGCTATTTTTTTATTGCTTATAGATATCCTTAAACATATATGACTGCTAAACTTTCTGTATGGTTTGTTTGGCTAAAAATACTCCTTTTTACCCTAAAATGTTGCAAAATAGCATGAGAAGAAAACTTCAAAAAACTCTAATATTATAATTTTTTTAGTTTTAGGTTTAGTTTCCTTTGTTTGTGTGCCTGTTCATACACGTTTAGGGATATTAAAGGAAGGGTATGTATTGTATATTGACAATATCCTGTACATTATTACTTAATAACAAGTTTGTATAGACATTTAATTTTATTGTATGACAATCTATGCTCACAGGAGGAGAAATAATTATCTTTACAGTTCAAAATATCATACAGATTATAATTTAAAAGCATTTTGTTTATAAATTTCAGGTTAAAGAAAAAGAACTGAAGAAACCTGTTACTCAATATTATGCAGGATATATTAGTCTACTTTAGCTTGTGAAGTGGATCAACTATCTATCTGTAGTATAAGGTTACATTTTACATTATAATCTAAGTAAGTACATACTACACTGTCACATTATCTAGAGACTTAGACCACATCGCTAGAATGCGAACCTCGCGTCCCGTTCTCCTTTCAACCCCCGCGCTCGCCACGGGCGTATCATCAGTGATTCGTCCGACGCGACGTGACGTCATCGACGCCAGGTCTCGAGATAACTTGACCGGGTAGTACATTATATGAGTTATGTTTGCACAATATTGCACAAGGTTATAAATCAATACACTTTCAACAATAAAATAACAAGATATTGCCCAATTTATGGGCTGTGGATATAATATGTTTACATTACATAACAATTTATAGGCAATGGGCGAAACAATTGTCGTACATTATTATTTTATTAGTTAACTATCTACTTGGCTTTTACAGAATTACGTAGGTAATTAACTAATAAAATTATATACCAAAAATAATTTATCTAAAGATAAATATTGCCATAATTTTCTATGAATAGAATTAAGTTTGTTGAATGATTTATATTTTTACAAAAATAATGAAATTATAAAGACATTAATTATAAAGATAATCTTAAGTCTTTACGCTTATGCCTTGAGTCAAACATATAAACGTTTTCTCACCCACTATTATTCTCACGATTTTCACAAAGCAATTATGGATAAAGAAGGTAAAAAAGACATTAAAATAATATTTATTCTATTTAAAAAAATTAGTAGAAAGTTATCTCTATTTTGCTTGAAATAAAGTCTCTTTTAATTTATCTCAAATTGAAGCAGTACAAATCAAAGTATGAGGTAACTGAGAAGCCAGAGTGGTCTGTATTGCAACTGTAGAAGAAATCTTTTACTATAACATTAATTTCATTAAACATCTTTGGTCTATAATATTCATAGATCTGTATTATACCTACTATTAGAGTACTAAGTTACCACAACTACAGCCAAGAAGCATCTGATTGTGGTTACTAGTATTATGTGACCAAAGCATATGCTTGTTGGGACTGACTTTATAAAGTTATCATTAATCAGCTAGCCAGAACGAAATGCTGCCTATCATTAAGTTTTCAATTTAGAGTCAAAAGTATGTAGGTATGTACTTATTTTTGACCTTGGCTATTCACTGGCGAGCTGGCTCGATCGATCGATGCGTTTTAATAATAACGCGACATTTGTCATTCTATTTCATTAGGTAGGTAGATACTCAATCAATTGTAATAATGGACTTCATAGAAACGATTTATTGATTTCGTTTTTTTTAAATGGTTTGTTGATATCCGCTTTTGTGGTGGACGGTTGTATTTACGTAGTACCTACCTAATACTATGGTCTCTACCCCGCGTGTTACGTTGTAGGTACAATAAAATCATGAACAAAAGTTTTAGTTAAAGTTATAGGTACGGTCAGCCGCAAAGTAATCTAACCCCCTTTATGAATATAATAGCGCGCTAAAGGGGTTAGATTTCTTTGCAGCTGACTGTACCTATACAGTTTTATCACTGTACAGATTTTAGTTGTATAGTCGTGAGAATGTCACATACAAAGAGATACCTACTTTCAGAAGATTGCATTTACATATAAAAATGCTCTAGGTAGGTATCTGTGTAAAAATAAACACGCTTACGATTATATCTATCATATTATTATTGATAACGGATTGTAAAATAATAAGTACTATAGTGTATTCACGGAGACGAGTTAGTAGAGCGCTATCTCACTCACACAATTTTTTAATTGCGATTGGTCAGTGATAAACGCTAAGGCGGTGTACACAGTACCAGTACTTTTTAGTCTACTCATACTTCCCGTGCTGTGCAGACGTGCTCATACTTGTGACTGTATGCTCGACTTGTGAACCGGCTGGTGTATTGGATTTTATAATTTATTAATGAACTAACGACTGGCTTGAAAACACCTTCAGGTGTGCATTTTTTTTTAATAAATGGTCCATGGTAATTTTTAAGCATCGCAGGTGTGCTAATGACCCGTTTATTGTTCTTTTGTCATAAATGAGCATTACCATAGTAAAATACTATTTCCCAATTTTGGTATATTAAACTGGTGCGCTACATCCATTGTTATTGTTATCATTAAGTTATTGTTATATTCTCATTGTTGAAACACGTGTTTTATAACATTTTTATATTCTTGTTGAGAGTGAGGATGAGGATGGAGGATGGAAGGTGGTCTAAATATGTTTGAGTCGAAGAAACAAGGCGATTATCACAAGGAGATGAATGCCGAAGAATTTGAAATTTTTTTTTTTTTTTTTTTTTTTTTTTTTTTTTTTTTTTTTTTTTTTTTTTTTTTAGAAAAGACAACTCCCGCACTAGGGATCATGCCCTGTGTCGCGGGGACCTTTTACAAACATCAATTAACGAACACAAAGAACACCCAGACCAGGACAATAATTTGTGGATCTCACAAATTATTGTCCTGCGTGGGGATCGAACCCACAACCAGCCGCTTGCGCTACCGTCGCGCCACCAAGGTCGTAAATTTGAAAATTGGTTTAGAGAAGTTTGAAATAAGCTAGATGATAATTCTGTGATAGTCATGGATAACGCTTCTTATCACTCTAGAAAAATAGAGGGAATCCCAAAAGCCCAATTTAAAAAAACAGGATACTTGTAATTGGTTACGAGAAAAAAATATTAGCTATAACGCTGAAATGTTAAAACGTGAATTATTAAATATCGTTAAAAATCATAGACCGACCATACGACGCTTGCATTATACACGAAATGTCAAAATCACAAACCAAAACTGTATTGAGACTGCCGCCGTATCATTGTCTCGAATTCTCCTCAATTTATCCTCGAATTTATTTCTTTCCTTCATATCCATCAGATACCCATAAAAAAATCTATCAAATTAATGTCTCTCAATTTATACGACAGACGAAGCCGCAGTAATAAACTAAGCGAACTTTTAAGAAGCGCAGTGTGAACGCACATTTACATTTCTAAGGATTTGTTAACGCCCACCGACCCTAGAAAAGTATTTTTTGTCCTTGTCATTTGTATGATAATGTGCGACAAAGAAGGCGCTATACTAACTCGTCTCCGTGAATACACTATAGTATTAAATTTAAGACAGTATATCTTTTATTACACATTCAAGGATATGCGTCATATGTATTAATAGAATGAACGTACAGTTGTGAATTTAAATTTAATTTCCTCATAGGACTACATTATAGATACGCAGTCATTTTGACCAAAATTCATTGTATGTACTTTGATATCATGATCTCAAACATCTAGCTTATTTAAATCAACAAAGCAATAGGCTAATAAAGTGTGTCTTATTGTAACAAACTATATGCAATGATTGTAATTTAAAACAAGCAGAAATGTGAATGGTTTTGCCGAAGAAAAATATTAATGGCCCTAATCATCTAGACATCACAATAAATCAGATAAATAAATTGAAATTAATTGATGGTAATCAATTTATTATCATTATTAAATAACTAGTGTAACTTCTTTAAGTATTTTATTAAAATACACTCTGATCTTAAGCAGAGAACATGAAACACAATGTGGCCTTCTTTGGCTTATTTTTCATTGATATTATAAAAATCTTAAAACACAAAATAAACCCGTGACTTTGTTTATTTATATCTTTACAGACGACGATAAATATACGACTATCTTTAATAAATAATAATGTAATTAATCTATTCTTCCTATCTAATTTCTATCTAAAAAATTAAGGCAATATTTGATTGTGAGATATACAAGTGGGTAAAGATAATAACTTGTCTTTTACTATAAAATTTGCTTTGAATATTCATTATTATAAAGCGTGTCTCATAAAATTTCTTATGTAAAACAAAGACTTTATCTAATAAATAATGTATAATGAGTCAATCTAAAAGATTGTGCCTTCTAGTTCGACGCTCGCGTATCGATACTTTATTCACATGTGTGAGTTATGGCATTTATTGTAAAAAGAGGTTTGATAATCTTAAAATACACACATCAAAAAAGTCTAAGCAACATGCATGATATTACAAATTTACCATTTATATTAATTTATTTTACCATTTATTTTAATTATAACGTTGTATTTTATTTTTAAAATAATATTTTTAGGGTTCTATGATGTAAAAATAACAGCTGTTTTCTTTATAAGTTCTTTTAATAACAGAAATTAACAATATTAGAATATACAGGTACATAAGAAACTAAACTTTTTTTTTACAAATTGAAATTTCTTAAGAAAATGAATTTATTGTGAAAGAATAGGACAATTTAATACAAAGTATGGCCTCCTCTGCTATTCAGAACTTGTCGGCAACGATTATTCATTGAATTAATGAGACTGTTTATGTCATCTTGCGGTATTCGCTCCCAATGGAATTGTAGCAAATCCTTCAGCTGTTGGGTTGTTGTCACTCCGTCCAAGTCCTTCAAAACACGTCTCTGGAGCATGTCCCATGCGTGCTCGATGGGGTTGAGGTCTGGCGATTGTGCAGGCCAGGGCAATACCTGGATGTTCTCCGTTGCCAAGTATTCACTGGTTCGCCGAGCTGTATGTGAACGCGCATTGTCATGCATTAACGTAAAATCGGAGCCAAAGGTTTGTGCAAATGGATGGACATAAGGTCTGAGAATATCCTCAACGTAATTTTCAGCGTTCATGTTTCCATTTACAAAAGCGAGCTCAGTTCGCCTGTTCTTCATAATACCCGCCCATACCATAACTGTTGAGCCGCTGTATGGATGAACTTCCTGAACGCACCTGAGTCTTTCAGTATTTCCGGGTCGACGGTACACTCGCACCCTTCTTGTATCAGGCCTAAACCCGAATCGCGACTCATCGGAAAACATAATTTTATCCCATTGTTCCTGGGTCCATGTTATGCGTTCTCTACACCATTCATTTCGACGAGCGCGATTCCCGTGACGTATCGGTGGGCACCTGATAGGGCGTCGAGCTCGTAGGCCGTACTCATGCAGTCGATTTCGCACAGTTTGGGGACTTACATCAACACCACTTGAATTTTGTAGCCTCAAACTTATCTCTCGAGCGGTTAACATCGGCTGGCGTCTTGCAGTCAGTTGTATGTACCGGTCTTGCCGAGTGGTTGTACTCCTTTTACGGCCTGGATGCTGTTCAGCGGGTTCCCCTGTATTATTGTAGCGCTGCCAAAGACGACAAATAACACTTCTATGAATACCAAAATGTCGAGATACCTGAGATTGATTACTTCCCGCTTGCAACATCCCTACAGCTCTTTGCATTTCATCTGCCGTCAAATGACGTCGCTCCATGACGTAAAGAATATCTAACAATTCAATTTTGTCGCCAACTGTATTTAAATGGTTGGTAAAATTATAAAATCAAGACTAAAACGTAGCAATTAACATGCACTCAAATTCAAACAAATTCGCAGTCATTTGAATTTTATGAAAAAAAACAAAACAATCGAAATTTTTTTTTTACAACCAGCCAGTATGTCATCAATAACAAAAAAGTTTACTTACCTATACACTTTGAGTGAGTAAATACTTAGAAATTAATTAATATAAATGGTAAATTTGTAATATCATGCATGTTGCTTAGACTTTTTTGATGTGTGTATTATGTAAGAATGGATCTGTATGGAATGTACCTGTGTTTTGAAGTTTTTTTTTTTATTTATACTTGTGTCCGAGAAAAGCTCATACATTTAATGTAAGTATTTAGTTCTTTAGGCTCATTTTGTTGTATTGCCTACCACATACGGGATGCCTATAGTGCACGCACGTATGTATAAGGTCACGTATACGTGCACGTACATATTCGATATAATTTGCTTTCGCGATCGCTACTACGTTTAACCTGCTTTTTTGAATGAAGGTGTGCACTTGTAAATGCATCCAGTATGTAGGGAAACATTGTGTACAGTACCCGTCCGTAAATAATGCACAACAAATTATGATTTGATAGTGTGCGACAAAGATGCTCTACGAAGTCGAAATTGGCCGATTGTCTTTTTACAAAAGTCGATGTGCAATATTTACGGCCGGGTACTGTATAAAGATTTAGTTTTTATTATTATGCACAGGTGTGCAACGTGTTAGTCTGTTATTATGCTCAGGTGTATAAATGAGTATGTATATCTGTCGCAGGGAAATGAGAAAACCAGGGATTTCACGAAATCACTAGGGATATCACGAAATCCCGGTAAATGTCGAAAATGCCTTGCACTTCGGCGGCCGCTGCCGCGGCACGCTCGCTTCGCTCGCTCGCCTCGTGCATTACGGTCACAGTTCTAACCTAACCTAACCCACAGAAGAAAGAATTTTTGTGCTTTTTAACCTACAAACAAAAATATGAGCATTTCTTTTTTAGTACAAATGGTATTTCGTCATATCCCTAGGGATTTCGTGAAATCCCTGGTTTCCTCATTTACCTGCGACATATCCATAGTTGCTTTGTTAATTTTATTATTGTATTTTATTATTTAGAAACGTTTTTATTTCAAAGAGGTTACTTATATAATTTTATGTGGGCGCAGGAAATTATAATTCTGTCTGTTATGTTATTCAGAAACTTTTAAGTCCAATAGTGCAAGGACCTTGTTATAGTGCTTATTTTAGTCGACGCTCTGATTATATAATCTTGTAATTTAACAGAAAAGACGTTTAGTTCTCGGCTAAACTGCAGAGGAATGAAGGGAGTAACGTAAAAACTCGAATGAAGCAGCGACTATTAGTATTGCTAGACAAGAAAAAAATATAATGCACTTATAATATTACATGAGATTATATAAGATCTTGGAAGGATTAACCTTATTTATTTTTATTTGATTTTGGAACCAAATATTTATTTGCATTTAAATGGCTGAAGAGAGTGGAGACAGAAACTGTTTGGGTATTCATGATGACGTATAAAAATGGCGAATAGAATGTTACATACTTTTGTACGTTAGATTGTTCATCGGTCAGGCATGTAATCAGTTTTTTGTAGACAAACCCAAAAAACACCAAAGAGTAATTTGTATGTACAATCTACATTTTTATAAGCATTGGAACTTTATTTAGCATTGGAATTTTAATTGGGTATGGCGAAATAAGTATATATACCACGCTGGACAACCGAATGGGCACTTGTACGTTTTTATAGCCACATGGGCTATTTGACTATTTGTGAACATACGGAGAGCAATAAATATTTGAGTTTGAGTTTGACTTCTACAAATACTTTGTATTGCTGTTATTTCGCTTAGACTCTATTTGTATTAGGATCTAGTCTGAAAAAAGACATGATGGCTTTTGGCTATAATATTTTTATATAGGTGCATGAAAGTCAACTAAAACTAATATTGTAAAGTACCTATTTTATTTATTTAAAAGTACGTAGGTATAGAAAAGTACGTATATATTATTTTCTTTTAACGTGATTTTATATTTTTATTTTTTTATATACACAAATATAATAATAAATGCGTCATTAGAGTTGTAATTAGTATATTAAAACATTTTAAATTTTCATAAAGATAGATAGGTAGGCTATTAAATTAATATTATATAGAACATCTAGTTACGCCCTATTAAAGCAATAAAATATCGTCTCTGGCAAGATAATTTGAATTTGGAAAAATTGAAAAGGTATTCGTTTTAGGTATGATTGTATAATTTTCATTATTATAAATGTATCTTTGAAGATAGGTTACAAGGAACCTTGCGGAGTAGAAGATAACATTATTGTTATCTTCCACCTTGAGTATCATTAAGGGTAGAAAATGATTTTGTATTTTATTCAGAGTAGGAAAACACGTCACTTATGTAATAAGTAGGTACTTAAATGAAATTAAAGCAAAGTTCGTTAGTGTTAGTGTCAGTGTCTGTAAATAATAATTTACAGACACAAACACAACAACAGGTATACTTATAAACAAATGAAGCTTGAGAGATATAAGAGACTTGGTCCCATCATTTTAATACACACTTTTTGTTTTAAGGAAATACTTTCCTGTGCTGCGATGTTTATGGCTGAGCAGAGAAATGTTGCAATAATTTCTCTTATTACATAAGTGTCGTGTTTTCCTACTCTAAATAAAATAAGACTCTTGTCTTTGAAGGTTTCTTGTTTGTATCTTCAGTAGTTATTAGGTATCTTTTATAATTTGTAATGTATTTGCCTATATTAGCTTTATCTGCCATATTTAGATTTTAATGAATACTCGCCATTTATAAATGATGAAGCAAAATATGTAGGTACTGAGGTGTTTTATTGCGACGAGGTTTATAGTCATACTTTTATTTTGATTGCAGTCTTAACGGACTTTTAATAAAAAGAACAGTTTTTTTTTAAATTCTTGAACAAAACATTTTAAAAGTTAATAAAACCTTTAAAATGTTTAGCTTCTATTTTCGAAACATCATAAATCATTGCAATAAATCCTATTTAGTTAATAAAAACTAAATATTTTGAGAGTAAATAAGGCTACTCTTTTCTTTGATTTATTATTAGTAGGTATATATTTTCGCAATAACCTCATATTTTTTTAAAATTTTCTTTTAAGATTGTCTGCAAATTCAGAAGCCTGCATTTGGTTATATGCATCATTTGATCTTTTCGTGATATTATAAAGTGATTTAGTCCTATAAATAAATTATATTTTGATTTATTTAGTTAAGTTTGTAGATACCTGTTTTTAATTTTATGCCCGCCAGTTTCCATTTAATATTAAGATATTGAAAAGTGGTTATGTATAAAGGCTGTTTAAACAATGCGTGTGATGTGGTCGTTATTGAACACCCTATATTCACTGTACGTGTGCAAGGAAATTAATATTTTATGGATTGTTACACTACGTTTTTATTTATAAATAAAATATCCTTTGAAATTTGATGTTTTAATTCACATTCGTTTGTACCTCATATAGCTGTGGCTAGTAGACATATACATAATTATTGTTTTTTACAGATAATATGTACCTATTTAAGACAGATTAGTTAAGAAATAGAGCATCAAAAATGAAAAACAGCAAATAAAACTACTATAGTGTGACCACAGGAGCTGTGCACCTCCTGAGGTATGCGCGCGGCGAGAGGGGGGTGGACATATAGAGTACATGATAAATACTGGTATAGAATAAACAGTCTATGATGTAGCTACTAGCGACATCTGACGCAATATACTTAAGTTATTTGGCTGGTACTGGTCGCTGCACGAGCGGCTGTAGCAATTTTCTATTAAAAGACAGTTTTTTTAAAAACTCCAAGAAAGTATTTATATTGTTGTATCGTTTTAAGCTTAAATAGGAACATTATTTGTATTTTTCTAATCTAACTTTGAGAAAAATGACATCTAGCGGAATGTATCAAATACTCTAAGAACATGAAATTCTTAAAGAAAAATATAATGTTCGAATTGTTATGACACTGCCGTCAAAACTCGTGACAGCAGGTAGGTGTCCGTTATAATAGCATACACAAGAGCTATAATGAGTTGGTTACTATGCCAAAAAACTCTGCATAAATAAAAATAAAAATAAATCCAATTGTTAAGATTAATGATGAGGAATAAGAAATCGTTAACACTACAGTATTCCTAGGAATTACTTTATACAGATTACCCCCTTACTCATAAACACCTCTTAAATTTAAGTTAATTGATTACCTTAAATTCTTACGGTTTTATTTAGTATAAGTTTGATTTTACAAATAATAATCTCGCTAAACAGTGATTAAATTTAAGAGGCGTTTATGAGTAAGGGGTGAGTTCTTATTTATCACCTGCATATTTTAATAAAATATGAGTATATTTGGGTTACATTGTGATCAACTAAGTAAGTGTAATATATTACAGATATGTCTATAAAGTCGTCAAATTTGTGATTTTTATTAGTTCATTAATCTACAATAAACTAATACTGACTTACGAAGAACAATGTAAACAATGAGTAGAGTAGGTAAATCAAATTGGCACGCGGGAAGTGATTTTTAAAGTTATAAGGCGATGTTTAGCGGAGCTCGATTCTGGTCAACTTTTATGCGATTTGGATGATGTTTATGGGGAAACTGCAACTTTGATGGGTATGTAATCGTGTTACTGTTTTTCGTAATCTGTCTTAAGTAATAAATTCACTCCATTTGAGATCTAGAGACCAAAAACACCTTTATTGCCCGTGGACCACCTCGTAGTTCACCCAGGTGAGCTACGGGGATTTTTTTTTACCCGTAGTCCACCTGGTGTACCACGGGAATTTTTTTTGTTCCCCGTAGTTCACCTGGTTGTACCACGGGAAATAATTTTTACCCGTGGTCCACCTGACACTTGGCGCTCTTCTATCAATACTCTCAAGTATAATAACCTTTTTATGCGACTCTCTGCAGTCTATAAATCTAAGTATTAAAGCAAATGAATATCGCTGACATACTCCTGTTTAGTCTGATTAAGTCACAATTGCCAAAGTTTAATCCCATGATATACCACTGTGACTTTGAACAAGGAGCAATCAATGGCATACAAATGGTATATCCAAAAGTTGAAGTTCGTGGATGCTTCTATCACTGGCATAGAGCATTATGGCGAAAAGCTAAATTTCTAAACCTGAAATCTAAATACTACAGCAGCTCTGCCACTTCTGTCAAATAATAAAATGCTAGATGGCTTACATTACATCATTTCTGAAGGTTTTAATTTAAATATGGACAAATTTTTCAATTATGTCGAAAGCTTTTGGAAAATCAGATATTTTAAGGCCATTCCTATGTGTTTTCGGTCAAAGGCTTTCATGCCAAACTAAGTAAAAAAATTAATAAAAACAGCACGAATTTATTACGACTCTTGACTGTCAGCACAATAACTATTGCTAAATCAAAAAGGAGCAAATTAGATGTTAAAAACGATGATTATATAAAAGATATTCAGATGCAGTTAATTAATAACTATATTTCTGTACGCGTCGCTTTAGAAAAAATACTCTAGTAAAACTACGTTTACCTATCAATTAAGTAAAGAATTATTTTTTAAAATCTATTATGATTTATTGGTCACGGGTAGATCCATAATTTAATTTTATAAGAAATTTTATAAGAAGTAGGGAAATTAGTAGGGAATTTTATAAGAAGTAGGGTGGAGAAGACTGGGCACAGAAAGACAAACAACTTGGTTGTGCCCCGAATGTAAGCACAAGGCGCACGCGTCTTCTCCTAGAGTACCAATAGATGACACTAAGATCGATCCGTCAACGCTGCAAAAGATAGAAGTCATGCTTGCCTCCCTATCCGACTTACCCAATCTAGTGGAAAAACTACGGGACGAAGTCGCGGAACTAAGTGCAAAACTTGACAGTCAAAAAATTGAAGAGTTCAATACTAGGCTAGAAGACATAGAATCAAGATTATGCACCGTGGAGATTTTGAAAACCGAGCAAGATAAGCTCAGTAATAAAATTAAAACATGCGAGGGTAAATTCTCAAAGATAGAAAAGGAAATCAAGCTTCAAAACGATATAATAACAGACTTACGTAATAAATCTAAAATCATGGAAATGGAATACAATAAATCTCAACAACAGAATCGTTTCCTTAATATTGAATTAGTTTGTGTGCCAGAAAATACTAACGAAAATTTGCCACAGATACTCCTCCAGGTGGCAACATTTGTTAACGCGGATATAGGGGCCGATGACATCAAGTTTATAACACGAGTACAACCTCACCGTTCGAACCCTGGGCGCCCTAGAAGAATTATAGCAAAACTAAAGAATAGAAGAGCTAAGGACATTTTAATTGCTAAATTTAGAATAGCAAACAAAGAAAAAGGTATTACTTCCAGGGACCTTGGTTACCAGGAAAACTCAAGTAAGATCTTTATTAATGAACACTTGACAATAGCAAACAAACTACTACTCAATAATTGCCGTCAGCGTGCGCAGGAACTAAACATAAAATTTATTTGGGTAAAAAACTGCTCAATTTTTATGCGGCGAAACGAAAAATCACCGGCCATAATAATAAACACCGAAGAAGATATACAAAAACTTTTATCCCAAAATTGATATGTTTGTCTGACTTAATTATTACATTTATAATATCCTATCTCACAACTCATCTATTCTCACGTACTCACAAAAATACACTCACACATACAATAAACACACTGATCAGTTTCACCCATAAATTTCCCATAAGGTATCTCCATTGTAAATACAACTTAGATAAAGTGTTGATAACTCCTGGCCAACTAATATTCATTATAATTATTCGTGTAGTTTTGCTTGAACCGCGGGTAGTTTTGATAAGTTTTTATTTTCACCCTCCTTAACTCGACAAAAATACATAGGTTAATTTACGATTATCAAAGCATATAAATGACTACACGTAGTTTATCTATATTTTACCAAAACGCGCGCGGGCTCAGGACAAAATTAACGCAGTTCTATCGGAATATTGAGATGTGCGAGTTTGACATAATAGTGGTTACAGAAAGTTGGTTGTGCGACGGTATTTTGGACACAGAATTGTGCGACAGTCGTTTTAATGTGTTTAGGTGCGATCGCCTGGAACCACGTAAGGGTGGCGGAGTGTTACTGTGTGTGAAACGGGATTTATCTACTGTGACACGCACGGACATCTCCGTGGATGGCGTGGAATCGGTATGGACTACGATAAGAAGTGTTTCTGCCACAGCTGCTTCGGTTAGTAGTCTTCATCTAGTCTCTGTATACATACCTCCTAACAGCAATTCACATGAAATGCTATGCAATTTTAGGAACACTTTGGAGTCTTTTCACGCTTCCTGCCCTCATGATTCTTTTTTAATAATAGGAGACTTTAATCTACCGCTTGTAAATTGGACAAGATACGGTCATGTCATTAAAAATACTTCAAATACGAAATTGTGCATAGCGACAAACGAGTTTCTTAATTGTCTAGACTTTTTAGGTATGACTCAATACAATCTAATACCTAATTATTGTGGAAACGTGTTGGATCTAGTTATATCTAATATCTCATTAGAATGTAAACAAAGCGAGTTTTCACTCGTAGATATTGACCGATATCATATACCGATTGAAATAAGTATCAATACTTACACATACAAACCAATTACGTCTCGATCACGGTTAATAAAACGATTTTTTAAAGCCGATTACTTTCAAATAAATAAGGAGTTATGTGAGGTAGATTGGAATGACTGTTTAAATTCAAAACGGTGTGTCGATGAGATGGTGGACTGTATGTATTTAAAATTGGACTCGGTTATTGATAAATTTGTGCCTTCGGTAAGGGTGAATGGCAGGTTTAGATATCCTAAATGGTATTCTTCTTCGTTAATTAATGCTATTAAAGAAAAATCTAAAGTACACAATAAATGGAAAAGGTATAAAAATCCTCGCGATTACGCCGAATTTTCTTTATTAAGAAAAAGAATTAAAAACCTACAAAGCGACTGTTATGCAAAACATACCGCTAGATGTGAGAAAGAAATAAGAAACTCGCCTCGGGAATTTTGGACCTACATTAAAAATAAACGTCAAGCGTCTGGTTACCCAAGTCACATGAAATATAATGGTAATACTCTTTCTAACTGCGAGGACATTTGCAACGGGTTTAACCAGTATTTCCATAGCGTCTTCCAACCAGCCCTCCCCACCGAGAATAATGTAATTTTCCCAGAGTCTCATCACACAAACATTGTTCACTCTATAACAGTAACTAATAAGATCCTAAAAAATATTTTCAGCAAACTGAACATCAAAAATGGCGCTGGCTCGGACGGTTTACCAGCTGTTTTTATTAAGAAGTGTGAGGTGAGTTTAACTATACCTTTACAAATAATATTTCAAAAGTCTTTAAATGTCGGTGTTTTTCCTAGACGATGGAAAGATGCACAAATTGTCCCAATATATAAAAAAGGTACTAAAACAGATATATGCAATTATAGAGCCATTTCGTTACTTAATATATTTGGAAAAATGTTGGAAAAGGTTGTATACGATTACGTTTATAACACTGCGCAGCACTGTATACCGACTTCGCAGCACGGCTTTGTAAAAAACCGTACGGTGTGTTCAAATCTATTAGAATTAAGTACTTATATAATAAAACATATGCCAAACGCTCAAATTGACGTTATATATACTGATTTTGAAAAAGCGTTTGATCGTGTGAATTATTCTATCCTGATTTCGAAACTAAACGCTGTAGGAATAAAGGGTAATTTACTTCGTTGGCTTGAGTCATACCTAAGAAATAGACGACAGGCAGTGGTGATAGGCGGATGCAGATCTGACCTTGTAAATGTCACTTCCGGTGTGCCCCAGGGATCATTACTATCACCTTTGCTCTACAATATTTATTTGCATGATCTTCCAGAGTGTTTTCAAAACTCTCAACACCTATTGTACGCAGATGACAAAAAAATCTATTTAAAAATCGAACGCCCTGAGGATTGTTTACTTCTCCAATCAGATTTAAACAGACTTACTGACTATTACACTAGTAATAAGATACAAGTAAACATATCTAAATGCTCAGTAATAAGTTTTAGTAGGAAAAAAGAACCTATCACCTACATTTACACTTTAGCAAATGAAGAAGTGCCGAGAAAGTCAGAGGTCAGAGATTTGGGGGTAATACTCGACAATAAATTCACTTTTACTAATCATATAGAAGCAATAATTAGTAAAGCTTACAGGTCCCTTGGGTTTGTCATACGAAATGGTAGCGCTTTTAAGGATCCGCAGTGTTGCAAGGTGTTATATTTTAGCTATGTGAGAAGCGTTTTGGAATTCGCTAGTGTAATTTGGAGACCGTTTTTTAATATACACATAAATAAAATAGAAAATATTCAAAAAAAATTTATTAAATATTTAAACTACAAAACACAACAAGTAAATGATTCGTATGAGGAATCCTGTCGTAGTCACAGACTGTATACATTGGAAGAAAGACGTCAGATGGCGGATATGCTTCTTCTGTACGACATATTTAATAATAAACTTGACTGCACTCCTCTGCTGGAGGAAATAGGGTTTAATGTGCCTTCCAGACGAACAAGACACACTCCCCTATTGACCGTACCGACAGCTTTAAGCAAATATAAGAAAATGTCACCTTTCGTCCGATTACCGAACATATATAATGAAAAGTTTTCCTCTTTGGACCCTTTCAACACTCCTCGTAATTCTTACAGAACGAATATGCTGCAAATACTCGACCAAAAACGGTGAATCAAATAGCGCACTAATTTCTTTGTCCTTCCACAAACAGACATACATACATACACAAACACTTACATACACACACTCACATATACACATATATCGTAAATAAGTATATTATTACCAATATCCAATTTACATAATTTTAATAATATAATAGCTTTATATAAAATGTCTACTCTGTATTGTAATTAATTTATAAGTGTGCTTCATAATTGGCGTATTGTTTTTAATTTCTATATTGTAAATTATTATTGTCAGCTGTGAAGAACCATTGTATAAATAAAATAAATAAATAAATAAATAACTTACTGTTAGAAACATATGGCTATGCTGGTGGACTACGGGTAAAAAAAAATCCCCCTGGCTCACCTGGGTGAACTACGAGGTGGTCCACGGGCAATAAAGGCAAAAACAGGCATTGTGTACATAGCACATTTTTAGGTTAGATATTCATTGTAAGTAAGAAAAATCGTAGTACGACCATTTCTGTTGATACATTATCAGTTGAGTATAATTCAGTCAAGATTTATCCCAATTTGTATTTGAATTAATTGCTTTATGTCTATATTACGGTTGATATTGATAACTAAACTATGTCACTTTCGCATCGACTGGTCTGTCTACAAAAAATAATTAATTGCAATATTTTATTAAATTTTATATCATTTAGCTCTTAGTGAATCCATGTTAAATGATATCTTGTTGGTTAATATTTAACACTGAATAAATTTTAGTTGTAGTAGTAATTTTAGTAGTTATTCTTTCCATTCCATTAGAATTATTAAATTTAAAAATAACAGATTTAAAAATAATGAAAAGCTTGAAACTCCGGGTAAACACAGGCAAGGCCGGCCAAAGAAAGAAATGTATGTTTCTATATTTCTGCTCTCCCCCACAAAATACAATTATGTTCTACAGTAAAAAAGAGGTATATAACATTTTTCTTCTTTTACCTGTATTTTGTTTCTAGTTATGCCTAAATTTATTGTAGGTATAATCAAATGTTCAATTTACATAACTTTGGTAAAATTTCGAGTTCCAACCCTCAGAAAATTGCAGATGATAGCTAGAACTGAGATGGATTTTAATTGTAGTCTTTCTACGCAAAACTTTAAATGCAATAGGCTTACCTACAAGAAATGCCCTAGTATTTTAAGTGCTCTAATAGTGTAGTGTTATTTGAACATAATTGTTTTGAAAACTATTTTGTCAGACTAAATAGCACAGCACAGTGGTGCCCTAATTTTTTGTCAGGACTTTATAGACAGACTGTACCTACATTTAAAAAAAATAGTTGTTGTAGTTTTAATATTATAGCGTAATGAAATAACTCCATCCCGGCCCCTAAGAACCGTTAATATCTCCGATAATATTGAATTTTCTATTGAAATAAAGTGTTACACAGGCGTTATTTCAGGGTTACATTTCTACTGTATTAACAGAATTACTGTACCTATGTTTTGTAGTTCTCGAGACATTCAAATCACTTGTGAGCATATTATCTGTACCAGTACTATGAACATAAATTAACATGGATTTTTGACATATTCCACTGTGAATTCGCATAAAGCATTTACCTACACTAATTCAGTCAGAATTTCACGCATTATTTTTACATAAAGAATTTTTCAAAAGAAAAGTTCCCTTTCTATCAGAACTATCACGTGTACGCTACCATAACGGACACCTATTTTTTCTTCGTCCCCCACTTCGCCGCGCATAACTCAGGGGGTGCACAGCTCCTGTGGTCACACTATAACTGAAATTATTGACAACAAAAAAAGTCATTCTTTTTCCCGCCGCAAAAACAGAACATTTTCTTTTGAACGCTGCGCTGCCTGTCAAAAATTAAACTTGATTCATACTTATATATGAAATATGAAAGGATGCAAAAATATACGACGCTATACAGGTCCCTTTTGTCTACGAGCTTATGCCAAAGTAGTTGGTATCTTACATTCTACGATTAGGAAAGACAAATACAAATCCACGGCGAAGTGCCAATAGGTTCTATCTCAGACCAAATTTTACAGGAAACGGAAAAAAGTAATTAATTATTTAATTTTCAATCAATCAAAATATTTGAAATAAATTTAGAATAACAATAATGTATGCTTAATAAATTATGATAAATTAGCATATTTTGTAACAGAATTGTTTTTTTTTTGTTTTGGTAATAATTCGATAATTTAGTTGTAAGGTATTTCCACATGTAAATTAGAATAAAAACAAATGTTCACTAAAACATGCAAATAATACCGTTCAATTCAAATCGATAAAAAAGTGAATTTCTCAAAAATGTCAGTTAGGAGTTATTAGCACTTCTGATAAAGTTGCATATCTAAATGACTGCATCGATTTCGATAAAGTTTAATGCAGCAGGTAATATCCTTAGATAATGCCTTTCTGTCACTTAACAAATCCCCGCTACGATCACGCTTCGAGAGCATGAAAGGCTGATTATACTTATAGTTAATTACAGAATACAACAAAACAAAAAATATTGCTAAACCAATAAAAGTTATTTTATTAATAAAAACATTGAAAAAATACAAGGTCGAATTCTGCCATCACGTTTATCAGCAACATGGGTCTGGGCCATCATAACAGTCCTTTGTAACACGCGATACAAACTATTATAATGGAGTTTACACGTAAATAGCAATTACTGGAAAGCCTTTCATGTCAACCCTCTTACCCTTCAGAAACATAAAGGCGATTTCCCAATAAAGGTACCTACCTAAATTGGTCGGTGGGTA
This sequence comes from Schrankia costaestrigalis, assembly GCA_905475405.1. NCBI lineage: Eukaryota > Metazoa > Arthropoda > Insecta > Lepidoptera > Erebidae > Schrankia > Schrankia costaestrigalis. The sequence goes on from FR997826.1 coordinate 13,690,721, forward strand.
TCTATTTAATAATAATGATAAAGTGTTTACTACTATTAACCTTGTTATTAAGCGACTGGAAGCTGGAGGAGGTTCTCAAATCAGTTGTGTTTTTTGTTGTATCTAAACTACATGTAAATTCCTTGAGCATTTAAAATAAAACTTATTTGTTTGTCTTCCAATTTTTTCTTTAATTCCATAGAAATTGTAGTCTGGTTTTATAAAAGCAATGTTATAAGCTGATTTCGTACTATCGGTACTAGACTTTTTGTAGATACATTTATAGAAACACGTTAAGTACGTACACTTTGTTAGACTGTCTGATAAGTGTTGCATTTCCATCACTACATGAGATCAAGGCTTATAAGGCTGCGGCCTGCTACAAACTAATCTACTTTGTGTACCCGTCTGTTTTGCAGGTTGTGTGTTTGTTATCCCTTTCCAATGAATCAAAATTAAATCTACACACATCAAAAAAGTCTAAGCAACATGCATGATATTACAAATTTACCATTTATATTAATTTATTTTACCATTTATTTTAATTATAACGTTGTATTTTATTTTTAAAATAATATTTTTAGGGTTCTATGATGTAAAAATAACAGCTGTTTTCTTTATAAGTTCTTTTAATAACAGAAATTAACAATATTAGAATATACAGGTACATAAGAAACTAAACTTTTTTTTTACAAATTGAAATTTCTTAAGAAAATGATTTTATTGTGAAAGAATAGGACAATTTAATACAAAGTATGGCCTCCTCTGCTATTCAGAACTTGTCGGCAACGATTATTCATTGAATTAATGAGACTGTTTATGTCATCTTGCGGTATTCGCTCCCAATGGAATTGTAGCAAATCCTTCAGCTGTTGGGTTGTTGTCACTCCGTCCAAGTCCTTCAAAACACGTCTCTGGAGCATGTCCCATGCGTGCTCGATGGGGTTGAGGTCTGGCGATTGTGCAGGCCAGGGCAATACCTGGATGTTCTCCGTTGCCAAGTATTCACTGGTTCGCCGAGCTGTATGTGAACGCGCATTGTCATGCATTAACGTAAAATCGGAGCCAAAGGTTTGTGCAAATGGATGGACATAAGGTCTGAGAATATCCTCAACGTAATTTTCAGCGTTCATGTTTCCATTTACAAAAGCGAGCTCAGTTCGCCTGTTCTTCATAATACCCGCCCATACCATAACTGTTGAGCCGCTGTATGGATGAACTTCCTGAACGCACCTGAGTCTTTCAGTATTTCCGGGTCGACGGTACACTCGCACCCTTCTTGTATCAGGCCTAAACCCGAATCGCGACTCATCGGAAAACATAATTTTATCCCATTGTTCCTGGGTCCATGTTATGCGTTCTCTACACCATTCATTTCGACGAGCGCGATTCCCGTGACGTATCGGTGGGCACCTGATAGGGCGTCGAGCTCGTAGGCCGTACTCATGCAGTCGATTTCGCACAGTTTGGGGACTTACATCAACACCACTTGAATTTTGTAGCCTCAAACTTATCTCTCGAGCGGTTAACATCGGCTGGCGTCTTGCAGTCAGTTGTATGTACCGGTCTTGCCGAGTGGTTGTACTCCTTTTACGGCCTGGATGCTGTTCAGCGGGTTCCCCTGTATTATTGTAGCGCTGCCAAAGACGACAAATAACACTTCTATGAATACCAAAATGTCGAGATACCTGAGATTGATTACTTCCCGCTTGCAACATCCCTACAGCTCTTTGCATTTCATCTGCCGTCAAATGACGTCGCTCCATGACGTAAAGAATATCTAACAATTCAATTTTGTCGCCAACTGTATTTAAATGGTTGGTAAAATTATAAAATCAAGACTAAAACGTAGCAATTAACATGCACTCAAATTCAAACAAATTCGCAGTCATTTGAATTTTATGAAAAAAAACAAAACATAATCGAAATTTTTTTACCTATACACTTGAAGTTTACTTACCTATACACTTTGAGTGAGTAAATACTTAGAAATTAATTAATATAAATGGTAAATTTGTAATATCATGCATGTTGCTTAGACTTTTTTGATGTGTGTATTTTGGCGTCTTTAGAATAAAGAAACGTAGGCCCATTTCACCGTAATATACTTACTTTGGAATATGAATACTGGGTTTAGCTCGAAGAGATAGGTATGTATAGATTTGATACGTATCTATACGGTAATAAATCCCAAGAAATATTAAAAAAATCCGTACAGAAATTCCCATTGAGAGTCGACTAAGTAATTTTATGTAAATAAGCCTACTTATAATATGGGGTAAGGCACATCCCGCGAAGATACGTCACTCAGAAGATATGCCAACCAAAGCCAGACGAGGAAATTGAATTGAAAGAGCTTACGTACTGATATATCAATAATAAAATGAAAGTCTGTAGATACGGCGTCGCTACTCCGAAAGCTCGATTGACTAGTCTTTTATAATATAAATGTTAGCTTGGAGTTTTTCTATCTTGTTTTTGGGTGTAATTTTAAGAGATAACTTCGGCACTATGTATAGTGCCATTTGTCGCAGTGATTTTTCATTCATTTACATAATAAACAGACAACATGTAAGATATCGCAACGTTTTTTTTCTTCAAGACGAATGGAAAGTCTCGACCGGAAGAACACTCAAAGGAAGATACATGCTTCCTTGGAGTGTCGTAAATAGGGTTAGTATCTTATTATTACTTACACTGTGATTTATATTTTTATTTTACGTGTAATATAAGGTCGTTTAAGTAGTTATAATTCCTTTACATAGTTGGGCTTAATGGATAGGTACGAGAAGTTGCTTTTACATTAATTCCACGTCCTTTACCTACGCAGTGTTACGATAAAGTCAACAGTGGTTACCTACGTAATCTTTTAGACACAATATATTGTGCTCTACTAAGCCGGGTTTCATTGGGACCTGTCTGTGGGAGATTATAGGACCACTTTTAGGTTTTATGTTAAACAAATATAGCCTCTAATGCATTGACCTAAGAGTCAATAGTTTTTGTTAACTTATGTACCTACTATTGATTTTTGTTAGTGACCAATGGATTGAAATGTAATTTAATAATATAGGCAAAGATCCTATCTTATCTAAAGTTATTTGGGGACTCTGTTTTCATGAATATTTATTTTCTTTGTTTATAGGAATAAGTTACTGTTGTCTTCTGGTAGATTTTTATACACCTACATAACTCTATGTTACAAGTTTTTCTACGTATGAATATAGCCACGTATAAACGGATTTTTTAAGCATTATTTCGGGATGTAGTTATTAGTGATGACATATCGCTCACAAGGTCCGTAAAGTAATGGGAAACTACAAAAGTAAAAAGTCTATTTGTACTAAAAATATAATACTACACAAAAACACAAAACGACTGGTAAACTGCAGTCTTACTTTATTAAATCAAGTTTCGATTAAGCGTCTCTTGACGGCTCTGTGTTAAAGATAAATAGATTTTCTACTAAACTGACCCATTTTTACTCGAATAAAATTGATTTTTACAAAAAAAAAAAACCGACTTCAAAAACACAAATTGCACTAAAAAGTAAAAAATAATTAGTTGTATTTCGGTTTTACAACATTAAATCAGCCATTCCTTCTACTGAATTTTAATCTAAAGAATAGGTTATTTTAATTATTGTAAAAAGTATTGTTTAAGATATTTCTTGAAGAGTCTGTAAATATATTGATTTGTAGATTCTTTAAAAGATAATCAAATTATTACAAATAATGTAATATTATTGTTATTTTTGGAGTCGGTGTCAGCCAACGCAATAAGTATGATTTAGTTATACAAAACTTTATGGCCTTTTCTAACACACTCGAATCACTTTAAATGGTTTTTAATTAGATAAATATTGCATTTAAAACATTTGTGTTTTTGAAGTCGGTTTTTTTTTTTTTTGTAAAAATCAATTTTATTTTCAAATTTTTAGTGAATACCAATTCTATAAATCCGTGTGGTGACGGAGTGAGAATGCATGTCACCACCTTATCTCAACCCATGGGTGTCGTAAAAACCAACTTAGGGACTATCCGTGAATATTATCTTTGAGAAATAAAAAGAAGGAAAACTTGAAATTAAACCCTATACCAATCCGTCTGGCCAGTGTGGTATTAGTAGGCTAAATATCCCTCCGTCAGTGGAGGAGGCCCGTCCCTGCAGTGGGACATTATTTTGTCTAAATATGGGTAGACCTACGAAACGCGCTGCTCATGAGACAGCGCTGATTGTATGAGACTGTAGAGGTGATAAAGAAAACGTGACGGTTATTTACAAGACTATTTACTTAATGACACAGAATGAAAGAGAATACAGAGTTATTAAGTTAGTTAAGTTCACAGCACTGAAGTTAAGTTAAGTTATACAAGAATAAAAAACAAGATGTAGATTAGCTAGACGTAGCTTAGACTACGAGTATATAGGAGTAGAAAACAAGATGTAAATTAGAATCTAGAGATCGAGTTAATTGCGTACGCATGAAGTGCGGGCGAACGTGCATTCGCCGTCGGTCTACGTCTCGCACTGTCGCTCGCTCGCGACTGAGCGGTAGCGGGCGGACCGGTCACCCGACGGTCGCGGGGAGTGCAGCGCGAGCGCCGCCGCGGTATGTTCATTGGTGCGCGTCACAGGTCACAAGACTTGACGCGCCCGCCACGGGTTCGATTCGATGACAACCGAAGAAAGGAAGAAACGCCATTCTCGAAGTAGGAAATCTACCTCCAATGCCATTTCAAAAGAGACTAGTGAACAACGTAAGAATCAGCTTTCACAAAAAAGGACCTACATGAAAAACGTTTTAAATAGGGAGAACATCGAAAAGCGTAGCCACACCGTCTCTGCGTGGTTAATAAGTAATAAAAATTATTAATTTATTGTGCGACATGCACACTAAATTGATAATTTAAATAAATTGACATAAAAATAAATCAAATAAATACTTATAATAGTTATTATTATCAATTTGTTGTACCTAAAGAATAAGTTTAAAATAAATGAAATGCAATTCAAAAATTTGTTTATAGTCTATTTATAATCCGGTATTAATTCCTATTTTAAATTCAAATAAGAACTTCATTATTAAGTCTTAAACCATACCTTTAATTACAGTCATAATGTTAGTGTAAAGTTTTCATCAATACGAATAAAATAAGCCCAAACACTAGGTAGCTGCTATTTACTATTAAAAAGTTCCCTTGACCCTCAATCTTCTTCATCATTAGATTATGTTTGTGTACAGTTGTGTAAAGCTTTTATCAATGCGAATAAAATAAGCCCAAACACTAGGTAGCTGCTATATACCGTTAAAAAGTTTCCTCGACCCTCAGTCTTCTTCATCATCAGATGATGTTTGTGTCAAGTTTTGTAAAGTTTTCATCAATACGAATAAAATAAGCCCAAACACTAGGTAGCTGCTATATACCGTTGAGGAGTTGCCTCCACCCTCAATCTTCTTCATCATCAGATCATGTTTGTGTAAAGTTTTGTAAAGTATTCATCAATACAATTAAAATAAGCCCAAACACAAGGTAGCTGCTATATGCCGTTAAGGTGTTCCCTCGACTCTCTCTGGTCTCCAGGATCTGACCAGTTCAAATTCTTGACTATTTGGTAGTGACGTCAAAGATGCACATGTATGACAAGATTTTACACAATGCGTCTCTACAATTTTCAAGAGATGCCCTCGATTTCTCTGGGATCCCCTCATCCAGATCCAGATCTGGTGACAATGGGACCAAATGGGAAGCATACCAATACGAACAAAAAAAAAATTTTTCAAATCGGTCTAGCCGTTTTCGAGAAATCAGGTAACAAACACAAAAAAAAAAAAAAAAAAAAAAAAAAAAAAAAAAATACAACCGAATTGAGAACCTCCTCCTTTTTGAAGTCGGTTGACAAAATAGAGAGCGCATATTCCCCGTTTGAATCTGTATCAAATGATAACAAGGTTCATTTGTATGTAAATTGAACGTTATTTACTGAAACCTAATCTGTATAGAATCTATTAGATTACAGGTTGCATTCATTTCAATGCTAATTTTGTTATTGATAACAGTTTTGTGACTGTTATAGGTCGGTATGTTAAATATTTATACAATTAATTTTAATTTGTCGTTAAATTTTCAAATGAATGTATGTAGGCGGAAACAGTTGTCGGACCCAACGATCTGATTCTAGGAAAGTTAGTGGATCTTTGTTTTAATTGCCATCTTTTTTAAGAAATTGCAAGTATGACTATTTATTATAAAATGTCTTGTTAGCAATGCTTTTGCATAAGAAGATCATTTTATTGTGAGTGTAAGGATCAGTAGGTAAGGTCTCGAAAACCCTCACAATTCGAATAAAACAGCAAATTTTAAATTGAACGCCACTTTTTTTAGATTGCTATAAACTTTTATTTAAAATTTGTGTAAATGCTTATATTTAAAAAAGGTAGATAACATGAATTAGGTCTCATGGAATATGAAAAATGTAGATAAAAAAAATGCTAAGTGCGTAATGCAGATCAGTAAATGTACCTAAATAGTAGTGTCTTTAGTTCCAAAATAAATATGGACGTAAAGCTCTGTTAATGGTAATAACCATTTTGATGTGTTTTGTGTCTATAGAGGATTGAGCATTTATTTATTATATGTAAATCCTGCGAAGGCCATTAAACGAGACACTCGCTTAGGGCAGTTAGAGGCGGGTGAGCCGTAAAAATGTAAAGCACCACAGAATAAACGATATTCTACGTATTATTGGGAACGATAGGATTAAGCTTACCAAAGAGAGTATAATAAACATTATAATTTATTATTAAATTTTCCTTTGACTAAATTTAATTTATATCTATTTCATTACTTATAATTATAAATGCGAAATTAATGCTGTCTGTGTCAGTTGGATTACTGATTCAATTTTGTTAAAAATCAGGACAGAGCATTTTTATTGGAAAAATGTCTTAGACCTAGTTATAATAAGCAATAGACAAAGTACTCTAACCAGGCAATACTCCAAGCATCCCTAAACGCAACTAAAAAAAATCTAGTTCTACAACTTTTAGTAATCAATATCCACTCCTCGCTTTACTCAACACTACATCAACTTCTGATGCATATTAGTTCGAGAATTATGCACCAAAAGCTTGCTGCAAAGGTTATCCTATCACACAAGTACAATCGGTCAAAAAAGTTGTAAACCAATTTTAAAATTATTCAATGACGTGTAGTGAAAAACATGCCCATGAAAAACTCTTATTGCATCTTGACCGCCAAGTAAACTTGAACAAGGTTCAGGACTGATGTATCAAAATAATATGTATGATCATTAGTCTAGTCTAAGCCCATCAATACATACAAATATTACCAATTAATACTAATGAAAGCAAGAATACATCAAATATTATCGTAACCTTCTTCGTAAATTTTATTACCACCCACAGCTAACAAACCAACATAATAAATTCGTAGCGTGTACTATTTCGTACAGAAAAGCGACTCCCAATTGGAATATTGTGAGGACGTAACTAACCCAACTGAACCTGAATCGTGGTAAACTTACTCGCGGCACGTGCGACTTTAGTTGTGGAAATTAATACTAAATTTATGACGTCATATATTTAGCTTAATACCTCGCTTGTGTATATACGGGAACCTTAAAGTAAACATTGTAAATACTTACTAAAGCGGAATTTATAAGCATTTCTGGTTACTATGCAAGCAAAATTAATTAATTTCTTATGCCTATTATAGTTATTATCTGCAACTTCGCTCGCCGAAAACTTCAAACAAATCACATTTAACAATAGATCGGACTCCTGAAAATATGTGTGTTCTATAGTAAGTATTCAAGAATACTAAATTAGGTATGTTGGACTTCCCTTTGGAGGCAGTTGTTAAAATAAATCGATAGGTATCCCGTTCCTAAGAGCTTTCGGTACTTATAAATCATTTAATGAATTCACTCCTGAAGTATAAGACCCAAAACTTTTGTACACTCAATATTATTGTTCGTTTTATGTACATAGGTAACATTACTTAAGCTTGTTTAGAACAAATATATGTCATTGATTTTGGGAAATAACGTGGCCAAGTTTCATTCAGTCAATGACGTAGTCCACAGTGCACTACGATTCTTTCAAGGCACGGAACCTATTTAAAATAAAAAATTAAATAAAAATAACATTTATTTTCTCCACAAAGGTATTTATAAACTATGTATTTCTTAAGTTAGAGCAGTGTACAACCTTTGCAAAAGACTTGGAATCTGTGCTAGGGCTAACCCTGTGTTACAGATCACCAAGCTCCCCTCATCTCATTACATATATAATTGACGTGTGAGAAACAAATGCAGAACAAAAACAAATAAAAGTATGCCAAGTTTCACATTGTCAACGGAGCAGGCCCTGTGACCCTGATTCTTTCGAAGCACAGGAACTATTAAAAGTAGGTATACTGATAGAGAAAGATGTTGTAAATTTGTCACGTCTTGTTCACCGTTCAACTTTGCTTTATACTAAGAGCACGCACCAGCGCAGTGAAGAAAGTAAATTGTATCAAGTGAGAAGAGTGAAAGGAGTATATTGTCCGACTAGTATATTGTAAGGGTAAGAAGAAAGAAAATTGTATAACCTTTTAAAAAAGTATCTTCTCTTCTTTTTTCGTTAACTATTGTTGGTTATAAGATAAGACATAAAGGATTACTATCAGTTGTCAGATTTAAGGTTAGTTTCCATTTTTTAAATACAATTTTCAAAGTAAATAAAAGCAAGGTGTAAATTTATATTTGTACGCTAATTTAATTATTAATTGAATTCGTTTGCAGTTGCGCTCACAGGGGACTTAAAATACAGTAAAATACGATGCCAGTTAAAATAATTATCGCAACCCGCATTCGGAAAAGGATGCAGGTAATTTATGTTGATGCATCAAAATTAAACGAAGGAGATTTTATGAATTCTCTGCGTGTCTGATGAAGGATAATTAACACTCGTTGTTTTAAAGTAAAATAAGGTTTATTTCAATTTTATTTTCTCTCCAATACCTACTTGTGCTGTGTATTTCATATAGGTACTTACACTCATTAGTGTTGTAAAAAAATTGTCGTAAAACAATTTATCTTTAAGCCATCTAAACGTTTTAGCAAAACATCCGTGTGACGGAGTGGATTCTTCACGGGCGGCGTCACCATCGAATACCATAGGTGTCGTAAAAGTCAACTAAACACAATGAAAAAAAAAGGAAAATTCGACATAGGGCCCTATAAGTGATTAGCGTTGTACAAAGTTCTAAGTGTCCCTCTATGTCGGCATATGGTTGGTATAAATTATCTATTTGTAAAGAATTTAGTAATAATTAATTAAATAAATAAATATTCACGGATATCTCTACACAGCGCCATCTGTTCCCAAAGTAAGCTAGGCTTAACCTTGCTTGTGTTATGGGAAACAGAACAACGGATATTAGTACAATACTTTTTTTTTGTTTTTTGTAAATACATACATATTATACATAGAAACACTCAGACTAATGCATGTTCATGCACACAAATATTTGCATTCAGCGGAAATGGAACCCGAGACTTTTGCGTAGCAGTCATGTTATATAACCACTAGGTACGCCATAGAGGACGTCTTAAAATTATTTATGTTTTGTTTATTTTTGTTGCATCTTCTATAATTTAAGATCTAAGTCACAGATTTAAGTCACAGTACTTTAATAGTAGTTAAATAATGTTTTAATGATTTTTGTTGTAATATACTTACTATGTAGATACTAGGTACAGCGGCAGCGATTCAAGCTGTTGCTCTGCGCTTTGTGGTCAGTTTAACCGCAAAACCATCAGTTAGTACGTGACTCAGAGTTAATTAGTGTAGCATTTAATTACAATTAAAATATACCTATCTATGATTACAAAACGTTTGTTAACTATCTATAAAATTGTTTACAAAAGGAAGGGAAATATTCAGCCTAATCGTTTTTCAATGTTGTGCCACTTTTTTACCCTTTAACTGGTGCAAGTAACTTCGTTTTTATTTGGTTTTGACCTTATTGCAAGGTCATTAGAGTTGCTAATTAGGTGGCAATATATTTACCTCTACCGGTTAAAAGGTTAAGATGACTAGCTGTACCTTTAGCAAGGCCATTACTTCTTCACATTTTGGTTATAAAATACGACTTACAGTGCCACTTCGTAATGTAAGATACTTTTTGGGTAACAAACTATAATAATCCTGTCACTTACGTTAATAAATGTGAGGTTTTTTGAATGTTATGGATTTTTTTTGGAAATAATGGTAAATGTGGTTTACTACGCTCGTTACTTGCTACTCGAGGGTTTGATTAATACAAATACCGGGTGCTGACGTATTCCTTGTTACCCCTATCATTTGTAATTTAATGTTTCTGGACATGATCATAATAACTCGAAAGCAAGCAAGAATCGTCCTTAAAAGTACTGGCCCTGAAATTTCTAAAAAATCTGCTTGTACTTGTAACATAGGAGCTTCAGTTAGAATCTGTACTTTAAGGCTTTTTAGGCTTAATACGAAATGAACCACTTATTTTGTGCCGTTAGCACTCAATTTACTAGGTTCGTACCTTCAACTTTTGGGTCCCTGAACCTTTCCGAGGTCTAATTCTAGTTTACGAAGCTGTGAACATTTTAACTCGTAGCATATTAACTATTTAAATTCCCTTAATACGCTTTTATTCGTTTTAGTTACTTTAAACCTTTTAGTTGAGTTACCTATAAATTCTAGTGCTGTTAGGAGATCATAATGAAATAAGCTTTTTTAGTTTTAACGAATTAATTTTGGAGACCGATTTGGAATACAGAATGTCACCAACTCTCCTCGTTAGTGTAAAAGGTTTATATAAGTTTAGAGAGGATATTTTGCTAGAATTGAAGGTTAATATTAGTTTCAAGAGTAGCCCGGCCCGTGCTTTGGCAATTTAGAGTTTATAACAATTCAATTGTTACCAAAATACTGTAGGTACCTACTCTTCTTACAATTACAACAACACAACATTGCAATTGATGCACGAATAGCGTAAGGTTTACTGATGCCCTTAAAAAGGTTGCAACCATTGTTTAATTATACGTAATATACAACTATCACCAGACAATAATTAAATTGAACTTTAAATATTGAAACGTCTACATAGTAAAAAGTAATTTATTACTCTACATGAATTGTTGTTATTGCAGTGGTTTACAGTGAATTTGTCAATGTCAAACAAGTTTTTGAGCAGAACTAAATAGAAGCTACATAATATTTAACTTTAAAATACACGATCTAAATGGTTACCGTCAATACATTGGTGAGTTGATCGAATCAACGAATCTAATCATTTAGGATGGGTAGATCTCCAGAGGCATATTTTATCGTGTCGGACTGGAGAAACCCATTTTGAAATCGGTAAATGTTTTCATTACATTTTTTTATGTATACTTTGGTGTCTAATCTATGTGGTGCAGGGCTGAAATTATGAATTAGTTTATTAGAAATATTTAAAAAAAAATCATAAACCCTAAAATCCTGATTGCTCTGGGTTGACCTAACTCCCGATTGAATGAGAAAACATTGTGTAACTTTTTATTGAGAAGGTTCATATGTCCGATGTTATTTTATATTACATAACAAATAGTAATTCTTCATTGTAATATTTTTTTTTAAATTATATTAACAATATTTTTGGCACAATTTAAATTTATCGTCATGACCTGGCATTTTATCTCATCGCTCTGCGCTGGAGTAAAACATCGCGCTCATCCCTCGTTTTACGAAATAGAAACTCTATTCCCCTCCCCCGGGGTAGTGGCTGTAGTGGTCTAACCACCGAGGAAGATACATTTGTGCCATGGTCCCCCACTACAACATTACGAGGGTAAGTTTATGATTTATCTGGGTTTGGTTCTCGAATTTGATGATTGATATGGCATGTTTTATAAATTAAATAGTAAGGTTGTAAATGTGCTTATTAAGTGAATTAAGTGATAGTAATGATGTTCTTTATGAGGCGTAAACACAACTTTCTACTGTTGTTAGTTTGGGCTATATTAATGCTTTTATGACTTTTTTTGATCGCTATGGCTATGATTGCTCTGTCCAAAAGACCAGAGCGATGATATTTTGCAATAATTATACGTTATAAAACTACTTTAAGTAATAATACCAGATTGTTACAACGACAAATGTCACGACTCATCTGTCAAAAATTCTATAACGTCACGACTCCCCTGCAAAATATTTTCCCGCCAATATTCTATGACGTCACGACTCATCTGTCAAAATTCTATGACGTCACGTGTCACGTGACCAAAATTCTATGGCGTCACTAGTCACGTGACTCAGCTGTCAAAATTATTATGACTATGACGAAATTATCAAAATATAATATGATGAAAGCCAACATTTCAAGTTTTCGGAAGTTTTCCTTTACATGCACTATAAGACCTTGCTTCATGCCAAATTTCAAGTTTGTATGTATACTGGAAGTACCCTGTAGCTTTTTGCCCTTTGCTCATCGAAAATTTGCGACATAAACGGCTATATGTCTTGATTTCGTTAGATTAGAAGTTTGATTTTTTTACAGCACTAAAAGGCAACAGACCTTAGTATTTGGTAAAAATTTCAGCTTGATACCTCTACGCGTTCCTGAGATAAATAGTCTTGATAGAGAAACAGACAACAAAGGGTTCCGTTTTCTAAAATCGGTACGGAACCCTTATAAAACCGGTCAAGTGCGAGTCTCACTCGCGCACCGAGGGTTCCGTACAAACCTATTTACTTTCTCGCCAAATTGTGATGACGTCAGGACTCAGCTGTCTAAATATTATTTTTCCCGCCAAAATTCTATGACGTCACGACTCATCTGTCAAAAATTCTGTGATTTCACGACACATCAGATGTGAATGTGAGAGTTTTTGACAGATTCTGTCAAAAATTCAATGACGTCACGACTCATCTGTCAAAGATTCTATAATGTCACGACACATCTGTCAAAAATTCAATGACGTCACGACTCAGCTGTCAAAAAAAATTTTCCTGCCAAAATTATGTGACGTCACGACTTACTCATCTGTCAAAAATTCTATGACGTCACGTCTCATCATTATACGTAATGATGAGACGTAATATCATCTATATCTATACTAATATATAAATGCGAAAGTAACTCTGTCTGTCTGTCTGTCTGTCTGTCTGTCTGTCTGTCTGTCTGTCTATCTGTCTGTCTGTCTGTCTGTCTGTCTGTTACTCTTTCACGCCTAAACGGCTGAACGGATTTCGATGAAATTTGGTACAGACAATCTTTAGACCCTGAGAAAGAACATAGGCTACTTTTTATTAGCAATCATATTATATTTTGATTTCATAGAATTTTGGCGGGAAAGCTGTGTCACGTGACCTGTGACGTCATAGGTCACGTGACCTGTGACGTCATAGGTCACGTGACCCGTGACGTCATAGGTCACGTGACCCGTGACGTCATAGAATTTTGACAGATGAGTCGTGACGTCACAGAATTTTGGCGGGAAAATATTTTTTGACAGTTGAGTCGTGACGTCATTGAATTTTTGACAGATGAGTCGTGACGTCACAGAATTTTTGACAGATGATTTGTGACGTCATATTATTTTGGCGGGAAAATATTTTATACCTCTGTCACTTTTGACAGCTGTCAATTTTGACAGATAGGCGTGACGTCATAGAATTTTTGACAGATGAGTCGTGACGTCACAGAATTTTGGCAGGAAAATATATTTTGACAGCTAAGTCGTGACGTCATTAAATTTTGGCGGGAAAAATAGTATTTAAACAGCTGAATCCTGACGTTATCACAATTTGGCGGGAAAATAAATAGGTTTGTACAGGACCCTCGGTGCGCGAGTCAGACTCGCACTTGACCGGTTTTTTAGCTGTGGGTCTGATATATCTAGAGAGCTTAAATTCGTAATTGTCAACTTATTTCATCATAACAGCCCATTAATGTCCCACTACAGGGACGGGCCTCCTTCCTTGACGAAGGGATACTTGGCCTACTAATACCACGCTTGCAGACGGATTGGTATAGGGTTTAATTTCAATTTTTTTTTTCGCCCAACGAAGTGGGCACGGGTCAGCTAGTTAATAATATTTGTTGAAAATTGATACCTCCACGCGTTCCTGAGATAAATGGTCTTGACAGACAGACAGAAAGACATACGGACAACGAAGTGATCCTATAAGGGTTCCGTTGTTTCAAAATCGGTACGCTGCCCTAAAAATGAACAAAGAAAAGCTCAAGATATATCCCCTAAACATAAAATCATAAAATCTTGTAACATGACTAAAAAGTTTTCTTTACTTCGAATTATGTATTACATATGTTTTGTAGAAAAACTATTTACTATTTTATAACATGTTGTATACCAATGGAAAGAGGATAAAGTAAGGCATTTATTCAGAAAATGGAAGAACTTTCTCTCTTTTATTTATTTTTTTATTGTACTGTGAAGTTGGTTATATCTTTAAATTTTTCCTATCTCTATAGTTAAAATCAGTCAATAAAAAAAAAGTTGACCTTTTTGGTGAGCTATTATGAATTTATTTGATGCTCCTAGTATTAAACTTTAAAATAAAACATAATTATGAGGACTCACGGAATATTTTTTAAATAAATTTAAGTGTTTAAGGTAAATTTTGGGTTTTTCTTTTAAAAATAGCTTTACATCGATATCTAAAATATGTTGAGGTTAAAACCAGCTAGGGGAGTAAGGAAATACGGCTAATGACCTCTTCTATCAGCTACTTCAATTTGGCAAACGATGTACCAAACACCCTGTATATCTTAGAAAACGATAGAAAAAGAAAACTTGTCGATAAATTATTGTAATTTCGTGTACTTACAAACATTGTTTGCTTACATAAAGTATTGTTATTGTTGTGAAAACAACTTCAAAGTTACTACGTAGGCCATTGAGATCAACGATAAATTCTTGATAATCTATTTACTTTAACTTAACATTCGAATAGGGATTTTAATTAGAAAATTCTTCGGGATTGTTTAACTTGTTTCTCAATTATTTAAACATTTGATTTACCCGGTAATCTAGTTATTAATAGCGTAAGCTGTACGCTTTAAAATCTAGAAGCAAATTTTCTGAGGTGGTAGGTATCTTCAGATATAAGCCGTCTAGAGCGGATCTCCGTGTGGTGTCCCCACCCTATCTTATCCCATGGGTGTCGTAAAAACCGACTAAGGGACTATCCGTGAACATTATCCTTACGAAATAAAAATAAGGAAAACTTGAAATAAAAGCCTGTACCAATCCGTCTGGCCAGCGTGGTATTAGTAGGCAAACAAGCATCCCTCCATCACGGGAGGGGGCCCGTCCCTGCAGTGGGACATTAATGGGCTATTATGATTATGATGAGCGCGGTACCAATGCTGTGGCAGCTTTATTCACCTCCAAGCAGCGCTGGTGACTTCTTGCTGTCAGGTGGATCGCTCACTAGGAACACCAATAATCACCTACTCTCACATTACACCTTAATGCTAACACAAAACATTAACTTCAAAATTGGATGCGTACTGCATAAATTATAGTACTTCGTTAACCCTTATTGAGGCAGTATGGTTAAATCTTCCCGATGTGTTAAAGAACGAATGCCAAAGTTAAGATTACATTTTACACGACTGCGCCAAAAAGAGGGTTGTATGTTTATTTATTGTGTCTTTTTCGAGAGTAATATGTGTAATTGGTTGGCATGCTTTGCAGTGTAAATGGTTTGATGAATTTTAGCTTGAGAGATTTAGATTCTTATTTACGGTGAAAGAGATTGTTGATAAGAACAAAAATGGCGGATTTATAACTCTAATTTTAAAATATGTATTTAGCTCATTATTTTTAAGCAGGCAGTCAGGCTTTTAGTTTTTATAATAGTAACTTACTTATCCAGACTAGATTATGAAGGTTAGATGTTTCTTTATGAAAACGTCTTCGACAAACACCCGCTGTTATCTAACTTTAGTAAATATTTTATATAAGGTGATTTATTTGACCTCGCATTTAGTTCACGATGTTTGCTTCCTCCGGAAAGCTAGTGACAAATGTTTTAGTGAGTTTGGTAAGCCGGGATCGATCCAGGGTCATCTATTCATTGGACAGCCAGGGTCACAGCTATGTGAACACGTATTTACACGAAAGTAATATACTGTATTTATTACATAAAACTTTGTTAGAAAAATGTTACGCTGTACGACGACACAATAAATAGTATTGTTTTATATTTATGTAAGTAAATGTTAACTTCTTTATAAATATTTTTGCCAGGAAATGGGAGTCTTTACCTAGAGGACGTCTAAGTATCAGCACTGTACCCACTTACCTACGAGTAGTTGTGTGCAAACATTTCTATAGTTTGGTGGAAGGTTACATTAGCTAGTGAAATTACTAAGCAGACATAATAGCTTTTATCCTGGGTAGGCATAGACAGCAGCTTAGCTGTTCTCTGACATTGCTGTCGTCCATGATCGGCGCTGATCGTTTACCAGATGGCTTGCTTATGGTAGTTGACGCAATTTACTATGAGCGCTATTAAATGTAAAACCATACTAGTTTGTAAATAGGAATATGAAATAAAATACACATAGAGGAGAGATTAAAGGATAATTAAAAACTTTACTTAATTATCGATACAAGTAACAATCGCTGTTGCAGCGCAACCAGTTAATTAACTGGCTGTTCTTTTTTTATTACAACTTATTTTTGCAGCGTTTTCATGGAAGTGATGAGTTAATTGATGTTATTATGAAAATGTTTATGTTTTCATATTATTATGATTCCTCTAGTTTAAACTTCTTAGTTGACTGGGATCATGCCGATCTCTATTGATATTTTTTTGATTTTTAGAGCCGAGTGACGTGAGATTCAATATTACGTTCAGAACTCTTGTAAATTGTAAACGGTTTGCTCCCCGTGATAACTCTACAGTCTATGGTTAGGGCTTGACATTGTCTGATTGGTGAGGTTTGAAATTAAATGAAATGTAATCAGGCAGTTAGGTTACATTTCAAACAAATATAATTCCGAAAATTGTCACTTTTGAAAGACAAAAAACCGCTTCGATTTGACTCTATATTTTTTACCTTTTTTAAATACTTAACGGCAATCCAGCTATCTGACTTATATTTTTTGTATTGGTTATAATTTTTCTTTTCTGAAGAATCGCATGGCAAACGAAATTGATGGGAGCATTAAGAAAATAATTTAGTTCCGTATTTGTAGTAACAACGGCGCGGCGGAGGGTAGACGTTAACAACTCGTCTGTCTAAGTAATCCATTCAATTAGTTGAGGATTAGTCAATTGTAGGATTAACTAAATGTCGATAGTTCGAGTTTAGCTTCGATCACTACTTCGAGCAAATAATGCGTGTGTTCGTGTAGTCTATACTAATATAATAAAGAGGTAAAGTTTGTGTGTTTGTAACGTTGTAGGGGGTGAATCTGTGAATCTACTGAACCGATTTTAAAAATTATTTCTGTGTTAAATAGTTCATTTATAGGGGAGTGTCATAGGCTATATAGTATCACGCTATGACTAATAGGAGTGAATCAGTAATGAAATATGTTTAAAAAAGGGGACGCGTTTTTTTTTCGCCACCCAACGCAGAGGGGAAGGGTCAGCTTGTCTATGATATACTTAACGTGAAAATATTGAATAAAGTAACCGTACCCGTACCGTGTCGTACTTACTAGTTTCATAATCATCTTTATTTTTTTTAAGTTGCAATGTGCAGCTACCATGCTTGAGGTAGCGGGTTCGAATGCCACGTAAAACATTCGTAGAATCGTTTAAGCATTCAACAATGATGTTCTTTATACCCGTGTAATTTCATCAATTTACTTTAGTATAATCTGCGCATTATATATTCTGCGCATAGCTATACAAGCTATGGTGCGTAAAGATTTATTTTAAAAAGCATAGAAAAAAAAAGATTGGGTGAAAATAAAAACGCTGATTTGTTTTTTTTTTGCGGCTGACGAGCAGACGGCTAAGAGACAACTGCCGTTACAGCCACAGTCTAATCTTGCTTTTGCAATTGCATTGTAATTTGTCAGTTAAGTAACGTTGGTCACGGTTTACTCATTTGTTAATACGTTGGTTAGGGGTTGATATGATAGAAAATAGCAATTAGATTAACGTTAAATTGCATAGAATTGTTGCTGCAGTGAGCGAAATATTAAGAATCGACATCCTTGAGAAAAATTGTTTGTTAAATGGAAAGAATTTTGATATCGCGTTTTCCTGGAACAATTACCACCATTTCAAGGTAACCAGGGAGAGCGGACTCCGCGTTTATAATCCGTCAATAAGATGGATTTACGATCCAGTAGTAGCAGACAGCCGATTTATTGAACAAGTGGTAACGGCTGCTACAGTGGTATAATTTTCCTAAAAATCTGATGAATATTTTTTGCACTCTAAATGTGAACAAACAGATATACTTAGTCTAGAATTAAAAATAATCACACGAAGTAATTTCTACCGGTCTGGGCGCAGTAGGAAATACATGTAGAGAATGACAGTCAGGCGTCTGTGCTTGTCTCCTTCTTCCTTTTTTGTCACATTACCACCTTTTTCCTGCCCTGTGTAGCAAGGACTTTTACAAACATGCGTATGACAGACACAAAAGCAATCCACGCTCAGAATAATCTTTTGTAGATCAGACAATTCTATTAAGTCGGATTCAAACCTGCGATCATGTTCTCTGTTTGTCGCAACTAACTTCGATGTCTAGATTTTCCATATTAATGTATATTTATAAATATATTTACAAAGATATTTTTATATATCATGATTATACCATTATATTAAATTCTTTTTCGCAATATCCTCGTATATGTTTGTGAAAAACATTCTATCCGATAAAATAGGAGACGTAATGATGCGAACTAATGTGAGGTTTTATCCTCAATGTGAACATAAAAATTGGGTATAAAAACGTATAAATGTATTCAGGGGAATGTTCGTTACTGCTTGCTCTACGATTCGTTTGTTACTTAATATCAGTTACGATATAAAAGCAGTAATCTATGATTATCTTACAAGTTTGTTCGTTTAAATCGTCTACAAGATTGTATGTTTCAAAATCACTGTGTAGTTAGTTTAACATTTGTGGAATAAATATTTTAGAAAAAAGTCTAGGTACATACAGGGTGTTTGGTACATCGTTTGCCAAATTGAAGTAGCTGATAGAAGAGGTCATTACCCGTCTTTCCTAACTCCCTTATCTGGTTTTAACCTCAAGATATTTTAGATATCGATGTAAAGCTATTTTTAAAAGAAAAACCCAATATTTACCATGAACACTTAAATTAAAAAAAAAAATTCTTCCGTGAGTCCTCATAATTATGTTTTGTTTTAAAGTTTAATACTAGGAGCATCAAATAAATTCGCAATAGCTCACCAAAAACGTCAACTTTTTGTTTATTGACTTATTATAACTATAGAGACAGGTAAAATTTAAAAGTATGATCAACTTCACAGTACAATAAAAAAATAAATAAAAGTGAGAAAGTTCTTCCATTTTCTGAATAAATGCCTTACTGTATCCTCTTTCCATTGGTATACAACATGTTATAAAATAGTAAATAATTTTTCTACAAAACATGTGTAATACATAATTCGAAGTAAAGAAAACACGTTTGATGAATAAGCAAAGGTAAATTTACTAGCTATAATTGCTATAATTGATTCATTCTAGCGTACTTACCTAGTTACTTTAGCTTTTTTGTCACTACAGTAGGTCTACCTTATCACATTAGAGTTAATTTTAACATAATAAAAGAAAAAAAAATTTCATCATTTACTATAGCGTCAATAATTACGATAAATGTTCTGCATCAAACGTGTTTTCTTTACTTCGAATTATGTATTACACATGTTTTGTAGAAAAACTATTTACTATTTTATAACATGTTGTATACCAATGGAAAGAGGATAAAGTAAGGCATTTATTCAGAAAATGGAAGAACTTTCTCTCTTTTATTTATTTTTTTATTGTACTGTGAAGTTGATCATACCTTTAAATTTTACCTGTCTCTATAGTTATAATAAGTCAATAAACAAAAAGTTGACGTTTTTGGTGAGCTATTATGAATTTATTTGATGCTCCTAGTATTAAACTTTAAAACAAAACATAATTATGAGGACTCACGGAAGAATTTTTTTTTTAAATTTAAGTGTTCATGGTAAATATTGGGTTTTTCTTTTAAAAATAGCTTTACATCGATATCTAAAATATGTTGAGGTTAAAACCGGCTAGGTGAGTGAGGAAAGATGGGTAATGACCTCTTCTATCAGCTATTTCAATTTGGCAAACGATGTACCAAACACCCTGTATATGTAGAAGTCTTAAAAGTTGGATACAAAAAGAAGGTTGTTGTTAGTATCAGTTCTCTGTAGCATGATACTTAGATACGTTTTATTTTATCACCATCAACATAATTATATCAGAGAATATCCTTTTTTTCGATCCGTCCAACTAAAACTGATATATGTCCCTCCACTGCTAGATATAAGTTTCCTTCAAGTGTTATTACAAAATTTTAATGTACGTATATCTGAAAAAAAAATTCTACCTAAAACTTCTGCAGAGACGGCGGTCTTTTCCATTGATCAGAAGTAACTTGGTATAACTACTACCCTAGAAGCTAGACGTATCGCTATTAGGTTTTTGACTTCTATTATTACTTCTTTATTAATCGATTATTGCCTCATAGCATAGTCTTCGCGTGACCAGTTATTATAAGGTTTTTACATAAGAAAAACAAAGATTTACCTAAACTCAGTTCGGAAGAAATCAACATAACAATATTGCCCGCTTCGTTAGTATAGGAAGTATCGTTGAATCATGTAGAACAAAAATTGTTCACGTTAGAAAGCTCGGATTAAATTTCAAAGTTAATCACATGAAGTTGAACGAGTTTCAAGGAGTACGTTACTTAGAACATAAAGTACCTAATGTTCTTAACTTCTACACTAACGTGTTAGCTAATCCTACTCTTGACAACTTCACACTTTCAACGTTATTTCTGCACCAGACATTTTTCAATTCTATTAAAAGTTGAAAATCTATTTGAAAACTTGGAAATTCTGTACAAAGTACATTCTAAACACTGTTTGTTACTCAATCTGTTGCTAGTTTAACTTTAATCTACCTGCTAGTGTACCTAAAAGTTGTTCTTTATGAATAGACCTCTTTCATTGATGGATTCTTGAACTACTAATACTAAGCTGGTCAATTGTGATATAGAAAGTCCTGTCAATTTTACCCCTACGTTTTATTATGTTCATTATTATATTACATGGATTCTTTGTTAATCAACGTTAAAAACAGTTAGATGCTTAAATTTGGTGGTGATATCTTGGTCTATAACCTTGGTCCAAACAATTTTTAACTCATCACACTGCTAGGAATATTTATAATTATTTTATCACGGGGTAACAACGAACTACAGACACGCACACACAGAAACAGAGTCTCTCTCATTATCTCGATCAGATCCCCTTTATCTAATCTAAAAAAATAGATTGTAGTCTCTAGTCAATTAGATTAATTTGATTAATGGATCGCTCAAATTGTCTGTTGTGTAATTCGAAATCTGGTGCACACCAGTCGCCATCAAAGCTATCAAAAAATTATACCATCATTACACATTTGTTGTCAAAGGTATTCCTATCTATGTAAATATCGATTGTATAATATTTTGGGTCAGTCAGACACAACGATGACATTCCTGAATGACAATTTAATTGTTAAGTTAGATAAGAATCTGAAATAAATTAAGACCAGAAATAACGTAGCTACTGCCAACGCACTTCACCAAGATGGGAATAATTTATTAAACTTTAGTAAAATTTAACGCGAATATTCCTAGTCCCCAACGAACATTTCGAGATCTGAGACGGTTTTCAAAGAGATTTTGAGAGATGTTGGGTAATTGATATCAATTATCGTTGCGCTGGCGGAGGCTTGCCGCAGGCTCTATCACAATAGACTATCTTGTCCAAGAAATAGCCCTGAGCAACTCGTCTATTTCACTCGTCGAGATCGTACAATTTATCGGAATTGTTTTTGTAAAAGTTTGTCAACTTTTGGGAGCTTCCATTTTGCTTAAATAGGACATTTAAGGAGCGTTTAGTTTATTTAGGACATAGATCTTGTAAAGTTGGGAAACTGATCAGTCCCCAGCCGGAAGAAACTTCGTGAGCGATCATTCTTGAGGGACACATTATTTAAGGAGGCGAATTATAAATCTTTTTTATTGAAGCTATTAGCAAATAATAAGTTTAAGTATTTTTGGAGTACTAGATGACCATTACTACTTTACGTGGACTGATGTAGATTAGATGGCCCTCAACCAAACACAAGTAAGTGATACGCTTGAGGTTGATTGATTTGAAAAAATGGCCTAAAGGAAAAAATAAACACTTCAATGTGTTAATGTAGTAAAACATTATGTTCAGTCAGTAAATGATTGTCCTGATCCTAGATAATATGTATCCTGGGAAAATATGTTTTTCTTGAATGCGATAGTTCCAGAGAAGATATAATAATCACTTTCTATTATATTGTATGCCACCCCAACTTCGTATCTAACATTAAAATGTAGGTTGAAGCTGATATATCGCACATCCAGATCTAAACAGAGCTAACTCAAAAATTGTCGTTTTTGACTTTTACACACAGTCGAATTCCTTGATTCGTTACGCACCGACCAAGAAAACTGATTTTAAAATATTTACACTACACGATGCTAGATGCCGTAAGGAGTCTTTTTTGTTGAATGAACGGACTTCACTCTCTCAAGTCGAAACAGGGACATTGCCAGTTACCACCAGTATTGCAAGCGGTCGCATGCATCTTTGACTAACAAAGTGGAGTTATTTTGAGTTGTACTGACTGTAGCTGAAATTTTACTAAATTTTATTTGGAGTTATCGCTATTTTAACGGTTAGATTCAAGAGTTTAAATGAAACATTTTGAGTTAAATCAGTATTGCTGGCAAGGTGAGTAAAATGTATTATCTTATTTAGAATTGTTATTCTATTGTTGAAACATTTTTGAAATTCGAGTTGAACCTCTTTTAATGAGTCATTTTTCAAACTGTTATATTTCTTTGGAATGTAAATGAAATTTAATCCTTCTACTACAAACATTAAGACTATTTTCAGTTCAATATAGATTTGTATTCATTCTAAAGATTATACAGTTTATTTGTATTTCACGGACATATTTTTGAGTTAAACCTCTTTAGACGAATAACGTTTAGTTACATAGTTTACATTTCAGACAAACAATGAATCTTGGACGGTTTTTAGTAAATCTAATAGAAGAAAAGAACAAAAAAAATGTCGATCTTCCTATTGTACCCACTCCACTTGAAACTTTGGAGGATGACCTTAACTTTTCATTATGTGACGAGGTATCAGGAGCAACTAATACCGCCGTACCCATTGTAGACGAATCTATACCCAGCACTTCACACGAATGGAAGCTGACTTATTACATTTCCCCAATTCAAAGCGATTCATAAGCGATAACACTGGTTAAGTCAACATAGGTCATTCCATAGACGACTGACCGATTAGTGATGTTTCATCCAAGCGTCTTCGTGCTTTGAAGGGCATGTCCAACGTCGATTCCGGCTGTCTACGACAGCCACAGTCATTAAGCCACGTCAGAGGCCTGTGGACAGTTTGAAGAACTTTCGACACCAAGTTGGTCACAAACCAAAGAATAAAAAAAGGTCTTGCCCCTTTTCCAACTGGAGTGAGGACAGGCAAAGAAAAATCTAGCGTGTAGGAAGAAAATAAATATACCTAATCAAAGGGCATCGGGAAACAACAATAATACCACCTGTTTTCAAATGACCGATCAAGTCTAAAATCAACTAATAAAGTGTCAAACCTCTTGTCAACTATATTGTTTTTGTAAGGACGAGTAGTTAGTCGCCTGGAACCTTTAATACCTCGCACGGGTTGTGGTGGGGTGGATCGCCCTCAACCAGTGATGTGCGTACCTCAGGGGCATCCCCTGTGGGGTACAAACCTCGGCCTGGACTACGAGATGCTTTTGTTAAATACTTTTATTAAAAAAATAGTTTTAAACTGTATTTCTATGGTTTTTTTTTAATTCAATTGCCAATTACACCTGTATTGTTAGTAAAATAATACTTCATTAGTTGACCTAACTATAAATAATACCAAAAACAATTACATTTTATATCCTGTTCCTATGATATGTTCCTTTAAAAGAGAAACAACTCAAAACTTAACCATTAAGACAGGCATAACTCTAAATAGAATAATATTTATACACATTCTGTTTAAGCAATAGAGATCTAATTCAAAATTTGTGATTTTTAACTCCAATACATGACTAAAACTCAGAAATTCTGTAGCATACTTCTTCTAGATGGACCTATAAAGCATAGATAAAGACAGAAAACTCCTGTGGTGAGCAGTATTGGAGAAAACGGTTTTTTGTGTTTTGTGAAAAAAGTGTTTTTTTGAGTTGCCTCTGTTTAGATCTGGATGTGCGATATGATTGTAAGTTGTTTAGTGGCCTTGGTTATAAAGTGTCGCTCATATTCTGTTAATGGAGATTTAAACTGCAAGGGCCAGCGGCTCTTGTGAACGTGGGGCGGGTAGTTAAGGAGTTTTAACGACCGAGAACTTAGCGAGTCCGGGGAGCGCGCTTTACGTAATTCAAGAGGAAGTTTGCAAATGTTGCTTTAAAATTTTAGTGCATTTCGATGTTAGTTGGATAAAACTTTATCGGGTATCATTGAGTTCTAAGAATATTTGAGAATCATTGTTATGGAAGTATTGACTTGTCAGAACGTTATACGCTACACTTTAACACGTTCACTGCGGGAGCTCAAAAAGCGTCTCGAATTTGAGTGCGTTACGAGATATAATGTGCCCCGTGAAGTGTTAACTTCATAGTGCGTTACGGGTATAAAAGTGCCCCGTACACCCTTATTGCTTTTTTAATCTTTAACTTACTAAAAATTAATGTTTGGTTTTGTTTTATTTTATAGTCTGATAGATTATGAAATGGGCTATGTTATAGTCCTTTCGCCAGTAAATTTGACAAAAAATTACAAAAATACAAAGAAAACCAATTGTACGGGGCCTGGGAAACCCCGTACCGCACTTGATATAATAAAATACGGGATTCTACTGCCCCGTAACGCACAGAACTCAATTATGTCGATAAAATTATAGTGTTGGGAAATAAGACAAACGATAATTTTTAATTTAAAATATTTATTTCGGCTTAGGAACTTTATTTAAGAACTTAGGGAGGAGAGGATCGATGATCCAAAATTACTTTTTTTTGAACATGTTGGTTTTAAAAAATTTTCATCTGACCTCAACGGCAATTGGGACCTTTGACAGAGATCAATTGACTTAAAATTTGCATCCGGTTATTTAGTAGTAGTTTTAGTAGTTGTGTAGTAGTAACATTGTCCAAAATTATGATCTTTGGTTTTTTCTTGTTTGAACAACTAGAAAAATTCACATGAACATTACGTAGCTCGTGATAGGTATGACTAGTTCTAGGACTAGTGTTAATATCTCATCTGTTGCGCGTTGCTGATGCCGCTGAAAAACCTTGCGGTAAATTGTTGAGGATGCAGACTGCCGTTGGGATGAACTTGGAGACGACGAAATTTCATCATCCTTTTTAGTATTTGACAGTTCTAACATACGTCGCGATCGCTACATTATCGATAGTTAAACACAACATCTTCCGCTACTAACAACACTAATGATAATGAGGTCACTACCCCGTACGGGAGCACAATAATTAATACGTGATTTTTTAACCCCGTATCGCACTGGAAGGTAATTTTTGTTCTCTGGTCGTAACGGGGTTTGTAAGACCCCGTATAATTTTATAATTTTAACTGTTTCTTTAATAAGCGTACATGAAAAATATATATTTATCTCTCTCATACAGTAAATAATTCCATAGATACAGCTCCCGCACCAGCGAGTATACTCTAGTTTTTTTTCGTCCGCACTGAATGACGGCACTGCACGAGGTTCAAAACACCCCGTAACGCAGTGAACGTGTTAAGGACATGCATTTTAAATAATAGGTCGGGGAAAAAGTCTTTTCGCATAACGTAGGTATAAACTTATTATAAAATTTCTTTGACTGTACTACTTGTGTCTGGCTGGTTTTGGTAACATTAAAAAGGTTACATTATAAAGAAAAGAAAAAAATAAAAAAAAGTTGTTTCGCGCTATTTTTCATTTGTTTTTCTCTCCGTAAAAATGAGTGAATCTAATGAAGAAATTCGATACATTTTAAAATTTTATTATAAAAAAAAAATGCAACTCAAGCAGTGAAAAAAATTTGTGATGTTTATGGACCTGATGCAGTGTCAGTAAGAGCAGCACAAATTTGGTTCAAACGTTTTCAGTCCGGAAATTTTGATGTTAAAGATCCACCTCGCTCTGGTCGCCCTGTTACGAATAAAATGGACGCCATTTTTGAAAGAGTGGAGCAAGATCGGCATATTAGTAGTTACGATGTAGCTGAAGAACTGGGAATTGACCACAAAACAGTTTTGACCCATTTGAAGAAAGCTGGTTATACAAAAAAGCTCGATATTTGGGTGCCACACGAGCTCACTCAAAGAAACTTAATGAACCGTGTACTCATTTGCGATTCATTATTGAGACGTAATGAAACCGAGCCGTT
Source organism: Schrankia costaestrigalis (assembly GCA_905475405.1). Taxonomy (NCBI): domain Eukaryota; kingdom Metazoa; phylum Arthropoda; class Insecta; order Lepidoptera; family Erebidae; genus Schrankia; species Schrankia costaestrigalis. The sequence goes on from FR997826.1 coordinate 13,717,459, forward strand.
TTTGAAGAGATTGATAACTGGCGATGAAAAGTGGATCACGTACGACAAGAACGTGCGAAAAAGGTCGTGGTCGAAAGTTGGCCAGGCTTCACAGAATGTGGCCAAACCTGGCCTAACACGAAATAAGGTGATGCTGTGTGTATGGTGGGATTGGAAGGGCATTGTTCATTATGAGCTTTTACCGCCCGGCAAAACCATCGATTCTGATCTTTACTGCCAGCAACTGATGAGATTAAAGGAAGCAGTCGAGAGAAAACGGCCGATATTGATCAACAGGAAGGGTGTGGTCTTTCATCACGATAACGCTAGACCACACATATCTTTAGCCACTCAGCAAAAATTAAGAGAGTTCGACTGGGAGGTCCTAGTGCATCCACCATATAACCCTGACCTTGCGCCTTCAGATTTTCACCTGTTTCGGTCTCTTCAGAATTCTTTAGGTTCTGTAAGGTTGACCTCAAGAGAGGACTGCCAAAACTATTTGTCCCGTTTTTTTGATCAGAAGTCCCAAAGTTTCTACAGTAACGGGATAATGTCTCTGCCCACAAAATGGCAGAAAGTTGTTCAACAAAACGGTACATATATATTGTAAATAAATGTAAATAAACTTTGAAAAAAATGTCTTGACTTTTCATACAAAAATACGAAAAGACTTTTTCCCCAACCTAATACATGACGAATATGTTGGGACTTAACTCTCCAATTTGTATTAAGAGGTTCTGCGGTTAGGTGCTGTTTATAAAGAAACAATACTATGTCGTCAGATTCTTCTCAACCTGAACAGATGACCTAGTCAGGTTGATGACGTATGAGGGAGCTAAAGGGCTCCATAAATTGGAAAAATTTGGTGAAGGCATATGTTAATTCTTTTTGTTGTAGGTATATACCAAGGTATATTATTATTACGAAGCCAGATGTTCACGCACACAAATGTTTGACTTGTACAGTCACGAGCAATAATATGTACACATTTTCGCATTTTGTAAACCAGTTATCTAAAGTCCTGCCAATCCAAAATTGAAAATTCGAAGATTAATTCAAAACTGTACGGAACCTCTTCTAAATTACGAATTCATTTTGATATTGTAATGTCTAGATAAACGTGCAGATAGTTTAGAAAATTTGAAAATGTGTACATATTATTGCTCGTGACTGTACCTAATAGGGTTGGGCCGTTTACCGGCGACGTTGCAGGGTAATAGGTACACATCACAAGCCACTAAGCTGATACAATTATCAAACTGGATAGTAATTCTTATCATTTTCGATTACTGTCATATTTACAAGAGCTAAAGTTTTTCAGTTCGACACCATTCTTCGCCCGTAGAAAGTTGGAGACGGAATAATTAAATTATTACATTAATTTCACTGAGTACTAGTTCGCAACATTATTACCTATTATACAATACATATCTATAACAAGTACCCGTATTGCGATGTTCCCATCTAACTTTTAATTGGCACTAACAACTCCGCATCTAGTTATAAAAACTTTTTGCTACCTCTACAAACTGGCATGCCTGGGTACAGCAGTTTTTAATTTATATTACTGGCAATTTTATTTTTTTAAATAGTTAAATTAACAGTAACTCGATCGCGGGTATGATTTCAAAGTTATAATGATTGAACACAAAGTATTAATCAAGCTCAAGATAATCGTTTGTGAAAAGCACAAATTATTTGCGCGACGTTGAAAACCGTGAAGTCGTGTGTCTGGGAAAATCCTACTCCTCCTACGTAGACATGTTTATACGATTTACCATACTAACTTATAACACTAAACAATTAAAATAAAGAAAAGTAAAGTAACTTAAATGTCTGCAGTGAGCATGTAATTAGCATTTTACTGATAAACCGTGCCCGGTTTTTGTGGTAACTCAAACTGTTTAACCAATGTACTTTTTATGTTTTAAATAAATACCTTAAAAAAAAAAGCGTGTGTGTGTGTGTATGGGTGTATTTGAGTTATTGCATAGTATGTAGATATATGGTGCATTTAAACATTTAAAAGTTTCTATCTTACTTATTATTACAATAAAATATAACTTACATAGGATCCCCAACAACTTCGCTTATTCAGTCTACAGAGGTCTAGTATTTGCTTTGCCAAGAGGAAAGCTTCTCTAACTCCTAAGTCTTTGCGCCGGGTTATGAAGTGTGTCATGCTCGGTGATTTTGTGTAGTCACATTGTTTATTCTGCCTTAAAAGAGTTACGGTTGTGTGAGTAGTCAATTCTATACAACTTCCAAATACTCTACTATTAAAGTCTTTTGTCATGTTTGTTTTACCCCAATCCAGTGATAAATTGTCGACTAGTGTTTTTGTAGTATTAAAGGTGAGAGTGGCAATAAAGAAGAAATAAATATTATGCACAGCCGTAGAGTGGCAAGCACCTAGTCGTTTTAGGTATAATTACCGATACCAAAAGGAATCTTCAAATTATTTAGTTTAAAATTCATTGGAGCAGTAGCTGTTTAATTGAAATTCAGTACTTAAAGTACCTACCTACTTCGCTTCAAACGATCGCTTTATATTTGTTTTCTAACTAGGGATAGTAGAACCTAATTGTTTTTCATTAAAACTAACTCGAAGACTTATCTAATTAAGACTTAAATATCGATCTACGATGTTTAGATTAACAGACTTAGACAGAGTAATAACTTCTATACAGTTTAGAAAACATCTTAACCCACTTCAAGTATTTTAAAAAACTCCCATATTAGAAATTATTGCTAATTAGTTTCTCTCTATAACACAGTGCTTTCAGTTTTACAAAAATAAATTAATGGCCTCCAATTTAATTTTGAAAGGACATGTGACACGTGTAAAGCAAGCATCATAACAGCCCAAAAATGTCCCACTGCAGGGACGGGCCTCCTACCGTGACGGAAGGATACTTGGCCTACTAATACCACGCTGCCCAGACGGATTGGTATAGGGTTTAATTTCAAGTTTTCCTTCTTTTTATTTTGTAAAGATAATATTTACGGATAGTCCCTTAGTCGGTTTTTACGACACCCATGGGATGAGATGGGGTGGTCACATATTGTATTCTTACTCCGTCACCACACGGAGAAGCTAGCATACGTGATCACAATGCAACCAAGTCAGTCTATGTACATACACAGGTACTTGTAATCATTTCCATTCTTATATATTTTAAGGAGCATGACTTACAAAACGAGGCAGGTAAGGCAGGTATGTCCAAACGTGGAACACATGTTACTTTAGCGACGAAACACTCGGTAGACGTAATGCCGCGAAAATTCTTAAGATATATGTCATGAATTCTTGCACAAAACTTTTGTCTCTCGACTAAAACAGTGACATAAAAGCTAAGCAATGGTGTGCTTACAGAGTAATATAGCATGGTATATTATAATCGTGTCCTTAAAACACGAGTGAGAGATGAAAATGTTTACTCTGCAGACTTTATGAAATTTCAAAGTTGGAGGCCTTGTCGGTAACTTTCTTTTGACAAGTTCCCCCGATATTCGCCCACAGCGGGTGGTTCAATCGAAACTTTCCGTCGACTACGTTTCTTTGTAGAAAAAAAAAATTCGCACACAATTTTATATATCGGCATTTTCTTTTTTTTTGCGACGACTGTGTTACGGAAGTATGACGTCTAGATGACAGCTGTCAACGAACATTGAAATTATTATCTGTGTACCGTGAACTTTATGTAATGACCTTGTTATTATTTATTTATTTTCGTCTTTGCATTTTGATACCGTGAACTTTACTTATTAATCCTGTTATTATATATATTTATTTATTTTTGTCTTCGCGTTTTAATATAAATATGTACAATTGTCTATGTTGTAATTTCAATTAACTTATCCGTTAGATGTAAGAATTTAAAGTAACATGGTTTAAATGTTCCTTTCGTAACAGAAAACCTTTTAAATGAGGCAATAATTGCCCAGCAAGGCGTTCACCAGGAAACGAGGCATTTAAAAGCATTAATGTTAGCTTAACTTGAAATATCGTTCGGAAACGGTTCCGATACATATTTAAAATTGGTGTAAGATATACAAATTTGCTAACAGCTATTCGCTCACAATTTCGTGTACTTATCGAGATAAATGTAATTTACACATTTAAATGTAATTGAGTGTCTGAATGGAACATTAAAACCCCTATTTTAGTTTACTCAATGTTCAACCTACACACGAAACGAATGCTAAAAAAGTTTTGTTTATCTGTCTTTTCCTTTCTGGTTATCTTCGGGACTTTCGTAGGCTGGTGACAAAATAGATAGATCTACGAGAAAAAGCGTATGGTTCAAGCGTGTTCTTTGATTATATCGATTAAACCCCTTACTCATAAAAGTCTCTAAAATTTAATCACTGTTTAGCGAGATTTTTAGTAGCAAAACCAACCTTATGCCAAACAAAACCGTAAGAATTTAAGCTAATCAATTGACTAAAAGGAGAATGAAACCTTCACTAAGAGTTTTGGGCCAAGATTATACAGAAATGAGAGTATTATCAATTTATAGCTTCACACTTATTAGTCTCGTGCTAAATCTTTTGTTAGTTTTGGCAATCTGAAATCCAAGATAATTTTTTTTTGAAGGAGATGGAAACTTCTGGGCTAAAGTCTGTACATTACTGTACAGAGTAAGGATATGCCCTAAAAATCTTTTCTATTTTTTTCAAGTTCGAATCTTAATATAATTGAGTAATTTTATTATTATTTTATTAAAAAATAGAAAAGATTTTTAGGGCATATCCTTACTCTGTACAGTAATGTACAGGCTTTAGCCCAGAAGTTTCCATCTCCTTTAAGTGGCGTTTATGAGTAAGGGGGTATAAGTTTATTTTCCTAACCCTAACATAATACATAACAATTGTAAGCATAGTAGGTAAGTATTAACATTAGTTAGCTATAATGAGCTATTAATATTGTTTTGCGCTGGTATTAAATTTACTTCGATAACATTGATAATGGTCCTTTGTACTCATTATAGGTATTGTATTTGCATTAGTTTGTATTGTACTAACGATACAGTAATCGATATTACTCTACTTAAGGAATTTAAATTTATTTCGTTGAAATATTGTTTTAATGAGGTTTGTATGAATAGCTTATATGGATGTGGCTAAGGATTGCTATTACTATGTGTGATGCTTACAAATCTTACTATTACAAAGAAGGACCGCAGAAGCTTCTTAACTTATTTTTGTTGAATGCGTTTTGCGTCTGAATGTGAGAACCTTTTTTTTTAACTTTTAGTTCAATGAGTATCTGAATTGAACCTAAATTGAAGATAAGATATTGAAAATATCACCATCTCAGAGTATGTCTTTGACAAATATGATTGTTCTATTAAACGTTACTTTCTTCTTGCAAAATATCAAATCGTTCTTAACTTCTTGGCCACGACCTTACTGTCGTTAGCGGGATGTTGAGCGTTTTACTTATCTATTACCTGCAATGTTTATTTTATAAAACACTCTACAAATTCAATACAAGAAGATAATTTTGTTCTTTTAAATGATAGGTATAATATATTTAATTCATCGAATTCTGAAGCTTTACTCAAGGCGGCAAAATGTAGCCAGGTATAGGATTACTAAACGTAATTAAGCGATAGGTCTATGTAATATTCGCAATAGTAATACTGGAAGTATTATCCGATTATAAGAGTTCATTGAAAATACCTCCTTACTTAAATATTCATATAAATCAAGTCCGGCGCCCAGGAAGTTTCGAATTGGGCGCTTTATTAGAAACGTATTCAAGATATTCAAGCCGAACGCCAGTTCATCGTTTCTATATTCATACAATTTGAATGGCTGTGGACATACCATTTCGCAGAATACAAAACGGGTTTATTAAGGTGTTCGGAACACTCTGTATGGATTGAAACATGAATGAAAATATTTGATTTTGCGCAGACAGGGACGTGAGACTCTCGAAGCAGTTATATTCTATACAATTTTCATTCAATAAATATCTCGGATGTTATACGCTTTGTCAATGACACAAACATTCATGTCGAAGTCGAGAGACGCCTACATTCCTCTCAATTCACACTCTTTTTATTAAGACCTTGTTATGTTATTTTCTTTGAAGATTTTTAAGAAAAGAATTACTTAAACTATTTTAGTTTATAATCAATAAAGAAACTCGTTAGTTAAAAAACAATTGCAACAATTTATTTTTTACTTCACAGAACAAATTACGTTTAAAAGTTTTTGATTGTAATTTGTTTCTTAAGTTGATTTTTTGTCTTTAAAGTTAACAAATTACTGCATTCAGTTTTTTGGGTAATTAATTTAAGTGCTGTTCAAATGAAATAAAGTATTTAAGTGTTTAACTTTATTAAACAAAGAAACGATGTTTGTGCTTTAAGCTGTGCAGGGACTTTGAACTTACATTTGGAACGCAAGCAAGCTATGTAAAGACAAAGATATACCTACCTACCTCCAACGGGTCAATGAATTATATTAGTCTAATTGGCATTTTAATAATTACACTAAAGACAACACAATGAATATTATTCTATAGAAACATAATATTTGGTATGTAGGTACTAAACAATATTCGCCTGGATTTATGAAAAGCTTATTCAAAATGGCGTTTCTTAAAATTTTACTTTCGGTGTACTTGCTTAAAACAAACCTTCTATTAAAATAAACACTATTATTAGATATAAAGGTATTATCGCATTCGCAGTTTCAGAGATAATATTGACATACATTATCTCTTGTATACAGGAAAATATTTGCACATAATATGTGTAAATATTTTCTTACGCTTACACCCCAATTTGAAATGGAATATCTCAAATAAAACGTCTCTTCAACATGACGCCTTCGTAATAATTACACTAACGTTGTTGTGTGTATGTTTAAAGATATATAGACAATATATTTTAAACATAAACATGCTTTTATAAAGATAAAAAAGTACTTAAGTGTGGAATTAGGTATATTAATAAAAATCATCTACGGATGAGCGGATACATATTATGAAATATGTTTGGAACTACTTTCATTTCGAGTAGCTTGATAGCTATTTTATTTTGATTTACTATTTTATATTTGAATGCATATAGAAAAAGATTAAAAACAATTTAAGCCTAAGTTAAGGCTTAAATCTACTTGGTGTAGGCTTATTAGCAATTTAGGTACTTAAACCTCGCTTTATATTGGTAGGTAAGGTATGTAGATTTTTCGAAAAAAAATCCATAATTTTTCCCACTAATAATTTTGCATAATTTCTTTGCTAGAATCTTAAAATTGTCAACACATGGAATAGACAAGTGATTAAAAAAATAGATCAATAAACGAAGAAATAAGGTGATTAAGAAATGTGGCGTACAAAAGTACTTCAGTTCACGTTCAAAACTCGACTATGAGTCTAACAAAATTGAGTATCGGAAATAGGATTAGATTAAAGTCTTTTATAGCTGCTGCAACTGTGACCCCAGATTGAATTTGTGTTATTGGAATTTTATTCAGTTTATTTAAAACGGATCAGGATAGATTTATAACGTCTATTTTATAATTTATATATTAAATCTAGTAATTATACATTTTAAGAATTGTAGCAGATGTAATATAAAAATTTAATGTTTTTATTGCCTACTGAATGTTAAAATACAGACGTATTGAGAACCTCCCCCTTTTTGGAGTCGGTTAAAGAATGTGATTGAAACAGCCCTAGTATGTTATTTATAATACTGGTGTTGGGTAATATAATAGTGTAGCTTTATTAGTTAAAAGTAAGTAGACGACCTCTGTGGCGTAATAGTTATATAACACGACTGCTACGCAGAGGTCTCGGGTTCTATTCCCGCCTAATGCAAATGTGCGCATGAACATAATAAAAATAAGTATTTATATATGTTTATCCGTTGTCTAGTACCCATATATATGTATACCCAAGCTCAGCTTAGTTTGGGACTAGAGGGCGTTGTGTGAATGTAAAAAAAAGAAAGGATATTTTTAGTCCTTCAAATATGGAATACAAAGTGTGAATATAGCTTGATTTATTAATTGACCATTCCGATTGAATTATGAATAAAGAACTAAATTAAATATGAAGCCATTGAAATAAAATCTGTTTTCTTTAATGATTATACAATAGGCACCCCTGCAGTTTTTATATCTACCTACAAAGGCACGGCAGGTATATGAATATCTAACCTTCACTTATTGCGAAAACTTTTTCCATTTCTTTTATTATGCCTTTGTTTACCATAACTCCAGTGACTTTCTCAATAAGAATATTGAAAATAGAAAATAATCGGGACTGCTTTTACGAAGTACAGATTCTACCTAGTTAGTGTGTGCTTAGATCTGTTTTGAAATATTTATATTTATTTAATCAATCAATAAATATAAATATTCGTCACTCTTTCACACAACGCCATCTAGTCCCAAGCTAAACAAAGCTTGTACCTACTGTACCATGGGCACTAGACCACGGATAAACATACTTAAATACTTTTTTTTGTAAATACATACATATTATACATAGAAAACACCCAGACCAATGCAAAGAATCATCTTTATGCACACAAAGATTTGCATTGAGCGGGCATTGAACCCGAGACCTCTGCGTACCAGTCATGTTATATAACCACTAGGCCACAGAGGTCATCAAATTGTACCTGCAGCTTTTCTATTGTCTAAGAATGGCAGACGAGCAAGTCATCCACCTAATAGTAAGTGCTAACCGTCGCTCATAGACGTCAGGAATGTCAGCCAAATCGTTGCCGAACTTGGAATTAAAACTCTTTATAAACCTCATTGGAATATGGGCAAGTCGTAGTTCATCAGGTTTAATGGTAAGTTTTCCATCTTTGCTAAAGATATTGATTGTTGGTCCCATAGGCGCTTTTACGAGACCATTTATTTGAAAGAGACGGGATGGTGAACCCCAGTGTATTCATAGTCCATCCTCACATGGCCAAATGACATAATGGTTATTTTACCTACTTTACCATTAACACGACATAGTAACCGCTATAAAGTATTCACCGCAATATCCGCATGTCCCCGGGGTGTCGCGACCAATGTGGTACAAGTATACTGCTCTTTTTAGCTTCGGTCATCCTTTGTACACTCATATATAAGATATTATTCTGTTTGAGGTTTTTAGGCAATTGCTATCCGTTGTTGTGCTGGGAGGTTAACTTTATATTTAACCTAAAGAAGAAAAAATCATGGACAAAATTAAGTTATTGACCACCTTGTATAACATCGATGTACTCGCAAATGCGGTTACGGGGCTAACTACTGCCTATTTAACAGGTATCTTAGGCAAAAAGTAAATTTAGACATAAAACCCGATACTAATGTTTTAGGTCGGTAAAAAATACTCGCAGTAAAATTTTTCACAATTAATAGTATACAAAAATAAACATAATTAAAATGTAAAAACGTAATAATAAAAAATGAAATTATAAATTTTCTGGTAGACCAATTTTCTTTACGTTACCCTCCTAATTAAACTGTAAATGAATAAATTGAACCATAAAACGTAACAGGTCCTGGGTCCGAATATTTGAAAGTAAATACCCTAAAACAGGCAATTATAATTGCAAAACCTCTTGGTAATATTAGCCTTAGGGAAGGACGTTGGAACACGTGCAAGCCTATGTATTTTTTAAACTGAAAATTGAAATATTATATTCGAAAACTGATGATGGGATAATTGCTTTGCGAGAGTTGTATTATATTTAGTTGGTTTAATTAAAATATGCTTCTGGAATAATCTATGAGATTATGTTTATCTTTTTAATTGTAACGCCTTTAGCCTTCTCCCATAATTGGGGTAATAGTAGCTTAATTGGTTTGGGAATATACCGAAAAATTAAAAGTTACCACTCACAGTTATAACATAGTAAATGTAGTAAGCAGTTACACACTATAATGATCATAATGTTTTTTGATACAAATCCATAAGCTGTACGAAAAATGTTCTGTATCTAATTCCGTAACTACTAGAAACTCATCCTTAAAGCTAGTTATTTCAATAGCGTATATTGAATAAAATAATACATTTATGTTACAATTTCCTTTATTAAATTTCAGATAAATATAATTACGGCCTTATTTCTCTTTTAGAAAAATATTTATAATCAACTTTTATTGACTACCCACGCCGAACTCAAAATAAAGCGTGTAGGCGAAAAGAGAACCTTGTAAGAAAAATATTAGAACATAAAAACTAAACCGAAGGTTTTAAGGTCGAATTCTAGAAATAACGACATCGACAGTCTACGAAACTTTTTTAATATATAACTTTTACCGAACAAGCTTTGAAATATGAAAAGCGTTTTCGAATCATAAATCATTTACAATATTTGAAATTCAAAATTCACGTTTCTTGAATTTGCAACAAATAAATCACTCAAAAAATGACAGATATCGAACTAAGATTAAAGATATTAATTTAATTTATTAAATAAATATTTTTCAATAAATTTAAGCAGAGGTAGAGCTCGTAAGCTTTAATCCTTTGAAATAAGTCGTAAGAGTTGAAATGGTAAAAGGTTCAGGATGCTATGATTACGTCAACTTAAAATTAATATTTTGTATATTTTTAATACAGATTTAATAGATTTTTAGTGCCCTTCCCCCCTCTACTCATTCAATATTAGTAATAATTCACACAAAAGGTAACTTGCATTAACCTAATATCATACAAATAATTGAATATTCTGTTAAAAAGTTTTATCGCTAAAAAGAGTATGTACGTTATTGGTAGTAAAAATATATTATATTATATATTCGCAAGTTTCATTCGAAAAAACAAAGGGAGGGCACAAAATTAACATTTTTTGCTTCAAAGGTAACCACACCGAAATTTTCTTTGATAGCATTTTCTTCGTGTTTCACGTAATTCGCAAGGAACCTTAAATAATAAAAGTTAAATAAGAAGAAAGATCGTAAAGAAAACGCTGCGTTTGCAGGGTCTGAGAGATTCGAACAAAACTCAATTTTACAAAAGACTTAAAGAATTTGAGGTCAGCAGTAGGTTGTAGTGAAGCGGCAATCTGTGTCCGACACCTATTCTAGTTGTTACAGCTGTAATTTGCTTGAGTGGGAACGGGACGTGTCTGTCATTCGATTAGTGCGGTGCGCTCGCCACGAGCACGCTCGTCCGCTTCGGACTTCATCGGGAAATGCTGAATTGGACAGTTAAGCTATCAGTACCAGCTGTAAATTTAAATATTCACTTTTGTATTATTCATTTTAAAGTCTCAGCAACTTACTCAGTTACTTAGTAAAAACAGGACAATTTAGTACAAAATTTTCGCTCGGATTGTCGAATTTGTATTCGATTCTCGTTTCTGATGAATAATTATTTCGATCAATTTTAGAATATCATCGTGATCGTCATATTCAAGATATTGATTATTCATTAATTTTCATCAAGTTCCCTTAAGGACGGTGTTATCGTCTTGTGAATTGGTCAGAAATTGAAAATGTATATTACTTAATGGATTTAGAGAAATGTCCGAGAGGGCACTGTTAATTAAGTAAAGTTTCAGGGGCACAAATTTTATTACGTAAGGGTTATATTATATTATGCCAACTAGAAAACTTTTAAAATGAAATTTATTTTAAACTAATCCAATTTTCAATTTAAGGTAAATTTCATTCTTAGAATTCCCAGTAATTACGTTTCATTGGATGTAGACTCAGTAATTACGATATTATATTATAATATTAAACTCAAACCTGTTAACTAAATATTAAATTAATGATCTACTTAAAAAAAACAATGTGCTAAAAGTTTTAGTATACTTATCAGAAGACCAAAAAGATTGCTGTGTATAAAAATAATAAAAAAGCTCTCCTTATTTGTCTAGTCACTGAGTGTAATCAGTAATCTCAGTACCCCTAAACGAACGAGAGAAACTGGAAAATGATGTAAATAGTAAAAACGATAATCCCTTGATCTAATGATCTACTTAAAACTAATACGATTATTTTGAGGGTGAAATTATCTCGTCAACGTCGCTGCAAATGACATCAGTTTAGTAGACGGTGAAATTATACTGATCATGTTATAAAATATTTGTAACACGGTATATTTCTGCTACATTAATTCTTTACTTACATTTTTTAGTCCTCTAGGTGTGGAAGTTGTCGGATAAAGGAAATATGAAGAAGGGAAAAAAGAATACTAGCGTAGTTTTTATCTTCAGAGAACAATAATTAAAAAAGAAACGAAGAAAATTTGGCTTGTATGGACTTCGTAGACGCAGTTTAAATTTTGTATAATAACTGAAAATATCGATAAAATATCGTGTGAAAAAGCTTGTAAAAATGGAAAATCACAAAAACTATAACCACTCAGTGATAATCATACACGGAATTTTTATTTATGCCATGATTGTCATTGTGACTTTGCCACCTGATGTTAAGCCCTCATTGAGGTCCCATAATAAAGCCCGACATCTAAATACATAATAAAACATCATACAGATATCTACTTCTAGAGTTTGTGCGGGATTGTACTCGTATTATGTACCTACGTATAAAACATTGTTCAGTAGAACCAACACAATGAGAGGTTTGACTGGTGACACACTTTATCAAACGTATTATGACGTGCACCGCACTTAAACATACCTGTTAAGGGCTCAAGGTACAATTTATTTTGATTGATAGAGTGCTTCATTTATCAACGTCATTTGCCGATTCGACTAAATAAAGCCACAGGGGAGGAGTACTCGTCAGTTAGGGCTATATTTTAGGGTCTGTTTTGTTTTAAGATTTATTTATTCATAATTTAACTTAGTTGTTAAGCATATCATAGAGATTAGAGAATGTATTAACAGTTTTCATTAAATATGTCCTATATTTTCTTTGTTTGTGGTTAAATTATCTTACATCAAATTAACGGAATAGTTGTTACAATGTTATACTCGTAACAACATAAATATAACTTGTACGTATATACATACCATATAGTTATAACTTTGTTAGTTTAATAAATAAATTGAAATTGGTTATTCCAGGAAAAACTTTTTAAGCAATTCCCGTATTTAAAACAACCAGAAACAAAGTACAAGTTTGCAAAATTTAAATTAAATCCCATACATTCGCTACAAAGTCGTCCAATACTCAAGTTAATTTAAAAGTGCCTAGTTTGTAAGTGCTGACCTAGAAACTAACTACACTCGTAGCAGAAATTCTCAACGAGTGCTCGAGGCTTAGTTTTTTGTCAATTACCATTTTTTTATGTTGAAACATGACTTTATATTATATTAATGTTATTTAGGATTCGCCTGCCTGGCAATGTACCGAAAAATGTGCGCGTAAAAAATATATTATTTTAGGAACAAAGTTAAACTTGAAAAGATTTCTATGAAATTTGTAAAATAAAATATTAAACAAAGTACTTACTGCTTTTGTTAAAACGTCCTCTTTGCTATAATTCCACTTAGTACGATTGTAGAGAACAAAGCTGAATGAAAGCGAATTTATTGTGGTATTTTTTTAGGAGAATAATATAGAATTATATGAGTACTTAATAAGCAAAGCGAGAGATAAAAGCACGACTTTTAACCAAATATAATGTATGTTTTTCAAAGTAAATAAGAGGTAGAATAAATTCGTATATGTATCTAAAGTCTATTTTTTTATCTCGGACACTAAAATGACAACTACTAATGTCAAACGTAAAACTAATATAGCCAGCTTTTAAGAAACAGTGCTGTCCCTGTGTTTCGATTCGTTTTGTAATTATTGTAAAATATTTACGGTTGTTAGTATAGTCGAGAAAAAATGCCTTTATCACCTCTAGAGTTAATGTTAGTTGCATTTCATAAAACTATTAGGGTCAATATCGCACAACAAAACATCAGCTAAATCATGACGATACTTTGACATAATATCAGTTCTCATGTATTAGCAAATAGTTGTTAGATATTTATAAAAACAAATAGTAGAAGTTGCTGATAGAAGAGGTAGGTACTTTATCCTCTTTCCATTGGTATACAACATCCTATAAAATAGTAAATAGTTTTTCTACAAAACATGTGTAATACATAAACATACATACTGTTGGTGTGCTTAACAAATAAATAAATAATTCGAAGTAATTATTGACGCTATAGTAAATGATGACTTTTTTTTTTTATTATATTAAAATTAACTCTAATGTGATAAGGTAGACCCACTGCAGTGACAAAAAAAGCTAAAGTAACTAGGTACCTAAGTACGCTAGAATGAATCAATTATAGCAATTATAGCTAGTAAATTTACCTGTGCTTATTCATCAAACGTGTTTTCTTTACTTTGAATTATTTATTACACATGTTTTGTAGAAAAACTATTTACTATTTTATAGGATGTTGTATACCAATGGAAAGAGGATAAAGTAAGGCATTTATTCAGAAAATGGAAGAACTTTCTCTCTTTTATTTATTTTTTTATTGTACTGTGAAGTTGATCATATCTTTAAATTTTACCTGTCTCTATTCTTATAATAAGTCAATAAACAAAAAGTTGACGTTTTTGGTGAGCTATTATGAATTTATTTGATGCTCCTAGTATTAAACTTTAAAACAAAACATAATTATGAGGACTCACGGAACAATTTTTTTTTAAAATTTAAGTGTTCATGGTAAATATTGGGTTTTTCTTTTAAAAATAGCTTTACATCGATATCTAAAATATGTTGAGGTTAAAACCAGCTAGGGGAGTGAGGAAAGACTGGTAATGACCGCTTCTATCAGCTACTTTAATTTGGCAAACGATGTACCAAACACCCTGTATAATTACGACGACCTAACTACATGATGGCGGGGAGACGACTGCTGGGCAACGCTAGTACACACAGCAACACATCAAGTTAAACATTTTCATTTAAAATTGTTTCTTATCTCAAGGTATTAAGGTACATGAGTGTCTAGCTTGATTAGTTGCTGTGTGTACAGTCGCGCGCCTGTAAAAGTGATTTCTCAGCAGTCGCTCAAATTACAATGTTGTGTCCCTACAAATCTAATGAATTTCTCTCTTTTTTCCTTCTATGTCCATCCCTATAATTTCTTGCATGACGTCATTGGCGTATATTTCTATTTTAAGTTTTCGTAATTTTATAACATTAAACAAATTAGGGTAAACCACCTA
The DNA here is from genome assembly GCA_905475405.1 of Schrankia costaestrigalis. NCBI lineage: Eukaryota > Metazoa > Arthropoda > Insecta > Lepidoptera > Erebidae > Schrankia > Schrankia costaestrigalis. Next base: position 13,732,570 of record FR997826.1, read on the forward strand.
ATCGTTAGAAGTCCTACAATTGTTGGCACTTAACCCAGTTGGATCGACCGACCCATGTATGGGTTTCGGGAAATAAAAAATTCTGCCCCCTTTATACGGTTTTATTAAAACAATTTATAAATACTTTTGGAATCGACAGTTAATGACTGTTGGCTGTGATGACAAAATAGGTAGTAAATTTAATTATTTATAGTTGTTTTTTCCAAGTGAAAATGTCTGTAGTGAATATGGTAAAAATGTCCCTAAAAAAGTGAAATTATATTACATATATTGTTATATTTCTATTAATATAATATCAAAAATATAAAGCTTGAAACATAACAATATTTATATTACAAAGAAAATTCATGCTTTTACTATGAAAATCACTGGTATTTTGCTGAATATCTTAGAAACCCATACATGGGTCCGTCGGAACAACCACGGAATACGAGATTTTCGTAAAACAATATATATTAAAAAAAATTCTAATTGAATTCATTATTATTCTACAAAACTTTGAATGAGTTGAGAATAATGGTAATGATCCGATTCTAGAATGCATCACATTTGACCACCAGATAACGCAATTGCGGTTGATACCGACAAAGATTCTAGAGAAGAAAACACTTCGATTCAAGCCTAAAACAATTAAACTAATTTTATTATGAAACAAGATTATTATTATTTTATTATGCAGACTCAAAGATTAATTGTACTTACAGCCAAATAAAAATAAATTATGTACCAAAAATAAATTTTGTTTCATTTACTTACCTGAGTTTAAAATTAGAATTTGCACATTTTATATTATTACTTCCAAAAAACTGTATAAAATTTAAATTTATCGTTAACTGTTGATAGTGGTGGTACATCACCATACATAAATTGCACAAAAAAAGGTAACAGTAATGATATTTTAGTATTCGAGATTAAAAAACAGCCTATAGTCTCTATTTACCGTAATCGGCGGTACTAACCTATATTTTTATCGGTAAGTACCGGCTGTACCGCATCACTATTTATTAGTTGTAAAAAACAGGCAACACATGAAATGTCATTTTAGTATCTGAGATAAAAAAATAGACTATAGTTTTGTTTTATATCACTTTTTGGTCTTACATTCGGGTACTCTTTATGAGTCGTATAAAATATGGGTATACATAATCGCCGTATAGTCATAAACTTTATACATACCTTTATAAGTATTATAGAGTAGTATGTATCTTAAACATTGTAACAAAATGTAGTTCTTTACATAGTTCTAGATTTTAGTAGAATTAGTAAAATTACGTTAGCTTAATTTATAAGCTTTATTATTCATTATAAAATTATTATGAATAATAAAGCTTACAAATTAAGATAAAATTATCAAATGAAGTATTAAAATTATCAAACGCAAGCAGTTTTTGCATTATTATTTAAAATTTAGCAATGGAATTTTTATAGTGTACGTTTGTAATGTTACCTTTATGTGTTTTACGTCTATGACCACCCTAATTATGACTACTTACTCATTATGAAATGATAAATACCAGCATAATAAGACCCGAGTATACTAAGAAAATCATGAGGCGTAAGTTGATGAAAGCACTTGAGCCTGTAAAGTGCAGTAGACGAGAGTACTACGCGTGATGTTTGCCTCTGTTATTATTACCAACAGTCAAGACTCCTTATGCCGCCAGTTCTTGACTTGGAAACTTGTTTTTCTTTATACTTATTTTTTCCTTAGTTTACTTTAAATTTTAATGTTTATTGTGAACTAGCTGATGCCCCTGACTTCTTCTGCGTATTTTAGACAATTCACACGATAATAACTTTAAAACTTTCGTGTTTCATTTTATATTATTATTATTTCTACGGGTATTAACACGTTAAGGGGAAACAATTCAATCGCAATTCCATACAAACAAAGAAAGTTAATTCCTCCTTCGTTAGATAATAAATACTCAAAACTATAGATGATATCGTTTTGTCTCGTTATTATCTAGTCTTATTGATTAATAAAACAGTAAAAAAAAAATTCATTTACAAGTTATGAGGCTTCAAAGTTCATACTTCTATGCACATTTTATGACAACTTTTAGCGTAATAAAATAGGTTTAAACGTTTATAAAGGTAAATATATTTTGGGACTAGGAATAGATTATTTATTCGAAAATTCAAATAATTTTATATTGACTACATACATTCTAAAGTTTGTACGCAATTACCTTTTTCCCAAAACCATTTTAGGAAATTTTACCGTGCTCGTTTCCGCCATCGACATCTTGCATCTCGCCTCCACTTTCTGCACCCCTCGGGTCGGCGGAGGGGAGGTACGACAGCGAGCCGACCGTGTCGTCGAATGTTACCGAATATTTTTTTTTAAACTTCAATAAACTTTAATTTATGTCATTTATGACAATTACGTATCGCTTGCCAGTAAGAAGTTTCGTAATTTCTTTTATCAAAGAGATCCAATTATTATCAGATGCATAACCAGTTAGATAAAATACCTACATCAGTGACATTCTTGACTAAAATCAACTGTCAAAATTCACCTTATTACAATAGTCAATAGACCATAGCTAAGGCTGTCACATTGCACAAACTGTATTTTTTTTTGTAATTCATTTTGTATTTTTTTTTTAATATTTACCTGACTCACCCCCGCCCCGGTATCTGAATGACTGATCAAGTATCATTTCTTGTCAACTATCATTTCCAGATTTTATGATTATTATTTATTTTATGATTTTTCATCCTTTTTTTAAATCCAGCTAAAATTAACTTCATGTACTGTATGTGAAGTAAGATATTATTGTGTACTGTATGGAACCCCTATTAACGATGCACGGTCTAAAAAACTGCCTCAAGAATAAACAGCTTAACTTTAAAAAAAAAAAAAAATTATAATGTTTTACGGTGTCATACCTACATCACTTACAAGATAAATTGATGTCTCGCTTGGTGTGTCTTCCGCAACAAAACTTACAATAAAATATTTTTTAAAAACCCATTTTAGTTATCTTTATTTACTCCTGATTTATTACTTTTTAGGTAACTACCTACAGCTAGTATTAGTGTCAACCCTAACAATCAAGAAGAACAATATTTATATTCTGAACGACATTTTGATTTGTAATAAATACAATCGAGCGCGTGTGCGTGTGCATGTTTCTGACTGCTTTTCTATGAGTTTTTCTCTTTCTCACGCAACGTTTGGTGAAACAACAATCTTTTAGGCTTCGCCGACAGCTGAGTTGGTTTTGACAGAAGGAGCCTTCTTAATATATCATTTGGTAAATATTTAACAATCATTTTTGAGATCACTCGACGAGTGTTCTCGTGACCATGGCTGGTGCAACCCGGTCAAAACGTCGAGAGCCTCAGGGCCTACGCAGACCGGGACGGCATGGCAAGGGATTTTATCGCACGGCATTTTTCATTTTGAAGCATAGCAATTTATGTCGTATTTCTATAATAGTACGGTTGAATGTCCATTAGTAAACATTAAAATCCCTTGCCATGCCGTCCCGGTCTGCGTAGGCCTTCAAAGGTAAATTACTGTTAAATATTTATTTTTTGTTCGGCGAATTGCCCCACCACACATAAACCACATAAAAGAATTTGAGTGTCAAATAATCAGATTATTCTTTACAACTAATACAATTTGTTCTGACTTAAGAAATATAAGTTTAACAAACTTTTTAAGCGCTGGCAAAGGAAAGGCGCATATGTATGGTGCACATGAATTATGCATTAATATATTTCCCACAGCAATATATTTCATTGAAAGGGGATAAGGAAATCTTTTATTGAACAAAAACAATAAGGCGAGTGTTTTTCTGTTGGCCTTGTATCCAAACCACGGTAGGTTTACATAAACATTTTTGGTTCAATATTACGAAAGTGCAATCAAATTTTAACCGAATTCAGAAAGAGACTTTCCATTCAGTTGTATTTTATGTGAGTATTTTTTATATAAACTTTACTTAAATGTTTACTACTTTAAAATAAGTTTATTTTAACACGTTCAAGTTCATTACACATGTTGTTGAAATATATGTACCTACTTACTCCATTGATTTACTAAATCAATGACTAACTCGTAATATTTCACCAACAATGGTTAAATAATGCTGTTTTTATCTCAAAAAATATGAAATTCCTGTGAATAAACCATGTAAAGCAAATTACGTAAGTTTAATCGGTTTCACAACACTCTGCTTTTGGTGTTGGATTTTAAATTAAGTTGTTTATTTATTCGATATGTTGAGATAGGTACGATTTTAATTTAATATTTATTTTCATATAAATGTTTATATTCGTTCTCCACCTTGTCACCACCCCATCTCATCCTATGGGTGTCGTAATAACCGACTAAGGGACTATTCGTGAATATTAACTTTACAAAATAAAAAGAAGGAAAACTTGAAATCAAACCCTATACCAATCCATCTGACCAGCGTGGTATTAGTAGGCTAAGTATCCCTCCGTTATGCCCGATTTACACATCGACAAGTACAGTAGCGAGTTAAGTAGTATTTTAAGATTAAGTTGATGTAAATAGATCTCCATCCTATTTTTTGGCGAGTTAAGTACGAAGTAGCCCCCTCTCTCGCGTCTCGCCAACTTAACTCGCCAAAAAATAGAATGGAGATCTATATAAATCAACTTAATCAACAACTTACTACTTAACTCGCTACTGTACTTGTCGATGTGTAAATCGGGCATTACGGAAGGAGGCCCATCATTGCAGTGGGACATTAAACGGGCTGTGATGAAATGTTTATATTCGAATGTTAGTTACAAAATAGTATCCAGTGAGACGTTAAGGTTCCATTACAAGTAAACTAATGATACAGATCAAAAGTGTCGTTCAATAATTTTTGACTGATGAATTTAGAAAATCGAAATGTTTATTACACTAAAGAAAACAGTACTGTTACTAAACTGGTGTATTCGTTCCTTGTTTGCATACAACTTATCAAAATTAAGATGAAATTAAACAAATAAGTTCGTGCTAGTTGGCAAGGCACTTGAAACTTGTAGTTGGTGGACTAGGTTGTTTGAACGACTCTTCTGTGTGTAGTTAGCGGCGCACGCTGCAGATAACTCGACATCGGCTGGAGCACTATCGTGCGAGAAACGTTCCCTGAGTTGTGCAACTCGGAGGCTGTCTCCAAACTGAAATAGTTCTCGAGGTACTTGCCGTTTCGTTCGAGCCTCACTTCACGTCTCGAGCCCTACACGGAAACTGTTACTTCTTTTGTTTGAAGCTTCGGTTATGAACGTTTAAAAGTTTCGAGATTTCTACAAACAAGTGAATAGTTCTCGAGAGCCTTCGGGGCTGAATGCAGACGTTTTAGTTATTCGATATTGCCTATATTTTTATTTTTTGTAGTTTTGTTATTTTTATTAAAAGTCCTTTTTTGCAATTAATGTTTATACCTTTATTCTTATTTTATTAATTGATGTATTTCTTATAAATTAAGTTTATATATATATGTAGAAAATACTGGTTTTGTTTCAGCCAAATAAACGTACATAATGTTTGTTTAAGCATCCTTAATATTTGGGGTCTCTAATGAGAACATTATTACAGTCACATTTACTCGTTAATGTTAATTAGTAGACATGTTATGGAATAATAAATTATATTTCTCTTTCTAGAACATCAAATAAGGGATAAGGTTACATAAGTGGAGTGGTGTAATGAGGAAATCAAGTTACGTGGTTAATCATATCACATAGCTGTCGGCAATATAACAAATAAGGTTATGAAGATGAAAAAATAAAATGGAATAGTATTTATGTAATGTAAAAGTAGTAGCTCTGTTCCGCTTTCCTGGCCACAAAAGAAAAAAAATTGGTCTATGTCAATTCGTCGCTCCGTTTTGCCGTGAAAGAAAGAAAAACAGACACTTTCCTATTTATAATAATAATATTACTATAGTACACATACTTAGTATGGATATTTTTTAAAGACAAAATATCGATCCTGTTTCGCCCTGTATATACGAATCGCTCTTCTATTGGCAAGCTCTATGCTTGTCCTTAATAAGCACATTAGATCTTTGTGCTTTTTAAGTATAATCTCAGAGTACCTCTCCAACTAATACTCAAGCTTTTAAGTCCACTCCATAGTTCTGTAATTTAACTATCTATATATACTATATTTCCGGACCGTTACGACTTGCAGAGCTTCAAGAAACGAGCATACTCCCCTTTTAAAAGTTGGCAACGCATCTGTGATTCCTATGGTGTTGCAGGTGTCCATGGGCGGCGGTGATCACTTACCATAAAGTGACCTGCTGGCTCGTTTGCCTCCCATTACATAAAAAAAATATATCTATAGTATACTTCTACCTGAATACATTAATAATTTTTAAACTACTCGTTGTAGGTGATTTAAATACAGTACCAATTTCGACAGCATCTCTGGCTGAATAGACCTTTCTAACCTTGATAAAATACATTATACTGTGTAGTATGGGATATCAGTAGTTCAAGTACTTTCTATTACAGAAGGAGAGCAATTTCCGCAGTGATTCCTTTTCTGACTAAATGATATATGTATAAATAAATATAAATATTCCTCACACATTCACACAATGCCATCTAGTCCCAAACTAAGCAAAGCTTGTACTATGGGTACTAGACAACGGATAAACATACTTAAATCCTTTTTTTTTGTAAATACATACATATTATACATAGACCAGAACGGACCAATGCAAACAATCATGTTCATACACACAAAGATTTGCATTGAGTTTGAATCGAACCCGAGACCTCTGCGTAGCAGACATGTTATATAACCACTACGCCACAGAGGTCGTCAAATGTGTGGTTTGTATAAATAAGTTTGTTTATACATTCTAAAAAAAGTATTTTGAATTTACCACGACAGAGCTCATTAGAAACCTTTTTTAAAAATAGAATGTCAAATTCGTGCCATGGATATAAAATTTTACCTGAGACTTGATTTACGGATAGCAAGGCGGGGAGTGCCAATTTCCTCGAGGAAGTGTCGTTATATGTGTATATAGTCATCTACAGCTACTATTTCCTAAATATGACTATAAACACGATGACGTAGTGTTATTGTTACATGTTTTTATGTTCGTCATTAAGATTTAGGAGCTGTTTTTACGATGGCTTTTGTTTCGGTACATTTATTCTTGTGTTTAAAATTGCAAGCCATGGTGTACCTAACGTTTTATGTATCTACATGATCAAGTAGTGTAAGACTGCCATCTCATCTTGCATTTGTCGTAAAATCTAAGTAAGGAACTTCTACTTAGACCCTTTTTCTAAGATAAAATATAATTGATTCAATTGCTAACTAGTAGGCAAATAATTCTATTTTGCTGATCCAAGATTATTGTCTTACTTAGTTCGTTTATTGCACGCCATAAGTTTTACAAAGATGTAGTACATAGGTAAAATCACATTTATGGACCCTGTCGGGTAAGGCAAACGTAGAGGAGAGAAAGCGTGGCCACCAAAATTTACTTTATTTAGGTACTATTACTACACTACTATTTCATTCTTCTTTTTTTAAGTAATAGGTAAAATGCGCTGATGCATGATGTAATAATTATATCTAACTCTCTACATAATAATTGTATGATAATTTAGGTAATTAGCAGATAGCGATGAGCCATCATCGTTTAGAACTGCGTATCCAATTGGATCATTTGGATCCGTTCTCTTTTCGTATAACTCGAAATAATACTGCCGCGACGACGATGCCCAATTATTTCATTTTATAAATACTTTTCCATAGTACCTAAAGGATCCGATGGATTTCAATTATTGGCGAATGCGGTTTCGTTACCACATGGCAACAACGGTTTACAATGGCTTTTCGATCTACAATGCCACGTGGCAACAAGCATTTATAATGGATTTGCATCTGGAATGCCCGCTCTTAGACGTCCAAATGTTAATAAAGCGAATATTACCTTGCTCCGTAACAGATTAATTTCAATGGTAGCACTTATGAATTTTAACGCAAAATAACGTTGACTAATGCAATGTATAACGCAAAGTAATGTACTATATATTAGTTAGATAAACAACTCAACATAATAATATTAATACGCACTTAATGTTCCTCTCTTAAATACTTAATGTATCTCATTTCGGGTCTCATCTTTTTGTCATTAGGAGCACAATACCGGCTCTCGACACACAATTAATATAGGTACGGCGTAATAATAAAGGATGACTTTTACTTGACGGTGACGTGACGAAGGCTTTCTCGCAGGCTTACCTACTAGGAGGGTTTCGTGTGTACCTACGTATTGCTGTATTAAGTTACTGTTAGCTTTTACTCAAGGGTTTACTCGTTTATACTATTTTCATATTTGTATGTTTTGTTAGTAGTAAATTTTGATTTTGGTAATTGAATTCGTTTTCTTTTGTGCTACATAGGTACTCATAAGTATTCTATTTTTAAAGTATTGTTACCATATTGTTACACAAGGTTGTACTACTGATTAGGTACGTACACAATAATCAATAAATGTTCCAGCTGGGACGCTTATAAAGATGCACGTAATGATTTTTTTGAAAGAGAAGTCCTGTAATAACTGGTAATAGATTGGCATAATAAAAATATACTTAAATCATTTTAAGTTATATCTTACTTAGAAATTTAGGTATATTATACGTAATATTATTCTATTAGAAATTCCTATTTGTTCCTGTAAATTACAATATGCTGTAAGACCGTAGTCTGCACTCCTTAAAGCAAATTCTCAAAGCATTCAAACTCATCGTATAGCTCGAGTTTGCTAATGACGTAAAGGGATTCCAACGCGATGAAAGTAAGTTTATCCTGACAAATAAATCAGACTAAATTTCTGTTCATTTCGTCTCAGAAAAGGGAAGTAATACGAAAACGAAAACAATACCGACTCCGAACAATTTCTAAGAGGAAAAAAGTACCTACCATCAGTTATAAGTGGAAACGTATTTGAAAATGTAAAATAAGCAAAGGATTGCTATTCAATTTTCTTTCTATATTTTATCTGGAAATCTTATTTTGTATTTGTTCTTGTACGTGTGTGCTTCGTTCAAAGCCAGTAGAAATATCAAATTCTTTGAGTCGTAGCATGTCTCAGATGAACGTTACGGAGACTTGTACTGCATTCACAAACGTATAGGAATGCCTGCCAGTGCATATTATAAAAGCTTTTATACTACTTTGTTGCTTCTATCTTAAAATACTGATAACGTAAATGTATGTATTGATCTTGAAATGGTTTATCTCGTTGCTATCTGAAGAATGCATTGTGTAGTTAATTAATGGATAAAAGGAAATTCTTTTTTGGTACGGAATGTCAATTACTCTATTTGTTTCAACTTGTTGTTATCAGCAAATTATTTGCCAAGTCTATAGAGCATTAGTATATCTAAATTTTGTGATCTTTGGTGGGTAATATAAACCTTAAACTTAACTTTTCAGGTTGCGCTTCGATCAACTAACGTCATATTTATTTCAAAAGAAATTTTTGTAAAATGATCTCTGGAATATTCGTTTTTGTTTTTTAAGACAAACAAGCTGGTGTTTTGATAACATATAATTTTGGCTTTTAGTACAGTCAAATAAGGCTTAAATAGGGGCAAACCTCGGAACGGAAGCGAATAAGCTGTAAATTCGTATAATCCTTTGTTTTGATGTTCTGATGACTGGTGAAAAAGTCTCATATGATCACGTGTCTGCGTCATAAGTTATTCAAGGTCAAAGGTCACAAATTTGTGTTTTTTGCGTATATCTCTGAAACTACGAGAGCTATCGAAAAATGGTTCAGACAAAGTTTGTAGATCGTAAAATTGTCTACAAAAAATATCTCAACACTTTTCTCCTAAAAAGCATCGCTTTCGAGACATCGTGACTTTAGAGGGCAGAAAAGTCGTATTTTCGACTATATGCACACACTAGCTTTTTCCCGTGATTTCGCTCGCGTTTATAAATATTATGAAAAATAAGGCTTATTTCAATATATAGTAGCATATGCATGCTTGGTCTCAGCCTAATCGGTTTGAAATTGACAAAGTTACATACAAACTTCCATCCCCTATCTTATCCCTTTAGGGGTAGAATTTATCAAAATCCTTTCTTAGCGGATGCCTACGTTATATCATCTACCTGCATGCCAAAATTCAGCCAGATCTGTCCAGTGGTTTGGGCTGTGCGTTGATAGATAACTATGTCGGTCACCTTTGAGTTTTATAGAAATAGAAGATTTCCGCACCACCTCTGATCAACGCACAGCCTAAACCACTGGACAAATCTGGCTGAATTTTGGTATGCAGGTAGATGATATAATGTAGGCTTCCGCTAAGAAAGGATTTTGATAAATTCTTCCCCTAAAGGGATAAGATAGGGGATGGAAGTTTGTATGTAACCTTGTCAATGTCAAACCGATTAGGCTGAGACCAAGCATGCATATGCTACTATATATTGAAATAAGCCTTATTTTTCATAATATTTATAAACGCGAGCGAAATCACGGGAAAAAGCTAGTGTGTGCATATAGTCGAAAATACGACTTTCCTGCGCTCTAAAGTCACGATATCTCGAAAGCGATGCTTTTTAGGAGAAAAGTGTTAAGATATTTTTTGTAGACAATTTTATGATCTACAATATATATATATAATGACGTTAAATGCGTATTTCCCATAGAAAACGAGATAATGGGATAAAACTGATTTTCGTGACCTTTGACCTTGAATAACTTATGACGCAGACACATGATCATATGAGACTTTTCTACCAGTCATTAGTATACCAAAACAAAGGTTTATGCAAATTTACAGCTTATTCGCTTCCATTCCGAGGTTGAATGCTTATTTTACTGGAGTATTTAGCCACTGACGGAATGCGAGGGGAAAGAAAGGGAGTGTAGGCAAGTGAATAAACACACGCAAACCTAATGCAGCATGAAACATCTGTACGTTATTGTCAATAAAGTATCCGGATCAGACCCCTTAGGAAACAGACCCTCTTGTGTTAAATATCGTTTATGTACGAGTAGCATAAACTAAATAACTATACTTGACGGCCTCTGTGGCGTAGTAGTTATACAAGATGACTACTACGCAGAGGTCTCGGGTTCGTTTCTCGCTCAATGCAAATTTTTGTGTGCATGAACATGATTATTTGCTTTGGTCTGAGTGTTTGTATAATATGTATGTATTTACAAACAAAAAGTATATAAGTATTAATATCCGTGTTCTGTTACCCATAACACAATCAGGTTAAGCCTAGCTTGCTTTGGGAACAGATGGCGCTGTGTAGAGATGTCCGTGAATATTTATTTATTATTTATTTATTTATACTTTAAATCATTATTTTATTTTTATTACTTTGAAATAAAAAGTTTTGAAAGGTAGTTATAGAATTAAGCAAAACTTTTGTTTATCCAGGTAACATTATATTTTTTTAAATTTAGTTTATTCACCTCGTGTTTCGTAAGATATTGTACAGTATGGGGACATTGATAATGTGATTGGCTTTTAAAGAAAGACAGCAAATCAATGAGTAAGAAAAGTACATCCGATTACCGAAAATAGCTGAATAATTTTAGCATAAGTTTTGAAAATTATCACATTAAAATGTATCTTATGGCGTTCGGTATAAGGTTGAAATTATAAAAGATTGAATCCCTACTTACTTCTATTTGACATTGTATGTTTTATCATGTCTTACTAAGTGACACCGGTGACGGAAACATTGCACTTCGATAAAAAGTCATTGCAGTGCAACAAAATATAGCACTTATTGTTAACATCATAATATACAATTTCAAAATCATCAATAAATTATAATCTCACTTTCTCGCTTCCTCATTGTTGTCTGTCTTTCTTTAAAAACCAATCATATTATCAATGTCCTCATACTGTAGTAATTCTTGATTGCACACTCTAACAAGTTTTCTAGAGTTTGAGTTTGAGTTTAACATATATTATTATGTAAACGAAATAGCAGAATAAGTATTTTTTTTTTTTAAAAGACAACTCCCGCACTAGGGATCATAACAAATACTACAATAGACCAAAAACTATGTAAAAATCTTGATCTCTTTCAGCCAACTCCGTAAAATAGTACAAAGCTTTACAGATAGTTTCTGATGCACAAACTTTAAGTTAAGTATAGTGGGATCAGACTGATCATGGTGAAAGAGATTTTAAAGGGAGAAAACCGAGATGTTACAAAAGTTTATACTCCTAGTACGAAAGTAATGTTTTTCAAATCAGATGTCTTATTTTGAGCATCAAATTAAAAAAAAAATATATATTTACTAAAAAATTACTTTTCCTCAAGTTATCAATTTGTTTCACGTTTATATTTATTTCAAACTACACGGCATCAAATATAAACTTCCACTGCTAGTTTAAATTGTAAGTAGCAATTAGTAAGTTTCTGCGAGAGGAATAGTACCACCTACTTAAGTACTCATGGCAAAGTGTTTGCCAAGTATTATAAGAACTTATTACTTTTTCTGATTTTATACTTTAACTAGCTGTTGCCCGCGGCTTCGCTCGCGTTCAGAAGTATTATGATTAATTAGGCTTATTTTTTGTTTAGCGTGTGTAAAAAAAAGGGGCCTACAAAACTTTTTTGTACACATATTCTTAATAACTAATCTGTCATTAGGCGCTAAAACTATTAAGCTTTTTTTAGAAATTACTCGTGAGCAAGCAACATAAAACATGCAGTCCATGAGAAAAGATAAGTTTCATACTAACTGTAATCCCCTATTTTATCCCCTTGGGGGTAGAATTTATCAAAGTCCTTTCTAAGGGGGTACCAACGTCATAGTAACTATATGCATGCAAAGTTTCAGCCCGATCGTATTGAAACTGACAAAGTTTCATACAAACTTTCATCACCTATTCTATCCCCTTGGGCGTAAAATTTATCAAAGTCCTTTCTAAGGAGGTGCCAACGTCATAATATCTAATATGCATGCAAAGTCTCAGCCCGGTCGGATTGAAACTGACAAAGTTTCGTGCTAACTTTCATCCCCTATTTTATCCCCTTGGGGGTAGAATTTATCAAAGTCCTTTCTAAGGAGGTGCCAACGTCATAATATCTATATGCATGCAAAGTCTCAGCCCGGTGCTAACTTTCATCCCCTATTTTATCCCCTTGGGGGTAGAATTTATCAAAGTCCTTTCTAAGGAGGTGCCAACGTCATAATATCTATATGCATGCAAAGTCTCAGCCCGGTCGGATTGAAACTGACAAAGTTTTGTGCTAACTTTCATCCCCTATTTTATCCCCTTGGGGGTAGAATTTATCAAAGTCCTTTCTAAGGGGGTGCCAACGTCATAATATCTTTATGCATGCAAAGTCTCAGCCCGATCGGATTGAAACTGACAAAGTTTCGTGCTATCTTTCATCCCCTATTTTATCCCCTTGGGGGTAGAATTTATCAAAGTCCTTTCTAAGAGGGTACCAAAGTCATAGTAACTATATGCATGCAAAGTCTCAGCCCGGTCGTATTGAAACTGACAAAGTTTCTTGCTAACTTTCATCTCCCAATTTAACCCCCAGGGGTGTAGAATTTATCAAAGTCCTTTCTAAGGGGGTGCCTTCGTCAAAATATCTATATGCATGCAAAGTCTCAGCTTGATTGGATTGAAACTTACAAAGTTTCGTGGTAACTTTCATCCCCTATTTTATCCCCTTGGGGGTAGAATTTTTCAAAGTACTTCCTAAGGGGGTGCCAACGTCATAATATCTATATGCATGCAAAGTCTGAGCCCGATCGGATTGAAACTGACAAAGTTTCGTGCTAACTTTCATCCCCTATTTTCTCCCCTTGGGGGTAGAATTTATCAAAGTCCTTTTTAAGAAGGCGCCAACGTCAAAATAGCTATATGCATGCAAAGTCTCAGCTTGATCGGATTGAAACTGACAATGTTTCATACATACTTTCATCACCTATTTTTTCCCCTGGGGGGTAGATTTTATCAAATTACTTCCTATGGGGGTGCCAACGTCATAGTAGCTATATGCACACAAATTCTCAGGCCTATCGGTTTGAAATTGACAAAGTTTCATACAAGCTCTCATCCTCTATTTTATCCCCTTGGGGGTAGAATTCATCATAATCCTTTCTTAGCGGATGCCTACGTCATAACATCTACCTGCATGCCAAATTTCAGCCAGATCCCACCAGTGGCTTGGGCTGTGCGTTGATAGATCACTATGTCAGTCACCTTTGAGTTTTATATATATGTTACGGGCAATTTGATAAATCCGGGCACTATGAATAATGGCCGGTCTTTATTCATAATGCCCGACTCAATTGGGCAATGTGATAAAAACTGCATAATTAATCACTTTTCCCGGCCATTATTAATAATGCCCACCCTATCTTGGGCAAAGTAATAAAATAGGTGAACTTTAGTGTTTTTATTTATTAAATGAAATTAAACTTACAAAATTTTCATGAAAAGTTAACAAAAAATAAACTATTAGACATAGTAATTACAAAATTAAACATTTTATTATTTTGATTATTTATTAAAAAAATGTTTCGGGCACTCGCCGGCCGCTGCCGCGGCCCGCTCGCTTCGCTCGCTCGGCTCGTGCGCGTTGTGGTCGCCATACTACCCTAACCTAACCAACTGTTTCTGACTTTTGACTTTTTTTAAGCTATCTCAAACACTAACTTATTACATGGACCACGGGCCGTCGGCCATTATTAATAATGGCCGGTCAAAGTGAATAATTTATCACTTTGGCCGTCGTTATTGGGCATTATTAATAAAGACCGGTCCTTATTAATAATGCCCACTTAATCACGTTGCCCGTAACATATATATATATATATATAGATATAGAAGATAGATAATAAAGAGGTTTTAATTAGTTTAAATTTTGAAGTAGGTATTATTATTTATTGTGGATGGTAGTGTGTGTTACGATGTCCGATACAGGGCTTACCTGTATTGCCAAGTAGTAAAGTAAGAGATTCTTTATTATTATGTTGTACAATCGGTACAAGACAACTGTTAAACATACTGGTATCTTATTTTTATTTGCCGATGTTTCATACATTTATATACCAATGCACAAATTGCGAGTTCCAATGCATTGGTCGGAATTCAAACCAAAGATCTCTGCTTAGCATTTATTGATTATACTCTCTACGTCACATAGGTCGTCAATTACATATCAATTTACATGCCTTCCGTCCTCTCCAATAAAAAAATAAGTGTATTGATAGATATAAAATACAGAGATAAGTATGGCTCGTTCGTAAAACGTTTACGAGTAAGGATATCCCACGAGGGTGGAAGGCGTTCTTTTCAAATCTTGTTACGTCACAAATTATGCGCTACCCATTGAAATAACATGGAGTGTGACGTCAATTGATATTATATCTTGTTTGTATTAGAATCTTCCTGACGAACTGTTTTCTGTAGTTACGATAAGATACTTGGCCTAGTAATACGACGTTAGACAAAAGGTTGGAGTTAAGGTTCTTACAAAAAGTTTTGTATTTTTTCTTTTCGTAATGGTAATATTAGCCAAGTTTGTTCGAGTCAGCTTTTACAGGTTTTAGGGGGCCCGCGACGACACAGAGCTTAAGGCCCTTTTAAGGTCTGTGTCGCTGGAACTTTTGAAGACATGAAATTAACGGACACAAAGAACATCAAAGCTCAAGAAAACAATTAGATAATTACACAAAATAATTAATATAATAAATAAATTACTTGCGTAGGATTCCAACCCGCGACGTCAAACACGATAGCCTTCGACAAGACCTTTGCCACCAATGTACTTATTTGATTATGATTATGTTTTGCACATATGTTTTCTCCGTGTGGTGACGGAGTAAGAATACAATATGTCACCACCTCATCTCATCCTATGGGTGTCGTAAAAACCGACTAAAGGACTATCATAATACTAATATTATCTTTACGAAATAAAAAGAAGGAAAACTTGAAATTAAACCCTTTACCAATCCGTCTGGCCAGCGTGGTATTAGTAGGCCAAGTATCCCTCCGTCATGAGAGGAGGCCTGTTCCTGCAGTAGGACATTAATGGGCTGTTATGATGATGATGTTTTGCACAGTTCAATTTATAGTTTTCAACTTTTCCTCCAGAATGTAGGTTACTGAAAATATGTCACGTTAAAACGTAATTAACGTCGCAATGCGGATGACATGATTGACACTCAATTAAGGTTATCTGGTGAAACCTGCCGGTTTTGTCGAGGAGTAAGAGGTATTTCATATCAAATAGATTTACTTTTGTCAGTGCTGTGAATTTACGAAATTTGTTAAAGTTATTGTACCTTGAAAGTCATTAAATAAATAAACTAAGTTAAAAAATATTTATTTTTCTGGTATAGACAATTTCTTTTGCTTGGTACACTTAAATTCTGCACTGGAAACAAAGATCTGTAAATGTAGATAATTATTTGCGAAAAAAATAATTTATTTCAATAAGGTGTTGTATTTAATCTATGATCTTTCACAGCATTTTTACGTAAGCTATGGTGCTATCGTAGAAGCCTGGTGTCATCTTTAAGAACCCTGAGCAGTTGCTGAATACTTTCGGGCCCATATGGCACACCGTTACCAGTTGCGTTGGATTTTCTAGCTTTTAATTACTTTGTTTGGGTAGTTTTATTCTTTAGCATATACTCAGAAATATCATTTTTAGATTGTACAAATTATTCAAATGTTAGGGGCTATGTAACATAGGAGCACTTAACGCAATAGTTGTGTATTGGGACCGCTTTTCCATCTAGGCAGATATCCAAATAATAATGTTATTGTACGAGTTATTAAACGTACTTGGTACAATAAAGCGTTATCGTATTTACTATTACACATAATAAACATCAAGCTTAACAAAGTAGAATAAGGAATAGTGTGTAAGTTGTTCATCGCAAACCATTAAATAATTGGCGGCATCATTTATATCCGCACATACACTGTAACGGACCATTTGTACCAAATTGGTATAAGATTGAGCGTTCTTCGAATTATACTATTCCCATTAATGGAAGCTTGTCTTAAGTTCTTTGAGAAATGATTAAGCGGAATAATATTTAAGATTAGATATTGTTCAGATTGTTTTGTAAGTTATTGTAAAATGAGGCATATCACTCACATTAATGTATCGTGTTTACCTAAGCCAAATTAGGAAGGAATATTTCTGTATAATGATGACATAAGCATTATGATTTTTCCTCTTGGTCAAAAATTTTTTTTTGCCATAGCTAAATATAGAAAATCACTCAAAATTGTAGTAAAATTTACAATTATATCCGAGTCTAATTATAGTTTAATTTAGACAAAACTTATAACTAAATATATTGAAGTAAAATGGTTGAAAATGTATATTACTATTTGCTTGTTTTGAAACTACTTAACCCACACAGGTATTACGCTTTAATGCAGATAATGTTCAATATATTTC